>JAXDDW010000012.1:3120000-3720000 GCA_034670385.1 Hoplostethus mediterraneus | reverse complement strand
GTTATATTATACAGGAGTTTCATCTAGATTATTAGCAATTTATCGTTATCTTTATTTACCATGGCACATTGGGAATTGACAGACACATTTTGTAGCTCTGATTCTGTACTTTAATTTAATTTAACTTAACAACTAAATCATGGTGAGTTTTGAAATATGATCCTGATATTTGTGTTGAGTCACAATTATTGTTTGGTCCGCCTCGCAAACATTCGACCACTGTGGTCGCCACTGGCTAAGGTACAGCATACCTAGCTTTATCTCTCGACAGACATCCCCATTTAGATACAGCTATCTGTCAGCAGACCATAGTGGAAAATTGCTTTACATGAAATTGTAAATGAGAGGACAATTTGACACCTGAATCAAAATGGAAGTTGCCCTTAGTTTTCAATATTAGCGATGGTTGTGTATTCAACTAATAGATAACGTCTTGTATAGAAAAAATAGGGGTGTGGTGGTCGTGGATCCAACTCATGACTTATGTCTTATCTCTTTTCTTTAACTTAACTTTTTCACAATGTCACACACTATTATTATCTATTATTATTACACTATTATTATCTAATGAAGCTTCACCTCAAGCATATAATAGAAGTTTACATGTTCTCCAAGGTGTTGCTTTTTGCCTCTAGTACAGAGTGAGAAAAGTAAGAAGCTGTGTATTCTCCAGGATAAGATTGGTATTATGTGGAATTGAGAATTGCCATAAAACTCCCATCAAACACCTGGTCTCACACTACAGCATAGTGCATTAGTCTCATAATTGCCTGGGAGGCCTAGACGTTTTGGCAGATGAATGTCTTTCTGTAATAAACATCTGCTTTAAAGATTCTTTGATTGAAACAACAACTTGTGCAACCATCGAAACATGCATCTTGCCTTGATATTTTCATTGCCTCCTGCAGGCAAAAGCATTGCAGATTTGTAATGTTTAAATAGACTTTGTGTGGATAAAAGCAAAATATTTCTCCATACTTTTATGTTTGTACAGCATCATCTATTTTTCATTTTTAATGTCTACATAAAGTAAAGCCCTGTCTCCAGTGAAAGCCAGTGCCTAATAAATTACATTTTATCTGTTGAAGTGAATGCCTGACCTGCAGTTACAAGTGTTATGATATCTTCAGCTTCTTCAGTGTTCTCCAGAGATACATTCATACACTATAGATTTTGACAAAGGTGTCCTGAGATTGATTTTGACTCAGCCTCAGATTTGATTGTCATGATGTATTGTTGTTGTAAGTCAACAGGTTCTAACAAATCTAGTGTCTGATGTGTCAAATGGTACTTCAGAAGAATTCATAACACTAAATTAAATGCCAGGAACTAACTGACATCAAGAATAAAATGATACGTTTTTCAAAATATACTGCAAAGCCTATGATGTGACTGAAATCACTGGAATGACGATTATGGGATGGGATTAGAATTATCAGTCTTTGCCAAAATCATCATTTGTTGTGAAATGTTCACTTTCTTTTTTTTCAAATGACTGGACATTCCCAGGTATTGCTAGTCCCATAGCAATGGACCTTAAGTCTTCTTTCTCTGCCCTCAACATCAATTACTAACCTGTCTTGCGTTTGGCCTTGCAGTCTCGGGCTCGACAAGAGGATCCAGAGCAGCTGCGTCTAAAACAGAAGGCTAAAGAGGTAGGATCAAAGTGGAGGGATACGAGTCTGTCCGTTTCGGTTTGACTGTGTTTATGTGTATGCGATTCTCGTGTTGGTATGTGTGTGTTGTCCAGATGCAGCAGCAGGAGCTGGCTCAGGTGAGACAGAGGGAGGCTAACCTCACTGCTCTGGCAGCCATTGGCCCAAGAAAGAAGAGGAAGATTGTGGATTCTGCATCCTCTGCTGCTGCAGCTGAGGTAATATAAACTATAGTACCCATGTTCTTATACTGGGCCAGTTGTTGAGTATAACCACTGTCTTGAGATCACTAGGTACGGCTCTTACTGTCCTTACTGACATCCTGTGTCGTCTACCTAGAACCTCTCTTTATATTGCTGACTTCTTTTTCTTGTCATTTCTAATGGAGACGATATTGCACATTCCCAACAGTACTGAGAGCCTCACGTTGTTAGCTCTGAGTGCCCTGCGTTTACAAACTAAAAGTATTTCAACATTTAAAGTAGCAATCTGTAACAGTTTCATGTAAATAAATGTGTTTTGCTATTTATCACCGATTGATGTCACACAATTGTGATTCAGTCTATAGCCAGTTCATGCAAGCTTTTACATTTGCTTAGCTTTAAGGCCCCATGTCGGGGCTCTCTCTCTCTCTCTGTCTCTCTCTGTGTGTCTCTCTCTTTCTGTCCATCCTTCTCTCTGTATCCCTCTCTTTCTGTCCATCTTTCTCTCTCTCTCTGTCTCTCTTTCTGTCCATCCTTCTCTCTCTCTCTCTCTCTCTCTCTTTCTGTGTATCCCTCTCTTTCTGTCCATCCTTCTCTCTCTGTCTCTCTTTCTGTGTATCTCTCTCTGTCCATCCTTCTCTCTCTGTGTCTCTCTTTCTGTCCATCCTTCTCTCTCTCTGTCTCTCTCTTTCTGTGTATCCCTCTCTCTCTGTCCATCCTTCCCTCTCTCTGTCTCTCTTTCTGTGTATCCCTCTCTATCTGTCCATCCTTCTCTCTCTCTGTCTCTCTCTTTCTGTGTATCCCTCTCTCTCTGTCCATCCTTCTCTCTCTCTGTCTCTCTCTGTGTATCCCTCTCTCTCTGTCCATCCTTCTCTCTCTGTGTCTCTCTCTT
This sequence comes from Hoplostethus mediterraneus, assembly GCA_034670385.1. Taxonomy (NCBI): domain Eukaryota; kingdom Metazoa; phylum Chordata; class Actinopteri; order Trachichthyiformes; family Trachichthyidae; genus Hoplostethus; species Hoplostethus mediterraneus. The sequence goes on along the minus strand of JAXDDW010000012.1, from coordinate 3,717,250 downwards.
TCTGTCCATCCTTCTCTCTCTCTGTCTCTCTTTCTGTCCATCCTTCTCTCTCTCTGTGTCTCTCTTTCTGTGTATCCCTCTCTCTCTGTCCATCCTTCCCTCTCTCTGTCTCTCTTTCTGTGTATCCCTCTCTATCTGTCCATCCTTCTCTCTCTGTGTCTCTCTTTCTGTCCATCCTTCTCTCTCTCTGTGTCTCTCTTTCTGTGTATCCCTGACTCTCTGTCTCTCTCTCTGTTTGTAGGGCTCGGGGCCCAGTCATTCTGGTGGTGCTGGTTCGTCCGGCTCAAGACCCACGCGGCAACGCATCACGCGCGTCAACCTCAGGGACCTGCTCTTCTGTCTGGAGAATGAGAGATTTACCAGTCACTCCCACTTCCTCTACAAGGGCTTCCTCAAATAGGTTTGATGTCAGAGAGGAGTGAAAGAGGAGAAGGAAGAGCGGTAAAAGGAGGTGCGTGGAGAGACCAATCACTCCCACAGCAGATAATGTAAGAGACTCTTATAAATGAAGAGTAGGGCAGTGACTTGACACATTTCAATGTTTTCCAGGTATACCTGATATGGTAGCCATTTTGGATGGCACTTCATGGGAGGGCTCTCTAGTTATGGCTTCCAAAATGGACCTTGGCTGTGCAGTCCTTTGGTTTCTCACTCTTTGCTCTCTACCTCCCTCCTCAAATAAGGCCTATTTTCCTTCAGAGAAGTCATGGACTCACACCCCTTTTATTTACTTTGTAAAACGTCTTTTAGCAACCCCTTTTCAAGAAAGTGTAAAAAATGAATTCTATGTTTTTAAAAAGAAGAGTTTTTTGTATTTGCGCAATTGACGTACTGTACAAGTACACACTGTAACACAATGCAATGCAATGTCAATTTCATTTTCTTATTGTCTTTATATGTGAATGATATTAAAAAACTGTAAATCAATATTTAGTTTTTATAGACCACCAACTAATTCTATGGTTATTCACTGATGATTTTTCTCAACTGAATTAGTTTGAACTCCAAACTGTGTAATCTACTGAGTCGCCTTCCTAACTACAAAATAAGCCATATAGCCATCCCTGATCTAGAGCAACGAAGCAATTAACCTAGCTGTTGACTCATGAAGCAGTAGCTTGCTTTGTGTCTGTATGTCGTCTCCATTGCTTTGCTTGATTTCAGAATTCAGCATATTTATTTACTAAACTCAAGCTTAAATTAATTTGTTTAGTTATTTATTTGATTACATGTGTGAGACCACAGCTGTTTCATTGAAATGGAAAACACTGAATAGTACATTTATTCACATAGGACATTTTTAATTAATTATTTGACATTTATTGATTTTTAGAACAGGTTTGAGAAGGCTTTTAACCTGTACATCTACCTGAAATTGAAGAAAGTATTTTTCTAGCCACCCACCAACATACAGTTTTACTGTTTTAATGTTAGTTACAATGCCCTCCAATCATTTCTCTCTGTGCTTATTATTTGGTTTGCTATTGGACAGCCTTTTGGTATCTACGACTTCATAAACTGGAGTTTCACTTACTTCCTGTATATTTGTAAATGTTACACCTGAGGTTTTACACACGGTTTTGTATAGAATTGAAAGAATTTACCCATACAATGAAAGTAAAAACACAATGTTTCTCTATTGAAAAGTTTGAATAAATTGTGATTTTACAGTAACTGGTTTTGTTTGGTGTACAGATTTCTGAATGTGTCAAGAGCAAAGTATGTTTCTCATTGCAGTGCACCAGGGGGCAGCACCACTTCACCAGAATGTCTGGATGTATGAATAGGGATGCTGAGGCCTTGTACATGAAAGAGTTGTAGAGTTAAATGTCCTTGGAGCTCCTCCCAACTCTGCCTGTACCCAATCTAACATCTGTAGAGCCTCATGTCGTATACAGCATGTGTCCCCCAGCTCCACACACATGCCAACTATTGAGTACAACTCACAACACACACTCACACACACTCACACACACTCTGCTACCAGTCTGTCCTGTTCTGTCTTGTTTGAGTCCGTCTCCATTATCGTCCTTACACACAGTGCATTGGCAACAGCTGCCACATCAGATGCTAACATTCACCACAACCATTGGGTGGAAATAATTAGGCCATTCTGCCAGGGGGACAGTAGCCTGATGTAACAATGATTGGGAGCAGCTTTCGTATGCATGCAGAACAATGAGGAACAATAAATGGATATTTGCAGCCATCAGTGGCGATGTGCCAAATTTTCAAAACAGAAGTACATCTGGAATCCACTGGGTGGCACTAAATCATCAGGCTTCTTAGGAAAGTGACATGGACCACAGTTGGAAATAAAAGATCTTCTTGATAGTAGGTATTACCTGGTTATGGTTGACTGACTTTAGTGCAGTCATGCATTGCATTGTTTGCCCTGCTGAATTGAAGAATAGTTCACCGAGACCTTGGTGCTCAGTGTCTTTCACCCACAATGCTGTGGGTGGCAATGCTCTCTTATTGTGCATAATATTAAGCATTTAGTATTTTACTAGACAGTGCAGGTTGTTAATAATTTCACAGCAGTGTGCTGCTCTGAGAGCAGAGCCTGCTCAGAGCTGAGCTGTCAGTGGTGAACACAGGAACAACCTGGAACTTGTGCTACCTGACAGTGACTCAAGGCTTCTCTGTCTGCTCAAGGCCTTCCCCCTGTTTCTTAGCCAAATCCAATATTTTTCCTGGTAATCCCCCCTTGCACTCCTCGACACCGCTGCTCTTTCAGAATTTAGTCCACATAAGCTCCCACTTGAGTGCCAGAGGCAGAGCGACAAACAGGGATGGCACGGTTGCTTAGCAACATCTCAGTCACTGCACCTGAGGGTGTTGGGTAAACACCTCAAGTCTGCCAGGGGGAAAAAGAGAGAAGAAGTAACATCACTGTATTTCCTTCCTTGACATTTATTAGAGGGGGTTGGTATTAATTTGTTAAATTGTGACACTACTTCACTGCACGCCATACCACTTGCACTTTTGTGATAAATCTCAAGTCAAATCCAAACTTCCTTGTTTACCCTCTCAGAGAGGCTCAGTTTTAATGATGGTTAGAGGCTGATGAAGGTTGGCTCAGTCTTCATTACTTATGTGAAATAGAAGGTTATGAAAAATCATTATTGAGGTAAAACCCCAACAGCTAGATGAATAAGGTTATGATTTTTTATTGAGTCTAAGATTAGTTGGCAAACCAATGAATGCAAAATGTGATTCTTAATCCTACCATATTCATGCTGAGAGACGAATGCAATACTAACGTCAGTTCATTAATTTTATCCTTTTCAATGCCTCCTTGCATATTGTTGATTAAGCTTTGAGCTTGTAAATAAAACTCTCTCCTTGGAGGGAAGAGAGAATACGATTTGAATGAACTGATGTAGCATACTTTCATTCACTCGCTGCACTTTCATCCATTAGGACGCACAAATTCAGTAGCCTATAACCACTTTTATCCTCAAATGAAAGCAAATCATTTTCAACCTCTCCTGAGGAATGAGACACTGAAATATAATACGCAGCAGCAATTCATTAGTTTACACCTCCTCACGACTCCATTTACTGCGTGTCTTTGCCCTTGTTCCACCCGGGTTAATGCTGACTTTAGGACTCCTTTGTTATGGGGTTGACCAGGGCAGTCTGCTTTGGCCTGGAGATGCTATAATAAGGCCAGTGTTTATGACTGGCGCTGGAATGGGTTCATAAGCGTGGCTGAACCTGTGAAGTATTGACGCGGGGGTTAATAGCCTGCTGGCCTCTTTAATGGAGCTGGTTCAGACAAAGCCCAGGCAGCAGCGGGACACCCCGGGCCGCTCACCCCACGGGAGAGGACCTTTCATCAGGAGGCCAGCGTCAAGGAGAAGCCAATCTCCATTTACAAAGTCATCTCCCATATGAAATGTGTGACATGTGTTTGAACACATGCATGCATACAGGCACTCAGAAACCATGGTAGTGGACTCCTTTAACTTATTCTAGATGGCCCTGTAGCTCACCCGAGTCCCAACTTTCTGCCTCATCATGATTCTCTTTTCTCTATATCTGGTGGGGGATCGCTCTTTGAATCGCTCCACACAAGGTTTCTTCCATTTGTTTTCCTAAAAAGGTTTTCTTGCCAGTTTTTTCTTGTCTTTGCTGAGAGTCTAAGGTTGGTGGTGCTGGTTAGGCTAGGCTAGGCTGGTTAGGTAGCATGGTTATGTATTTTCAACACACTATTTTATGTTTTATTTTGTTTGCTTTTACTGCATTGCATTTTGTTCTGTGATTGACTGTTCATTACTTAAATCCAGGCAGGCCCCATTTTCTATAAAGTCCTTTGAAACATGCTTTGTGATGAAGGGTTATGGAAATAAACTTGACATGACTTTTAGAACCGTTCTGTGTGTTTCACTTGCTGGTCTTTTTTCTGGTTGGGCTTGGAGCCTGCTGGTATAATGCAAGATCAAAACTGATTTGTCTTCAATCTACTTTATTAAGGTCCACAATCTGGCCTGAACATATGCTGCAGACTCTTAAACCATTTGCTTTTGCTTAAAAGCAAAAGACAAAAAGACGCATTCAGCAAAACTCCTTAAAAAAATTCTAGCTTTTCAGCCAAAAATATCACATGAAATAAAATGTCTTTAAATCTGTGAATCAGAACAACAAAACATTATGAGTACAAATGAAATGCTGCTTCCCTTCTATTCCAGACACCTTTCCACCCAGAAGTTTACCTCACCTTGAAGCTCTTTTAGCCTGCGCAAGGTAAACAAAAAACAAGTGAATTATGCATGAAGAGTTTTATGAGTCTCTTTGATGGGGGAAGACCATGAAGCATATGTAAATGTGTTCTGCTGAGGTGGAGTGAAGAGTTTATACACACACACACACACACACACACACACACACACACACACACACACACACACACACACACACACACACACACACACACACACACAGAGAGAGAGACATAAGTCATCAGGCGCTGACTACTCATCTTCCATAGGGCCAGAGAGGTTGGCATTTCTCTCCATCCTGTTATTGTAATATCATCATTACACTTACCAGCTGAATGCTGGTACATGCTGCTGTGGTGGGAAATGATTTATTTATACTAATGACCCTGCTATAGATCAATTATTCATGGTAAGCGCTGGTCTGCCTTACTGGAGTGATGCTGACAAAGAGAAAATGGACGTGGACAGAAGGGTAGAAATGAGATTGTACCATAAAGAGTACCAGAGACTGAGGTGGCTGTGAAGGAAGCATCTGGTGTAAGGGGGGAGGCCCTGTGGGTGAGGAGGAGACTTCCATCCAGTTGATTAGTTGGTTGAACTTAAATATGACACTCGGTTTTCTCCCAGCGTGCTAGCCTGCAATCGCACAAAGCCCTGGTCCTGACAGGGGGATTCAATGAAAGCAGCACCGGTTGCTCATGTCCTTGTGTCGAGGGAGATTGTGAAACAAATTGAACAAGCACAAGGAGAGATTCTGTACAGTCCCACGGCCGGTCGTGGTGGTGATGGATAGTTCTTTCTGAAAACGACAAGGGGATTGTGGGCAGACAGGAGATATTGGAGAAGATATTTTTTTTCCAAATGCTGTAAATGGTGGTGAAGGTTGGTATCACACAGGTATAGAGGAAAGTGTCCTCACCCCCGACTGACTGACCTGAATTTGCCTCTTGATAACCACGATGTCATGGTGATAACACAGCAGTGAAACGTGGTGTGAAAACTAGGTTCTTCATTCTGGGGTTCCACTTTCACCCTCTTAATCTCGCTGCGCCGGACCAATCGTCCACATCCTGAATGGCCGTAGCTGTTCAACGGTGGAAACTCACTCTCTCCCCCGCTCTCCCAGCAGTAACATCAAATTGATTCTGCTGCTTTGATCTCATTTTAGACCCAGTCTTAAAATAGCAGGAGGCCCAGAGCTCGGTCAGCAGAAAAAACAGCCGGCAAAGCCAGTCGGTCCTGGGCAGCAGCTTGCCTCAATAGCAGCAAGCCCATCAACTCTAAATTGTAAGCAGTTGATTACCCAGCCAGCATCAGAACCAAAATCTGGTGGTCCGAGTCATTTCCAGATTGAATTGTTCCCAGCACCGGCCCAAGAGACTCGCTCGCTTCATGGAGAGGAAATGAAAAAAGCAGAGCCTGGACACGTTTGAAGAGGAGAACTTTATTTACAACACACAAGGCGCTGGCTGCGAGCCAGCAGCAAAGCTCTCAGTCTGTATATGCCTTTTATCAAGGGGGCAGCTTCAGTTTGCTTTCTCCACTCACTATTTCTATCTGCCATGGGGAAGCCAAGCGAACCGCCTCTAAGCCCATCAAAGGAAACTTCCATGAAGTTAATCTCGTTATCATGACTGCCGACGACCCAGATGACTTTTCACCATCTTCATTACTATTCCAAGCCAATGGAAGCCAGCGCTGATGGCTCACATGGTTCCACCATTTCACTGGGCCCACATAGGGCTTTATTATTGTATTGAAGGTTATGGTATATTATTGGATGTTCTCATTACTGGGATATACCAACAGAGATTAACAGGGGAATCAAAGCACCCCTCATTAACCAGCCCAGCATGTGGGTTGGGTTATCAACTCTGCTCATCTCTACCTGCCTTCCTTCTCTGTCCACCCCTTTCTCCTCTCTCACTCTCTCTCTTATTTGGCCGGGGCGGGCAACACAAGCTGATACATGGCTCCATTTCCCTTCCCCCTTTTCACTCTTGTTTTTTTCTACCAGTGCTTTCTAAATGTTATGCATTGTCCCCGCTGTGTTTGAATCTTCTTTCTTCCTCCCTCTGCTGACCGCCCATTCCCTCCATCTAATCAGTTCTCTACATGGGCTGTACCTGCATCTCACCACCGCCTCATTTTTCTCTCTCTCGTTGTCTCCCTCTCTGGGTGTCTCATTAAAAGAGCTCTATCTAATGAGATTACGCCGTGGGGATTAATGGTGTGGCTAATTGATAGACACACAGCCGGAGAGGATTAAATCCCTTTAAATCCCCAGTGGGTTTTTTGGTGCCTCAGCTGACTAATTGAAATCACAGGAATGGACACAAATACACTTCATGACCCTGTACTCTGCACTCGCCCCCCCCCTTCCTCTTCTGGGATGAGAGAGGATAAAAGGCTGAAAGGCAGGAGCCTTGTGAGGAAATGAAGCCCTATCTGAATGTTTAAACGTGAACCGCTCCGTTCCAAAGGGAGGGTCAACCACTTCATGACTCTTTCTAACACCTAGCCTTAGAGAAGATGCATTATTCCACTGTTAAGAACAAAAAAGATGTAGCCATTCAATTTTGTGATAGTAGAACCATTCTCTGAAACAAGCTGAAGGCTACTTGACATGACGGCAGGTAAGTAGTCAAGCAGGTATTCAAAAAAAGTGGCACATTTTCAAAACATGTCTTGTTTATTTTCTAAAGCACATATCCAGTATCTAGATGAAGAAAAGAAGTCTGATACACTGAATAATAACAACTATCAGCAGGCATGGCTATTGAACCTTCCACTGTCCCAAGGCCAGAGACCGACAGAAGAAAAACGTTTCTCAAACACAATAGCGAGCGAAAGGGGAAGGCTGTGTTTTATATATAAAAAACAGGAGTATAACAAAGCGTTCTTTAAAATTTTAGAAAACAATCTGCCAAATCAAAAGAAACAAAAAGCGAAGCAGGCGTGTTGAACAAAATGGAAATATCCGCGTAAACAGAAGACAGACAAAAAACAGAATATCCACATATTGAAAATAAACGGGCCAAAAAATATCCCTCAGCCCACCGAAGAGCCGGAGAAAGAGAGCAGCAACTTTATGTCATTAATACTTCAAAAATAGGTATCTTACAGTATTTTTATTTTCTCAGTGTCTTTATACAGAGTATATTCATATAGTTTCCGCTGACAATTTTCACATTCTCACCACATAGTAACAAGTGCGTTGAGTAAAACATTTTTGAAAAAAAAAAGAATCATGCACCTCTTAATAGTTTTGTTGGCCTATAAAAACGGGAATGTTCAAGGCGAGAAAAATCCCTTCAATACTTCTCCGATGCCTTCGTTCAAAGTAATTTCAAGTCCCACTGTCTTACATCGTCTCACTACTCAGATCATGCCTATATAAGCTTTACACTGTGGAGAAAGCAACACAAAACCATACAGGGCAGGCAAGCGTCTCAACATAAAGGCTCCTAAACTGATGAGTCCACTCAGGAAAGGCAGGCATTCTCCACTAAGTTAGAAACCCCCCACATGTATAAAAATGGTCAGACACAACGTCAGCCGTGTTGACCGGGTGATGCTGGGAAAGTCCGAGGTCAGCAGGTCCTTGAAACAGAGGGTTGCTTTCACCCAAGACAACTCCTGTTGGCTTTGTTTTTTTCGGCCAGGGGAGCAGAACTCATTGGGTTGTCCTTTCCTACATCCCGCCCAGGTTGTGTCCTTCCCTTCGTTGACTGGCTGCTGGGGTTACTCATCTGCACCACTGTGACGGGGAGAGGAGAGTGATAGGCAGGGTTGTGGTGGTGGTGGTGGTGGGAAGGGGCGGGGGGGGGGGTGGCTGGGGGGTGTGTGTGTGTGTGTGTGTGTGGGCGATGAGGGAACGTGCCGCCCGAAACTGCACGAATGGCAACCGACCCTGAGATAGCAGGAGTCTGATACAAAAACACACCACAAAAGGCACTTTATAAAACGACAGTGCTTCTGTTCTAAGGAAATTCAAGTTGACAGAGTGAAAGAGAGAGTCAGAGAGCGTTTACCTGAAACACTCTCTTCAGTGTGAGACCAAAGCAAAAAAAGATGTTTTTTTGTTCAAATAATCAATCAAAGCACAAATTCACTACTTGCGTCTCTCCTCACTGCCTTGATTTGTCCCCAGAGAGCTCTAGGTCCAGCACGGTGAGAACAAAAACAAACGAAACAAAACAAAAAACAAAACAAAAAACACACTAAAAAAAAGAACTCGCCACTAAAAAATATAAAGCCAAGATACAGTTGCGTTGCAGCGGAACTCGTGATTGAGGGCTCGGTTGCTGTGAACAAACTAACACAGCCCGTGTTAAGGGTCCGGTCCTCGCACGTCTACCGGTGGAGCCACGTTGGTGGGCCCCCGCCGCGCTGGGGGGGGGGGGGGGGGGGGGGGGCACACGTCCGACACCAACCCCCGCCTCTCCCCACCGACCCCCGCTGCAGCCCCGCCCAGCCCAGACCCCCCCCCACCCCACCCCACCCCCCCCATCCTCTCTCAGTCATCGTCCCCTCCTCCGTAGAGGTCGGCCAGCTTCTTGAAGCGAGGGCCCCAGTCATTGAGGTAGTCGTAGTCCTGGTCCCCTGAGCTGGTGGAGTTGAGCGAGCTGACGGAGCCGGCGGTGGAGCCGCTGCCCTCGTAGTCGAACACCAGCAGGGAGTCGTAGGGAGGAGCCGTGGGGTCGTTGTCTGCTGCCCGCAGACCCTGGAGACGGAGAGAGAGGAAAGATGTTCAGGTCCCACTCTGATTTACTAAGAGTCGGGTTACGCTGATATGATGTAGCTGAGGATATGAGCTTCAGGTGGCAGTCTGTACAACCTGCAATGAAACCTGCCTCTCTGCTACACCACCCAAAACTATTTCATCAGTATGGCTTTCAATGGAGAGTTTTAGTGTCCCATGATTCAGAGGCTTCTCAACTTCCCGCAGAGAATACAACACTGGGAGAAACACTTTCTGACATGAAAATTGTCAAATTTAAAGATATTGAATATCCGTACGAAATATCGGCTATCGTCAGGTTCCATCCAAACATATCAGTATCTGTATCAGCCTTCAAAAACCCGTATCAGTCAAATCCTACTTTCAGACACTCAGTCTTTCTGTTAGTGAACGTACGTCGTTGATGAAGTCTCCTATGTCTCCGGGGTGGGGCAGACTGGGCCTGACAGGGTACTGGGACTCAGTGATCACAGGCCTCTCGTCCACCCTGCGCACCCCCGCCGGCTTATTGATGATGTGGTCCAGAGACTCAGGCTGCTGCAGCTGGCTCAGGTCGTAGTCCTGGACCGGGACAACAACAAAAAGCGTTAAGAGTTAATTTGTGTGATCTGATCATGTTTTTTTTTTTATCATGAACAATATTGAGATGATTGCTCTGATCGTCGTCATCACAGACTTTTATTGTGACAGTGTGCATGGTGTATAAATCTTAGAGGTCATGTACTGATGTCCCAGGACGTTGCAACATCTGATTGTGGTCCGTGGAGAAACTGTCTTCTGCTGCATGAAGAAACATTTCTGGGAAACTGTTGATGTTGTGTATATTTTTGGGTAATGCTAAAATCAGCTTAATACATCATCATATGCCAAGGTTGCTTTGTACACAAACTTATACCTTTGACTTTTGTACTGTCCGAGCATATGGATCATTTTGATGAATGCTACGGTCAACTGGATGTGTAGCGCCACGTGGAATCCAGAGTAGGGTGAAACCAAAAAGTCTGACAGTGTGAGTAAATATATCGTATAAAGGACAAACGAATTTTAGCAGTACCTGATCCTCTTCTCCCCCTCCCTCCTCATCGTACTTAAGGATGTTGTCCCTGACGTCATCCTCGGGGTCGATCAGCAGGGGCTTCGCCTGGCGCTCCTTCTCCCTGCGCTTCATCCACACCACAAACAGCAGCACCATGCCTGCGAGAATCACAGCAGCAAAGCATAGGCATAGATATCATCAGATACTGTGATGGCATACAGTGTTTGTGTGATACTGGGTGTGTGTGTGGGCGGAGGGTGATAATACAAACGTATTAAAACGTCTAGTCTTAATACATGTGTCATTTCTCAAGACCTCCTCATTGCAACTTTTTGCTCAGAGACACTCAATACTGATGAACGTTGATACGATGAATCAACATGGAGTGTGTGTATTTGTGCGTATTTGTGCCCCATTTTGTCGTACTCACTGAGCAGTATGATGATGCAGATGAGTATAGCGATGATGGCCCCGGTGCCCAGGCCGGCGGCGGCGACGGCTCCCGTGGTGGAGCAATCCCCGTTCTCGTCGCAAGGACACACTTTGACTCGGATTACGGAGCGGTTGGACAGCGGAGGGTTCCCTGAGTCGGACACGATGATGGGGATCTCGTACACCCCCGCCTCCAGGTAGGGGATCTTCAGCTTCAGCTGGGCATAGTCACCTGGAGACAGGGAGAGAGGAAGCATGGTGGGTGGGTGAGGGATGGAGATTAACGCCGTGGAGAGAGCAAAAGGGAGGGCGGGTGAGAGAGGGAGGGACGTGAGTGGGAGGAAAGTAGGAAAATGATAATAGACGATGTGCTGCAGAGAAATTATATTTTGTTTACTGCATAATTTCATGCCATCATGTACGTATGTAGGAGTGAATGACACACTAAATGAAAACACAGATGACTTGCAGCCAAACATCATCAGCAATCACTCTGACATGTATGCATGCAAGGAGGCACTACAGACAAACACAGAGCACATAACCTTCAGCATCTATCACTCAGTCAAGCTAAGACAAGAGCCTCAGCGGGAGAAGAATCCAGGTATGTGATCAGATTTGTCCTCAAGACAACTGCTGTGATACATCCATCTGGATGGATTAGGTGACAGAACGGTTTCTCAGGGGACGGAGAGATGAATGGATCTCATTTGTCACGAACGACAGATCGTGCGTCAACACCGGATGGTAGCCGGTTCTCTCTCTGTGAGCTTTGTGAGATATTTTGCTAAACCAGGACTTCTCTCACAGCTTAAAGCAATCCTCTTTTTCACTTTTGCTTGATGTTGCCAGTCCCGCCCGTGGCCATTTTGCATCCCTCCCAGTAAGTGCATGGTTTAATTCATTAAATTCATTGCCTGGGGATGCAGAATGGCGCAAGGCTAAGCTTATTTCATCTTACATCATCATGTGAAAATATTGGGCTATTCCACTATGGTGACTTTTGGTTTAATACCTACTAAGACATTTGCAGCCCAACACAACCCAACACACCCCAATCCAACCCAAAGCAAACCCAGTCTTACCACTGAGTCGGAAAATGGTCCAATTGCGCCGGACGCTGGTGGGAAAGGAGGGCAGCTCAAAGACAAAGGGCCCCACGTTTGGGTCGGCGTCGGCGTCTGAGGCCGTGATGTTGACCTTGGAGCTGGGGCGGGCGCGCTCGCACACCTGGGCCTCCCGGGGCATTAGCACCGGAGCGTTGTCGTTCACGTCGATCAGGTAGATCTGAAGGGTTCCTGTCCCGCTGGCCTGCGGGGAGCCTGAGGGAGGAAGCGGCAGGGAAAGGAAACGAGGGATAGATAGGAGAGAGGGGAACAAGAGTTAGAAACAGTGATAGAGAGAGAGAGGTGAGCAGTGTTGAGGCAGAGGAATCAACAGGAAATGAAGGGGGTGGAGCAAGAAGAGGGAACGGGGAGATGAAAGAGAGAACAATGAGAAAACAGCAAAAACAATCCTCCCGCATGAATTGCCGTTGTTACGGCTCATTCGTGTTCTGAACTGAGAGGCGTACAGGCTAAAGCGACGAGAGAAACAAATGCGAGGAAAGAAAATGTGTTTACCGAGGAGTTGAAAATGGAAGGACAACGCTGTATACATTTGTACTGGAGCTCAGCAGCCAGAACAAATGAAAGGACACATGAATATTTTACTCCCCGTGTTTAGAGCTCGCCGCTTTCAAAGAAGTCCAGACAACTCGCAGACAAAGATTGTTATTATCTGCACTCTGCAAAGACCCTGTGAGAAATGACTCAAACTATAACCCTAACTACATCCAGCACTACAATCTCACCATCACTTATTCAGTATTTCTCCTGCTACCATCAGCCAGACCAGAATCATCAGGTTGAGAGACAGACCTTTACTCTTTTATGCATCTTCAACAGCCCAAACCTTTAATGTACTTTGATTACAGTACACAAACTGCCTGAACCTCACTTTAATTGCCGCAGAAATGTTTTTTTCTGCTGCTACTGCTGTTGCTGCCGTACAAAGATGGTGATGTGAATAAACATCACAATGTTTTTTAACCGCACTGCAAGAAAGTATTTTTTAATGAGCTCAGGTTCTAGGGTGAAACCATAAATTTGAATCTCGGACTGAAAACAATTAAGAATATCTCATTTAAAGTTTGTACCCAACACTATTGCCCTTGGCACAACTTGTACTTGAGGTTGCAGGGAAAGCGATGTCACCGATGGTAGTGGCTGACCCAAACGGTTCTAGTTTTACAGCACCGTCAGATTGGACTTGTTATGTTTCAACTAGCTTAATTAGAATAGATTTTTGATTACAAAGCGAAAATGTAGTTGTTGATCCTCAGCCAGCAGTCTTGGCACAATGTGCATCATGCTCTGTCTATGATAAAAACCAACTGAAATAAGCAAGAGTAAAAAATATAAAATAAAATGTAATTTCTTTCACTTTAAAGGCGGAGATCTGGGCAGAGTTGAAATGATCAAAAGACTTGAAAAGAGTTGCTTAGAAGAAACTGCATAACTGGATTTTCTTCCCACAGTAGATCAGTGAAATAGTTGCTCTGAACCAAATGCAGGTAATTATTACAATCACCAGTCCTCCCTGGGTGACGCTAATGCTGAGAGGGCTTATCGTACCGTAAGGGCCCTAAACTGTGACTGAAAAAGTATCATCACTGCTCTGTTAAACAAACTGACAGCAATGATATAGTGTAGCCTTGATATTCAGCTGACTACCACACACACACCAACACTGTAACGAGGCGTGGGCTAAAAAACTGATGCCGTGCAGCATAGATGGAGTTTATCCCAGCAGCTCATCAGTGTTGTGTTTCAACTTTGTTTTCCATCAGACAGTAACTTGGTGCATCAACTATGTAAAGGTCTATTGCCCTGGGCCCCAAGGCCCATCGACTGACTTGTCGGTTATGATTGGCTGGGTGCTTTGTTGCTTCTCCGGCTACGCTCAAGTAGAATAAGTAAAGAGAATTTCAATCAAAGTGGAATATATCCCCTTGTTGACACTGGGCTCCAGAATCAATACGCAGTCAACACTTTGTTGAGCTTATGTCGGTGTGCTTCAGGGCAACATTGCAGTTTTACCCTGCAAACCAATCCCTCATTTCTTACTGGCGTAAAAACACCTGGGCTCCTATACTTACACACAGAGCAAGCACCTCTATTTGTAGTGCTTTGGTTATTTAGCCTGGCTGCAGCAGCTAAGGCTGCACGCAGGACTCTCATCAATACATATTTTTAAACCTTTCTACCAGACAAAAGGGAGAAAAGAAAGCTTGCTGTGTATAAACATGTACCATGCAAGCATGCACACACCCTTCCTCTTACTTTTGCTCTCTCACTCACTCCCTCCCTCTCGCAAACACACAGACAAACACATGCTTCTGCACCCCGCAGCCGATCCACCTGCAGCACACTATTTACACCAACACAACACACACACTCATCCGGACTTACCAGACTTACCATTGTCGTAGGCCAGGAACGTGGCCTCGTACACGTTGTTCTTGACGTACATGGACTCTCGGTCCAGCAGGGCCATGGTGGTGATCTGACCATTGGTCCTGTTGATCCTCAGCCAGTTAGCTGGGTCTGACAGCTTGGAGTACCTGCACAGAGAGAGAGAGAGAGAGAGAGAGAGCGAGAGAGAGAGAGGGAGAGAGAATAAGACAGCGAAAACCAAAACAACTACAGCATATTAAGCTTAAACTTTTACAGGAAATTGATACTTGATGCCCAGTAGCTCTGAATCTTTTATCTATTGAATCGATGCATTGTAGCGAAATGCTACAGTGAGATGGATCGGGGAACATACTGTACGTTCACCGATCATAGTAACAACCCATTTGGATGAAGACCAATGAAAAGAACAACTTCACTGCTCTTTGTAGCCGCACCACACTATCACGCTATCACAAGACGAAACACGAGGTGTGAAGTGACAAGCCGCAAATTTAAGCATATTAATTGTATTAATGACTTTAAGATTTCATGGCTGAGTGAACTGAAGTGTTTCTCCATCCGTGTCCCAATGAGCTTAATGAGTAAAGGTTAACTTGGATGACGAGCATGTAGCAGAGAGAGAGAGAGAGTGAGAGAGAGAGAGAGAGAGAGAGAGAGAGAGAGCAGAGGTGTGTTTGTGAAAGTAAGCATGGTAGGTAGAAGAGGTGGTGAGGGGGAGCTGTGTGGCGTTGGGGGGGGGGGGGGGGGGGGGGCAGCTAATGGCAGAAAGCTAAATCTATCACACACTTCTGGACCGGCAAACACTCAGCAAATCGCTGAATTAAACAGACTGTCAGAGGGACGGGCTGACGGACAGATACACCCTTTACGACTCTAGGTGTACCGAACGTTTATTTGAGAAAATAAATAAGGCTTCTGGTGAAAGTGGCGTAGCGGAAATCCTCCGGAGCGTGTCACGCAAACAGCTCCCGTGGCTGTCAGGAGTTGATGTTGCCTGGCAGGTCGAAGACAGAGGTGTGTGTGTGTGTGTGTGTGGTTGGTGCGCCTGGCACGCTCATCTCCTCCCTGTGCCAACAAGGTGCCACCTCATGCCGTCTACATCTGCAGCTGGCAGATGCTGGCACGCGCACACACACACACATGCTTTTGTCTTACTATACTTGTGAGGACCTTTCCATTTATTCAGTCATTCCAGATCTTCATTCCCTAACCTTAACCTTTACCTTTACTAATTCTACCATTAACCCTTTACCCTCGTCTAACAGTACAATCAGCTGCACAACAGGCTTACATAATATTTCCTTTCCTTTCCTCCAGAGAAAAGAGAGAGAAAAAAAAGCAAGAGAGAAAAATGCATAAATAGAAAGAGAACAATACAGGGAGGGCTGACTCTTCTGCCATCTCCTGCACATGCACAGCCCCTTTACTCTTTGTGTGTGTGTGTGTGTGTGTGTGTGTGTGTGTGTTCAAGTGAGGTCACCAAGAGGGAATACTCCAGTGGAGATGAGGCTGTCTGAACATGAGCCGTGCGTCTTGCTGTGTCTCCAGAGAAGACAGCAGCTCTGAGCTCCCATCAATAACAGACACAGAGTCAGACAGAGAACGAATGACAGGGTCAGAGGAAGCGAGAGAAAGGGAGGGACGAGCAAAGAGAACGAGTAAAAAGAAGTGTTACTTCTCTCAAAGGGCATAACAGCTCGGCCAACTTAGTTTGCATGACTGGTTCTTTGTAGGAAAAGAAGCAGTATCTCTCTCTCTCTCTCTCTCTCTCTCTCTCTCTCTCACTCCATTTCTCTGGACGCAGTAACTCGTCCAGCGGATTCCTCGGCGGACGGCTGTCTTACTGACATTAAGAAAAATCAATCTCCACCGCTGGAGCTAGGGATGGAGTGGAGCGCTGCCCTTAGACCTCAGTGGGCATCGGGGAGTTTCTGTCACACCGGGTCGATGCTCGGATGGCACCGTGCCTGCTGCGTGCCACCCCAGTCAGGGTAGACGGAGAGAGGGATCAATAGGGAGAGAGAGAGAGAAGAAGAAGAAGAAGAGGGAGATCTACGGAGGGCAGACGGACCAGAGTCCAGCTCGTTACTCTCTGGACCCGTCGCTTGGCAACAGAGACGAGGTCAGACGAGAATCACCACCGGACACCGGTCACCGCTGATTAAACACCGGTGACAAACGGCATTAATATATAGGGGGTGGACAAAATATCGGAAACACCTAACTATGTAAGAATATCAAGTCCCTGAGAAGTAGGGCGACCTTTTGCCTTCAGAACAGGGAGGGGTTGCGGCTTGGATTCGATATCCCCTCAGTACTGCGGTGTCCGTTAAAGCGCCCCGTACCTGACAGTCTGGTGGATGAAGTGGTCGGGGTCCTGGGCGGCGAACACAGTGAGCGTGGTTCCTGCCGGCACGCCCTCCTCGAAGCGGATGAGCTTGGGGTTGACGGGGAAGACGGGCGGCTCGTTCACATCCTGGACGGAGATGGTGACCCCCGCCGTGGACTGGAGGGAGGACTGGATGCCGCTGGCCAGGTGGGCTTGGTTCGACACGACCACCGTCAGCATGAAGGCTCGGTTCATCTCGAAGTCCACCGGCTGGGGGAAGAGCGATGAGGAGGGAGAGAGGAAGGAAAAAGATCGAGACAGGAGGGATCATCAGGAAAATCAGTGCAGCTGATTACCCAAATTATTTCTCGCTGTCTTCCAATTTGAGAAATGACGTATAATTCTCTGAAAACAACACGAGCAAAGTACAAAGTACACTCAGCCGTCAACATCTGCCACTTCAAAGCAGGTGGAGCAATAAAAGATGCTGAGGCGCTGAATAGTAAAGCGAATATCAAAACAACACTTTCATTTTTGTCACAGCTGACTTCCCATGCAATCCCCGCACAACGCTGAAGCTAATGCCTCCTGTTACCCTGACGACCGTGACCATGCCCTCGTTGGTGATGGGGTTGGTGCGGATGGCGAAGTGCCCGGAGGGGTCTCCGCTCACGATGCGGTAGACGGCGTTCCAGTTGGGGCTGTGCGGCTGGTCCCTGTCCACCACTGTCAGGTTGGTCACCACCACGGTCACCTTGTTCTCCGGCACCTCCCCGGAAAACTGCAGAGGGGAGGAGGGTGAAGGGGAGGGTGACACCAGGGAGGGACGGGAGACAAAGGTTTGGTTACTGTTACCGTCGATGCTGAAACTGCACAGTTGGGTGAGGATTTGATTCATTGAGATTTGGATCCTCGCCATCATTCTCTTCGCGTTAATTGAAACAAACCGCTTTAGTGCCTCGTGTCAAACGCCACACCATTAATGCTGATTACATCGAAAATTGATATTAAAGTGGGGGAAAAAAAGAGAAATGGCGGAGAAAGAGGAAGTATAGGATGAAGGAAGAACAAAGCAGGCAGCAAAGAAAGAAAGTGAGGAGAAGTGGGAGACACAGATTTGTTTCAATATGGATAACAGAGAGTCATCGCTGCCATTAAGTTAATGCGGTCCCTGATTCCACGCCATGTCTGCTCACATGAAGCTCTTTATTTCAACTAATGGATTTGTTCAATTAAGTGTTTACCCATTTCATTTCGATTCTGCGCATTCACCAAATCTAAGTCTTAATAAGCAATTAGATAAGTAGTGTAATTAAGGCGGTGGTAGGAATAATCTTTGGCTAATGATCTTCATTATATTGCAATCTGAAACAACTCCCTTATGAACCAAGTCTGGAGGAAAGGCGGTGACAGCTGCAGTACCGGGAGGAGAGTTTACAACGCAATGGGATACACAGAAACACACAGGATGCCACGCTGCACAGGGATTCGTGTGTCTACAGAGAGATGGACATACCGACAGACACAGCAAGATGCTCAAAGGTAGACACACACACACACACACACACACACACACACACACACACACACACACACACACACACACACACAAAGAGCTCTCATTGTCAGATGATAATCCCTGTTTCCTCTTGTGAAGTGTTAACTTGTTTATGGGGTGCGTCTGCCAGCTGCTGTTCACTTTAATGGCTTCATCTTCATGGCATTGAAGCAGCATCCAAAGCACCCCGGCCCTCTCTCCCTCCATCCCTCCTTCCCTCCATCCCTCCTCTCCTCCTCCTCCTGTCCCCTGCAGCATGACCAGGCTGATAAGCACAGAATAAATTAAATATGCACTCTCAGTCTCTGGTGTGTGGGCTCCTCCATTTCATTTTCACCCCGAGCTTCAGCACAAACAGCACCGCAAACCTTCCAAGCTTGTTTGGCCATGCTGAGAGAGAGCCAAAATGGAATACGCTCTCTCAGAGGCATACACGATGGCGCTGACTGTAGGAGAGGGCTTTTCCAAGATGGCCACACACTTTAAAATTCAGCATGGACCCATTGATAAGCCACTAGAGACACAGACGATGAGTTTCTGAAGTATTTTATGGGTACCAAAGGGGGCAAATATGATTTAATTGTAGGTAATCACCATACAGGACCTCAGCCTACTAATGTGACCAAACAAATCATAAAACTTTAGTTGGTATGTCACAAAAGGTATTATTACCATCCAGGCCCTGCAGCAGTACACATTCAGGCCTTTATGACTTTATATAACTTTATGTGCTCCGCCTATTTAAAGGAAACTACCAACGGATATACTGTAAAACATTTTGAGGCACTTCAACTTAAAAACTTAAGTTGTTCTAATGTAGTAAGATTCACTGAAGGAACTTGTCTAGTCATATTGACAATAATTGCTGAATTGCATTGAAGCGTTATTTAGTCTTTCACTAGAGAGAAGCTTTTTAGTGCCAGTTGTTCATGTGTTGCAAAATGATTATACCATGTGATAAAAAGTAGGCAGCTCAATTTTCATCATGTTTTTCATTTTTAATCAGAAGTTGACCTATGATTCACCTAAAATATCTACATAGCATCTCTACCCTTTAACTTTATCCAAACAAGAAGAAGGAAGGGTTTCCGGAGAGTTAACTCAAATGCAATGCGTGCAGTTCTTTGAAAAAGCTTGGGGTTTGTTCAACTGCATGTAGGTCTGCTTTCCTAAGAAAGTGTAAAGGGTCATTGGACATGTCCATGTTACACAGGTGCATCGAGAACTAGACAAATCCCTGGTCACGCAGGATCCGTTTGGCATGGTTACATCCTTCCGTGCATTGCTTTCCGAGGCCTTCTGTAACCTTCGAGGTGTAGTCACCGACATGTTACCAGTCGAGGGAAATCAGCGAGCGTACAGCGTTGCATAGCCACAAATGTTTTAGGAAAATCAATCGGCATAACAGCGAATTGCACAGCCGGGGAAATCTAGCACCCTCTTATTGAAAACCTACTCTGCAAATGAAAATGTTACACATTGGATGGCAGAGTCGCGGCTCAACATGACTAAATGAGCTCTTACTTTCCTTCGAGGGGTGTTGAAAACAACACCATCAAATGGTAATGACAGAATTAAGTAGAAATAAATGTCCCAAAACAGACTCCCACTGAAATAAGGCTGAGATCAGTCCGCTTAGAAGGGCTGTTAGGGCTTCACTATGGCATAATAAAGATATAGCTATTAGCAGACGTCTGCCTATCTCCCCCATTTATCATGTTATACAGCCGCATCAAGCAGCTTTTTCCAGCAGTCTCTTTTTATATCAATCACAGATTTTTTAACACAAATCCAACTGGTGGAGTGGAAAGTGGCGAAGGTTGATAAACTCAGGCGCTCCAACCCTGCTAGTCCGTTCAGAAGCTGCTGCTCTAAAGGTGAACCCGAAATAGCCCCTGGTTCTAGGAGCCTGTCAACCCCACCGGACGTCCAAACTACCCTCCATCTATTTCTTTTTGTGAATGACAAACCACTGAGCGCACTTTAGCAGGGCTGTCATACACTTGATTAGATAGTAACAGTACGACTCTGAGAGAAACGATAGCAGCACTGAGTACAGCGTAATGAGTTGTGGCAAGTACCATTGTCTTTCTGTTTATTGCATAATGACAAACATAGCACTCTTGCGTTCCCCGTGCCCGCGTGGGGAAATGAATAAAACATATTTTTTTATTTTTTTCAAATTAGACGCAATATATCAGCTTGGTTTTTACGCCCCCGCAAACAATTTCACTTAATTAGCGCGCTTATGTTTTCCCACCGCCTCCCGTGGAGAGCCATGAATTCTTCCTGCGTCTGTCATACACAAATAATTACTGAACCGCACCGAGTCTAGTTGCTTGTGTGGGAAGCAAAACAAAAAAAACAACAGAATTTGACAAAGCAGAGGAAACAGCATCTGGTGGAGGACACTTTCTTAGCCACGGATGCATGTGAGGGACGTGGGAGTGTGCATCTGTTTGGGTCTGTGAAAAATGCAACAAAAGCAGGGAGAGAAACATTTCCTCCTTATAATTAATACAGTCACAGTCAGTCTTTCAGTCAGTCGTGTAGCAAAACCTTATATCTAGTATCTGGTACAATCCTTTGTTCAAAAAGTGTCACTAAGCTCAGCAGAGATAAAGAGCTACTGAACAAAAGTAAAGTGCGAGTGTATTCACGTACATGCACATATGTGTGAGCATATGTGTGTATGTGTCAAGGACAACTCATACTTGTGTGTATATGTGTGTGTGTGTGTGTGTGTGTGTGTGTGTGTGTGTGAGAGAGAGAGAGAGCAGCGCTTCGTCTGGCTGTGGGAATCTAGCCCAGATCTCGTCCCCAGTGAGAGGGGAGTGACAGAGCCACAGCCATAGACAGGGACAGTGACAGGGACAGAGCAGTTCAGAGCAGAGCAGCAGTCTTGTTCGGTGAGCTCTAGGCCCTGACAGCTGGGGAGCTCTTATCAGAGCATGCGGCTGGAACTGTACTGGCATGCGCGCTGACGACGGCCCCACCGAGGAGATGGGGATCACAGTGTGTGACGCCGACACACTCCTAGCTCTGCCTCTGAGCTCCGCCGCGGACAGCATCTGTCGCTCTCCGGAAAACTCGGATATCCGGGTGCTCAACATCAAGGTAGCGGTCCTGTAAGTCCGCCTGGCTGTGGTTGATAGGTCAGGGCCGTAGTCGGCGTTTGATTCCATTCTACCGCCGGGCTGAGAATGCAGATGGATATGGGCGGCGCATGCACAAACACACATTTCTCACTTGAGCGTGTCCCTGGCCAAGAAGGCTTTTTTCCTCCAGATGCTCTTTCGTTGTCTTTGTCAATAACCCTTCACACAATAACAACCATCCCCCACACAAACAAACAAACAAGCCCTCTACCTCACCGCACACACGTCTCACACAAACCGTGCCATTGCAAAGTGGGCCAGCTGTAGTGTGGCTTCCTGTCAGCCCAGTGAGGAGGTATCAGGGACCAGGGCCAGATGCCTGCAGACAAACCCTGGCCACCAGAGGCCCCGCTGGCAGGGAAAAGCACAGAGGGGGAGAGAGGAGGACTCCTCCCACCATCAAAACAACCCTATGATCTCTGTCCTTCCATATGCTGATATGCTGTTCCCACCCAGTATATACCTAGTATATATATGCCTGTATATATATATATATATATATATATATATAGTATATATCTGTCTGTTTCCCACGTCTTTGTCAGCCGGTTATCTCCATGCACTCCGTTACGGCTCCTCTACTGTGGAATAAACTGCCTGAGGAGATCAGACTAGCTTCCTCAGTCTCCTCTTTTAAATCACTAGTCTCTTTAGACCTGCTTTACTTATGGATCTGTTGGACATATGTTGCACTAAGACCTGTTTTATTTGTCTTACATCTGGTAGTTTTCAGGTTTTCTTCACGTTGGTTCTCTGTTTTTTGACTTTACCTTTTTAATTGAAGTAACTTTGTTTTGAAAAGCACTTTACAAATAAAGTTTACTATTATTATTTCCCTCATTCTACTGTGCTTTCCTCTTTAACCATGTATCAGTCAGTGTTTGTTGTCTTAGGTAGGGATCAGACATTGGGTTTCACTAGCAATAGTGAGGGAATGGCGGCAGTCTTTCACTTATCATGGAGACATGAGGAACCTGTTCTGCCTATGAGAAATAAATCATTATATTATGACATGCAAGGTGGCATAGTGAGCAGACAGACCATCCTTCAACTGGAGGACCTGGGGGGAAACCCTAAGTCAGCAAGCATCTGTCCTGCTGAAGTGTCCTTGAGCAAGACACCAAATCATTACCAGCTCCAGGGAAAGCTGCTCTGTAGCTGAGCCTCTGACCTCCCTGTGGACGGGGCAAGTGAAAAGACAATTCCCCTACAGGGGTCAATAAAGTATCACATTACATTACATGTGTATTACGGGGGAGTTTGGGACTCACCGTCCTGACGGTCAGTTCCGGCGGGTTGTCGTTGATGTCGGTAATGGAGATGAGGGCTGTGGCTGTGTTGGACAGACCAAAGTTCAGGTTGCCCTCCATGTCCGTGGCCTGGATGATGATGGTGTATTGGGACACTTTCTGTAAGAGAGAGAAAGAGAGAGAGAGAGTTGAGTTTTAACAAAAACTTTATTAGCAACAAAGTCACCAGTCAGTCTCATCTTGTTCTCACATGTACATGAAATCCTAAAACAAGTGTCTCGGATTCATATTACACACTGCATCCCTGTATCACCGTTTAAAGATCCCTAGATCTTGCATCCTGCAATAATAACTTTACTCTAACTAGTGTAACCAAATATAAACGTGGACTCAGTAAAGCCTGCCCCAAGAGCTGTCAAAATCTTAGTTGACAATACCAAGAGAGGACCAAGCCTCTCACAGTCCACTCTCCAGTGTTGCATTGATCAAGGAGACAGAAGCATCAACGGGCACAATGCTGTGCAGCAGCCTCCACTGCAAATCCCCCACATATTTAGTCAGAGGTGGCTTGTACAGCTCTGCTCTCCAGGGTGTGTCAGGTCTGTTGCCCAGTCTGTCCCTGTTTAGCACCTTGACTATGTGCTAATACAGTCTCTTGCCCCCTACAGAGTCCAGTGCTCCTCCCTCCACTCCTTCCACAGTGGAGAGTTTCAGCTGTCCAGGTCCCCAGAGTCCCCGGCCTGTAGAAGCTTCCAGTCCTCGTTTGTCAAAGTCCTCCTGTACCGCTCCAGCGCTTAGACCAGCTGCACATGCTGACCTTATGCCCAGCTGCTCTGCCATCTTCCCAGACTCCTCAAGGTTGCACCCAGCCACCCCAACCAGGTGACCCAACGTGATGACTTTAGCAGCTTCAAGTGTCTCTGAAAGCCCTGGAGTCGTGGCTGTGGTGATGTCATGTTGTACTCCTCCGGAGCCTCCAGGACCAGGCTCCAGGCTGCATGGTGCTACTACCTCCATTTGACCTCAATGACTCGCACACAAATTTGACATTAGCCAAGAACAGGGAAAGGCCAAGGCCCAACCCACACACCTGTCTTAAAATGACCTCTGCAAACTGTCTCCATACAACATTAGCCGGTGCATACAACAGTCTTCAACAAGCTGAAGTCAGAAAGTTGCTGTTCTACTGGCCAGATGCATTAACCCTTGCCCCTCTTCCTCCTTCGGCAAAACTAAGACACTCTGTGGACCCCAGTGGTAACCTCCCCAGAACAATCCTAGCTAGTAAGTCAGCTGGTGGCTCCAGAACAGCTAGCCTTCGCAACGATGCTGAAGCCACGAGATTGTTCACAATGAGAGCACGCCCTCTATAAGACAAGCGTGGGAGTAGCCATGTCCACCTGAGCAATCGATGCTGCACCGCTTCAAGAACACCCTCCTTAGAGAGAGAGAGAGAGAGAGGAGAGAGAGAGAGAGAGAGAGAGAGAGAGAGAGAGAGAGAGAGAGAGAGAGAGAGAGAGAGAGAGAGAGAGAGAGAGAGAGAGAGATATGTCTGTGTGGTCACTGCTTGACAGGGGAGGCAGACTCAGAGATGCACTTCCTCCTCCACTGTGAGACGTTCCCTTCAATAAGAAGGAAACAGGAAACTTTCTAATGTTAACCACAGAGGACCCAGGAGTAAAGCCAATAAAGCTTCTTTGAGAGAGAGAGAGAGAGAGAGAGAGGATTCATATATCAGATATTGTGTTAAGCTTAGATACAGGACCTGAACGAATGGACTGGAGAGGATTTATTTCATTTGCCATTGATATAGTGAGACTATCATTTAATTAATTAACAAATTAGGTTTACCCATCTTCCCCACACCCACTGAAGCTATGGTATAACTGGACTCCATTAGAGCACCATATTTGCACACTAGCAGCTATGAAACAGCACACACCCACACACACACACACACACACACACACAGAGTGGAAGTGAAGGCTGTGAGATGCAGTGAGGGAGCAATGAGTGTTGGTGAAAGGCCCATCCATTACGAGCCTAAAAGTCTCCACTTTCAGCTGTGAGAGCAGTGCTGGATCATCACTCATTTTAATGGAGGCGCCGCCACTTTAAGATGCACCACAATGCTGCAGATAATACAGGGAGGTGAATGGACCTTATTTAGTCCAGTTAGAGTGAGGGGGAGTTGCTCCAGAGGCAGTACTGCGGCACTGACCTCCATACGTGGAGGCACTGCAACTGCGCATCATTCCCTTTTCAAACACTATGCAGATTCAAGCTCCTCTCCTTTTGCACACACACACGCACACACGCACACACACACACACACACACACAGCTGAATGAAGCAACACTGAAAAACAAGAGGCGTAGAGAGAAAGGGGAAGGGCCTGAGAGACAGGGCTAGAGGAAACATTTACAGTGCAGTGACGTTCCAGCACAACGTCGCTGTCCGTGGTGCTGAAAGTTCAGCGTTTTCCCCAGTTTCATCATCGGGAAAGACTCTCTCTCTCCCTCTCTCTCTCTCTCGCCATCCTCCCAGTATAAGCCGGTGCGCTTTGCATTCTCTTTCTCTTCCTAATAATCCATTTGGCTCAGGCATCCATTGTATCAGTGTGAAGCGAGGGAGGGAGTAAGAGGTGAAGGCTGGACGTCAAGGACGGGCCAGTGTGTTCAGCGTTCAGAGCCCGCTGCTTTGTTCCGCCTCCACAATGTGTCCTATCAGTAGGCTAATGTTGGGCTATTGCTGGACTAGTGTTGCGACGTTCACCCAGGGGTCATTCTATTTAATGACCTGAGGACCTTTGGCACCGATGTGAGACGCTGCCTGGAGGAATGAGGAAAAACCCAGGTAGAGCTTGTGCCGTTACAGGTAGGGGGGGAGGTTATTGATTCCTGCTTACGTGCCTGCTTCTTCGCTTCCTTTCTTTCTTTGTGCCTGGGCTTCTTTTTATTTTCCCCCCCTTGGTTTCCTGTGTGTTCTTTTGTAGCTCACATTCTGTGCTTCTTTTGATCTCTCGCTATCTTCCTCATCACAGCATGTCTGTCTGCCTCCCTTTCTCTGGCCTGTCTGGCTGAATGTCTGTCTGTCTGTTAGATGTGTTAGACCACTGAGGCCAGTTAAAACACCCAGTCGGAGTCATTTAGAGTCCCTCCAAGTCATTAGGAGACGCACAGACATGTTAATCTGCTCCAAACCAGCCCTATTAATGAAAACTCAATAAGGCTGTCCTTTATTAGACTCGTAATGAAATATCAATACCATCTCTTCTCATGGAGTGCTTCAGTAAACACAGCCTACAATGAATCTGTCTCTCTGCAGACACATTTAGATCGTGTACATCGGTTTAGAAATAGCCGCCAGAAGCTATTAGATTGATGCTTTGATGGACGTTTGTTTCTCTGGCCAGGTAGGGAGAACCAGAGCCAGCAGGTGGAGCTCTCACACAGTGGGGGGACGTGGCTTGATGAGTCCTATCATGCAGGGTTATACTGCTCATCTGAGAGTAGTTGTGGGTTTATGGCCCTTCTAGAGCTCACACACACCCGCTAATGCTCCAATGAGTGGGAACGGGTGGGGAATACACACATGCAAACACAAATGCACAAGTGGTCAGTGGCGCAAAAGACTCATAGACAGACTCATAGACAGACGTACACACACACGCACACACCAGGCGTATGCGCGAGCACACACACCCTCAAGCACACTCTGCTGTCCAAAAGTGGCTGCCCTAACAAGCCAGTAAAGGGCTCTCTAATGAGTCCTATAGAAGTGCTGAACAGAAGCTCTCTGTTAGATTAGAGCCCAGAACGGGGAGGAAATAAGCCTTCTTCCCTCACTAGCAAACAGCAACAGCCCAGACACTCCCACAGGCGCTGAGCCTCATAGACTTTAATCTGCGGCTGTTGAAAGCCATCTGAGGCCACGGAAACACCTCTGCACAGCTCCGGCGACACTAAAACCTGATCCCCTTTCACAGGGACTAAATTAGGTAGTTTACCACCTGGGAGAAGAAGGAAAGAGGAAAAGTGCTCCAGGCTATCAACAACTCGATGTTCACTACTCAACAACTCAACAACTGGCTGGCCGGGCTAGCTGGAAAAGCCTGTCTCACTCGCGCTTTGCAAATGGACTTGGGCGCCAGTGACTGTTTGTTCTTAGCAATAACAAAGTAGGGAAATAGTAGCTGAATTGGTAAGCTGGTTACAGTTGGGAATTAATTATACCTGAGCTTAATGTGCCTTTTCTCTTAGTGCGCTGGACAGGAACACTCACAAGAGGGAGAGGGAGAGAGAGAGAGAGAGAGAGAGAGAGAGAGAGAGAGAGGCGGAGAATGGAAAACTGAAGGGAACTAGCACTTTCCTTATTTCTTCTGTGGATTGTGTTCCAGTCTGTCAGCCTCCTACTGACCACAGTCATTAGCTTGTCACTTCCAATCTACCTCCAATGGCCATGCACTCATGGCTAAAAGGGTAGAGACCAGGTTCCTTCCTTCCCTTGCTCCACTCTCCCTGCCAAGACCCTCAGTGTTCCCCAACGTCCTACCCCAACCCCAACCTCCACTCAGTTCAGTTCAGTTCAGTTCAGTTCTGTCACTTCACTTCACTGAAATAAATAGAAGTAACATAAATATACTATACAGTATATCAAGTATAGCAAAAAAAGTGAAGCAATAGGAATACTAAAAAAAGGAGCAGAAAACCTGAAGAAAAACAGTGAAATACATATCTAGACATGAGGTATTTTCTATTTTCACCTTTTATGACAGCAACAAATAGTGCAGCTAAATCTGCTGTGTTTTCATCTTCATCATCCATGCTTCCCTTCCTCTACTTCACTGAAGCTCTCGCAGGTTTAGGTTGAGATTTATAATAACAAGACAGAAACAGCACACAGACTTCAACTGGTTGAAACAGAACACGAGCCAACGGTGGCTTCCTGCAGGCAGAACACTGTTCTCTGAAGGCTTTCCTCTGAATGCTAAGGTACACACAATCACTGAGATTCGCAGATAGGTACAATCCTCTTCACAACGTACGTACACCTCCACATTTACGCAAAGAGCAGGCTGTTCCAGACATTGTGTCACATACAATCAAACATACTGCAAGTAATAAGCAAGCAGGCAGGGCTGAGAGGTTTACTTACTGTTCAGCTAAATGTTACAACGGGCAAGATGTATGATTTAAGCAAATAGGAACTTGGTATGATTGTTGGTGCCAAACACGAACAAATACATCCAGTAAGCGGCAATTCTCCTCGTTGATCAGAGGAGAACGGCAAGACCTGACAGCCACACCACTTCAAATAACAGTTCAGTTCAACACTGGTGTGAAGAAGGACCACTGGTTGAGTCTTGAAGAGGAAGGGCTACAGCCTATCCTGCCTACCATCAATGGTACAGGCTGGTGGTAGAGGTGTAGTCGTGTGGGAAATGCCTTCTTTTATTTAAACATCACAGTGTACCGAAAATCACCAGGTGCATCCTTTTATTGGAAAGTCTAGTCTTTTTTAAGGGAGACTCCAGCTGATAACTCCAGGTGTAGATGATCTACAGGTAAATGACAGTGACTTAAGACCAGTCCCCATATCTCAACCCAATAGAGCACCTTTGGGATGAGGGGGAACTGGATGTTCGCAGCAGGAATGTGCCACCAAAAATACACAGGAACTGCATGATGCTACTGGGTCAGCCTAGTCCCAGTGTGGAGTATTTCGGCCTGTAAGATGCTTTATTCAGGCTGCTCTGGAGGCAAAATGAGGTCCTGCTTGCTACTAGCTGGGTGTACCTAATAAGAGTGGATATTCTTTCAGACTGCAAGCGGTCAACATCCACCTACAAACAGAAATGCTCTTAATTCAGCAACATGCTGACATTCCTCCACAGACTTTGCTGTCTGGATTCCTAAGTCCTAAGCAGCTCTATGGCGAGTTAACATGACTCAGCACCTCAGAGACAATAAAGCCCCAGGCCCATTTAGGAGCCCGGCTCACTGCCTGAATCCCCAGCCGGGCCCTAGAGCTCCTAATAGGGCCAGACTGTGGGCACTCATGTCCTTGAAGCAGTCCAGGCAATGTCCTAATCGACACAAAGATGTCCAACTCAGAGCTGGCATCAGCCTGTCGCACGGCGAGGCACTGTGCCACGCCATACTGTGCCACATCACGCCATGCCATGCCATACCCGTCCAGGGCTCATGGAAGACTGAGACAGCCTGGGGTAATGAAAGACAACAGCTCTGCCTGCCAGTGCAGACGGAGAGAGGGCACAGAGGGAGACCAGCTACGCCAGCTGTGGCACACCGAGGTCTCCTGAGGCTCACACACACACACACACACACACACACACACACACACACACACACACACACACACACACACACACACACACACACGCACACGCACACACACACACACACACAAACATATATGACTCAGCCCAGCTTGTTAACCTGTGGGCTGGGGCAACGCGGAGGCACATGAGGTCGAGGAGGGTGAGGGGGCTGGTGGGTTCGGGGGTCCTAGGCAACGAGTGTGTGAGATAATTGGTATTCAGCGGTGTCATGGCTGAGTGATACTGAGCTAACCTCCGTGTACCCCGTGCTCTCCTCAACACGAAAGAACCTGATTCACCCCTTAATTAGCACATGAATATTGTCATTAGACAGCACGGAGGATGAGGAGGATCAGCTGAAGCAGGGAGGTGAGAGAGAGAGTGAGAGAGAGAGAGAGAGAGAGAGGGGGAGGGAGACAGAGTGTGTGTGTGTGTGTGTGTGTGGGGTTGCATAGTTCTTTATAGAGCCTATTCACAGTCTGTGGGTCTGCACATTCAGGATCTTACAGTACGTGCCATAGTTTGCATGGATCCAGTGTAACACCACACACACACACACACACACACACACACACACACACACACACGCCAGGCGTTGCTGCCTGCGTGTGCATTGCTTTTAATGCGTGTCAACAACAAAGGTGCCTGCCTGGCTGAGTGTGTACGTGAACGCGTGGCCCCCCCTGCCTGTTTGTGTCGATGACCCCGACAGCAGGTGGGTTGAACTCCCAGGTGCGTCCCAGTTTTAGCGGGAGCCGTCGGGAGGCAGGTGGGCCCGAAGCCCGGCTTGATGTGTCCAGATTAATGAGCTTTCCCTTCAGTCACATCAGCCGCTACCTGCTGCCACCTGGGCCGGACTGGAAAACAGGGACACGGAGCTGGCCCCGGCGCTCGCCAGACTCATTTATATTGTCCCACAAACGCTACCGTGCTCCCGCGCCACGCCAACTCTTTGTGAAACTTGGATGAGCAAGGAGCATTGATGTATTGTATTCTTCTGACATCAAAAGAAGAGATATCGCCCCCCCCGTAGTTATTCTGCGACTACGCCTGCCTTCCTGTTGGTAAAATCCTGCTCTAGTTTCCAAAGTATTGTTTGGCCGGGTTTAGTGCCGAGAGGGACCAGCGGGACTCAGAATATAAACATTATGAGACGGTCTCAACCGAGCTTTTATGCCGGTCGTAAAAATCAGCCAACTAAGTTACGAGGATCAGATTATCATTATAATGATGTCATATAATGTCAGTGTTTATACTATCATCTTTCCAGTTGTAATTTTCCTTGAGCATTGGGCCCCAGAGGAATGGATAGCGAATGTGCATGTGTGTGTGTGTGAGAAAGAGAGGGAGAGAGAGAGAGAGAGAGAGAGGCCACAGGGTGAACAGTCCGTCATGAAAGACCACTGCACAGTGGTCGCGGTCGACATAAACAAAAGTCGACCTTGCGTGACATCACACCCTCATTAGCGGTGTGAGACGGACGATGGAACTCAGACAATACGGTTGTGTGTATGGTGGCGGTGGTGCGCAACCACAAAACCACAGCAAACACACGCACACACACACACACACACACACACACCTGCAGTGGATAAAACAAAAGAACAAGATGAAGAAAAAGCTCTCCTGACCTGGTCTGGGGAGAGGTCTTGGAATTGCATGGCCATTATCGCTGGCCCTGCTCCACACACTGAGAAAAAACCCATTTGATATCAGCCTGCCATTTTAAACCGAGAAAGAAAAACAAGTAAAGGGACTTTTGGTTTGCTTTGTGAAGAGGCTGGGATGCTGATGGAACTGGGCCTGGTTGTTTTAAGGTTTAGTCACATTTCACAGGTTATTTTACCTGCCAATGGCTAAGACTTTTATCAGCACGTTGTTAAGAGCTGAAGGTCTAAAATGCAATACAGAGACGCATCGACATTCTGTCTGTGGGCCCTCAGGGAGAAGTGTCACGCCCTCCACCTCTGCCTCCTAGCAGTCTCTACCTGTCTGTCTCTGTCTGTGTGTGTGTGTGTGTGTATATGTGTTGGCGGGCGTGGCTCCAGTCTCTGGCTCCTCCCTGCATCATCACCTCATCCCGATCACCTGCTCTACCCCGCACACCTGCTATCCGTCATCTCATCACCACCAGCTTAAGAACCCCGGCTTTTCATCCACTCATCGCCAGATCGTTGTTTGTACTACTCGGTCAGTCTCGTTTCTCGGCCGCTTTGCAGAGTTCCCGTTTGCCTACTAATCCTGATATCCTCGATCCAGTCTCCTTCCCTGCTCCCGTCTGCTGACCTCACCACCGCCCGTCTACCCTGCCTGCCTGTCTCCTGGACCCCTGCTTGTCGCCTGTCTGCCTGTCTGTCTCCTGGACCCCTGCTTGTCACCTGTTTGCCTCCCTACTTTGCTCCCCTGCTCCAGCCCTGCTTCCCCTTGCCATCCCTGCATTACCTTCCCTGTGTGAACTGTGTCCTAGTAAACCTGGTTTTGTTCCTAACTCCGTCTCTGTGTCCTGTACACGATCGTAACAGCAGAACGATCAAACGATAACAACTGAGACAGCGATGTGAAACGTACCCCCCCCTGATATGACCCCTGACCCCTCACCCCGCCTCACAACACTGACCTCTCTGTCCAGGCCGGCCGCCACGGTCACTATGTCCCCGGTCTCGCTGTTGATGGTGAACATGTTGGGGATGGGGCTGTGGGGCGTCTGCGACAGGATGCGGTAGCGCACCATGCCGTTGGCCGTGGTGTAGTCGTCCGAGTCGTTGGCCGTCACCTGCATCACCGACGAGCCTGGCGAGAGAAAGTCAGTTCGTTAGCGAGTTGGGAAGAGAGTCTGGGGGCGACTAATACATGCACACGCACAGCGACAGTGTAGGTCAAGAAAAACAAAGACCGGAAAACAAGCATTGCAGACGTTAATGTTCATAAATTTGTTGAAGATATCCAAGGAGATTTCTATACTGTGAGGGTGAGGAATCTGCCCCCTCAGCTCTCAGGTGAACAGCCGCTACACATTCACTATATTTAAGCTATTCATTTTTATTATTTAATTATTATTATGGCTTATTTGATCTTCTTATTTTGATGTGTTTCTACTGGAAAAGGGCCCATTTCAGTTGAACAATTAACAGATTAATAGTACTTTATCTATTTTGTACATGTCTACAGTTTGTTTAACCTTGTTTTCCTCTGAGGTCCACTTCCTGATTGATGCCAGGCTTTGTGCAGTGTCAACACTCTAGCGCACGACGTGTGGATGCTGCTGCTGATTGGTCTGATTGGACTTTACCATGTGGGCTGAATTGGGGGGGGTTAGAATGAGTTTGTTTATATTTATTTCCTTTTGTCTTCCTATCACAATAGTTTTCTTTGTTGCTTGTGCATTTCATGTTGTGAAGAGACTGTGTAGCCAGGAGGAGCCAGGCCTATATATCTGTATGACATGTTATCAGCCTATTAATCCAGGCTCCCCTGCAGGTAATGATAATGGATTCTTCTACGCAGTATTTTAGCCTAGGACCCTTAACATCGCTGGTACATTCAGGCTGTACCATTTTGGTCAATTGTAATTCTTTGTATCACCTTGTGGTCGCCGTGAAGCTTCAACAAAAGTACAACGAGAGTGCTCTAACCTAGTTGGACGCTGCTTTCATCCACACGCTTACCACTTCCAGAAAAGCGGGTACCATCCCTGATAGTAGGTTGTACACTGCTAACCCTACCGAAATACTTCAATTCGATTCGAAAGACTTTGCAAATTGCCGTGACATTCTCTGTTCTCTGGCAACAAACTTTTCGAGCGAGTGCTGTTACAGGGCACAGCGTGGAAAAGCAAACATCCCTTTGTTAAATAAGCCCCTATTCCAATCTGCGCTGTGTCTTCTGTGTACGGCGGGCTAGCGGGAGCAAACTTTCCACCTCTGCAGAGTCCATTTAGTAATGAGCAGCACTGGGTCTTCTGCCATTTCCACCATCCATTATTTCAGCCTTCAGCGGCGCCGCGGCTGCCCTTAATGCTCCGATGCTCTCTCCCTATTTGTCTTGGAATCACGGATAAACACTGCCATTTAAGGCAGACAGGGAGGGGGTGAGGCGGGTGGGTGAGTAAGGAGGGAGAGTGAAAGAGTGGCTGTGTGTGTGCGTGTCTACCTTTTGTGCGTCTGTGTTTCTGTGTGTGTGTGTGTTTGTGTGTGTGTCGCCACTGCACGTATCGGGGGTGAGAGGCCTGTGTCCCCCCCCCCAAGCAGAATTATTGATTTGCACAAGCTTGTCAGACGGACTCACAAACGCGACCGGGCAATTAGGAGCACTCTGTGCAGGAAAAGGGGGAGATCACCTCGCCTACCCCCCTCCCTCACAGGGCTCTGGGAAAATGTCACTTTCCATCAGGCAGCCATTTACAGGCTGCCGCTGCTCCAGAGAGAGAGAGAGAGAGAGAGAGAGAGAGAGAGAGAGAGAGAGAGAGAGAGAGAGAGAGAGAGAGAGAGAGAGAGAGAGAGAGAGAGAGAGAGAGAGAGAGAGAGAGAGAGAGAGAGAGAGAGAGAGAGAGAGAGAGAGAGAGAGAGAGAGAGAGAGAGAGAGAGAGAGAGAGAGAGAGAGAGAGAGAGAGAGAGAGAGAGAGAGAGAGAGAGAGAGAGAGGCGGGGGGGGAAACTGGCAGCTCACAGGAGGAGGGCAGCAGAGAGAAGAGAGGTACTGAAGCACTAGCATGCTCGAATGCGAAGACGGCGTAAGAGAAAAAACTGAGGAGGAGGAGGAGGACAAGGATATGGGAGAGAAAGGGAGAATGGTGGTTGTAATGCAATTTCAAATTTAATGTGTTTTTTTTTTTCTTTGAAGAGATCCCACTGTTTTCATATAAGTGGGAGCCCAAAAAAACGGCTCGGCAGCTGAGTCAGAACTCTGACTGCCACATTGGACATGGCGGCGGGTGCCCACGCTGAGCAGGCACTAACCCAGCAGCACGCAATTATTACAGAAACCATCAAAATTAGCCTGCAAAAAAAAATCTTGTCTCTTTTAGCAGGAGTACTGGCTGTGTCAAGCTTTGCCTCTTCACTCCCCCCCCCCCCCCCCCCAAGTGATGAATGTAATGTAAAATATACTGTTAGTGCTTGTCTCAGCCGAAAGAGGACACCTGCTGGATCGGGAGCGGGAAGGGATCAGGTCCCCCGTGGGTCTGAGCAGCTACAGGTGTCTCCCGGGCCTGACTCCCATAATTGTTGGCGGGGATGGCACCATCACTCCTGTGACAGTCGGTCTGCATCGGCAGGATAATTGCAGCCCCGGAATACTATTTCAAAGTTCATTAAATTTCAATGTCTCCGAGAAAAAGAGAGAGAAAGAGGTAAAACAATTATTGCTCTTCCACCGAGGAGAGCGTCAATATATGAACAACCTTTCCGGCCAACAGAGAGAGAGAGAGAGAGAGAGAGAGAGAGAGGACAACATCATGTAGAGAACTCTGCCACCTTTCATTTCAATAAGGAGGATTCAGTAATACGATTACGGTGCACTCTCAGACGCAGGGGGGGGTGGCCATGCCTGAAAGGGTTAACCTCTGAGCCTGTTTAATTATATTATATTATAATTAAATAATATAATATATAATTAAATATATATATATTATATATATAATTATATATATTATATTATAATTATATAATAACTGCTGGAGCTGAAAATGTAACTTGGTGGCAGACACGCATATTGTTGGCCGTTTTGGTCACATGGGAGAGAGCGGGGGAGTCGAGATCACCGGTGAGGTCTATCTGCTGCCTAAACATTACTTAGCCAGAGTCAACATCTGCCTCCCAATTAGAGGAGCGAAAGAGAAAGGAAGAATGGAAGATGGGGGGGGAGAGAGAGAGAGAGAGAGAGAGAGAGAGAGAGAGAGAGAGAGAGAGAGAGAGAGAGAGAGAGAGAGAGAGAGAGAGAGAGAGAGAGAGAGAGAGAGAGAGAGAGCAGTGACGGGGAGAAAGCCTCAAACAGATGCCGAGACAGCACGAGAGAAAATTGCTAAACAGGAAAAGAAAAGTGGAGAGGAGCACAGAGGTGAGATGGTTTATAAAGAGCACTAAAAGACAAAGAGGGAAACGAGAGGGAATGGCAGGTAATAGGGGGATAATGACTGTCATCAGCGGAGGGAAAGAGATTTTGCCTAGCAATAGGAAAAAGGTTGGAGTAGTGGAATGAAGGAGAAGGAGAGGCATGAGGGAGGTAAGAGAAACGGCCGAAGCCCAAAGTGGTCATGAAGCTGCCTCTAATGGAGCCCACCCATCTCTGAGGACACGTCCACCCACAGCCCCTCGCACCGCCGGCTCGCCGAGGCCTCAGGAGAACCAATCAGAGCCGCTGGAAAATGAGGCCCGAAACCCGCAGCAGTCACGCCTCAATGCACAGGCCATGATCCCTTCACCGATCAAATGCATAGGTCAATTAAAACAAGAGAATTATAGTGGGAAATGCACATTGATCATCCCATAGGAAAGCAAAGTGCAAGAAGAGATGTTCATCTATTTCTCAAATTGAACTCGGGAGAAACAATCTCAACAAGAGTTTACATTACAGCCATTTAGCAGACAAATTACAAAGGTGATAGCCAACACTATGCGGGGCTCGAACCCGCGACCCCGAGAGTCTCATGTTATTTAACGCTCCAGAATATGAGACCATGAGATTAGAGAAAGAGCTCAAAGAAAACCTGATACTTTTGGTTTTAGGAGAAACATTTTACATGAAGGTTATGTCAAAATGAGGCAAAATTGAGATCTCCCCTATAAAGGAGATGAAGATTATTTTTACTCTAGATTTATCTTCTGGGATTATAAGCAATTTAAACAGTTGCCATAAAGACTGCTTCCTAAGAGGCATGCCTGTGGATCTTTGATAGCTAGATGTTTTTATAAATAAATAAATAAATAATAATAATTTTAAGCCAGTCACATTTCCAACTCCAAGTTGTTCAGTTAAATGCACTAACCAACCCCGAGAGACTATTTCATTTCATTCTTTTCAATTCACTATATCATTTAGTTGTTCATTTCTTTACCCGTGTATTCCACGTCGGGGTCGGGGAGGAGGAGTCTCTCCCAGCATGCATTGGGCAAAACGCAGGGAAACACCCGGGTCGCCAAGTCCATCACAGGGCGAACACATAGACAGACACTCGCTCGCTCCAATCCACTTGACTTGCATGTCTTTGGACTGTGGGAGGAGGAGACCTGAGCACCCAGAGGAAACTCCATCGAACCTTGGTCCTTCCTGCTGTGAGACGACAGCGCTAACCACTGAGCCAGCATGACACCACAAACTATCCATTTAGCCTGGATTGGCCATCACTACGACACACATGGACTAGCAGTAAGACACACTGAGAAACATTTGGTACATTACACACACACACACACACACACACACACACACACACACCGACACACGCAGTCTGGGTCCATTACACTGATTGAAACATTCCTACACTCCTTCACCTCTACTTCTCTACATCCCTCCATCTCTCCCCTCCTGTGCCTATCCCTAATTAGCCCCCCAGGCAAGACGGAGAGAGAAATTCTTAAATCTCTCTCCAACTGTTAGCAAACTCTTCAAGAGAGAGAGAGAGAGAGACAGAGAGAGAGAGAGAGAGAGAGAGAGAGAGAGAGAGCCACCCCCCTCTCCCCCTGGGAGGGCAAATCGACTGTGAGAGAAGGCACTCAGCTGCTGGTTTTGATCTTGCACTCTCATTTCAGAGGTCCTTTTTGAAAAAGAGGGTCCATAAAAGGGAACAACTTGCTGTCGGACTCGGGGAGGGAGGGGAAGAGAAGGGCAGTACATCACAGGGCAGATGTTCGGAGTACACTGTAGTCTCTAGAACTGAAGAGCTTTCTGAAGAAGTCACGCCATGTCGGCTATCCACTACACACCCTTTCTGAAGTCACTTAGCACGGCGCTTCAGCTGCCTAATGTCACAGACCACAAGATTTTGGAAAGCAACTGTTTGGCAACCTCACTTGTTGCACGACGTGGAGATGACAGTGGTGTCGAGGTTGTGTATTTTTTATGTGTGTGTGTGTGTGTGTGTGTGTTCTTATGTTATGGCTTGAGCCATGAGACAGAGCGTGTAGGTTTTGAGTGTTACCATAGTGTTACCATAAACCTCTCAACAGGTCTCCTAGGGGTAATCTGCAGCTCCAATTCAGATCCAATCCCATTTGTTCCTCATTAATATCAAAACGAGAAGTGAATGAGATCAGATCGCTCATTTTGTTATGCACTATAATTGTTTGATTAGCTAGACAGATCAAATTCTATTAGCTACAAGTTCATCTCCTGCTGGCTGGAGGCCCTGTGGTGGCAAACGACAAACAGTGCAGTTTCAGACCAATCCTCGCTGACGGATTGATCGGATCGCACACTACGCCACATCTGGTGACAGTGATAAGGGCGGTTCCCGCAGGTCTCCCTCTTTGATGGCTTTTACACAGCGGGTAGATGGGAAGACGTGTGTTGCAATACTTCAGAGACCGTTTGATATCTGTGTTCTTGTAGATACAGAACATGATACTGCCGGAGCTTACCACATACCCTCACATCTCCCCTTTGCTTGGCATTTGTCGCTTGGAAAAAAAACAGAGCCATTTTGTCTGATGGTGCCAACTATTCTCACTGGGCCCAATTCACACTGTGTTGTGTGGTTCTTAAGCAGATTGAGATCTGCGTGTTTGAGCTCTTCCTATTCAGACTGTTGGATGGGTGCACACATTGGGGTGTGCCTTCACCTGCCACTGATTCACTCAAAACCATATCTTCTTTGTTCTTCCCTTTGCTATTGTGGAAAATCAGACCAAGGACTTTTCTACTATTCATCTTTTAAAGCCATTGCCTTTAAATACAAAGTGCCTTTAATTAACGTTTTGAACATTGAATTGGCAACATGCCATCGGAACACTAATGTAATGAAAACAAAATTGAATATATTTCGTCGGGCAATTCTGCACTTTTGATCATCAATCAAAACATGTTTTCAATGTCGAAAAACATCATTTTATATCATAAGATGAGTTTATTAATGACAACTGTTTTCTACTTAACTCATCGACAAGCCACTCAACACTTACTTTGCTTGTTAGATTGAAACTTTGAGCAAACACTCCAACGCACCACACCAACTGAAAGCTCATGTTCTCTTTTTCTTTTCCTATACATTTGTTTTGCTCTCGGCACCCCGACGGTCAAAATGCGTACAGTCGATGGCAAAGACAATATTCAGAAAGCCCGCAAGCGACTGTCCTTGGTTGTGCATCTTCGTGCATCAGTATATAGATATACTGTACATATTCTTTGATGTGTCAATACTACTCAGAACCGCTCTGGGCAGTGGGAGACAGAGGATTGACATATTCACACAAATCCCTGAACACCTTGCCTGTCAGCTGCAAGGTTGCAACACATCTTTTACCCCTCGACGCAGCACCTGTCGCCAGGATGGAAAATACGTAACCCGGAGAGACAGTGGAGGCACGTATGTGGGGCGGTCTGGCTCTGCAAGTCATCCAGCCATGCACATGTACCATACACGCTGGATGCACCGGGCATCTGTTAAACTCAGCACATTTCAATGATTTCGTGCAGGATGGTAGTGCCGTCTCTATCGATGATCCCTTACAAATTGAATCGACTTGTGTGTGAGATGCCGCTTTGTATAAGTGTGTTCGAATCACGTTCAACGAAGGATTTATACTGAGATTGTTCTGATTATATTTTTAACATTTATTTAATTGTAATGGTGGTTACTTCATGGTTTGTGACTCTTGGTTATAGTAATGTTTATCAGTATGCACTGGACTAGCGCTAGACATGTTGCAGACTTCAATCCAAGTCAAAATCCTTGATTGACATATTCATCACCTCAAGCGTCTTGTAGGAGGCC
Organism: Hoplostethus mediterraneus; assembly: GCA_034670385.1. Classification (NCBI taxonomy): domain Eukaryota; kingdom Metazoa; phylum Chordata; class Actinopteri; order Trachichthyiformes; family Trachichthyidae; genus Hoplostethus; species Hoplostethus mediterraneus. The sequence continues at coordinate 3,678,231 of JAXDDW010000012.1, read as the reverse complement.
GCGTATCTCTGCGTGTAACTCCAGGCATGAAATCGACGATGTGGGCTGCACATAAAAACGGACTTAAGGTCCACTGCACCGAATCAGGCCCATTATTAGATACATTGCTAGGTTTTAACTGGTGGAGGATATATTAGAAATACACTGAACATACACTAGATATCAATCTCAGCTGAATCACAGCCACTCTTGTTTCCTTATGTAGCCCTGGCTGAAATTTAATTCATTTAGAGTTCATTGCATTTCATTTAGGACTAGAATTCATAGACGTTTGGAATAAATAGTTTGAAAAGTTCATAATTCATAAAGCATAAATATAGATATTTAAAAGATATATATTGAGACAAAACATATAAAAATATAGAATTATAAGGATCATAATTGTTGTTGAAAAGTAAAGAAACGTTCATGCAAATGAGCATAGTTTGTTTGATATGAACATGACCAAGCACATGTTGTTAGTCTAACAGCCTAACTTGATCTGTCAATCTTGTCTTTTCTTTTGTTTTATTGGCATTATAAGATGTTAGCCAACCCAATGTCTGTTTTGACGGTGTCGGGGCATTAGAGAGTGTCAGAAGCCAGTGGACATCGTCCGGAGAGCACATATTATTGTATCGAGAGCATTAAGTTTCCAGCTAAGATTGACGACCAGTGGATCTACGGTTTGGGAACTATTGTGATCTAAAGAGGTGAATTCATACATAATTCGTATTTGTCCATGATTGTGAATTGATTTGCTACTATGACAACCTGTTATAGAGTATAGTGAAGTTGTGTTGCTAGTTGCAAACAGCCATTAGCTTAGCAGCGGTTAGCTACTGTATGAAGTGCCTTTTGAATGTGCGCAATTGTTTGGCTAGTTGGTAACTTGTCCAACAAGACAAGTTGTTGCTAGCTCGCCTAGAATTAGTAAATGGACAAGTTGCTTAGCTGAGTTATCTGATTCAGCAGACGGACACGTTAAGAGAGGATCAGGACATTGGAGGACTGTTCTGCTCCTGTTGGGAGTGGACCGTCGCTGCTGTTTCTACTGCATCCATTCTCCACATTTCTCCTGCACTGGTCTCCATCACCCCCCCCCCCCACACACACTGCACTAGCAGAAACCCCCGTTTACACGCGGCCAAGCGGCCATTGTTCCAGTTCCTTGCAGTCAACGGATTTGTGAGTAATACTGTGCACGTGCATTTTATTTGGCTTGTCTGAACAAGCGAAGCGGCCATTACAGTTTCTAGGTCTCCACGCTCCCCAGCAACGACTCAGACCTGCAACAGGGTTGGGTGTGAGTGAGTGTGTGTGTGAGAGTGTGGGCCCACTGTATTGGAGTATTTGTTTGTTTAATTTGGGATTTATCAAAAACTGCATTATTATTCATATTTTGATTTTATTCATAACTGAACTATTTGAAATTACCTGATTTAAGAAGATTCTGATTTGTTTAAAAATAAATAGCCTACCATATCGGTATTTGTGAATTTAAAGGAACCTTGTCATGTCATAGCTCATGGATAATTTATGTTGGTACGATAATAACTGTTTATAAGGAATAGATATAAAATATTAAATTAAAACAAAACACTAGGAGGTATAATTATATTTTCTATTCTACACGGTGGCACCGCCAGTCATTCATATTATTGTAAATTCATATACAGAGATTTAATTAGTTAATTAGTAGACTCACAGGTTAGCGCCATTTAATTTAAAACCGTACGCAGGCAAAAAACAAAAACAAAAAACAAAAAACCCATAGTACTACTACACTTAGCAGATTATTATAGCTACATGGGACAGGTGTTACACTTACACTAAACAGGCAATTAGGCCACCATAGTTTACAGTCTATTTTCCCCAATTAAAATGAATCAATCCACAGAAATCTCCGCGTTCAACCAGAATGTGTTTTAAATGTTTTAACACCAACTAGCGACACCTGACTTGTGATTACACTGGTTGCTTAATGGTGAGCTACGCAATTAAAAATGTACTAATTTTAAATAAACGGGTATCGCACATTACGTTCCGCTTAAACAAACTTTATTTAAACACTGTGAGTTTACGTTGCCCTCGCTACAAAACAAAAAAGGGCAATGTAGGGATGTAGGAGAGAAGCTCTAGAAAAGTCTGGTTGCCCTCGCTAATTAGGAGCTCGATGTGGACCTACGCTCCAGAGAAAAGAAGCCCACACACACACACACACACACACACACACGCAGACTCACCCACACAAATTCCCCTCCACACAAACCGCCCTCCACACACACATGCACGCACACACAGACAGACACACACACAATCGACATTGTTTACAAATCCCCTCGAGATTAAAGTTTGCAGCAGAACAATATCTATGAACACTATGAAGACAAACATGGGTCCTCGGGGTCTGATTGTTAGAACAAGAGTTCTTCCAGTCGAGACATGAGAGCTACTTGCACATTCTGCTCTCGTTCCTGGCTTCGCGCTGACCACAAGTCTGTTCCCTTATTCTGAGGGAATGTCTACATCGCTCCATGCTCTGCGGGATCTGATAACGATGCATCCAACCAAGCTCACACAGCCATCTCATGAACTTAGCCCTCAGCTCAACCAACCCAAAAACTTCAAGACGCATGGCAAACCCACACCTCAACATTCTGGTCGGCCGTACGAGTCCAAGTCCAACTGTATGCAAGTCTATGTAAGACCAACTTGTTCTGCAGGGACCTCTGAGAAACAAAACACACACTGGAACTACATGTTGCCAAACTATGAACACAGGATGGTTAAAAAGAAAGTTGAACAGGTATGAGTTTGGGTTATTGCTTGTATGAAATAAAAAGATAATGCAAATGTTCAATAAATCATTTTTAGTCAACGACATTTAAACAATAATAATTAAATGTTACTCTCCCAACAAGCAATACAGCTCTTACACTGCAGTAGCTCAACACTGTGGTTGCGACGTGACACATGAGTACCAACGGCGCGTCACAGATCATCAGGTATTTTACGACAGCCTCAGACATGACAGCCAATCAAAACTGAGGACCAGAACGAGTGTGTGTTTCGACCTCCCGACCGTCCTCCTGGTTCAACCCATAGTGCAGCTTGCGATGATCTTGGGCTCCTAAGGTAAGCTCCATCCTTCAGTACGCACCAGACAGGGATGCAAACCTCATAACACACAAGCAGTACAGATAATCCTGCCCTACTGATAAAAACATGGTGTCGGCAACTGAAGAGGTAACTGTACATTCAGTAGCCCTTATTCTTTTTAACTGCACGAGCACCAATTGATGTTTGGAAGTTGTTAGAGTGATTGTCCTTTCTACCGGCTGCTCTCTAGCTGACCCTGACCTGGCAAACCAATAAAAATACATTTTATTGTTACTTTCCGACGTCCTGCGTGAGCCGGACCCCGGCAGGACCAGCCGCTATCTCGGGTGAGTAGGAGTGTCTCTCACCTGGTTTGGATCCCTCGGCCACAGAGCCGTTGTACACCTGGTTCTGGAACTCGGGCCTGTTGTCGTTCATGTCGATAACGTAGATGTACAGATCGATAGGATTCTCCACCTGGTTCCCGTTCATGTCCACCGCGTGGGCTCGCAGCTATACACACACACACACACACACACACACACACACACACAAAGAAAGAAAGTCTTATTAGCATCCATGTTTTGCTAACAAGGTAAATACCCGCGAAGTCAAAGCGACAGCAGCACGCAGCCTCGATTCATATGAAACTCGGCGGGCTCGGTCTGGAACGAAGCACGCAGAGTTCAATTACAACTCAACCGACTTTTTTTTGTTAACTGGCAGCTTCATTCGATTGGCAAATACGCTGTTTCTTTTTTGCCAGTGGGGCATGAGCATCCTGTTGGTATCCTGGCATAGACCATAACAACACAGAGAGGGGCAAAGTAGTGAAATGTTCCAGACGTATAAACAACACCTATTTTGTTGTTAGCGCAGCCAGAGGCCCGAAAAGCATCAGAGAGGTGTTGTTGCTCATGCTGTGGTTTCTCTTTGTTCTGGTGAAAATATTTTTGCCTCGGTTTTTTTTTGGGGGGACAAAGCCAGCCGTTCAGATGGATGTCTCTCACCGATGAGCTGTTCCTTGAAAAATTCCCAGTGTGAGAGCGAGGGAGCACGGAGGATTTAAAAAAAAAAAAGAAAAAAAAAAAAGGGGGGGGGGGCGGCGAAAGGGGAGGAGGAGGAGGAGAGTGAGTGAGCCTCATGCAAGTAAATGAGAGATGAAAACACAAAGAGGCAGTGTGTGTGTGTGTGTGTGTGTGTGTGGTTGGAGGGGAGGTTGGGGGGGCGGTAATGGGCAGGGCTGACAAAAGCAATCATCTACACCGGGACGTCTTAATCTCCACCGCTGCTGTTACACACCCTCGACTCCCCGCCAATCCCCACTAATGATATCTGACCGAACACAAAGCTTCATTCTAGCCCGGCATCCCAGACCGGACGCGGTTTCGCCTTGACTTCCATTACTCTCTCCTTCAAATTGCATGGAAAATTCTGTATTCTCGGCAGAAAATGTTATTGTGTCATAAGGCTTCGTGAAAGAAAGGTGGCGGGAGTAGGGGAAGGGCTCTCTCTCTCTCTCTCTCTCTCTCTCTCTCTCTCTCTCTCTCTCTCCGGCTGATGGCGTCACTTTGGGAGCGGCATCTTTTGTCTGCCACAACATTGTACGACAGAATCTATCTACCAGTCTATTCACAGGGAGTCACAATGCATTCTGCAGGCGAGACAGAGGGGCTGAATGGCGGGTGCGGCGCTGAGACGTACAGCGGCCCGACACCTGCGTTCACCAGAACATGACTCATCCGGGCTTTTGTGTTTCGGGGCCTGTCAGCGGCGTGTAGGAAACACATGCAGACACGCGCCTCGCTCGAGCCCCGCGCAAGCCCGACGCCAGACACGGTTCAGACACGTGTTTCCGCATATTAACATGGACACAGAGGCCGATCAAAACAGCTCTCGTTAACCACCTAATTTAACCGCGAGATGCTGCTTTTCCTTTGGATGGAGAACGGCAAACAAACATGGAGGGGAAAACCCAACAAACAAACAGGGCCAATCTGTTTTCTCAGCTGTGAATGCTGCATGCTGGGGGATGTGTGACTGTGATATGTGGGAGAGTGGCTCTGTGAGTGTTCACATATGTGTGTGTGTGTGTGTGTGTGTGTGTGTGCGTGCGTATGTCTGTCTTTGTGTTTCTGCGTACGAACAAGTAGTCTGTGTGTGTTTGTGTGTCTGCGTTCATGTGTGTGTGTGTGTGTCTTTTTGCGTTTTGTTGTTTTGTTTCTGTGTGTGTGTTTCTAGGTGTGTGGATTTGTGGGCAGGCTTGTGTGTGTGTACGTTTCTACATTTTGTGTGTGTGTGTGTGTGTGTGTGTATTTTTTGTCTGTGTTTCTGTGTGTATTCGTTTATGTGCAGAGGAGAGACGCGGTACGGTCGAGTACGGTCACACGGATGAAGGGTCCCAGACATTACCTGTTCTATCTCAATGCCCACACACACACACACACACACACACACACACACACATAAAACATTGTGCACACTCATATTTGCTCTATCCCTCTGCCCCGCTGAGTCCCGGCAGATCTGTCAGACAAACTTGAAGTTCAAGCTAACACCCACTCTCCCCACCTCGCAGATCACTTTCCCCTGGTGTTAGTCTGACAAAAACAGCAGCCTCGTCTCTCTTTTCACTTGAACCCAAAACTAACAAGCAAAGTTTGGCCTGGTAGAGCGCGGCGGTGCTGGGAAATAGCTGTCAAGTTAAAAGAAAGTAAGCAATGGACTAAATTTCCCCCGGGCCAAACATTGGGCTGCATTCTCCTACAGTAAATCATGCATCACATCACAAGCAGGATGGGTCCATAAGAGTCTAAATAGGAGTTGTATTCAACTTGAAGAGCCCTTAACCTAACGTGCTGTTTTCACTGCAGCACCACAGGCAGTGTCAAACTGTTTACTGAGCAGCTGTCCTTTCCAGGGACCAATAACCTGTCTGCTTTATCGATCCCAATTTGCTGCTTGAGCATAGGAGCAGGTATGGAAAGGCAAAACTCACACACACACACACACACACACACACACACACACACACACACACACACACACACACCAGAGCCTGACCAAGGTAGCGAGTAAGATAATAGAGATGGATGGCTGGGCTGACAAGAGGCTCATCTGGAACTTAATGGAACAGAAGGAACATACGCAGAGACGTATGAATCAAACCATCACTTTGACAATCACCTACAGCTTTGTGTTTGTTTACACTCTGTGTGTGTAGTAGCGGCGTCTATACTCCGTGCGCGTTGGCGCACGTGCGCGCCAGTGGAGCCGAGGTCAGTGAAACTCTACTACCCTTCATTCTATCTTTCCTCGGAGACAGAGGCGTGCGTTTGAATTAGCTCTATCAGCAGCACAGCCATCGATCACGCTGACAGGCACGCCGGGCTTGTGGGTTTGACACCAGGAGAACGTTCACCTCAAGTGGAGACGTTAGTCCTCGCCTTACTTTTAATGGAAGCCGTAACGTGTGTGTATGAACTCGACTGCCTTTTGTTAACAGAAGTCCCATGTGATCTGCATGTGTAATTGATGCCCGCTACTAAGCTGTTTAACCCGCCAATCCTGTGGGACCCGTCGTGAACTCGAGCCTCCAGCCTGTGTGTGGTGGTGGTGGGGGGGCGGGGGGGGGTCCTATGGGCCATATGCATGCTAACTGTACAGCTGTCAGCCGGCGCCTTTGAACAGCACAGCTGCAGAGTTCACAGTGTGAACCTGCACCAATGTGGTGGTCGAGTAAAACGGGGGCTGAGAGAGAGGGTGAGAGAGACAGAGAGACAGAGTGAGAGGGGGAGAGAGAGAGAGAGAGAGAGAGAGAGAGAGAGAATCACCCCAATGTGATCCGATCCCACTCAGGATGTAAACACAGATGAATCAACATACATACATTTGCAACACATGCACACAAGAATGCAGACATGTGCGCACACACACATACACACACACACACACACACACACACACACACACACACACACACACACATACCTACACACACACACACACAAAACAACACCTGCTCATTAGCTCTGATGGTGAGAACACAGCCAACAATTTTCCTCCAGCTCTGCCTCAATTTCCCTCCTCTCACTTTGCCTCTCTGTTTCTTTCTTCTTTTTTCCATCCATCCCACATTGCTCTTTGCAGGTAAACCTCCATCTAATTGACAGCTGGAGTGGCTGGGAAAATCTGCGCTTTGTCAAGGCCATCTCTCTTTCATTGCAAGCTTTGGCATCACTCAGAGTCGGGAGAGGCTGGTTTGAAGGTAGTTGTGTGTTGGGCAGAACAGGCAGTCCTCTGAATGTGCTCTGACTAATGGTTTTGTTTGGCAGGCGACATGAGCATTAGAAGGAGAGGCAGACGGGCAGACAGAAAGGTAGACACATGGGGGAAAAGCAAGGCACATTTTTACAAAAAAATTGGGAGATAATGAGACAGACACACAGAGCACAGACAGAGGAGGAACCGACGTCCAATCCAGACAGACAGTTGTGTCCTTACGTGGTAGGAGGCCCTCTCCTCTCGGTCCAGCGGTCTGGTGACGTACATCTTGCCGTGGACGGGGTCTATGTTGTAGACGTCGCTGGGGGGCTGGTCGGCCCCGGCTCCGGTGATGCTGTAGCGGATGCCAATGTCCTGGTCCTGGTCTGAGCGGATCTGAGGAGAAACCCAGAGACACAAGTTCAGCGTATTCTTCAATATAAAAGTGGCGATATTATTTTTTTATTTTTTTTATGTACTTTATTAATGGGAAATTGCAGTGCAGCAGCAGCATTACACACAGAGACAATAACAACAACACAATGAATAAAAAAAAAAAAAAGAACAACCTAGACATATTAAAATGTCAATATAGAATGCAATATAAAAATGTATAAATAAGCATTATTATTGTAGTGCAAAATAAAATATAAGGTGCAGTGAACAGAGTTGTGTAAAAACATATAAAGTGCATAGTGACTGTATGTTATGACCAGAGTTTTAGCTGTTATTGTACAGTGTGATGGCATGTGGCAGGAAAGATTTCCTGTATCTGTCCCTTCGACAGCGGAGCTGGAGCAGCCTGTGAGAGAAGGTACTCCGCTGTCTGTCTACTGTGTGATGGAGAGGGTGCTGATCATTGTCCATGATGGATAACAGTTTGTTCAGCGTTCTCCTCTCCACCACGGTCTCAAAAGTCTCCAGCCTGAGACCCAGTACAGAGCCAGCCTTCTTGATGATTTTATCAATTATTACTAAATTATTATGATATTACCTACAACCCAGGAGTGGAAATTCAAATTGTGGGTTGTAGACACTGAACATGTGTGAACATGACCTCACTGCCAGCGGTACAGTATTTCTGACAGCTATCTGCCTAGATGATAGGATCCATGGCATCAATCTCCGTTAGTTTTGACCGATAACACAAATTCAAGAGTTTTTATTTCCTGTCCAGACAACCCAATATCCTAGTGCCTAGTATATGCCACCTTGAACACCTTGGTTGTTATTTCACATGCTATCCAAAACCCGACACGTGCGTGATATATTGCACAACTTGCACAAACAAGTTTCAGTACGTGCACCGATGCCACAACAATACAAATGCATTACTTCCTGTGGCATTGATTTCCACTGAGCTCCAGGAATTCAAGCGAGTCGCAACACAATATTCATTTGACAATACTGTTAAATGATGGTTCCTGCACATTTATTGAAAGCACCATTGTATCTGATTTCCATCACTAAGTGGCACACAAAGGCTCCCACCTCTGCACACATCATCTGGATTTATCAGGGACAGAGTACTAAGAAACATGGAGGTACCGAGCAGAACAACATCCTAGCAGCCTGAATGGTTTACACAGAGCCAGTTCTCTCTACAGTGTTGGGAAGGCTCACACTGAATACCTGCTGCAGATTGTGATCAGTATCGTAATCTATAGGATTACTCCAGCACAGTAACATAATCAGACTAGTTCAGTTACGTCCATAGAAAATGAAGTTAAATTGACTTAATTCCAATGAGTTATTTGAACAGCGTCATTATTATCATCTATAGTTATAATGAAATGTTATTTAGGGGAAACTACCAGTCACTTCAGTAATAACTAATAATATAAAATAAAATGAAGATGCTTGTTGTGTTTTTGTCTCAAAAATACAACACAACCACCTCCAATATATCTGTAATCTGATCACTGTGGGTCTTCTTCAGCAGTCTGGGTAATCAGATTACTGTAGTCCCATGATTTGTAGTCCATCACTCCCTCAAATCAGGTCTTGACAGTGGTACATTTAGGCTTAATCTTATGGGTGAGTTTAAGATAATAAGCCCTAATAGTGAATGGTGTCATCCAGCCTATTTTAGCAGGTGCAGGAAAATGGATCCTGGACCAGTTTGATCTACCTTTACGCGCCAAATAGTCTGCATCATCTTTTCTCCAACCTCACCCGTGGCTCCGAGCGTTGCAGAGTCTTATTTCCCCCCCCCATCACTATGGTTACTAGTCAGAGGGAGTAATCACAGAGTCAAATGGAGAAAAGGGAAGACTCTACTTTTTTTTCTCTCTCTCTCTCATCCCCTCCTATGCAATTTTCCTGGTCTGTGGGGCTGGAGATCATGCATGAAAATGAAATTACTCCATCCGTTCAGCGGTGACGGCGGCTTCTGCATAAAACATTTCTCTGTTTGAACATGATACCCTCTCTCTTAATTTTCAACACAGTCCTCCCACACCCACGGCCTAGCAGAGCAGCAATCACCTCCTCTGCAAGTTTTCGCAGGCATCCTTCTCATTTCCTCGGCTCAATTCACGTAGGATCTATATACTTGCTGATGTGCGTGCGGCGCCAGATCCAGGTGTCGGGGGGGCCGCGGCGGCGCTCCTGTCGAGCTGTTCTGCTTGGCATCGGCGTAATCACGGCGGCATGATTACGATACTGTACACCTAATCAGACTTATTATCCACTACGCGCTCCCTCCGTCAATCACAGCGGAATAATAACACGAAAGCGTAAATAATGTAGGCCGTATGATCGCTCGCCCCTCATCATCGGCGTCATCTGTTTAGTAGATAATGTGCAGCGGCGTTAGACTTCCACTTCCTTCCACGCTTGAATATTTCCCGGGCGTGCGCGCGATGGCCGACGTCTGCGAGGGGCAGCGGAGCGTTTGACGGGTAAGAGATTCGTCGCGTGGGCACCAAAGCGCGCCAAAGGATCAGCTCAGTTCAATAATTCACAAGGCCGTCATGTGAGAAACACACACATGAAATTGCCACCTGCCATGGATCTGTGCTTTCCACATGCAGACGTGTGCGTGGATGCGTGTCTGTGTGACTGTCTGTGTGTGTGTGTGTGTGTGTGTCTGTGTGTGTGTGTGTGATCTCTCCCTTCAATGGGACTTCAAAGCAGCGCTGTGTGGTTGACGTGGGTTTAACAGCCCCGCCAGGAGACGGAGGAGCTGCTTATATGTCATGCGGCCTCAGCTTCCATGCCTGCTTAAAATTCCGCACGGCGGCCACCTGGGACCACATGTCACATTCGCCGGTGTCTCTTAATGAAGGGTCTTTATATCGATAAATTTAATAAATGAAGAAGCATGACTTCTCGGAGTCCTGGGAGTCCCGTGAGTGACGACTGCTCAATTGAGCCATTTGAATGGAGCCCTAATGATGAAAGCTGGGATTTCTATCCTCTCTCTCTCTCTCTCTCTCTCTCTCTCTCTCTCTCTCTCTCTCTCTCTCTCTCTCCAGCACCTCGTGGCAGACAGAGTAGCTACTAATCAGAATAAAAATAGCCAGGAGAGGCGGATACGCGGAACTTAACTGGCTGTCGGTCTCTGTCAGATCAGACCAGACATCAGATAAGTGACCCATTTGTAGCTCTTTCAGTGATTTCCTTGATTACTGACAACTGCTGGGATCCCGTGGGACGAGCTTTCAGCGCGGAGACAAAGACGGAGAGGGGTGAAGACAGAGAAACATAAGGGGGGAGGAGGCAATGGGGAGTTGGGGAAAATCAGATGAGGAATTAGTGTTCCGTTAAACTCCTCGGGGTGACGCAAGGCGAAGAAAAACATACAGAGAAAAGCGATGGGAAGGAATAGATTTCCATTTCGTGAGCATGGCGGTTGGCTGCCTAATTGGCGTACTGTGAAGTTTCAGTCTGTCCAAATCTCCTTTAATTGATTCAACCCTGTCTGATTGGCCCCGTCTGTACAAACAGGGACTAATGTGATGTTTATTTGATGTTACTCTGCATTTCATCATCACGTCATGTCTGACATCGCCCTTAATTCTATCAGGACAATACAAGGAACAAAGGAGCATCAAAATGCAAAGGGGAGGCATACAGTACGTGGAGCTCTCGCTCTTTTTTCGCTGGCAGTATTTTGCTTCCAGGAAACAACAATCATTCAACCAGGAAATCATTAAAGGGCTACGTGCTGCGGGCACCCGTGGGATCATTAAGGGTTACAGAGTGCTATGGGCTAATGTCACACAATAATGGGAGTCTGTGGTTTACACTTTTTGATAGCCTCTTTTATGTCTCATACACATTTAATGGTTCAATTGTAGCCTTTGGTCCCACACATCTCCCTCTTTTTATTTTATAGCGCTTTACAGGCTCCATCACCTCTCCGTCCCTTGTGGGCACTTCAAACGCAGCCCCCTGGGTTAGAGAGGCGCAACGCGGGATCGTTCACTATCATAGATCTATTCAGCATAATACGAGGACGTTATGGCCCGCAATCAATTGCCGACGTTCACCCAACGGTATTATGAAGAAGATGGTGTTGCCTGTTGTCGTCACGGAAGATCACTTTTTTCAATTGATCAAAGTGTGATTGAGATGGAGCAGAAAATTTTGTTCCCGCGACCTGAAAAGCGCGAGCGGAGCAGAAGTTCATTGACTGTGAATAAGCCGATCTGCAGCTTAAGCGCAAGAGCAGGCCCTGTCCATTTGAGCTGCTCTGCAGTCTGATCGCTTTGGATACGGATATACAGTATATTATTGCTCTGGCCAAATACACTGCACATCCCTTCATTGTGCAGCACTTGCCGATCATTAGGGTTTATCAGCAGAATTAAAATGTTATAATGTTCTACTTATTTCTCGCTAAACAGAGGAGACAAGGGGAAAATGCTACCCAGGAGGCAGCAGGGTATCAGCTATTCACAACGCTGTCTGGTAAAACTAAAACTCCTACAAAACACTAATTCCAGCATGTTCTGCTATAGCAGACTGCTTGGAGGATGGTTATCATGCAGGAGATACTGTCAGATTTGGCATTTCCGTGCTGAGGTGCATTGTGGGAGGACGAGCTATGACTAAACCTTTCTAGCCTCTCAGTCACGCCTATCATAGCTGTCAGCCATAATTAAGAAGTGCTTGCCAAATCTCTGCATGGCTGTAATGAAAACCTTTTTTCCTGGCTGGATGGCGCTGGTATACTCTCTCTCTTACTCTGTCTGTTCACTTGGTCACACTAGTCGCATTGCACACGTGATGTAAACGTGTGCACGGTGGTGATGAAAATGTGATGAAGGAGTTTGCTGTGATTATGAACACCGACACTCACTGTCCAGACTTGAAATAAAAGTCAAAGTGCCTGAAGTCAAGATTAGTGAGTCAGAATCATCAGAGCTTTTTAGCAAAATCTAATTTGCTCATGTTTTTTGTTAACTTTCCCCTTGAGGTGACCGTTAATTCACAGGTTTCCCTCAAGTTTTGTTAATTTACAACAATTTGTCCTCAAAAGAATTTCATCTGGAAACTGGTGTTCATTTGTATTTACTTTGTTCATTTTGCTACCTGCTGACTTGGGGACTTCATGGCTTGACTATTGAACGGCTTTAAAAGATGCCTTCTTACTATTGTCTTACAGAGTCATAGCAGGTCTTGCGCCTGAGTAAGTAAGCTTAAAGAAAAAACACGAGGCAATGTCAGGCTAGAGTAGACAATTGATTTTCCTGTCTTGAGCGATGTGGTAGGTATGCTTTCAGCTTTAGAGTGTCCCCACTGGGGTTCAGATATTCAGATTTGACAACAAACCTTTGCACTCGTAGCTGCTGGGGACTGTAAACACAACCCTCGTTGGAAGGGTGTACTGGCACGTTAAACAGCATTATCGGAAGCATTTGCGCGTCTGCAAACTACACAGGCATCTTTGAAAATCACTGTTTGATAATGTCTCATCTTCCCCTGCTGTTATACAGTATCTGTTTCCTCTTTGTTGAACATGAGGGAAATGGCAAAACTACATGCTTTTTAACTTCCTCTTAAATTTCGGTTTTGCATCGCTTTGATCCCTCCTGCTGTGTGCTTGTCACTCTTCAAAGCTGATATGCCCTGCTTTTGATGAGGAAGAGGAATTCAAATAGGCTGATAGGCCATCCACACAAACATCCCACGAAATGACAGAGGAGAAAGTAGCGAGGCAGAGGATGAAAGCGCCAGAGAGAGGCCGACAAAATGGAAACAAAATTTCCAATTAAGGAAGATATGGGACCAAGGTTTTTTTTTGCCAGCCTTCAAACTTTCTTTCGTACAAAAATACAATAACAACCTTACATGCAAGAGTGTGGTGATAAAAAAAAGTTGTCAGTTTTAGTGGCACCAAGAGAAAAGAACAGTGAGGATGGTTTTAAAAATAGTCACATAGGAGATCTATACGAGAGGGAAGCTGCGGAGAGCTCAGGTTTAATATCTCTCAAGTGAGAGCCACTGACAGCCACCGTCGCACACAGTTATCCCTGATCCTCATAAAGAACAGCTGCGTCTGCGCCTCAGCACACCGACGGGCTCCTCCATTATGGATCGGAAGCTGAATGGGAAATGAACCGAGCACGGTTCTGAAATATGGATTTCTTTTTTTTTTTTTTTTGCCTCGTTCTCCCTCTTTTTTTCATTGTGCGTTCTCTCTGTCGTCGCGGTGCCGCTACAGGATGTCTCACTCCCACTGTCTCTCTGTCTCTCTCTGCTCGGCTCTCCTTCCTCCCGGTGGTGAAGGGACCAGTAAGAGTTCCATCAAAACAAATGAGCAGCAGTTTCCACCTGAGGACGGTTTGGTCTGCTCTGGTACTGACACTATTATTCAGCTGTTCTCCTCCATTCCCTAACATGGCCGATTGAATTGAATGCTTTGGGTTCCTGAGGTCTCCTGAGGTAATCTCGCAGTGAATTGGATTTGGATTTAAAGCTATTCGGGAAATAAGGAAACAAAACAGCGACCTCCCTTTCTTTTTTTTCTCCCTCCCAAGGAGTTGTTTTGATGTGATTTATAAGAGGAAAAGACAATCCAGTTATGTACAGTGTGAAAAGAGGGACGGAGAGAAGAAAACAACTTCTCAGAAAGCATCGCCAAGTAATACCTCCTCTAACTTACAGCGCAGAGAGGTGAGCATTTTGAATGCCGGCAGCGTATCCACTAAATAACCTTCAAATGAAGAGTTGGGGTTTCTTTTAAAAACAGATATGAACTCTGGCTGAGTCCTTGGAGGAAAGAGTGTTTTCATCCAAAGCTCATCAGATTCACAGATATCTGGGGGTTGTTGTTTTGACCCTTCCTGATGTCTATGGATAGACAAATTGGAATATTCTCCAACTCTGTGCTGGGTTGTTAAATTGTCAATGTCTTTCATTGTCAATTTAGAGGGGGAAAAGGAGTCCCAAGGCTTTAACATTTTGTATACCAGCAAAAAAAAGATTAGATGGTTTTTCAAGCACACACACACACACACACACACACACACACACACACACACCCACACACCTCAGACCATTAACCAGACGAAGGAATGAAATGTAGGGTGGGAAAAAGGCAATTAGACGGAGAACAAATATTAATGGAAGTTAAGAAGTGACTCACAAACCCAATTACTGCATTAGCCGAGCAATTTAGATGAGCCCTGCGAGAGGCGAGAGCCCTGTTGAAATGTACCAACGGTCTCTCTGCATTAACAATGGCATTAATTCCCCCGATTCTCAGAGGGAGAAGAATAGAGCGAACACAGCCATTCTGCCTGCCGTGGAAAGGGAGCCACATTCCCTCACTCAGCCCGTACAGGCTGCAGGCCTCCGGAGAGCATCGAGTTGTCAAACGGCTCCGTTCTCCGGCTCTGCCCAAACGCAAGGACAAAAGGTAAACAAAACTCCAGGCCTTCCACGCGCAGGGAAACGTACCACGGGATAATTACGGTGAAGACGTGCCCGGCTGCTGGAAGGCCGGCCGAGGGGGGGAGAGAGAGAGAGAGGAAGCGAGGGAGAGAGAGAGAGCTTTCTGCTGCTATTGCACTTTTCCTCTCCGCCTACCTTTCGTTGTCAAATTGCATCCCTCAACCCGAGCTGCTGCCGCACGGTCCCGCAGGAGACATGCAGCACTGACAGCCCGGCCAATCAGCAACACCCTGAGGCCAGTCGAAAGCTCTCCTGGCATGCCAAAGGCTAGCGGGGTCCAACCAATCAGTTAGAGGCCAAGTTTGAAAGTAGAGCCATGCTTGGCTCAAGGAGATGCTAAGGCTGCCAATGAGAGTCCGGGACGGTGGGGTGGGTGGGGGGAGCAGGGTGGCTCAGAGGGAGGCTGCCAGAGGGGTCAGAGTAGACGAGAGTGGACTGACAGTTGTTTAGTGAGGAACCGAGCTCTCCGTCAGTCACAACCGCACTCAGCCTTTGTACTACTGGGCCAGCTCTAATGGGACTGTCACCTTCTAATTGTCCGACCGGGGCTGCTGAGAGTAACAAACACACACACGCACGCACGCACACACACACACATACACAATGAAACACATGCACACACATTTACACAAACATTCACGCATACACACTCTTTTCATTACTATAAGCAAATTGGACTCCCTTCTCAGTGCACCAAAGACTTCGGGGGCAGTTGGTGTGTTCAAAATAGAGGCTGTGACATTTATACCACATCTTACAATGACATACCTGACCTGTCTGTAGTTACACTGCCTCACATGGCTCCTATAAAACAACAGTGTTTTCGCTGACTAGCACTAGCTACCACTCCTCTGATCTCCCAATGAAAACATATGTGAAACTAAATAAGCATGCAGTAAATAAAACCACATTTTAAAGCCCCAGGAAACTTGGCTTGAAATAGTAAAAATGAATATATGATATCAAAGTTTAGTGTCTAATTAAGCATCCACAAATCTGAGTGAAAATAAACGTTCAGAAATATTAGAAAACCTTAGAAACCTTAGAAATATTAGAAAAGTCAGTTGTCCCTCCCCCAACAGGTGCAACAGCTTGACAGTTTGACATGGGCGGAGCTATCAATCGTGTCAGGATGTCAATCAAATCCTGATCTGACACGCCTACACAGTCCTGAGAAATGGTCTAAACAGCTAAACGAGCTGTTTTTGAACAAGGTTTTCTAATATTTCTGTTTATTTTCACTCAGATTTTTGTGGATTCTTAATTAGACACTAAACTTTGATATCATATAGACATTTTTACTATTTCAAGCCAAGTTTCCTGGGGCTTTAACAATGGATGTTGAAAACAAAGACAGTCAAAAAGTAACAACAAGGGAAAAAAGTTTTCCAAGGAGACGTGGTACTGTCTAGACTCTGCTCACTCACTGCCTCACCAGTCACCCAGACAGACGCCCGGCTTGGTGCTTCTTCCTGAGCTTTGGTAGATTTGTTTGAATGCTTAGGATCGTAATTTTCTTCAACGGCCACTTTCAGCCCAAGCTTTCGCTCTCGGACCGATGGCCTCACGTTCTGCTCATGGATTCTCTGGTTTCCCTCATGATGTCGAGTCGTCCAGGTCCAGAGGAAGAAAAACAGACCATGACGCTCCCACCACCATGCTTGACCGTAGCGATAAGGTTATTTTGGTGGTGACCAGTTTTGTTTGTCCAATTTTTTTGTCTGTCCAGAGAACAGAGAAAATCTTCAGGTTTGTCCAGGTGTCTCTGGCAGAGGTGGACACGGGCAGCTTTGTTCTTTTTAGGCAGCAGATGCTTCCTCCTGGCTACCTTTGCATGAATGCCATTTCTCTTCGGTGTTCTTCTCACTGTTGATGGATGCACAATGATGGAGTCCTCTAGATCTCTGGATGTTATTCCTGGGTTGTCCTTCACTAGTTTTAATATTCTTCTAGTGGCTCTTGGTGATACTTTAAAAGGACGTCCACTTCCTCCACTTCCACTTCACACACATTTTTGTTTCATGAATGGTTGAGTGGTTATGTTGGTGGACAAACACACACACACACACACACACAAATAGACATGATGAACACAACACATTTCCAAGCACAAGGGTTGCAATAAAACTGCAGACAAAACAAACGGATCTGAGAAACATTAAGAGCTCATTATGAGCTGTAATGAAATACACTGTGCAATATGAGGTGGTAAATAAACCCACTGAGTTTTCATTTTGGGTACCGAGCAAACAGCAGTACACACATTACAATGTCGTTGAGCTAACTTGCTCCTACACACATATATTTTATCTGCTGTGCACAGTAAACGAAATTAGAAAACCAACAGACAAGCCATAGATTCTCTCTGCCTCTAAACTACTGTAAGTTTGGCTTCAGCAGAAGTGTGCAAAGTTAGTTAGAGTGGTGGGCGCAGGTGACGGACTTTATGTTTCTTGCTCCTTTGTTCACGTTCGATACAATCCTTGTAAATGAGGAGCCTCCAGTCATTGTGATCCGAGGCCGGAGCGTTCAGCCACACTACCCCATGTATTTCATTAGCCATGAGCACCGCAATAATGGGCTTTTCAGAATAATGAGCCAAATCAAACTGGACTTAGTGATACCCTAGTTTACCTTTTCACCTCAGGACAGGGATGTTTTCACAACCAAGGTAAACAGGAATAATGGGCTGATATCGTTATGCCTCCATTTTATTGCCATGGAAACGGCATAGAATTATGCGGAAAGTGTTCCCGAGAGAAACATTGCAAACAGAGGCATTTCTCTTTCGTCTTTTTCCTCGGCTTAGTGTGGTCCTTGAAGTGAGGCAATCACACGATACTAACATCAGCTTCCACACTGTGCTCAGTAAACTCTAACTCCTATGGTTTCTCCTGAGTGGGAGTGGCCGCCGCCCTCATAAATCATAACTTCGATCAATTCCACTCTCAGATCTCTGCTCGGCCCGACGACTCTCAGCAAAGCCCCGCCTTCTCTTTTCTCAGCCTTTCCTCCAATCGTTTGGTTGTTTTCGGTGCTGGCCGCGGGTCAGAGAGGCAGCCCGTGTTCAGGCGTGGTTACATGAAGAGATGGAGAGAGGGAGATCTTTTCCCTCCCATATTCGGACTGCTTTCTATCAGTTTTGCCTCATTGGCCCCGGTCTTAGGTGCTGCAGGAAGATGGTTGAGATGAGAATGCCACAAATGACCTGAAACTAATGTTGGCCTCTCTCACCCCACAGATTTACAGCGCTCTCCAAATGGTTTCCCCCCCTTCCTCCCTTCTCCATCTCCCAACGACGTCGCCTTTTCTGCCTCTCGAAAAGGAGTAGTTCTTTCCATCTATCTCGTATCTATTTAACTCTCGCTGTTTTTCAACACTCTCCATTTCCTCTGCTCTTACATCTGTCAAGTCAAATAATTTATTTGACAGCAAAAGCTCGGAAGCATATTCCATTTGAGCACAATGGTAAATCAATGCCATCAACGCGGCGCCACTTGTGATTCTTCATGAGTGCATTGCACGTGTCAGGGCAAAAATGGCCAGCGGTGGAATGGGGTTCTGCTACACTGTGTGTGTGTGTGTGTGTGTGTGTGTGTGTGTGTGTGTGTGTGTGTGTGTGTGTGCTTGCTAAGTGTATGGTTTGGATAGATGGAAAGATGAAAGATGGATATAATATAGATTAATATATATCTTTAAAATGGACTTTGCAAAGGTTCTATGAGTTAGGAAATGTATTCAGCATGTAGAGGCACCAACAATACACATTCAGCTTCTTTGGGTGAAATTCAAATGTAAATAAATGGTTAGTTTTGAGGGAATCTACGGTGGGCTCAGTAGTGGGGCTCCATCCAATCATGGGAAAAGCATTTATGACATCATAAGACATTATGACGTGGTTGTTGTCATAAAATTGACCAGAAAATGCCATGCTGGGTGTAAACACATCACACAGATTGCTGGAATCATACTTTTAGACATGAACTTAATTTTTGAAGGGATGTCAAATCAACTCAATAAATTCAAAATGTGTATGGTACATGTTCACATGTAAGGTCAACTGTTTGTTAAGGGTAATTTCAACATTTTTGTGATAGATTGAAAATTGAAAATTTTCAACCAGGGGTGCCACAAGGAATCTTGGGCCCCCTGATATCCCTGGCAAGTTACACGGCCCCTGCAGTCCTGGGGGTCCCATGAATCATTCCTGGCATACACTCCCTCACGGCACCCTTGACTGCAACCTCCTCGTCCTAATCAGGGCAAAGTGAGGCTCAGGTTGTCAGGGCGAGCTTTGTCTTCAGAGCCCTGAGGTTCTGCTTCAATAGCCGAATCGTCCGGCCCGCCGATCGGGCAGGCCGCATTCTCAGCACTAAGTAAAGCTCGTTCCCAGTGCATGTTGGCCTCCACCAGGGCTGTCCCTTGTCACCTATCCTGTTTGTGATTTTCATGGACAGGATTTCAAGGCGCAGCCAGGGTGTGGAGGGTGTCCAGTTCAGTGACCTCAGGATAGCATCTCTGCTTTTTGCGGATGATGTAGTCCTGATGGTTTCATCGAGCTGTGAACTCCAGCACGCGCTGGGGCGGTTTGCAGCTGAGTGTGAAGCGGCCGGGATGAGAGTCAGCACCTCCAAGTCTGAGGCCATGGTGCTCTGCAGGACAGCGGTGGATTGTCCCCTCCGGATGGGGAGTGAGTCTTTGCCCAAAGTGAAGGAGTTCAAGTATCTCGGGGTCTTGTTCACGAGTGAGGGTAAAATGGAGCATGAGATTGACAGGCGGATCGGTGCAGCGAGTGCAGTTTTGCGGTCGTTGTACCGGACTGTCGTGGTGAAGAGGGAGCTGAGCCTGAAGGCGAAGCTCTCAATTTACCAGGCAATCTTTGTTCCAACCCTCACCTATGGCCACGAGCTCTGGGTAGTGACCGAAAGGACAAGATTGCGAATACAAGCGGCCGAAATTAGTTTCCTTCGTAGGATATCTGGACTCACCCTTAGGAATAGGGTGAGGAGCTCGGATGTCCGGGGGGGACTCGGAGTAGAGCCGCTGCTCCTTCGCGTGGAGAGGAGCCAGTTGAGGTGGTTCGGGCATCTGGTCAGGATGCCTCCCGGACGCCTCCCTGTGGAGGTATTCAGGGCACGTCCAGTGGGGAGGAGGCCTCGGGGCAGACCCAGGACCCGGTGGAGGGATTATATATCCTGCCTGGCCTGGGAACGCCTTGGGATCCCCCAGCATGAGCTGGTGACTGTGGCTGGGGAAAGGGATGTCTGGGACACTCTGCTGAGCCTGCTGCCACCGCGACCCAGATCCGGATAAGCGGTCGAAAATGGATGGATGGATGGATGAATAATAAATGTGTCTTTTTTAATTCTATAATATATAACTTAATCATTATATTTAATTATAATTCTTATTAGCAATTATGAAAATACTGATTTGACTTGAATTTAATCAGGAGTCATGTAACCACTTTAATCTAATCATGTGACCTGGATTTGGAGTTTTTCCTTGTCCTCTGTGAGGGTCTAAGGCTGGGGGATGTCGTGTACTAATCATTTATTATTTTCACATGTTGGGCACTGTGAAGCCCTTAGGGACTGTAACGGTGATTAAGGGCTATACAAATAAATGTGATTTGATTTGATTTGATTTGATTAAGTTTATATTTTGAATATTATTGCTGTGGTTAAGGCATGTGTGTTTGGACATGTAAACACTATACTCCAGGTAAGTATGTTTTCTTTTTACACCTCTGGCATTGGGAGCAATAAAGTATGACTGAGATGACTGATGCTTGTAGATGCTTTTTGAATGAGAGGCATATACTGTAAAGCGCTATATGGGCTAGACATATATATACATATGTGTACAACATGCTATGTGTAATTTGTATATTATACATATATGTTATATGTATAAATAATTATATACGTGACATATATGTCATAAAATGCATTATACATACATAGACATATATATATTTGTATGGGCTAGACATATATGTCATACTGTATATGAAATTGTTCCAATTTCTAATAGGTTTCATGTATAGTTTGTACATACATGTACATATATGTTTTTCCTTCATATGTACATATATTTCATATATGGAAATTGACTACTTATGTACATATATTACATTTCCGTATGGGTCTGTGTGAAATAGCAGAGAAAATAAGGGTCATCTCGAGAAAGCTGTGTATTCTAGGGCATTCTGTGTGTGTGTGTGTGTGTGTGTGTGTGTGTGTGTGTGTGTATGAGATTACTTTCCCTTCGTTCCTAAGAAATAAGGGTATACTTCAGACTCTGATACAGGGTCTTATAATTTGAGGCAGGGGACTGTGATGGTGATGATGATGATGATGATGATGATATGGTAGTTTGATGATGTTTGATGATAATGATATAGAAACCTCCAAATATGGTGAATTAGCGTGAGTTCAATCAGGAACATTACCTGGCTCATATTTACTTTATTGCTACTCCAGGTATTCACACAGCCATCGGCCTCTCTTGTGATTCGATCAGCCCCATTAAGTACATTTTCCTCCCTCTAGGGGAACCAATCACAAACTGCCACATTCCTATATATATATATATAGATACCTGCCCCACCGCCTCCCCACCACCACCATTCTCCAGTTTCTCCTTTAACCCATGATCATTGACTTCAACTGGAGCCAATGCTCCCCTGATTCATTCTCCATTAAAGTTTGTATTCTCTCCTGAATTGAACTACAACTTCACATAATAAGATGTTTTATCGACAGGTATAATTTGAGCTTAATTAGATTCCTCAGATATCCCACGACAGCATGAATACATTAGCCTCTCCTTGTGCCCGGCACCATGCCGCTTCTCCGAGCCGACTGGATAAAAGAGAAAAACGACCAACGCTTCACCACGCAGATCTTCAGGCGTCTTTGCTTTGTGTGATGGATGCAAACAGGTAATTACACTCTAAAGGTTAATTGGTCTTTTTGAAAGCTGGTGAACCTGACTACACGGAGGCCGTACGAAACACAAGTGAAGAAAAGTCAAAGAGTTTCCTGCAGGGCGGGAGAGTCGGACTGTTCTGAAATCAAGTGCGTAAGCTTTAAAGGTTGTTCTCGGCCACTTCTGAGACAGGCGAGATAAAGCACTAAATCCCCACTGCTCCTTTCCTTGGCTGCCTGTCAGAATAGAGAGTTGTGCCGCGGAGAGAATTGGGGATAGAGCAGCTCACAGAGCACCGGACGGCATGAGTCACCTCCCCCATGTTACGCCGCTTTCGGCTACGGTTGAGGACTGTAACCCACCTACCACGCCCATAGACACGTAGGCAGTGTACACTCATACACACAGTCACGCAGAGACACGTACACCCGCATTCATAGGCACAAACATAAACGTTTGCATGCGAACAAACACACAAGTGCATGCGAACAAACACACAAAGGCACCAACACGCAGATACTGTACACACACACACACACACACACACACACACACACTCACAAGGCCACACGTGCAAACCTAATCCAACCATGTAACGCCTAACATGTGAAAAGCGGATAAAAGAGGGTCCGTTTCTCCAGCAGGGCGGTACAATTCAGCGTCTCCCCTGACACACCGCGGCCCCGCTGTGTGTGTTTTTGTGAGGGTGAGTGTTTCTACGCTTTGGTGGAAAATCTGCCCTCTTGCCGACACGTTGGTGAAAGGCGATTTCGGTAATCCGGGAGTGTAAGCTGTGCTTGTACAAATGGGCGTAAGGGACTTTGTGTGTGTGTGCGTGTGCGTGTGCATGTGTGTGTGTGTGTGTGTGTGTGTCTGAAACGCCAGCACCAAGCTGGGCGTCTGTCTGGGTGACTGATAAGAGGCAGTGAGTGAGCAGAGTCCAGAGCAGGCTCCCAGAGCTGACAGTACCACGTCTCCTTGGAAAACGTGTTTCCCTTGTTGGTGTAACGGGTGTTACTTTTTGACTGTCTTCGTTTTTAACATCCATTGTTAAACCGTGGTTGTATTTACTGCATGCTTATTTAGTTTCACATATGTTTCCATTGGGAGATCAGAGGAGTGGTAGCTAGTGCTAGTCAGCGAAAACACTGTTGTCTTAAAGGAGACGACTAGTAGCATTAACATTTCATATGCTGACACATGCAACTTTGAGACAACGCTAAGCTAACCTGTGCCAACCACTGCGCAATCACAGCGTGCAAAATTATCAGCATGCACCGTAGCAAAGGAAATAAATACAGTTACACTGCTAGCAATCGCACAATGGCAACCTGATCAAAGAGTTTATTTGCAAAACGTTGGTGCATTCCTTCAACACGCATTCGGCTCCAAATGCGTTTGGGTTCCTCAGACTCGTGACAATACTGATGTGATGATCTCCAATCTACACGTATTGTAATCTGAAAATGATGTGAAAAAGAATCCCTGACCAGGTATAGACAAGCTACTGAGACTGGATACTCTTGCTGTGACTAATCATTACATATTGTAGACCTGCGTATTTGTGTGCTTGCCATGAAAGGAATACTTCTCTCCGTCCGTCTGTGTCTACGCGGTGCCCACAGAGACAGGAGACAAAAGCCTCTTTTAGTGCTTTGATAGAAAATACAGGAATGTTGAGTATCTGGCCTCCATGATGATTCGCACAGATATTATATTCTCCACTCTTCTCAGTTGCCGGCCCTGAGTGGGTCCTTAGAAGGAACATGTGGGCTATTTACCTTCGTTTTTTCTCTCAATCTCAGCTAAAAAAAACCAAAAGATTCAAGTTTTCTCGACAAAGAAAAGTTCTGCACAAGAACAACTTTGCTGTCCACCATCTGAATCGATGAATGATGTGTGTTATTTGCTAACATTATACAAGCTGTCACTCACTCTGACGAGCATCTGGGGGAAGGGTCCTCGCGAGTTTTCGGGCACATTGATAGGTGGGATGACCCAGTCTCTCTTCTGTCGCCTCAGCCCATTAGTGGAGGAGCCTCTCTGATGTTTTCGGGGAAACTTGATAACTCTCGGTTGGGAGTCCCAGACCCTTGACAGCATCTCTTCAATGCCCACCTGAAAAGATAGCCAAGCATATTATATCTGGCGGAGTACGGCAGTGAATAAGCTCGGCATGTTATCATTTTAAAGATGGTATGTTCTCATGACAGTTTGGAAGATGTGTGCTGTAAAGTGCTGAAAAGAAAATACTCGGTGTCAAGCTCACAATAGAACCCATTTTGGCAGAATGACAGAGAGACAAAAAACACAAGAAAATATGAATCAACAGCTTTTGAATGCCGTTGCATCATATTTCACGAGGCCCCTGGCAGGGACACCGGAGCCTGCCCCAGCCCTTGGCTTCTGTTTAAAAGAAATTGAGACATCCCCCAGGCTAGATGACTGGGTTTTGCCCACAGAGATGCTGTGCTATGTCTGTAGCTTTCTCAGGCTGACAACATTATTCCTGCCTGTCTCCGTCCCAATCTCCCTGTTAAAGCCAGAAAACAGCGGTGGCCCTACGTGACAATTTCCCCTGGCAGAGGCCTATCATCAAATAAAACAGGTATTGATGAAAAACAGGGCCGGCCCTGGGCATTGGCTGTATAGGCGGTTGGGGTGCCAAATCAAGAAGAAAAAAAAATAGCGCCCCGTACCAAAATAGACATTAGCAAAATCACACATACTATCTCTCACTAATAATGAAATAGGGCGCCAAACTCACAGCTCTACCTGGCAGCAGGCGTAACGCCATCAACACATCAAAACAACAGGACATGACAAGTGAGAGAAAGTGAGAGAAACTGTAACTCATGTCAAAAAGGACAAGATTCAGGGGAGAAGGAGAAGAAGAGAAGAGGAAAAGAGAGGCAAAGAAAGAGGTACGCCACAAAGTTTGATACAAGCTCATTTTCTCCTAAATAAAGAAAGATAGCCACGATGGAGTCAAGATGTGCGATGGCAGCTAGCTAGCGACACGGACAATCACAGCATGATTCATAACAGGACAACTACTTCTGCTACTGTTTGCTACCTACTAACCTCTCTGTTTCTGGCCCTGCTCAACTAGGCTGTACTGATGAATCTTGATATGTTGGTAAAATGGAAATAGTTTTGCACTTTCATGATTGATTGTTGATGGATAGATCACCATGATGGACAGATTACCATGATTGATACCGCATTATCATTCTCTTATTTCCATTGACTGAAGGCTCATTGTATGTTCTCTCTATCTTAAAGGCTTAACCATAGCGATTTAAAATAATAATAGTCAAGCATAGTTCTCGGTCAAATACACTGAAGTCCTTTCTGAAAGCCACTTGTGAGAGAAACAGAGAAGAAATAGTGATGAAAACAACCAGCTATAGGTTATATTTGTTGAGTTAAGAGAAAATATTGTAACTGAAAATGGCTCTGTTACTGTGTAATTATTAATATTGACATCTGCCCAACTCCCTCTGCAAATCCTGAGGTGCCTGAAAAGACAACATCTATACACCTGTGGTATGTGCAATGTCTTCTTCTTTTTTGAAAGAACAGAAATAAAACGTGTTGTGTTGATAACAGTGGTGTCATGTTATTACGGTTTGGGGGTGGGGGAGGTGGGGGGTGGGATCTCGCCTGGGGTGCCAATTGGACCCGGGCCGGCCCTGATGAAAAACCAGGCTAATAACAGGGCAAGCCGAGGAGAGAACCAGCGGACGACCCTACAGGTTGGTCACCACAGCAGACGCTGATCCATTGTGTGTTCTTGTTTATCAAAGAGAGCTTTCCTCCACCTGTTGTAGAGAGATAAGACTTGGAAAACAGGAATTAACGTGGACATCCATTGCATCACTCTGGTATCCGTTATCGATTTCTGTCCTTGTTCTACCTTTTCTATCCTGTGGTGTACATGCCCAAAGAGAGCGCCAGACTTAGCGGGACAATCGTTTCTGATTACAGTTTTTTCCGATATACTGAAACTACATTGTCAAAACTCTTCATACAGTCTGCATTACCAACATGCATCTTGGCCAAACAGTTAATCTCACCTCCAAAACTCACTCAAACCACCAAAACACTTCATACATGTTTCAAAATAAGCTCGTTCAACCACAACACTGGACACGCTTCTCACTCAGAAAGCATATATGGTCACACACTAACCTAAAAAACACAACAGGGAGCATTACATAAATGATTAACTTTTATCTTTGAAGTTTGAATGATTTTTCACATAAATCAGTATTTCATTATAGAATAAGAACACCTTTTCACTTTATTGACTGCACTAACGTAATGTATGTAACCAGTATGTATGTAACAAGAATGAATCAGAAATGCAGCAATTTGCTTCAAATCGTAATTTACTGTATTTGTGAAAAATAAAAAGTTGAAACAAAAACAAAATCCTGAAATTCCAGGAGGCAACCTTTGGATCCTAAAACACAAAATATATTTGAAAATGTACATGTAAAAATGTAAATATACTGTATTGTACTGTAATGTGTAGTTCAACTGAAGGATGCACATCTCACCTGTTGTTTTGCCGGAAAATTTGTACTATTGATGCAACTGTTGAACTGCAGATTTGTTTGCACCCTTACAGTAAACCAGCCTCTCTCAAAGAGACCATGGTTTTACAACATGGTCAATAATTGTGGCCCTTATTCAACTTTCAGCTGAAATTGCAATCAGCTGTGTTTGGAATGATTATTATTTCATTTTATTGTAAATCTTCTGCTAAGATTTTCTATATATTTCAATATGGTTACTGCAGAAATCATTCTGTTTTGAATGTGCTTTTAACAGTTTTGAAAACAGTGTGTTAGCATTTGAAAAATGTGCTGCTAATATAGAGTGTTTTGCAGGTGGTGGAGTATGAACGCGAAAAGAGTTCATGGATTTTGGAGAATGTGCTCATTGAATGCATTTTGTGTGAAAGCAATGAAAAATGATTCACAGTTTGGTTCACATAGACTTCTGTTTCGCTGACTGTGTGAAGAGTTTTGACAATGTGACTTCAGTATTGATCGATGCGAGTTAGCAATCGGAAAAAACTGTAATAACACTACAGCATGTGACCACTGCACTGCACTATGTTTGTTTTTTTTATTCTGAATGTGCTATGACCCCATGAAAAAGTCTTTTCACTGTGTACTTGTACCAGTATCAGGTGGAATGACAATAAAGTTGAAGTGAACTGAACATACTGCTACTGTAAGGTGTTACTTTTTAAACAGTAATTTAAATCCCTTGTTTAAATCCCCAGACAGGCTGCAGCAATCTGGGCATTGGAAGTGAATGTTCTTCTCTCCGACGGTGGTTGAGGTGCCCTTGTGCACAATATTTGGTGTATTTTGCAGCTCCTAGGTATGTATGTATGGGTGTATGTATATATATATATATATATATACACCACCCTTCAACCCCCAGTCTACCGCTGTAAAGAGAAGACTGTGCTCTTCGTCAAAGCCTGGTGAAATGAGAGTTAAAGTGTGTTTTTCTATCCTCCTGTGCAAAACGGCTGTGTTGCTGTAATTCACCTAATCCTATTGTTGTCTCTACACGCCTCCCATACACACACACACACACACACACTGGTGGTGCACCTCACCTGGAGCACACATACGCAGTCAGACACACAAAAACCCAGATGTGCATGCACACACAGACACACACACGCGCGCTGCCAGGCTAAACACAGGTCGTCCTATCAATACACACATGCTTTCCCTGTGAGAGAGACAGATTGTTAGCTAAACCTGAACACACCCGGTGTATATTTTTCATCTTTTGTTTTAATTCTTCACAGCTTAGAAGATTTGACTGCAGGCTTAGTGCAGCCCCCCGGTAGCCAGGGCCATGGATTTAGCTGGGCAGGAGGAGGAGGAGGAGGCAGAGGGGTGAATGGGTGGATGGGTAGAGGACAGATGTGTTTCACTGATAAGATAACTCTGGTTCCAGCTCTACTCATCCACAACACTCACAGGTACCGACTGGCACGGGGGCAGCCGGGCGAGGTGGGTGCGTGCCAGTTCTTCCATGGGTGGCAGGTGGAATTAGTCACTGAGCGTATGTGTGTGTGTGTGTGTGTGTGTGTGTGTGTGTGTGTGTGTGTGTGTTTCTATGGCTGTGTGAATATCTGTGAACACTCATTTGAAACAAACACAAAGCAAGGGCAAAACAAGCAAGAGTAAAAAAAAATGAAGGATAAACAAAACTGCAACAGACCTGGATTGTCTATGGATCAGTACATACAATTCTGGACAGGATGATTGGCGCCCTTGCATTTTGTGCAGACGATTTACATTGTTCTAATAGAATTGAAAATTAAAACAACTGTGTTCTGTGGCCTCCGACCATAAAGCCCTTCTAGGATCAGTGTCCGGTGTATGGTCTGGGCTGAAACCATTACCCCAGATCTCTCCAGGTCAGCCTTGAGGTCTTTGGATGTCACTTTCGGCAACATTTGAGATCAAGTTTCCTCTTCCCACCACGTCCTGGGAGATTCTTACCAATTGCATGAGCAGCAAACGTCTTAATAACTAGCAAACTACAAACTAGAAATGGCCTTATAGCCTTATGTTTGGTGATGATAGTTTTTCTGACATCCTCAGACATCTCTTTTCTCTCATTTTCATAGACGACCAGGGAAGCAGAACAGACTGTTTAATCACTTTAAAATGGATAATTTGTTCATTTATACCATGTGGGCACCTGCAACCTGTCCCTAGGTCAGTTGAATAACACTGCAAATGAGAATCTATTTCCAATAATCATGGCCATGTCCACCTTTCAATTTTGAAATTGTTTCAAATTCCAATTATTTCACAAAATATTGTACATTATCACAAGGGTGCCAATAATCTTGGCCACAACTGTATGGAGGGTTATGACTATAGAACACATGTGGTGGCCTCCCCTGCATCCATGCTCAATCCGGGTGTTGCGACTATGATAAAGTCCTTATCTCCCTTCCCAGCTATCGGCGGAAGAACAAAATGAATAGTGGCGTCTATCAGCCACTCAGCCTGCTGACGAAGGCAGGACATCAGGCCCAGCGATAACAAGGTCGAAGCATCCGATTGGCAGCAACTGGACAGGCACCAACATTCCTTTGGACAAATTGCCAAGCCAAGACAGAAATGAGGGAGAGAGACGGACAGAGCGAGAGAGAGAGAGGGAGAGAAACAATGAAAAGAGGTTTTGTAAGTCTGCTTGTGGATGATATCAGCACGGCGGCTGCATGTGATTGTCACTTTCAAACAGCATGGTAGATGACAGGCTGGCCGAGTTGGCATCCTGACAGACAATGCCAGAATTACAAAGGGAAGAAGTACAAACTGAAACAGGCCCTTTGTGGGCGGCCAAGAAGCTAGGTGCTCATTAGGGTTTGTGTTTCTGTTTGTCTGTGTGTGTGTGTGTGTGTGTGTGTGTGTGTGTGTGTGTGTGTGTGTGTGTAGTGTCTTGGTACTGTATGTGTTCAGTCATGCCTGTATGAACACAAGTGCAACCATGTGTGCTAACCTTCATGCAAGCATGTGTGCACATGTACAAATCTGTAAAAATCATATATGAACGCATGTCCGAATGTATTTATGTGTGAGCATGCATACAAGTGTGTGTGTGTGTGTGTGTGTGTGTGTGTGTGTGTGTGTGTGTGTGTGTGTGTGTGTGTGTGTGTGTGTGCGCGCGCGCGCATGCGTACATGCATGTGTGTGTGTGTGTGTGCATGAACACACAATCAGGAGTCAGTTAGTGTGAAATCAGTCCCTAATGCACTTGGGGCTCCTGATGCCCAGAGGCAAGGAGGCCAGCTGGCAGCGCTCTCCTCCCAGCCAGCCTGCACATCACTGGGGTATTCTTTAGGCCGGCAGCCCCAGAGCCCTGGAGCTGACATCTGGAGGTTATCAGTCTGACAAACAGGCAGAATAACACAATAAGAGTCCGTGCTCATTGCCCATTCTCTGTTCACTGTCGATCTGAAAACATTTGATTCAGTTCTTTTGATGTCTTTTTTTATGTCTTTAGTGCTGCTGTGTTATTTCCCCATGCTGGTTCACTGTGATAAAAAAAAAAAAAACGATCAAAGTGCTAGTCTTCGGTAAAGAGACTGTTCTCCCATGAGATCTTCAGGGAAACTACAGTTAAGTGAAATAACATTTGAATCTCACTTTGGTTAAAAAGTATTGAAGTTCTTCTTTTGCCGCCAGGTGCCTGTTGAGACTTGTGTGTGGATCGTCAACTTAATCAGGCCACAGAGTTAAAGTGCACAGTAGAACCTCAACCCTCCAACCATATGGGTCTTGCTTTTCAATGACCAGCGCGCCCCAGGGTCCTACGTTCCACCCAGACGCCAGGCTTTGCTGTAATCTACCCTGAACAGGTGAGGCTGTCTAGGGAGAGTATGGGAAATAAATGCAAACCAAATAAGCTCTAACAGCCGTTCCGGCAACCAGTTGACTCCAAATCCAGTGGTGCATAACTGATAGGCTCTAAGCTGGTGGAGGAGGCAAACCAGCTTGCCATGAAATCAGTATGGGGTGGAGAGCACTCATCAAGAGGCCCTACCTGTGTGAGGTGCGATAGTCTGAGTAAATAAACACTGTGGAAAGGGCTTTCAGGCCAAAAACGCAGTACACTTCAATTGCTGTTGTATTGTGCATGGGAAGATTAAACGCTAAAAAAGCCGTGGACGATCTGGGGACATGTTGTACCCATGCAAATGTCTGCTATAAGAAAAGAACAGTAAGAAACTAAGCCCAACATTAAAGGCATATGTGCGCTGACAGCAGTGCCATACAACAGAGATAGTAATAACAGGCTATATCCCGAGATGAACCCAGTTCATCTGAGCGGAGATAAACTAAGCCTGCAATTAGTGCAACATTACAGTATGTCTGTGCAGCATCTCTCTGTGCACGTCAGCCAGCTCCACATATACAGGAAGCCAAAGTGAGAAATGAGCTGGTAATTGAGCTGCTTGTCTTTTAATCACCACGGGGAAGAAGAGGATATCTAGGACTGTTTATAGCCTCTCCAACTGTTGCCGCATTGATTACAGAGGGTTGGTTTGCGGTTAGATAATGCAATTATATAACCTCTTTTCTAAAACAACACAATTGACTTTCAGATCAAGAGATGGGTTCAGAAAACAATTACTTACCTCCACATGTGTTCACCAAAATTGCCATTTAGACAGTTTGTATTTCGCCCTCGAGATTTGTCATCACTGAAACATGAAAAGTAATGCAGTCTTTGTAACGCCATCAACTGTTGGCATTTTGAAAGTCGTTGTGCTATCATTGACTATATATTCCTCTTGGATAGAAAACATATGCTAGTGTTTTGAAAGAATGATTCGATGTTGAGTCGGGTTTGCCGTGTTTTGATAGAGTTAGTGTATGTAGAGAACGTTTTTTTAGCATTTTGAAATGAACAAAATATTTAATGAAGAAAATGTGGTTTTAGGCAGAACATTAAGTATTTGGCTGACTGTGTGATGTAGGTGTGTTGCTGTGTTAAGAGTTTAGAAAAAGTATCTTGGTAAACGCTTGTTAGCAATACAATATTTCTTAATTGAAAGCCTCAAAAGTGAAGTGAAGATTTTCCTGCCTTTTCCATCTCCTGTTTAAGTCATCTGAGACAAGCACCTTTACTGTTTCTTGTCAGTAGGACTGCAAAAACACCTTTTGTCATTGAGAAGTTATATTAATACGTGTTTCTGCTCCTTTTTCAAACTAAATGGTGACACTTCACTCATATCACTCATTGTGATGGATAAAATGTGTGAACACATGCAAAGCGACACTAATGAATTTCAACTTGTCATGTTGTTACCTTTCGATCATCGGTGGCAGCAGCGAGCGTATCGCAAAAAGGCTAAATCGACGGCGTCAGAATTAGGAGTGAGCATGGTCTTTTCTATAACAGCCCCATACAAGAGGGGTGTTTTTACATCAAAATATAGCGTGGTGCAGCTTTAGGTTAAGTATGATACTGTTTGACAAAGTGTTATTTTAATATTTTCTTAGAGACTGAACAACAGGGAGCAGCAAGGGAGGGAGTGAGAGATTGTTATGAAGGCCAAGGACAGTGAGCCACATGACCTCGCCCGCAGAGTCTGAGACTCTTCAAGGCTGTTCGACACTCTAGTAGAGCTGCATCAATACCAATTTTTCAGAACAGATACGAGTAGTGAGTACTTAATTGGATCGGCTGATCTGAGGACTGATACCGAGTACTTCTCTATGCCATTCATAGACTCGGAGGAGACTCCGCTGCGCTACATGGAATACCTTTCCAATACTTTTCCCATGTCGAGTGAAGGAATACTTGCCCTCAAATAAATACTCTGAAAGTACAAAATGTTCTGACCAAACTGACTAGGAGTCTCCAACAAAACTATGATCACTTCGTTTTTCTTATTAAAGCTACTGCAGTCATGAACAAAGGAAGTAAATGAAGGACAAGGAGGATTTTTCAGCCTTGAAAAAAGTGAGACCTAGCTTATGCAAAAGGTCAACTCAATACTCATGTTTTACATGAGGTGTAGATTTCATGCAAAATAAATATTTTTTCCCAATACCGATCAGAAATCATCACTCATGAAGGACTATACTCTATCAGAGACTAAATACACACCTAGTTACTGCACATCAAAGGAATGGGGTTTATGGGAGAGAACCACTGGAAGTAAGGAGACTGTATTATTATTATAATATTGTATATTGGATTATTATATTGGATTATTGTAAAAAAAAATCCATTTTTATTCTTTCCATAAGTATTTCTTCACTTGTGTTGCTGTTTTGCCCTGCCCTGTAGCACATAGTTCCATAATTTCATTTTCTGTGACCACACATTCAGTGAAACAATCCCATTACACATTATAACTTCTCCACGGGGCAAAGCAGCAATTTCCTCACTGCGAAATCACCTGAGGTCCGAGATTCCAACACCTATACATTTAAAACATGTAACTGGTTTTCAATTTTCCATTTGATTACTGGAAACACAGTTATTTCTTGTTCAGTTGTTGACTCTCTCTCTTCCACGATGTGGGGAAAACAATTATACGCTGCCGCCACATCACCCGGTCCTTGCAGCCTCCGCCAGAGTGGAACATTAGCTCAATCAATGTCAATTATTGCATGGTCTCCATTATTGCTCTGCCAGAAGTGAGCAGAATTTTAATCCCAACTCTGCAACTGCAATTGCTTTAGCTGCACGAGTATTCGACTTTTTGTCATGATTAGAAACACGAGTGAACATTAAGCCGGATGGCTCAAGTACTACAAGAAAAATCACGTTGGGCTTGTCCCTCAACAGAGTGGTCCGAGATGGAAAATCAGTAACAGCGGCATGTGTTGCACTGCTAGCTAATAGTGCCTTGGTAGCAACTAGCGCCACGTCTCTACTTGTCACATATATAGGAGCGTTGCATGTTTAGTGCAGTGCATGCAGTCTTACCTTGAGTGTGTGTGTGTGTGTGTGTGTGTACACAACTATGTACCAGGGTAACAGATTAATGGAGGCTTAGAGGAGAAATGCCCCTGATAAGTACGGGTTCCCTTTCTGCCTTTCATTTTGTTCATATTTTATTCGTTGAGTTGTCAAATATTCACAATATTTATCCTGTCAACATGTTGCCAAAGTGACTCCTGTCCCCTGTGGGCTAGCATCGGTGATTTGTGGGAGCCTATATGACCAGGGGATTCTGGGTGAGAAAACAAAGAAGTTTTTATGGTCAAAAAACAACTGAATATGCATCCTGAAGCAGCAGAATGTGTTGGCAGCATGCAGCCAGCAGTAGAACATCCTAACCTCAGATGAACCACTGCCTCAACAAAAAATAACCAATATCTTAAAAAAGTCAACAATCAAGAAGAAGGAGAAGATGGACTGGTTGGGGACAGAGAGGGGAGAACCGCACCACCCTCCTCTGTCTAAAAATAAAACAAACGCTGGTACAAAACAAGATCATTTCTCATCCTCGTATGTACATGGATGTGGTATTGTCTCTTACCTGGGTCAGGGGTATAGAAGGGGGGTGTCCAGCCAAGGCCAGCTTAATGGTGGTCTCCCAGATGTGCGGGTCGTGGAGCCCCCGGACCGTCACCATGAACTGGACCGGCTCCGACA
Organism: Hoplostethus mediterraneus; assembly: GCA_034670385.1. Lineage (NCBI taxonomy): Eukaryota > Metazoa > Chordata > Actinopteri > Trachichthyiformes > Trachichthyidae > Hoplostethus > Hoplostethus mediterraneus. Next base: position 3,643,875 of record JAXDDW010000012.1, on the reverse strand, counting down.
GGTTGGCCAATTCCTGCTCGGCGTACACCGAGCCGTCAGGCCGCACGCTGAAGTTCGGGTCGCTGCTGACGAAGCCCACATCCCTGCTGTGCTGGCAATCCTCAAACTTTACTGCAGAGCAAGAGAGAGAGAGAGAGAGAGAGAGGCGGTACAGAATTAGAGAGCAGATTAGAGAGCAGAGAGTGAAATTTAGTCCACGAGGTGTTCGCAAATCCTTGACACATCTGGCAGGCTTAAGATTAACCAGCATCCATCAAGACGTATCTTGAAATATCTCATTGCTGCCACTGTCACTCCTGACTCCCTGCTTTGACGTCTTTGGCAAAACAAACTGCTTATCTGCTTTTGAACCAGAATACACGGAGGGAAATCAAATTCTTTTTCATATCCTTCTTTTTCCCAAACTAGCCGGGTTTGCGATGTCAAAATAACATTTCCCTTGGCGTCTCTGGGGGAAAGCAGGGAGAGAGGGTCTAAGAGACATTAAGCTGACTGGGCCAACTGTGGCACTCTTGGTCTTTCTGAATCACATTTCCCGGAATGAGACACATACGGGTACGGTGAGGAATCTCATACACACACTCACTCACACACACACACACACACACACACACACACACACAGGGTGGTGGGGTGTTGGTGGTGGTCTTTCCGCTCCACATATGGGTAGATGGTTTGAAAGGATCACACATTCCCCATGATCAGAGCTGACAAGCGAAGGGAGGGTGTGAGAGAGAGAGAGAGAGAGAGAGAGAGTGAGGCAGAGATGCTGTGATGGTCCGTAGAGTGCATCAGTGCAGACCCTCCAATGACAGATGACATGAATATACCATTACACCACACAACACACAGGGGAAGCCGAACGCAGAGCCGGCAGAGCGATTCGGGAAAGCCTTCCATTTTATTCCCAAAGTCAATGAACACTCATGACATCACTATCACTCACTACTATGCATCAACATCCCGTGATTCATGCTTTGGTGCAATGGCATGGTTGTTGACATGTCTATTGGGTTTACACACACACACACAAACAGTGCCCCACCCCACATCTTCTTCAACCCCCCCCCCCAAGTTAAAATGCTTGTGCTGTGATCTTATCTGGCACACTCCTTTTGCTGCTGATAACAAGACAAATTGATTTCATAAATCACCCAGGGAACAGATCTCCTGTTATGAGCTATGGCAGTACGATTTTTCAAAAATCCAGCGTGAAGAATTCTGCACAGCAAGCTTTTTATCAAGCCATCTATTCAATTTATCGCCCAGCTTCCTGTCAAAAGCAGCTCCCAAACAACAGGCTAATAAAGCGTGACATCTTCTCAACCACTGCAGCTCAGCATCACACAAATGAGGCTGCCTGTTTCAACCCCAGAGTAATTGCACGGGTAATGGGGGGAATGGCAAACACAATTTTGACAATGTGCGGATCTACTTTGTGCAAACACAATCCGCACTTTGTTTTCCAAAAACACGGCCCTGCGGAGGACGTCCTCACGTGAGCGATAGGCTTTGTGTGAAAATGACTGCCTCGGCTTTTGGGACCGTTTATCAAGGCGAGGTGATTTAACAACGGGTTGTCACAATACATGGCACAGATCTGCTCGAATTGTCCTCCGATGAATTGTGGTGGCATCTGACGACGCGCACGCATTATGTAAATGCCTTCAATTAGCTTGAGCTGAGCGGGCTAATTGTTGTCACTTAGACAGGTCTCTGTGGCGCAGCTCGGCTAGCAAGGCTTAAGGACACGTGCCCTCCGAGGCGCTGCTCGTGTGTGTGTGCGTGTGTGTGTGTGTGTGTGCATAACCGTGTGCATGAGTGAGTCCAAATGTTTGGCCTCAGCTTCGGTGCATATATTTATTTCTGTGTTAATCCAATAAAACCAGCGGGGGGGGTGGGGTGGGCTCCGAGGGGACGTCTGAACCCGCCCGCCAGGCCTTCCCCGTCGCGGTGACAGCGCACCAGTTGGCATGGGAGCACACGCGTGGCCTGTGAGGCGTTGCCATGGCGCTGTACCGCAGCGGTTGTTTGACAGAGGTGTCTGATTCTGCATCGCGGGGGGGGGGGGGTGCTGGGACGGCTTCCAGTTTACCATCCAACACTCTACTGGTACGCGCTGGCGAGGGGCCGAGGCCACGCCCCCCCAACCCCCCCCCCCCCCGATCACCGACACGTTTACTTAGCGGGGAGATTTTCACGAAAAAAACGCAGAGCACTTTCAAACGTGAGAGAATAATTTCACGCGCTGTGTATCAGCAGAGGAGGCGGAGTCTGATCTACCGAGCCGCTAAAGAGAGATGAAAGCGTCAGAAAGAGACAATAGGAAGAGAAGATGGTGACAGAGAAATTGTGTGTGTGTGTGCATGTGTGTGCCCGAGAGAGCGAGAGAGAAATGGTGGAATAAAGAGAGAAGGCAGACAAAAGAGAGACATTTCACTTTTTACAGAATAAGTAAAATATACCAAGGTTTTAACGATCAAATCTTCCCAGCCCTTAAAGAATGTCCCTATATTTGTGAAGAAGAATCTATGTGCGATTGAAGCTTCCAACTGTATTGATTCACGTTAGTGTAAGTGGCCTGAACACAGGCATGAAGAATTACACTGTAGATAGATAATCCACTAATATGATTATTGCTCTCTCGTGAATGCAGTTCAATTTGTCAGCTTGAGCTTAATGTATGGCATCTCCGTACACACAGTTGAAACTGAATTGACAGAGAGATGGAAAGAGGTAAACAAACTAAGCCACGGCACACCAGGCCTGGTAAAGGTGTCGATTGAGCTGTTCGAATCTGTCCCGGCCCTGAAGGTCAATAAACCCGGTGCGCGCTACACAGTCTATTATGAACACACACACACACACACACACACACACACACACACACACACACACACATGTTTCCCCGAGGTTCGATCAGCGATGCCTCCGAACTCACTTCATCACCTGGCTAGCTTATCTGGGAGCAGGAGAGTGAAAGGAAGGGATCGAAGGAGGGTCTAAATAAATCTGACTGCATTTGCTCTATAGTGTATCTACATGTGCCACTGTGTGTGTGTGTGTGTGTGTGTGTGTGTGTGTGTGTGTGTGTGTGTATCCTTGTGCTTGCCTGAACTAGTCTCGGTCCCTCATGGCCCAAGAGGGAAATGAGTGTCCTGCGCTGTGCATGCAATTTCGGTTTTGTAGCCTTGATGTGTGTATCTGTGTGTGTGTGTGTGTGTGTGTGTGTGTGTGTGTGTGTGTGTGCGTGCGTGTGCGTGTGCGTGTGTGTCTTGGCCCGTCTCTGCGTTTGTCGCTTTCCAAGTGTCTGTCTGTCTGTCTATGTGTGTCAGAGTGTGTCCTCCATGTTTCCTGTGTATTCCAGCCTGCCATCCACAGCGGTGTTTGGCAGGCTGCTGCGGCTGGTGTCATTCTGCTCGGCTGCTCTTCTGTGGACTAGTACATCCTGTCTAGCGCAATACAGAGACGGGGCAAAACAGAGGGGGCAAGCAGCCGTGACCCCCCCCCCCCCACACACACACACACACACACACACACACACACACACACTCAGGTCAAAGATATACACACACAGATACACAGCCACATGTACGCACGATGGTAGCTGGGCACGCATCTGTGTGTGTATGCAGTGATGAATGCTCACACCGCACCCATGGATGCACATACTGTTCACACACACACACACACACACACACACACACACACGCACACACACACACACTCGCTCTCCCTTTGTCTGTTCTTGTAGCTCAACGTTTGGCCGGTCCCCGAGGGGAGGGAGGAACTGCTCTTGTATGGAATCTTACATGTGCAAAACGTAAATGGAAGGTAGTCGCGCTGCACAGCCTGCTGCTCTGTGCATCCTCCCTCGCTCCCTCTGCACCTCCCCTCTCTCCCCCCCTCCCCTCCCCTCCCCTCCAGCGTACACCAAATGCTCACCTCTCAAATGCTCACCACGCCTCCCTTCTCCTCCCTTGCGCTCTCTGCTCTTCCCACCACCGCGCTCCTCCTCCTCCTCCTCCTCCCCTGCTCTCCGGTGTCACAACTCCCTGTCCTCCCTCCCCCGGCTGTCCCTATTTCCTCTCTCTCTCTCTCCCGCTTGCTGTTTAACCTCACCTGTTCTCATCCATCCTCCTCTCCTCCCTTCACGTTCCCTGCAGACAGAGAGCTCGGCTTTTCTCCCGCGATGCAAACCGAGGCCGAGCGGGGGACCGGGCCAACACCCCGCCCGCAGTCACGAAATGATGGAAACGTAAACAACCGCCGCCGCCTCGCGAAACAAAACAACAACAGGCGGACCGACGAAAGGGGCCGGGGCATTTCCACCTCTGTTTAACCCCCCCCTGTGCAACACCGGCTTTCACCAGTGTCTCAGCATGGTGAAGTTACTGGCTTTGTTAAAGTGATGCAAGCAAAGAGGCTGTTAGCATCTATACATTCAATTTACTCATCACTTTTAAGACAATAAATCAGTATTAAATTGTATTAGTCTTGTTTTGCTTTTATAATTCCTCTAATAATTCTACTTCTATTTTTTAATGTTTTGTAAAGCACTTTGTAACTATGTTTTGACAAGTAAGTGGTGTATATTAGAAACGACTGAAAATGACATCCTGACGTACAGCACAGCGTTGGGCTGGGCAGGGACACTACGCATCCTCATTTCCACAGTTGGCATAGTTACAATCTCTGAACAAAAGAGCCTGTGTGTCACGTCTAGCAGGAGGCTAGGTACGCCAGAGTGAGGGCTGGTAAATAGGGCCAGATTGAGCATACGGTGCTCCTTTTGTTAAAATGCTGTTTATCACAGTGGTGGCGTGGTGCTAAGTAAACATTCCCTCTGGTACCCTGCTGATTTCCTCAAGCCAACAGGAAAATCAACACCTCCCACTCAATTTGCAAATAACAGTATTTTAGCGCGGGCTGCGTCTGTGACAGATAGAGGGAACACCGCGAGAGCCCGCTGACCAGTAAACCGACGAGCAGCTGAAAAACAGGAACATAGGTGTAAAGAGTACTGAAGTAAAAGTACTGTGACTATCAGCTCCATTAGAGAAAATGACTCCAGTCAGTCAGTACTCGGGTAGTTTGTTACCTTCAAACCAAACTCACTTGTTTTGCACAGTTTGTCCCATTTCTGTGCGGTTCCTGCAAGTAATTTGGTGAGTCATCACCACCCGTCCAAGACTGTGTGGTCCATTGTTATCATAGGAATGTAGCTATTAACTATGAGGAGTCAAGTAGATGTTAAGATGCTCAATCAGTACTTATTGTACCTGATGAGAAGCGTCACTGAAAAAACTCGAGTACAGTTACTAGAGTAATATCAGTAATAAGGTATTTTCCCCCTGCGATACTGGAGGAGTGAGAGACTGAGAGAAAGGTTGACACCTCTCAGTGGAGGATTATGTCACTGCAAATACGTTAGTAACTGGAGATGTAAAACATATTTTTTTAACTACTGCTTGAGAATCAAATCTGAAGTCAATCCGACGGCACCCCACGCATGCACATCCATAACCCTTGAAATTATTTTGAGATCCACCCCGCTGTGCCCCCACAGGAAAGGTTAGAACTAATTCCATTTACATGCTGCTGTTTTTAACGGCTGCGCGGTACGATGTGACTTTCCAGAAAATAGTTTTTTTTTTCTCGTCTTTTACCGCAGTTGGAAATGAATTTCTCTGCCTCTGCAGGTCCCTGTTTTAACAAGAGCCCACACAGTTCCCTCTGACAGCTCCCTCTCACAAAAGGAAACCACTGTGACTCAAGTGTGTGAGTGTCATTGTGTGTGTGTGTGTGTGTGTGTGTGTGTCTGTGTGTGAGAGAGAGAGAGAGAGAGAGTGCAAGAGTGAGCGTGAGCGAGATAAAGAGAGAGAGAGAGCGAGAGAGAGAGAAGGGTAAAATGGGAGTGGGAGTGTGACATGAGCTCTTTGCATATATGATTATTACAGATGATGCTTGTGATCGCACCAATAGGGATGGGTACCTGTGGATGTGTGCATTTCTATGCTCCTATGTGTGTGTGTGTGTGGGAGCATGTGTGTGAGTGTGTGTGTGTGTGTGTGTGTGTGTGTGGGAGAGAAGGTGCTGTCAGCCTGTGTGCATCAGCACTCATGTTTCATCTTTTTTAACAGTCATCTGTGACCGGTGCACTTATAGGGCTGAAGGAAACCTTAAGTCAAAACATTGTTAGTGCACTGTCACATCTATATGCACCGCCCTGCCCAAACACACGCACACACACACGCACACACACACACACACACACACACACACACACACACACACACACACACACACACACACACACACACACACACACACACACACACGCGCAATCACATCTTATTTCCCCCGTTTCGCCTCCTCCTTTCTGCAGATATGGAGGAATCGCTGTAAGTGTGGGCCCCCCTGTCATCAGCAGCTCCAGCAGTAAAAGGCAGGGAGCCCACAGGCCTGTCAGGAGACTGAAAGGACTTTACAGAGTAAAAGCGCGCAGAGCTTCAGGATGCTGTGTGGGACCGCTGGCAGGTGGTGGTTTTCGGAAGCTTGTGTTCAACGTTGGCATGTTTTCTCATTGGATTATGAAGATCTCTTCACTTCGATGTTTTTTTTTTTTTTTCCTCCTGCATACCGCCTCCCTTGTGCATCATAAAAGTCCAGAAGTGACACGCTGCCTATGAAGCATTGTGGTGCTTTATACCCTTTTCAGACATTATGTCATGCGTCTCAGCGTCTAATGGGATGCCGCGCTGTTCTATCAGTTTTTGTTTTGGGCCGGGGGCCCCTGGGGGAGAGCGGTGGAGCGCCGCACATCTTCATCCCTCCCTCTTATCTCTGCATTAGCCCCCTCTCATGGGCACGGCGCGAGGAGGCTCGGGGAGAGAGAAGGGGAAAGAGGCAAGATAAAGAGGGAGAGCGGGAGCAAAGCAGAGCGGATGCAATTAAAAGACTGGGTCACAGATCGCGGTGCCAGGCGTCAGTGTGATTAATACACCACCGTTCAGCCCAGGAGCTTTTCTCCTACTTGCGTGTGTGTGTGTGTGTGTGTGTGTTTGTGTGTGTGTGAATCTGTTATCTCCTGAGCAAATCACAGCTAGGGGGCACCCGTGTGTCTGAAAACACACTATTCTCAGGTGTATCACCACAAACCCTTTTCAAGGTTACATCGGGAATCCTAGTGACCTGAACCCAACGTGACAGGTCCTGGGAAACGATCTGTCTCTGTCAGACAAAAACACCACTCCCAGCCAAACCAATCTAACATTAGGATGTTTTTTTTTTTTCTTGTATTAAGACCTAAAATATATTTTAAAAATGCCTCATTAGTAGATAATTTCCATTACTTGTTATAAAATTTCTTGTAAGCAGAGAAATTATCTGCCTATCGCTGAATAAGCTTGAAAAACTGTAGAAAAGCAGCTTTGCAAACGTCAGCTGACCATCTCTCCAGCAGCTACCCGCTAATTTGAGACCTTGCCAAGTCAGCATCCCTCCTCGGCTGCAAACGTGCATCAAAACAACAGCGAACAAACATCCAGAAAACAACTGGGGTCACTGGCTGTCGTCGGAGACATGCGGTAACAAGACATCCTTTTGAAACGCCGTATGCTGGACAAACGTATCACCTGATATTTATTTTTTTTGTACTCCTTTCATCTGGCTCCCACTCGCTACACCTTGCCTTCAAGGCTTCCCCTTCGATTCAGCGTGAGCAAAGAAGGGCCCACGCTTTATCACAGCAATATCTTTTTTTAAGGAGGTGAAGCAAAGAAACTGCCTCAAGGCTACGCACTGTCTGCTATCTCCCAGTACAATGTAATAATTTCACATAGCCCAAAGCTAGGTGGCGGGACCACAGCTGGGGCCGAGTGACAAAGAGCTGAATGTGAGCAAACTGGGGGGGGCAGGGATCAGGGGACAAAAGGGGCTTCTGGGAAATATCTGTGACACTCACTGGACCGTATAATGACTGTAATGAAAACCCATTATTGCGCGCAACTTTTCCCTGGTATGAATCACATTGCTCTATTGCACACATTGTACAATATATAAAATACTCCGATGGTTGTACTTTTATCACAATAATTGGCACGGTGCAACGTAAATGAGAGGGAATGGCTGGGCGGGTAAATGAGTCCAGTTATATATGGCAGCACCTAATCTGTTTATGACCAGCACCTCTCAGCGGGCTATTTTTAGCCGGTCTTGATTACCCTGGAGACCGGCCTTAACAAATACTAAAAGACTAAAAACAGGCCTCCTCCTCCTCCTCCTCCTCCTCCCTGTCCTTTAGGGAAACTGGAAACTCACTCAGATGGTAATCAGCTTTTAATTTTCCATCCCACTCCTCTCCCATTCTTCTCTCACTCTTCTCACACTCTGTATCACTCTCCCTCACTGACTCAGCCTGCACACCCCTTCCTCTCTCGCTCAGCCTCATTTATTCCTCCATCTCCCCCCCTCTCTCCCCCCCCCCCCCCCCACCTTCTCCTGTTATTACCATAAAAGTGTTTGCATCCCTCCCCGGTGATTGTTTAGCTGCTCTGCTCAGCATCTTGATTTCATTCCTACAATTGGCCCAATTAGCATTACAAATATACACTTAGAGAGGAGCAGAAAGAGCTGTTATGCCTGGCGAAGACTGATTTAAGGCAACGGAGGCCAGGAAGGAATAGAGAACGTGAATCTGTGCATCGTTCTATTGAATAAGCTGCTTTTATCCCAGTCCACTGAAACTATACTTATAAAATGTATGCACAGCAATGAATGAATTTGCTTCAACTAAATAAAACAGTAAACACAGAGAAAAGCAATATCTCAGATTCTCAGTTATGATAAGAGGTGTAATCACAATCTGACCATCTGAGTTCATCTCTTTTCCTCTCTCTCTCTCTCTCTCTCTCTAGCAGATCATGTCTTCTAAAGCCAGTGATTAGACTTAAGGCAGACCTCCTTCATTATCCGTCGCTCTCATCTATTTCTCTCTAATCCGCTCTCTACTCCCGAGTCCCCCCGGGGGCAAGCGATAGGCCAGGGCCGACCATTAGTCTCCAGGCCCCGAGACCAGGGCCACAAACTCATCTGTATTCTGTGTAGGAGGAGATCAAGGCCATCTCAGAAGTTTTTTTTAAATCTTTCACTTTCATCTTTGTCCGGGGATGTAATTGATGTTATTGATGTTATTGATGTTATTGCATCAAAAGCTGATGTATCAATTTGCCTTCCATCAGTCTCCACCAGTAGGGCCCCATCTAATCTTGGTGGGGGGTTGGGGGGGGGGGGGGGGGCAGTCAAATTGAGTTGAAGTTGAAGTACTTGTGAACTCAGATTCCATCCATCTGGTTTTGTGGATCTGTAAAGGTCATCCCACTGATCAATCAGAGCGGTCTAATTGGTCTCATTATTGTCAACCAGCACACAAAAGTGGGTTTTGGTTATTTCAGCCAAGCCTGCAGGCAGATGACGTTTATCTGAACAGCTCGGCTACAGGGACCATAGGGGCGTATTGTTGTGAGCGTGGTGCTGATGTTGCCATTATGAAGATAATTGCTTCTCCAACTAGCACCGTCGAGCCGGAAGGCACTGTGTTTAAGTAACAACAGGAATCGATGCTTACCGATCCTGGCCGTACAGAAACCATTTCACATTAACAGTCTGACACGTTGGACAGCAGCAGGCATTAGAGGGACATACTGTATTCTTTGTGTACATACATACACAATGCACTTTCAGCGTCAAGTGAAAATGAACTCAACTGGAAATTGTCCAGGAATAAATAAAAAAAATAGCTGGAGAAAATCAGCAACATTTCAGACAAAAGTGTTAAGCCACAATGCACTAGAAGACGTGTGTGTTTTCAATGGCCAAGTGCACTGAAGGCATCCAGTGGAGCATCCAACTGCCTTGAGGCGTCTACTGCGAGCTTGGTTTGATTCTGGGAGCGTCAACAGTGCACCAGCAGGCTGTTTTTCTTCCTGCTTTTGGAGCTGCAGTACAAAGCGATTATTGCCTTTTTCCAGAAGGCAATAATATCAACTTCAGAATGATCTAGATAGAAATGTCTATGATGCATATTTATATATATTACGTGCTTTGGATTTTGTTCATTAGCATCAATTGGCAGCTCATCAAGTCGGCTAGTTTGTAAAGTTTATGAGGCTATATACCAGGTTATATAATTTATGTCACAATAAAATATATTACCCATTGTGGTGGCGAAGTGCAAATGCCCTGGTGTTGGTGCTTCTAATCTCCCGCCTGCAGTGCACCATACAGGCATCACATGAGGAGCGTCTAATGGCGTGCGACGGAAGTCACGTCCAGTGGGTTTGGGCCTTTATAGTGAGTTGTCGATAGCACCACTTATATAAACTAGCTGGTTTATATAAGCTAGCTGGTTTATATAAACTAGCTGGTTCATATAAGCTACTTCATAACTCCGTGTTGGAGTGAGAACTGTTCCACCCCGCGTCTTCAGTCCCTCAGCAGTTCAGATGGTTTTGGTTATGTAGATATTGTAGATATTTGGCTAATTTAAGTTGAATTAAAAAGTCGAGGCCTTCAGACCACGGCCCACTATTAAAAAGCAACAAATCTTTCAACAGCAATTTGCTTTGATGTCAGCCTGGACTGTTCCAGAAAATCAATTAATAACATGACTAATACATTTGCACCTAACATTTTCCACTTTTCCTCTTTAGAGCTTCTGATCTTCCCCACTGCCTAACACCGAGTAAACGCTGAGATCACAGAGACAGTGATGGGAGGATTCCGACGAGGACCCTCTCCCGAACTCATTTAGTACTTCAAGTGAAGCTACAACCTACAATTAAAGTGAAATTCAATAATGAAGTATATCAATGGACTCCTACGGCGCTCCGTTTGAACAGCGTTCTACAGAGAAACCAGCGTGCCTCAAAAGGCCGGCAGAGAGAGGGAATAATACGCTATTGTCCTCCTTTGTCTTTGAGGCCCTCTAATACGATCTTATAATGTAAGCCACAGCCATAAACAATTCCTCTGCAGGATGTTTTGTAAATAATCTAATACAAGCGGCTTCATTTCCTCCATCTCGACGTCCCCCTACCTTTCCTATATAAGTCCCCTACTGAAAGTTATCGGAGGGATCTGCAGCGGTCCTTTCTGCCAGCATAGGGGTGTCCCTTAAGTGGCCTGCACTGAGCCTCATTGTCTGCTATGGATGTAGGAGACACAATAGGAGGGGCTGAACCTCTCTGCTCAGATATCTACGGGGAGGGAACGGGAGACCGGTCCCCGGGGCCGTGGCGCCAAAACCATTATTCTTGTCACCGCTAGACAACTCACCGCAGGCCAGAGAAAACCCTTCTGAAAGGTCAAACGTGGGTGTCTCTCAGCGCGTGTGTTTACTTCCTCCACGCCTCTCTCTCACACCAGATATTTCTGTGTTTCTCATTAACTGATAATACATCGCTCCTGACCTTGTGATGAACATACATTAGCGGGGACTGAGTCAATCTATAAAGGATCAGGCTGTGCAGGTTATCGAGAGAGAATAGGTATACGTTTTATCACGCAGATAATGTGAATAGGCTTAATTGCTCTCCATTTTTGAATGCGCTGGTATTTCACAGCAGCCTCTTTCATATGTTTCAGCTTCGTCCAATAGGATCGGGCTCTCACATGCTCTTGTTATCTTGGAAACCCTCCTGCTTCCTCTGACCAACAAAGAAAAGAAGTAATTACCAAGATACCAGCTCACAAAACAAATACATAGCATAGCAACGTAGCTACAGCGACGACTTCCATAAGCTAACCTGCGATTCAGTGAACAAGCATGCACCCTGCTGAAGTTCCTTAAGCAAGGCACTAAATCCCTGAGTCGGCTGTTCTGTAGCTGACCTTATGCTGGGATCAATCAAGTAAACACAAACATGTTTGACTCCTTACGAACATTACAGAGGCTCAAAATACATACTGTCCTCATATCAGTCATATATGTATCATCAGTCCCCAGAATGCATTTCAGTGTGAAAGAATATCTTTAAACCAACAAATCACTGTGCAAACAAAGCCTGTGGTGGATGGATGTGTTTCAACAGAGGCAGCCATACTGCAATCACAGCTTGGGGCTCTCAGATATCAAATCCATGGCTGAGTCTTACTGTCTTGCCAGCATCAATTTGTCAGCGTAGGTGATAAACTTTTCAAATGGTGAATGTTTCATTTCGGAGCGATACTTGGAGAGACACTGAGCATATCTAAGCTAGCCAACAGCACTGCTTGTGTCATGCGCTTTAGCTTGCTAACCTATAACGTATGCTTGGACTTAAGCTGTCTGCTATGCATAAATCTCTGTCCTGCCGCAGGCGAAGAGGTGACAGGGAGGTAGATGAGGACATCCAGTGCGGTATGAAGGATGGTGGCAGCCGTTCCCTCAGGCCGCGGTGATGGCACAGGATCGATTCAGCCACTCCAGAGCCTGCAGTGCAGGGCCTTTCGGCTTTGTCAGCACTGTTCAGCTCAGCACCGCTCCAACTCCCCTGATAGCTGTCAAAAACCCAAGAGAAAAAGCCCAGAGAATAGGAGAAGAAAATGCTGATGTATCTTGAGTCAGACAGTTGGCTCACGGGTTGGCTAAATAACTGCTAACTATTTCAGCGAGCGCTTCTTTATAGCGTTCCAGCTGTGGTGAGATGCAGGCAAGTTCATTCGACGCTGTCAGGTGGGTGAGGAGGAGGGAGACGGGGAACTTATTGTTCTCCTCATGCAGTCACCTGCTCGTCCTATTCAGCCTGCCAACTGGTCCTCCAGGAAACTTAATTCTCCTAATCCACTGATGTATTTACTCAGGTGTCTGGCAGCAGTGACGGCATGAGCGCACCCTGCCGTCTACAGGTGCCCAGTGCTTATCTTCAGAGGTGATTATATACACCAGTTTACATATTACTCAATTAATCTCCCAATTCGCGTCGGGTGAATCACAAATGTTTCCCGGTGTCTCGGGTCTCCTCAAAAATGACATAATCAGAGGGCTGAAAACCTACAGCACCTCAAAGCTCACAAGGCCTTGGCTTTGAACAGCCCCTCTGTCATACGACCAGATAGAGGGAGTCCATTTGGTTAAAACTCACTCACTTCCAATCTCACACCGAAGCAATAAGCCCTCTTATAACACATTTATCTGGGGAAATAAACTGTAGCATTCTGCCTGAACTTGTAAAACTGAACTTAGTTGTCTTGCTGTGCACGGGAAAAAAAAAAAGCTTCATTCGCGCCGTACGCATTTGTGTGTTCAGCAATAACGACACAGTGAAATCCATTAGGCACAATTGCTGTGTTGGCATGGTTACTGTTTAGGGGGGCTAAGCAAATTCCTGCACATAGATGAGAGGGGGAAAATTTGCAGGGCTGTCAGATGTGGAGAGATGACAAAAATCCCAACCTCACAAGTTACGCTTCAACATAATGCGGCTTGCTTGTTTTAGGTTGAAGAGACCTGAAGGTTTTTTTCACCCCCTCAGTTTTAGTTCCCCCGGGGGAACTACAATAAGATGCTGTTTATTATCCACAGAAGCCTATTAAAATACAGGAAGTCTTGTACCGGCATTGTTTTCATCATGACACCGGGTGTCCTGGTAAATCTTGTCACATTGCTGAGTCTTCATTGCCGTAGGAGTCTTCAAATATTGACAAAAAAAGACATGGAAATATTTGTTGTATTCAGAATTAAACGCACCAGCTGATGCAGCGTTCATAAAAGTTAGTATAAACACATCCCATTATAACAAAACGACGCGTCATGGTGTGCTGGGATGAAAAAAATTCAGCATAAAAATTTCCTTGCCGGGAAATGTCAAGCCGACTGTCATTAAAGACGAGGTGACATTTCTATTGCATCTTTTAAAGCTGTGATTCCATCTTGGCCAACAGAGGCCCTAATCTCTCCTGCTCCTCAACAGGCAGCAGACAAACAGATTGACTCCATTACTCTTTGACTTGAGTGAATGAAGGAAACAATACATTTCTCATTTAAGCCTAATCCTGTGTGGGAGCAGCGGAGGAGGAATAATGCAGGTGGAAGGAAAGGGGAGCGACGGGGAAGATGGTGTGGGGCTTGAATATGAATTCTGAGACAGCCTTCATATTTGCTCATCTTTTTTTCATCCTTTCCCTAAACTACAGCCGGAGAGGGGGGGGGGGGGGGGGGGAGAGAACGCAGACGGGAAGATGGAGAGGAAGAGAGAGGCAATAGACGGAGAAAGAGATAGACATGATGGAGTGACAGACAGAGAGAGAATAAGGGAGGGGAGGAACGCGGAGGGAGAGGGGGGGGAAGAGAAATGGGAGAGACAGAATGAGGTTTACAGCTGCAATATGTCAGAGTCGGTATGCAGGATGAAGCACCGCAACAAAAAAAAATAATCAACCCATTTCCACGAGCGCCGAGGCTCCCCGACTAATACCCTGCACGGGGCATCACAGTCAGCCTTGTGGATGAAATGCGGTGTGACACATGCGGCCTCAGTGTTGTTTGCAGCATCTGTCGCGGGGCACAGGCGGCCGTCCTCGCCCGCCGCTCAGCCGGGGCTGCCGCCTCGCGGGAGGCGCTGCGGTTCCGCGGCGACGTTTTGCCCGACAACGCGGGGGCCATCCGTCAAACCCATGACAGCCTCTTTTTTTTTTTTTTTCCAGCCTCCCTTCCCTCTTCCCGCGAATATGATCCGGACACCCGGGGTCGCCGGAAAGTGGTCGCGGTGTGAAGGGATGGATATTTGTACAGTGTGTAGGAAAAAGGTCAGGGCTGGGTGCTTACTGCAGCAGCAACATCAGTGAGACCCTGGAGCAGCAACAGCGGTGAAACCCCCGGATCCTCATCAAAGCTGTGTTAGACTGCAGGAGGAAGCTGTCAGTGCTCGCTCGCTCTCTCTCTCTCTCTCTCTCTCTCTCTCTCTCTCTCTCTCTCTCTCTCTCTCTCTCTCTCTCTCTCTCTCTCTCTCTCTCTCTCTCTCTCTCTCTCTCTCTCTCTCTCTCTCCCTCCCTGCTCTGACTCATTGTGTCAGCTCCTCAAACTCTCTCTGTTTCTCTCCTGCCCTAAGCTAGATACAGAGAGCAACGGGAGCGATGAGTCCAGCTTCGGCTGCTGTAAACAAAAAGGAGCAGTGTGTCTGAATGACATATCAAACTTCTTTCAACTCCACTTACACGCATCAGGGCGTCCTCTCCCTCATCCTGATTTACTAGTCCTCCGGTTATTTGCAGATTAAAATGAACTGAGGGAGGCTGAGATAATGAAGATGTGATGAGGACAAGGGAGAGAGAGTGATCCAGGAAAATTGAAATTGACTTGGGCGGCTCCGCCACTTTCCCTGCTCCCTCATTCTGGATGGTGATAGGGGATCATTAAAAATGCATCCTTCTATGATCAAAAGAGCAGACGTAGCATTTTGGCTGGATTGAGAGACAGCCGGCAATGCCTGGGACTGTCTGCAGCTTTGGCGTGTGCTATTAAGATTGGTGGGCCAAGCACGCTGTACAGAGGGTGTCCTTGAAGATTCAAAGCACAATGCCAGCACAGTAAAGGATAATTCACCTATGTGCAAACCTAAAAATGATTATGGCTCCCTCTAGCAAAAGAGAAAGAGAGAGAGCGTCCCTTTTCTCTCTTTGTGCAGGCAGCTACAGCAATATTATACATGCTTCAACAGTGGGCTTACTTTTCACCACTAAGACAGCATCGCTGCACACAAACTTAGCATACACAATGAAAGATTTAACTACCTGACACGAGGGGCCAAGGCCATAATGTGCACAGCGCAAACAAAACATTTATAATGCATTTCATTTGTGTTCAACGTTCGCGTAGCGTACAAACACTTGGGAAAAAGGTTAGCAAGGCAAGCGTCTGAAGCTGCAAAAAGAGTTGAAACAACAGAGCGGAGGCAGAAGGGCAGACGTCCTTCATATTTAGATCCAACGATCTCCTCGGGCTTTGTTCCTCCATATTCAGGACTTCATATAGATCAAATGCCATTAACATGGTGCTTATTGACTCTCACAACATAAGCTAGTATAAACTGCCTAAGCCCCATATGAAAGTAATTCTGTGCTGCACTACAAGAGGCTCCGCTGGATTTGTGGGAATAATCTACTCATACAATATTGGCAGAGTGCTCTGAGCTCCATCTCCTCGCCGGGCTCCCCAGTGAGCATCTTATTTACGAGGTAGATACACACAGTTCAGAAATGTAAATGAAACGAGCCGTCCAATTCCCACAACACACCTTTGAATATCCGCAGCTTTATCTAGCTTTCAAAAAAAAACACTGAGATTGAGGAATATAGCTGAAGCTGTTTCTTTTAAGACTATTTCACCTCTTCTTTAAATGATGAAAAGTAAAGAAAGAATCTTTTTCAGTATAAAGGCACGAGGATATCTTTGTGCCTCCACTGTAGGTTTTGCTCATATGAAGGGTTTTCTGTACGGAAGAAAGATAGGGCCACAAGGCTGTTTTTTTTTTCTCCAATACATACGATTTTAAACTCGGATTTAAGAGTTTATTCTCGTATTTGTGAGATTTTAAAGTCGTATTTCCAGGTTTTTACAGTCGTATTTCCTAGGCTATGTGACTCTATTGCTTTTGTAGCTTTAGTTTATGGGCATTTGTATCTCAAAATATATAAAAAAAATATCTCAGAAAAAATGACTTTAAAATCTCGGAAATACAACTTTAAAAACTTGCAAAAACAAGATTAATCTAGAAAAAAATACGACTTTACAAACTCAGAATTACTACAATAATCAATGCCAAGAGTCTGCAACACTGCAACAACCCCAAGCCTTCTACCCTTTCTTTATTACATAGAGAATGCACTCCTACAATATTTAATATATTTAATATTAGTTTGGAATCATAAAGGTTGATATGTGTACAGAGTATGTGTACTGAATAATATTTCCTGGCTCAACGTACCTTCGTCAGTTCCCAAAGTGACCAATTTTTGGTGGCCAACCATTCATGAATTGTGCAACAATGATGAATGAAATTAAATGGAAAAAATTTTGCTAGAAAAGAATCATTTCACAACCTTCAAATCCTAGCAAAACTCAACACTGGTACCACATTCATAGTCAGACAAAAATGTAACATGTATTTAAAGAGCTGAGTTGAACATCCTGTCAGTCCTCATATCAAGAGTCAATATGTCAATGGATCCTGTATCGAGCGTTTCAACAGACTGAGTATTTCAGAACGAGAGGGATGGAAACAAAAGCTTTCCTTGGAGAACCGACCGACCAAAATAATTATTTAATGCGGACAAATGTCATTGTCCGTGCTTTTCCTCCCACCTTTGTTTTTTCTCCGGCATAACCTTTTAAAAAAGTGATATGGTGACCTTAAAGAATGATCGAGAGAGAGAGAGAGAGAGAGTATGAGAGAGATAACAAGAAAAAGAGAGAGATAGAGAGAGAGAGAGGCAAACACAGAGTGAGAGAGTGATCATGTATAATTTAAGGACAAGTGCTTCTCCCCTGAGACATCACTGTCAGTTAATAGGTCACAGTTATTAACGCAAGAAACTATCCCGGGCCTGTGAGGCACGTCACAATGTTTAGAAGGCGACAGGGATGGGGAGAATGAAAGCAGAGAGGACAGAGAACGAGGGGGGAGGAGTGGGGAGAAGATAAAAAAGAATAACAAAGGAAAGAAAGGAAAAGGAGAAAGCGTGAAAATGAGCAAGGGCGCTGGGAAACTCACAATCTGATAAAAATAGACCAGAAACAGGAGGGGAGACAAAGCGAGTTGTGTTTATGGTGAAATACTGTGTAATTCCAGACCTAAGTAGTTCTTAAAGTGGCTGCTAATGTACTGATGTAGTAGTTAATAAAAATGTGGCTATATAAATACGAAAAAAGAAATGCATTAGAAAAAATCTTTAAAAGGTTCTTTCAAAGTAACTTACTGTGGCAGACTGGGAGGGGGTGTGGGTGAGGTGTAGGCCGGGTGCAGGACAGAATTGAGCTAGTGGGCTGGTTCTTTCTGTGTCCAGCACCGGCTGCAGACAATTTCCACCGATTGCAGCCGGCCCTTTTAACCCATGTGTCTGTGTGTGTGTGTCTGTGTGTGTGTGTGTGTGTGTGTGTGTGTCTGTGTGAGGGTGAGTGAGTTCGACAGCAGAGCGAGAAGCGGCTGTCGACAGTACGGAGCGGAGATGGAGGACAGGACGGACAGCGGCGGCCGACCTGTCCCGGAGGAGGCAGCCGGGGCAGACCTGGAGGAACTGACCGGTCGGGCTGGAGGTGGTATTGCCTCCTGGATAGACCGGCGGCTTTGGTGTCCGCGGCTGACCCGGTGGGACGGAGGGGAAGGTGCACCGGCCGGGGAGGAAGTCGACGCTGAAAAGTGGCTAGGGGGGTGTTCCACAAAGCAGACTTAGAAAAGCTGCTAAACATATTATGAATGAAACCATGCCATATATGAAACCTCAAGACTGTAAATGTACTATCTATCGCCATAAATGATGTAGTAAAGGCTGTACGTTAGGTTTGACCTTACTACATTACAATCATCATACTGTACTGGACCCTATATGGGGATCGAACTCACAACCTTAAGACTGAGAGTCTCACGCTCTACTAACTGAGCTGTTCAGGCTGGTTCTTTTATTTATTTTACTTTTATTATATTTTTATGAAATCGGTTGTTTCCATCCTGTAAATTGATCGGATGAAAGCGTGTTCTACAGTGACTGTAAATCCCATACAGAAACAGTGAATGTGTCTCCTGGCAACCGTGGAAATATCTTGACATATATTCAAAATATTCAAGATACTTTATTAATTCAATGAATTTGTTAAATAAAAATAATTTAGAAAATAAAATAATATTGTGTCATCAAATAATTATTCCTATAAGTTGTAACTGTTTTCTAAAACACTCGAGGTCTCGCTGGACACTCATGGTTAAATGGGGTTGCCAAACAACGCTGTTGTTATCCCCGATACAGCCTACATCATTTTAGATTTTTTATTTTCTATTAACGTTACATTTTATGTCTGATAGTGTAGGTCTAGGGTAATAGTGTTAAACATTAGGATGGCGGAACCTTGTTTGAAAATCATTGCGTTTCAGTCGGACCAGTGTTACGGGAGTACCGATTAAGCTGCCCCGAGGCAGGCTAGATATCAGGCAACTTAGCTTGAACTATGCTGAGCTTGCTTTGTGGAACCGAATAAACCTGAAAATGAGCCAGACTAAGTGAAATAAGCCTGGATAAGTGGTAAACTCGCTTCGTGGAACACCCCTCAGGTCGTCTTATGAGTTGTGATGCAAATAAAGCGGCCTTGCAGGGCTGCCATTGGTTGTGACAGACTTGAAATGCTGCAGCACTTTAACTGAATGCAAGGCTATGGACGACTATTATTGTGGAATGCATACGGTAGGGGAAGTACTTTGTTGCATCCCACCCCGCATCCTTGTGCTGCGTGGACCATAATGCTTTGCCGCTACAATGTGAGAAGCTGTACACACTGGTAGCACAGGGAGGGAAACATCACTGAGCACTTCCACACACCTTTTGCTCCTCAAATATATCATCACAAAGCGTACACCCCCATACGTACACAACATGCAAACATATATAGATATGCATTCAAATGCACACACACACACACACACACACACACAGAGAGAGACACACACACATCCTGTCCACCCCCACAAAAAATTCACCTGGTAGAACAGAGTGACCTCGTTCTGCCACAACCCTTCAGTCATCCTCAGTGCGCACACACACACGCACACTCACACACTCACACTCACACACACACACTTGCCTCAGTGAGCCGTGCTGAGTGCAGGCTCCCAACAAGCACACTCCCTCAGTGGGCCTGTTAAGTGATTAGCTCAACACTGCACACCACTCAGCACACTATTAACCCTAGCTAGGATCACACACGTCCTATAGCATCCCACACTGCAGTGACGAGCTACAGAGAGCAGAGACGCTCCAGCAGCTAACCTCACGTCACCGAGGAGCTGAAACGGGGTATTTTCAGGACACTCAGAGTTTGCTGACAGTCTGTAGGGACCCAGAAGGAAAAGGAAACATTTGGCTGACTGAAAATGTTTGACTGGACACGTCTGGGCTTCCAGATGAATAAATGATCAGAAAATGTCGGCAAAGATCGGAGGAGTGTGAGCGTGTGTGCGAGCGCGTGTGTATGTATGGCTGTACTGTATGTAACGAGAGTCTGAAGGTGTATAAATAGTGTGAAGTGTTGAGTTTAGTGAGTTGTTTTTGTTTACAGTTTACGGTTTGGTGTGACAGTTGTTAACGTAATACTACGCTAATTGAAAATAATCTATTTGTGTGTCTCTCTTTTGCCCTGTTGGCCGGCTTGTGTCAGATTATAATTTGGATTATTACCAGTACAGTATTTCATATTGGCATTTTTACGTTTTTGACTTCTCCGCGAGCATTTAGGCAGCTGCGTCTGAGCCCATGTGCATGCAGTTCAATATAAACAAGCAAGCTAATGTAGCCCTCCACGGACCCAGCCAGGGTTGTGATGTGATGCGAACACTGCCGCCGCTCGTTCTAATGAGAGTCTCAGGAGATGGCAGGTACATGCTTTCTGTCCCTCCAGCCACCCCAGAGCAGTGCCCTTCTCTCTCAGCATCATTAGCGCTTACATTAACAACCTAATGGCGAAAACACACACTCGCGTAATGAGGTTAAGTGACACCGTTACGTGTTGGGACTGCAATAAATGTCAAGCTATAACTGTGTCAACACAAACATGCAGCGCAATGAAGTTTAGCAATTGAGAAAGCTCTCGTAATGAAACTTTCATTAAACGAAAGACATTTATCAAATGTTAAGTAGAAGTTGTGTGGCGCACCGACATACTGAGGTTCCAATGCTGATGGTGTGCTACCTAATCACATTGTTAACTAATGACTAATAGTGGAGCTGTTTTCATGAATGGCCATATAGGCTAGGTCTCAGGAGATTGCCGTTTGATTAATCCAATTCAAGATGTCTAGGATGCTTGTTTTTATTTGTTGCCCTACGGGGTGTGTTTTATTTTCTGCTGCAGACGAACAGCCTTTCATTTATCACATCCTGGGCTGAAAAGACACCTGTCGCATAACTGGCACCAGAGACAGCAGGGAAAGGAGAGCCTGGGGGAAAACTAATGTTAGGTGTGCTTCGTCCTAAATATTAACCAGGCGCTTCTCGCTATAAACCTGCTGATGGTAGCCACTTCTGGATAGAGGGAGCGAGGATGCGCCCCAATCCTCCATGGACGCCACTGCCCTAGTTGTGCGGAGGTGACCCCCATGTGTTCTACATGGCCCTCACATTCACCATTGTTATTTATGAGCTTGTAAAGGTGTCCTTTTGCAGGGAGACCATGTGGCACCTGTTTTAGCAGTAGGTTAAAGTACAGCGCAGTGTGTACTGCAAAGGTGAAACTCCAGTGGCCTGAGTGGAGCTAACCTACACGGCAAAATGGGATACAACTTCTAAAAGTGGGCTGAAAGCGTTCGTGTTAGCTGCTGGTTCATATTTTGGTGACTAGCATACCACAGTTTTCAGATTCATTTGGTTTCCTTCAAGGTACTACAGGTAGTACTTTTAAATAAAATACATATACAAAGACAAAACACAATATATTATAGTCAAACTCATTGTGATACCTAGATTGAATTACCCTTAAACATGGTCCACACACACAGACACACTGGTGAGAAAGAGTCTCTTGGAGGATCCTTCAGTCCTTCTACTCTGGAGCTGTAGAGAGCATCCTGACAGGAAGCATCACTGCCTGGTTTGGCAACAGCTCCGCTCAGGACAGGAAGGCTCTGCAGAGAGTAGTGCGCTTGGCTGAATTGGAACTACACTCCCCACCCTGCAGGACTTGTACACCAGGAGGTGCAGAACCAGAGCCTGCAGGATCATGAAGGATCCTCACCACCCCAACAACGGACTGTTTCAGCTGCTGCGGTCAGGCAAGCGCCTCCGTAGTCACGCTGCTAAAACAGAGACTGAGACGGAGTTTCTATCCTCAGGCCATCAGGACTGTGAACTCTGACCTCACCAGGGCCCCACCAAGACCCACACACTGCCTATCGTACACACACACACACACACACACACACACATTTAGGTAGCGACTACACATCATTTATATACATACAGTATATACACATTTTTCATATTTTACGATATTTTTTACTTATATTTCTTACCATTGTAAATAGTGCTCTTACTGTAAATATTGTGTTGAATTGTAAATAATGTGTACTGTTGACCTTTGCACATTCCTGCTGAGCATTGCCACTTTTCATTCCACTGCACACCATGTGTGTGTATGTTCTTGTGTTCTTGTGTGTAAAGTTCTTGAATCTTGCCTCGGGGTCACACCAGTGGTATTGTTAGTGTTTCTCTAACTAAAGACCTGCTGCAAAGAGGGTGTTGCAACTTGCCCCCTTTCCCCTATGTGTGAAGTTGAAACTAGGCAGTTACAGCAGAATAGTGGAACATATGCTGGCAGATTTCCTGCAAAATACAACCGGGTGGCACACAATGTAAAAATGTCTTGTTATACTCATAATACTCATATTTCACACTTAATGTGGTTAATGAGTTATTGATGTTACGATGTTACAATGTTACGATGTTACGTGTAGCACCTTCCATGTTCAGATTTCAGAATCATTGGTGGTTTTTACAGATCATCAACACTTTTACGAAGTAGTAGCACACTTTACAAAAAGGAATGAAAGCTGCAATCTGAGCAAAACACCACCTCGCAGTGCAAAGTCCAGTCACTCTTTTCACAGCATTTCTTCTCTTGGCATTAGTGTGCAGAGACAGCTTGAGCAAACACAATACATTTTGCTTCTGTGAAGGAAGGTGCCCATTAAGGCCAGCAGTCAAGGAGAGAATTAAGGATGTAATCACAACTGAAGATAGTCATCTGGACCTATGTGTGATTAAATGTAGAGGATATAGTTTGGCAATTTCCTTATTAAGCGCTGTTGTGCTGAATAAGGGCCCTTGCTGTTCATTATCTGTTCCTTTAAATTCATGACACTGAGGAGAGCTGCCACAAAGGCCCATGTCAGCCAGCAGCAGCAGCTCTCCACTCCCAGGATGCACTGGGTGGGGTGGGGGAAGGACGATTACTGTGTTTATTCTCATGGAAGTTGGAGCAGCTTCTCTTCTGGGAAATCTTCCTTCTCCTTTTGCTTCCTATCTACAATAAGTGGTGCTGCAGTGCACTTATTTAAGCACAGCCCTTCTTGCGCTTGTGCACACAGGCATGCACAATCCCAAGGTACATTAACATGCAATATATACGTACATGCACAAGCGCGCACACACACACACACGCATGCATGCTCAGGTGTATGAACACACACATACACACACACGCCTGAAAACAAGCAGGCACGGTCAATGGACTCCAGGTGAACTTTTGCACCACTTCAAAGCGTCAAGGTTGAGCGGAGGGCTCGGTTTCCCATAATGATGTGGAGATACTTAATCTAGTATTAACGCCTGGCTTCCCTTGAGGAGCCGCCATGAATCGAGGAGGTGGAGGGGTCTTCAGCATGCACAGAGAGATATTCTCTCTCTCTCTTTGTCTCGCTCTCCTTTTTTCCACTCTCTCCACGGTGATAAAGATACACCACAAAGGGGGCTTGAATGGAAAGGGGCGTCAAACGGACATCGATTTCTAATAGAGAACTTTCTGGATCAGCATGTGGCGTGGCCTGAGTCACGGCTCAGCCTCGGTCAAGGACGCCATGTATGGACCTGGTCAACTGGACCTGTCTCTCTCTGCCAGGCACCAAATGAAGCGCCACAGCAGGACACAGACACCAGAGAGCAGCGGGAGTCTCCTTTCATCTCTTGGGGATTAGCACTCCCATAGCAGAGAAGAGTGTGTGTGTGTGTGTGTGTGTGTGTGTGTGTGTGTGTGCGTGCGTGCGTGCGTGCGTGTGTGTGTGTGTGTGTGTGGAGGTGAACTGTGTTACACTACTGACAAGGAGGAGTATCTACCTTTTACCCGCAGGCTACACACTTCCTATTTCTGTTGCATGCTGGGACATCCCCCGAGGCCACAAATGTATGAGGCTGCATAGCGAAGCGAAGGATGAAGGAGAAGACGTGCACCTTGGGCGAGTTTTCTCTTTTTTTTTTAAATAAACATGAGCCTGTGTTTACGTGCCGTGTCCTCATGAGAGGCAGGGAGAGGCTGCATCGCCATTGGTTGATTGTGTTTAACTATTCAGTGTGTTAAAACATCGTTCAAAGGCTCACAGAGAGATTCTAGCCGTGTAAAAACGAAGCAACACAGTAACAGTGGTTTTGCACACGGAGAAGAAAAAAAACCTTGATGCGCCGAGAGTACCATCCGTGGTATCTTTTTGCAGTCATTAAACATGCATGTGAACGGCGGAGGCTCGTATCAGCGGACTGCCTCCACTCGATTACGTTCAAGTTGTAGTGAAATGGGGTAGAAGGCGAGGCGAAAATGCGCTGGGAAATCGCGTGACTATCCGTGGGACTCTGGATCACCGACCGCTTGACACTAGGCAACACCTTTTAGTGTGTCTGCTGCACAGCGGTGCACGCAGGCAAGATAACACGTACAAACATGCAAAAACGCACTTTGCTTTCCCACCTTCCTCCCTGTTATCTTCTCGTTTTTTCTTCTCTTCTCCCTTTTTCTCTCTCACACACACACACACACACACACACACACGCAGGTCGACACATTCAGTATCCGTGCACAGCGCCGCGCTCCCTTCTTTCCTCCATCCATTCCTGCAACACACCCAGACGCTGACGGCAACTCTTCACACATCGCCATGAGAGAGTGTCTGTCTGCCTCACCTTGCGTAGGAGTGCTTCTTTATTGATGTCAGTATTAAGAATAAGAATGACTCCTGCTGCACTCGGTGCCCTGGATACCAAGAACAACCACTCAGCTCCAACTCTTCAAAGCTGCCTGTCTGCACATACCGAGGTACTTAGTCTCTCCATGGAGGCAATTTAGCGAGATTTATGTCCAATTACAACGGTCCAAATCGGAATATATCATATCATATTGCCCATTTACTGAATAAAACTGGGCAGCTTGAATTGAGTCTTATGTGAACCAGTGATCCTCCGGTTGCACATTCTGATGACAGTGTTGACTTCTAACGGGTGACTTACTGCCATATGTCACCCCACTGTACCCATGACAGCGTCTACCTCTCCAACAGTGCCAGAGGCCTATCTGAGACAACAGACAGTTAAAGAGGTCAGGATGATATATGGGCGAGAGATCCCTCGTCTTTATGAGCCGGTGTGTCCAAACAGCGTGGGCCACCCAATACCGCCACCGCTCTCCAGAGCATCCTCTCTTTAAAAAGAGACTTGGCCCTGCCACCGTTGAATGCCTTGGCACAGCCATCCACCTGCAGTGCGCCCGCCTTGCCAGCCTGGGCCCGGACACCAGGCTCTGGGCAGCGAGCAGCGGGGTAGCTCATAAATGAGTAATGGCAGTCACGTTAACATTCAAAGCTAGGCCAGGCTAAGGGGAGGAAGGCAGGGGGTCCAGGCAGTGCAGACGCTCCCTCTGTCGCATAAAACAGCGGCTGATTAATGTTTGATTCCAGCCAACCTCATTCCTCCACTAGCGGAGCCAATCTAGACTGTGGGAAGCGAGGGAGGGGTGGGAGAGTGATGGGGGGGGGGCCGGCGACAACGGGGTGAAGAAAAACAGTTTGTGCAGACGCCGTTTCGGAACGGATGAGCCAGCAAGGTGCTCGTCTTCAAAATGAAAACGATCAGGGACGCAGGCCGGTTCAGTCAAGTCAAAACTGGTGAGTAGAGATAAGGAGATGACGAGGGAAGATGAGCAAACCAAGACCTGAGAAATATCTCCTGATTAAGACAGAGCACGGATCATCGATGTAACAATTTAGCACCAATTTGCTGAAAATGACACCTTTTTGTCTTGATTGACAGTTCAGTTGCAAGTTCATAATTGTCGCGCTCTCGTCATTCGATCCATAATATGCGCCCGGCCACATGGTAACCTGCCTCGTCGATTTGCAGGTGGATGGCGAATGTGCCTTTTCACATGACGGGGGGGGGGGGGGAACCAGTGAGAGCAAAGTGATTGTGACAGTTGCGTGGCGAGGGAGCGGAGGAAATGAGAGTTTGTCATAGGCAAGAAAAATACTACCGTCTCTTCGTACTTCACAAGAAACACTCAAGTCATTTTTCTTTTCCCGGTGAGAATACTTCACAGAGTGTTTCACATAACTCCCTTGGTATCCATAAAAATGAGTAGTAATACTTTGCGGTGCATTACATTGTAGTCCTGCAGCTATTCCAGTGCCTAAACCATCAAGATTAAAAAGGGAATACCCTGAGTTACCGGTCTTATCATTACGACAAAGGGCTGGTTATGTACAGTAAGCGAACATTCACCGCTGTCAGTCTCTCACCACATCATCTGCGAGATCACACCAATAAGCTTGAGAGCTGAAAAGCTTTTAAAAAAAGGAGACAGCGCCCTGAATGCTTTTCTGCACTGCTCACGGTGATAAAATGAAGGTGTAGAAAAGGTTCATCATTATCATCATCATCACCGTGAAGTTGAAACTTTTTTTAGATGTTGGAAACGTTCACAAATCGGCGGGGCTGTTGAGTGGTATTTCATTTGAACTGAACATGAGCAATAATTACACAACAGTGTTATGTCGTTAATGGAACAAGGCCCGGCGGGACTCGTGTGCTCCACATACTGAATTTACCGATAAATGGGAAGAACAGTGTTGCTGGTAAGGAGCTGGTGACTCACAGAGTTTAAATGATATTAATGTGCCGATTAAAGTAATTTGGTAAGATGGAGTGACGTGCACTCAGAATGAATGTCAGAGAAACAGGAACTCAGCAGGTTCTGTCAGCCAGGATGTTGACATACGCCGCGTGAAGTCGGCTCGAGCGGTAATCTTATAGAAGTGACAGATTACTCCTTATAACACAAAGTGGCTAGCTTGCAGACACACACACACACACACACACACACACACACACACACACACAGAATTCAGTACATCCTCACAGCAGCAAAGTAATCTGTGCGTGTTAGGAACGCACGCTGAATAAGTAGTTTTGATTGACAGGCAAATCGCTCCCATGAAATACCCATTTGACAGAGAAAAGCATTGAACGCAAGAGTTAAAAGCCAGCCGCAGAAATCGCCTCGGTGCGCTTCACATGAAAGCAAAACTTGAGGTGTGTGTGCCCCTTTGATAAACTGAGTGTCGGGAGCGAAAATGTGTGGAAAAATATCTGCCTTTTTTTAAGAAAAAAAAAAAAAAAAAAACACACACACACACAAAAAAAACCCAGAAGAAACTTAACGCTCTTTGTGTTAGCAAGCCCGGATGCCGATCATGTGCCTCTGAGGGCCTCGCCTCGTGTGAGTGGCAGCTCCGCGGCACGTTATAATTCAACCCCTGATGCTGAGGAATGACACGGCTCCGAAGCGCTTCTTGCTCCGCTGCACACACAAAAAAAAAAGGGGGGCGCACTAAAAAAACTGCTTGCCTTTTTGTTCAAGAGACATTGTAATTTAACTGTTGGGAGCAGGCAGAAGCAATTGGCTTTAATAATGGTCTCTACACTCTAATTTGTGTAGGGATTTGCCTTGGACCACCCTTGTCTCACAGGCCCTTAACGCTACTGAGCCTTTCAGCCCGGTCGCCAAGAGAGGACGACTAGCAACCGGAGGAGAAAAGAGAGACATATAAAAGGATGGAGGCAGAGCACTGAGGGAAGCAAGCCTCTCACAGTGGGAGGTGATGATGTAAGGGGGGGGGGGGGATACTCCACCTGGTACAATTAACCCTTAGAGAAGCAGCAGGTCCTGTAGGCCGATGAAATGGGAGCTAAGTGGACTATGTGTAATGTGGAGATGTAGATGTGTCCGATGAAAGCAGGTGCTTACGCCGAGTTAGAAATGTACAATAACGCTCCTTTTTCCTGACACCAAACTGAAGGAGGATGTTGACAGTAGGGTCGTGTGCTCTTTAAACAGGCAGGACTGATAAAGGAGACATGACCAAAGGTGGCTCAGAAATACACTGTACAGTAAAAATGGCCTTCCAACCTCAAAGAGCAGTTTCAGTTTCTCGTTTGTGCGCTCTGAACCCGGGCACAAAGCCTCAGCTCAGCTAGAGGCCCTTGTTCCCAGCCGGTCTGCTCTCATCTGCATCACAAAAAGAAAAGTTTTTTTTCTCCATAAAAATACTGATCAAGCCTCGCTCTGCCCTGTTTGATACATGTAATCCACTGGGGAACGCCGGACTCGCAGCCATTAGGCGCTGTCCTCCGTGCCTGCACTCTCTTGCCATCGCAGCCTTTGTAGCGAGAAGGCCAGAGTAACGCTTGTTCCCGTTCAGAGAGGATGGAAGTGCTGGGAGGGGTTAGTCTCGTCAAAGCCATGAGATGAAGCGTCTCTCACCATCTTTTCTCTAAGAAATGTTTTTTGGTGAATACTTTTTGGGAATGGCGAACAAGAAAATCTCTTTCAGCTTTTCCAGGGCTCTAGTCTGAGATTGAGGCGCAGCTTTTTCAGTAAAAAGTTTGAAAATTTGGAAATGACGATTCTTAAATTGGTTAGAAAATCGGTGCTTCTCGCCGGAAACACGCTGCCATTTTCATGCTTGTTTGTTTCCTTGTTTGTTGCTATCTTCCTTTGCAGATACTCCTGCACAAACCATCTGCCGTATAGGTCCTGTGCGACTTTACTTCAAGAGCTCTTAGTGGCTGTCTTCAACAGCTCAAGATCCACTGCAGAAAAACAGCTTTAATTGGTACTGAGGGGGAAGAGAAGCAGAAAGGGCCTCACGCTTCACCACAATTAGAGAAAAATGCCTGTGAACGATCAAGCATTGCGTTTGCATCCAGGCTCTCCTTGGCAAAGGCGGTAAATGCACAACATTTCCACACGAGCCCTCTTAAGATTTTTGCAAGAAAAAATTACTTGGACTATTAAGTGCTGTTCAGAAGTACACATGCTGAACATTTGCAACATAAAATATGCTTGAAAACCCCACTCCTTCATTCGCCGCATGAAGAGGTGACTCTCAGCCTCCATGCAGGTAAATCAACCTGTCTGGCTAAAACCACCGTCCACAATATTTCACCTTGCCTTGTCAATATCCCTGAGCCCCGAATTTGCCCTACTAAGCACTGTGCTCTGCAGCAGGAAAGACTGAAGCAGCAAATGCCAGAACTCTGTGGAGCTGTGTTTGGGATCTTGCGTTACATGGCAGAAGGAAACCCTACTGAGTGCAGCCAACAATGCAGACTTGGTCCATTCCAGCAGGCAATTATGCCATTTCACCAAGGCCACTAGGAAAGCTTCACTACAATTAGGCTGACAGAAATGGCCTCCCTGACACATTAGAGGAAGCCAGGGATGTGTTTCCCCCCTCTTCTTCTCTTTGCACTGTCAGGGTTCCTCAACGCTTGTGTTGTTTCAGAAGGGCTTTGAGACATTAGCTTCTGTTATTGCACTAGCTTCGGAGACATTTCGCAGCCCATTAGGTGCTCTTTAAGACCGAACCGCTACTCAAAACCGGAGAAAGAGAGGGAGGGGCGGGGGAGGCAGAGAGACAGACAGACAGAGAGAGAGAGAGAGAGAGAGAGAGAGAGAGAGAGAGAGAGAGAGAGAGAGAGAGAGAGAGAGCACAAAGGACTTCAATAGGTGAATGTGGTGCAGAGGTAGTGAGCAGGGAGACGTTCTCTGTGTATTCAGGTGAATCAACATTCAGAACACAAGCCAAGCTGTCACATTAGACCTGTACAATAGGATTATTACAATATACAATATACTAATTTGGATGTAAAAGCTGATAGGAAACATCTTTCATTCATCTTAAAATATTGCATTGATTGATTTGTTCATTTGAAGATAAAGAGATGTTATTGGTACACATGCTACGTGCTGTGCTGTCTTTAATATAATCCCTGCTGCTTTTGCAGGACACACAAAACATATCAGGAATAAAAAGCCTATGGCCAGAATGCTGTAGCCTAATAAGCAGTACATGCATGGCATGTTTTAGTGTGCCAATTTGCACTGCGGTTTGGCGGAGACACAGTTAAGGTGGTTTCTAGTGCAGTTGATGGGGCTGAACAATTTGCACGGCTGGCAGAAAAAACATAATCAATCCGGAGATTACAGATAAGGGCACTAAAACCAGCCAGGCACAGCGTTTTCTCTTATCGCAATTACACCTCGCCCTCCTGCCTCAGGTACAGCCAATTAAGCCAGCGCCGACAGCCACTTCACATCGAGGAGGCCTATCAGATACCTCCAAACACAACCCATCACTGCAGAGGGCGCGCAATGTGGCAACGTGACGTATTATGTTATACACTGCATGTATGTATGTTTATGTTCTTCGCAGAGACAGACAGAAACTGAATGAGAAAAGTTTACGATGTTCTTTAGTAGCTTCTAAGCGGTCGACTGGATGGCTACCTGCTGGCAGACTGACACAAAGGGGCCAAGGGCACACAGACCTTGGCCTAACACTGCCTCCTTTCACTCTCCCCTCTGCTTTTCAATCCATTCATTACTTCTCTGTTTTTTTTCTCTGTCTCTCTTTCTCTCTCCTCCCTTTGAATATCATTCACATTATGTGACAACTCAGCAGCACAGGAGGGGAAGGGAGGTGAGGAGCAGAGAGAACTCATGCATGTGTTTTTATGTGAGAGAGGCAGGGCGGTTAAGAACGACAGAGATGAGGACAAAATCAAGGATAAGACTCCGATTGAATACAAATCTTTGCCCATTGTGACTTCTTATTCACCAGTCTTTGTTCATGCTGTGCCGGGTTGAAAAAAATGCCATAGCTCGCTTGGCAATGAAAAATGTATCACACAATCTTCTCTGAGCTGTGTATCACTGTCTCCTCCACCAGCGAATGGAGGTTAACCAGGCACACAAAAATAAACCTCAAGTGTCTTATTCGAACCGCAGCTTCTCTCTTCTCTTCCCTCTCACCACTTTGAGGTTTCAAAGACGAGACGCGCTGCATGCAGCGGTCTGTCTTCGCGATGTGATCTCGGCCACACCGATCTAGCTTGAACGTTTCACCCCAAAAGCGGCCACCCTTCACGGGGGGCTCGCTTGTCGCCCCCGGGCCGAGCCTCGTAACTCTGACGATGAGCAAACGCGCCGACCGCACGCACACCGGGAACATCTAGGAGCAGATGCAGCAGTGCGGCAGAGCAGTGGCCGATACAGGCGCTGTCCAGCCTGCTAACAGGGCTCTGCAGGTGGACTCGGTGTCTGGGCAGAGCACACACACACACACACACGCACGCACACACACGCACATGCATGCAATATAAACAAAAGGTATAAAGAAAGCCCTTAAGACTGCAGACAGGCCATCTCTCTCTATGTGTTTGTATAAGTGATTAAAGTGCTGCTCCGTGCAGAGGAAGCAGCGCGAACAGCACCATACAAGGGAGTCCAATTTATAACGGACTGAAAAGAGAGGCTTGCCACAGTCAGGGAAATCCATCTACTCCCTATTTAGACCACATGGGGATGCATGCTACCGAGGCGGTACGGAGAGACAGAGAGTGAAAACGATACTCCTTATTGGATACTATTGGAGTCAAAAGGGGGTAAATAGACTAAGTAGGCCGAGGCAAAAGGCGTGCAGGGAAAATATGCCAAATTCAAATTCTGATTGGCCACATGGGTCTAAGGATGCTGCTTTCATAATTGCCTTCGCTTGATGTTTTTCCTCCTCGTTTCAACATTTGCCGTGACATGCGATGTGATGGAGAGCAAAATAGCTTCCTGGTGATGCAAATGATGTTTGTGGCTCGGCGCTCCCCGCACCCCCCCCCCGCCCCCCACTGAGACTCTCATCTGAGAATGGTTCCTTCCACATCTACACACAAAGCGGCCAATCCGCTGTCCCCGGCATTGGTCCACGCAGCCGGCTCTAAATCAAGGGAACGTGAGGCTGCAGTACTTACCGCGTTCACTGGACAGGGTGGTGTCTGTCACAGGGAGAGAGAGAGAGAGAGAGGGGGGGGGGGGGGGGGGGAGGAGAGGGGAGAGAGAAAATGATGATTAGAACATAATAGGCTTCAGTAAAAATGGCATCGCAATACTGAAGTCACCTTTAAACAAGAGAACAAAACAGATCAATTTCCAAAGATTAATGGAAAGTCATTCGTCAGAGGCAACAGCCGGACAGTGACGTAGAGAGAGAGGAGAGGATACTGGAGAGAATGTGCTGTCACAACTCCACAGCGCCTTGCATCTGTCTCTGTCTATTATCGAGGCGGCGCCATTTAAGAATGCAGTTTGTTTTCCCTCTTATACTTCTTGTCATTGCCTCGAGCGATGGGATTCATCATCGTCTTCAAAAGCTTATTGTGATGTCTACATTGCTCTTGTGCCCACTCAGTGAAACTCTGGAGAACTCATCTGCACATTGCACTTACGTGTATATATATATATACAGTATCGTCGGAGGCCATATTTATTCAGACCACAGAGTCACAGCTGGTTGGGAAGGGGAGAGGAGCGGG
Source organism: Hoplostethus mediterraneus (assembly GCA_034670385.1). Lineage (NCBI taxonomy): Eukaryota > Metazoa > Chordata > Actinopteri > Trachichthyiformes > Trachichthyidae > Hoplostethus > Hoplostethus mediterraneus. The sequence continues at coordinate 3,611,232 of JAXDDW010000012.1, read as the reverse complement.
AGGCTCTCCACTTCCTCCCGGCTGCCTGCACCTCTGCTGTCCTCTAACAGAGTTGCTGAGTGAGATTGGATCAGAAACGCTCTCCGAGACTCTCTTTTGCATTCATTGCCTCCATTTGTGACGGAGGCATCCCACAAACCCTGGAGCTCTGACACGGACGCCCCCCTGCCAGCTCACCCTTGCTCACCAGTCTGACCCTCAAATTGCTGTTCTATCATTAGACCAGCCCCCCCCCCCCCCCCCCCCCCACCCCCCCCCCAGGGCAGACGTGTGGCTGCATTTTGGATTTCAAGACAAAAGAGGGAGAGGTGAACTCAATAACAAACAGGCTGTTTGGGACGTTTGTCATTCGACTATGAAATAGTAAATGACAAACTTACGGGCCCACGTAATTGGATGCCACTCAAATGTCGTATGTGTGTGTGTGTGTGTGTGTGTGTGTGTGTGGGGGGGGGGGGGGGTTATGTTTGCATTTGATTGGTTCAACATTCAAATGCAAACATAAAAGGTGTTTCACTGTGCAGTATATGTTGACATGCACTAACACATTTGGTATACCTTTGATCACGTGTAATATTTTTTGTCTCTTGAATGTATTCAACTGTCTACTGTGGTATCCTATTGTAATAGTAGAGTGCAGATACTCCTGATGAACTGAGAATCCACTTTAAATCAAATCATAAATCCCAGGAATCAAAATGGAATCAAATCGTGAGATTCACGAAGAACCCTGGGTCCTGCATGTCTGAGTTAGACCGCTAGAATAGGAAAGCAGTAGTCTGGAGAGCCAGGGCTCCAGACGTGAGGACCGCTGGTCTAGAGGGTGTGTAGTGCTCCGCGTAGCACAAGGCATGTTGGGACACTGAGTATCTAAGTAATTACATTAAGCTGGATATTTGGTTTACATCCATTAACCATTAACCCTCCCAGTGTTGCCTTCCTTTAATTCAACACATGGTCCAGTGTGGCTCAGTGGGTGGAGCATCTGAACAATGTAGGCACTTTTATTACACTTTATTCGACTTTTATTCATTGACCCAGCTATCATACATGATCTGTTACCATTCACCTTCACACAAGTATTTGCTAAATCTGTTCACGGACCCGTGGGTTTGAAGTATGCACTCCTGTGCCACTTGTACTGCACTTGTATTTGGTTTTCTTTTCTTCTTTGTTTGTGTTGTTTTCCGCTGTTCCTCTGGGTAGCCATGTCAGCTAAATGACGAAAATGTGAATGAAAAATGTAAACCCATTTTGGCTTCCACCAAATGGAGGAATATGGATTTCTCTTCAAACATACTTTATTTGCTGTAATTCTATTTGTTGCATGGCGGTTACTTGCAGGATTGATTACATCTTGTGGCTTGTTAGGCTGTGGTTGATATGATCAAAATGAGCGTTGCTTTCCTCCACTCATGTCTCGCCATAAATCCATCTCAAGTTTATCTGAGATCTCTGCAACTTTTTGACTTGTTTACAAAAAGCATACACATCAATATCTAAATGAGAGTTTTGCTAGTAGACAGCCCGGCTGTCTCCATTCCTCCTCTCCATGCATAAAGGCACCCCCGCTCTACCCTACAGAACTCTGCTCCGCACATGTTCAATTATTCATCTCCCTCTGTCAAGAATTCAGCCATCCTAGCACTTGCCAGTATCCCCCACAAATTGGCAGACAGGCTCATATTTGGCATATGGTGCAGAGCAGCGCTTTTCCTCCTCTTTTTAGTTGGCCTACTAGCACTCCCTCAGAGAAGACGAGCCCACACTGGCCTGTACACACACACACACACACACACACACACACACAAACACACTGACGTACCCACATGTACACACACCACCGATGCACCGTGTCCGTCTGTTTTTGTAGGTGAGGCCCCCCCAGCGAGTTGCTGGGCGTTCGTCCACAACCTCCTAGCAACAGGTTGAAAGGTTTTGAACGGTAGTGTTCTTGATACTGTAACGACCAAGTCAGTCAGTTACTCAGGTACTGGAGGCTGTTTAACGCTGGTTAACAGGTAAAGGTGTCTGATTCGGCTTTTAGACAGAGTCACTGGCCGGTGTCTGGAGCTTGGAATTTGAAGACCGACTTTCTGCCTCCCTTCCCCTATAACTCTCTAAACATTAAATACATCAGTACACTACTCTATGTTCTCATTATGAACATAACATAACAACATAAATATCATATTTGTTAAAGTAAGTGGTGAATTTCTACTTTCCCTTACAGGATAAAACAGTTTTCTTTTCCAAGGTGCTCAGAATTTGCATGGACCAAAAATAGGACACTGAGCAAACTGAATATGTTCTTTTCATGTTGTTTTTTTGTAACATTTTTTTATTAAAAAAAAGAATGTTAAATCAATTTCGCGATAGTGGGTTATTGTTATGACACTGAAGATGGCCTTGTGCTGAAAGATCTGTCGTCTTTGTTCTCCTATGAACAAATTCAAGAAAAATATCTCGCATTTCTGTGGAGACCACACTATTAATTTTCCTCTAAACTGATCTAATGCATTTAAACAGGGTCACTGCAAAGCAGAGGATTACTGCTGTGAATAGAATTATTCAAAGGAAGTGATGATGCACACTCCCACTCATTACAACCTCAAGGAAAAGGTCACGGTTACTCATTTCCTTCATCAATTACACACAAAAACACCTTTCCAGCGCTCAGAAATTACATCCGCATCATCTGTTTGACTCCATCTCTCCCTGCGCTTGGCCAGACAGACGTACGGCCCACCTCTAGTCCTTCTCGATGCTACTTAGCATGACGCCAATGTGCTGGCATTTCGATATCACGGGGAATATCGCGGAAAAACAGGAAAAATCTTAAATGAAGCTCTAAGAGGCTAAATGACAGGCTGTCAACACACACCACAACATCACACCAAGTGTTGACATGCTACCACCTGCCATATGTGTGAGTGCGGCTCGATGCGTGTGCATGTCCGGGTGTTTGCATGCAGATGTGTCCTCATGCCTTAATCCTCTTGTTGCCTCTTGTGATGACTAATAACCAGGGAGCGTTTCTTGCTAATAAATAATAAATTTAAGAGTCTAATCATATTGAACAAATGAATATGTCTAGAAAACAATTAATCAGAGAGCAAACGTGTATTTACAAATATAACACTGGCGCAAACAATCAATTATTCATAAAGCGAACGCTGGGTAAGTGGGCTTCTTCCCGGGTGAGATGTTGCCGTAATTGGAGTGGGACTACAGGAGTGCCAGCTGGTGTGTGTGTGTGTGTGTGTGTGTGTGTGTGTGTGTACGTGTGCACGTGTGTGCTGGGTGCATGTGTGTATCTGCGCACACGTACGTACACACAGACACACCGCGCTCCTCCCCGTGCGCCGCAAAACTTCCCCCAAACACGAGGAGAGCCGGCGGAGAGCGGCTCATTACTGCCTAATGAGTTGTCTGATTAGTGCCGAGTATAAAAGCCTTACTGTCGAGTGCTGTATGTTTATTTTGATTAATTATTGTGAGTGAATGGAAGCGCGGTGACGTGAAGCATTAATGCTCTGCTGTAATAGGGCCCTCGTAGGAGGAGAGCGACGGTATACCCGGTGCAGAGTGGAGAGCCTGAATGCAACGCGGCTGACCCCGAGGGGCGTTCGAGTGCGACTAAGAGATGTGTGTTTGTTTACGTGTAATTCAGCCACGCTCAAGCCCTCTGATCGGCTTTTGACTGGTTTACCCCCGCGGACCTGCAGCCAGGAATAAAACTGAGCTCTTCAGTTTTCATGTTGGAGAGCGGGTTCTATGTTTTTTTTCTAATTGCATTGCTTCTTTCGCTCACCCCATTTTTTGTCTCTCTCTCCCCCCCTTCTCCCCTCTCTCTCTCTCTCTCTCTCTCTCTCTCTCTCTCTCTCCTGTCCGTGAGCAGATTGCTGTGGGTCTAGTCACAGGAGGGATTGTGTAGCTCGGCCTGTTGTTCGGTGCACACTTCAAATCAGAGGTAATGGGGCACAGGATGCTGCTGTTACAGACACCCAACTGCCAATATACTGTAATCACTACAGGCCCCCTTTATCCCAGAGATCAACACTGCCTCCGTGCACTGCAAATCCATACTACAACGCTGCACCCGTGATGAATTGGCTGTGAACTTGGGGAGGACAGAGCTACGTGATTGAATGTGATTTGACATCACTGTCGCAGTTGCAGAGGAGAAATTGGCCTTTGTAAGAGACTTCACTCTGTTCACACTGGAAAACACATGCCGCACACACTGGAAAACACATGCTGCACACACTTCAACACTCCTGCACTCACGCATACATCCACACACACACACACACACACACAGTGTCTAACCAAATCTTTGCCACATCAACTGCTTCTGAGAGAAAAAAGCACCGAGCAGATTGAGGAGGTAATTCAGTTTCCTCCAGAGATGCTAACGTCCAAATGGTCTCCATCAGAGAGCCAGTCAGCAGCTGATACGCTGATTTCCCCAGCTGGGCGTCTGCTGAGACAGGAAGCCAGAGAGTCTCAGGCAGGGGTATCAATCTTGGCGCTAATCTTGTCCGCGAGCAAATATAATGGATTCAAATAGGTGGCGGCTACTTAGAAGCAGGTTAGCAGATCACTGTCTTTTTCTCTCACAATGTCAGCCAGCAGTGTGAGGCTTATTTAAACTGCATGTCTCCCATAATGTAATTTCGGAAATAGAATAGAAAAAACATAATACATTATTACTTGTTATTTATTTCAAAAGTAATTTTATTACTTTTCATCCCTGTGAGCAGTAATTTGTTACACCACTAATATTGCTTTTCTGTTACACCTCCAAATCAGGCAATTGCATCACACCTTCAAAAATAGTGACTGGTAAGGGTAACCAGAGTACATGTCCAATGTTCTTGTCATTTTCAGGCTTGATAAACTCAAGTGGGAATACTTCAACCGAGAAAAAATACATAGAAGAGAAAATACATTTATCCAATTTTCAAGTACCACTAATTATGACAGAAACTGATCAGGGGATGAAAGTGGCATTCCGTTTTTGGACATCGATCTGATTCAACTTCAATCTCACACTTAGAGGAGGAGATAACAAGAGTAACACCTTATTTTTTTTTGATTGATAACTAACATTATTACTGAAATTGAAGTAGTAATTCGTTACACTTCTTGTCACTGGGAAAAGTAATAATATTACTGTTACACGTTACAAACACACACGACACACTACGCAATATCACGCCAATATACAATCAAACTCTCTCACTCTCACTCTCACTTTTATCTCTCTCCCTTTGCTCTCCGCATGTGGCTCTTACCAAACCATTTGCACACTGAAGCACTTTCCCTGGAGGGTGAATGTACTTAATGGGGTGACTCAACCCTAATGTTAATGCACTGTAGGTAGCCGCCGATTAATTGTTGTAACGCAGTAGGCGGTTTCATTTCAGCATGTAAACATCTCATGTTTAAGGACGCCTGGCGCACACTGGCGCGCAATGATGCCTGACGCCCCGTACAGCGCATGTGTTCATCCACCAAACGCTTGAGATTGAAATGGCAGCATGACGACTCAGCCAGACCACTAACAGTTATACTGGCAACCGACCACCACCATGCATCACACTGTCTCTCCTAATGCAGCATCCCAACATGCAGAGACAGACACAGAGGGGAGGAGGGGAGTGGATGGGGTTGGGTGGAGGGGGGAGGGGGGAGGGTGTGGGGGGGTGGGGGGGGGAGGGGGGTCCCTGCTGTGATGAACTGGTGCTGACACAGCCAGATGTTTAGTTAAAATGCAGAGCCCCGATGTGGGGCTGAGGGAGGAGATGACATGCGCTCTGGGGGCTTTAGGCAGCCAAGTGCTCCTCTGCAGCCGCCTCACATCTCCGTAGGCAGAGAGAGCGCGTGTGTGTGTGTGTGTGTGTGTGTGTGTGTGTGTGTGTGTGTGTGTGTGCTTTAACTCGCATGTTCACCATTCAGTCGAGCGTGCATGTGTGTGTGTGTGTGTGTGTGTGTGTGATGGTGAGGGCTGGTTCATTGAGCATATGTCTGAACCAAGGTCTCCTGTTGCAGCTCAGCCCTCTCGGTGGACTGTGTCAGGGGCTGGAGGGCTGGAGTCTGTACGAGCTAGCAGAGCGGAGCGCCCGCCGCTGACTCCGCTGCGTATACCAGTGCGAGCGTAACCAAGAGCACTTCTGGCGTCGGAGATGCGCTCGACGACATCTTGCGGTTATGATGGCAAGCATTACCATTAGCGGGCCGGCTGCATCAGCGGCCCCATTGTCGGTGCTATCATCATCATCGTTGCCGTCGTCTTCCTACCAGCTCATTTAAACGTGCTGCAGTGAGGCATGATGGAGATGATGACAGTGTGACAAGCAATAGAGACCATAGCGGCATTAAGTGCTCAAAAAATACACAATCTCTACGTGGAGCTGCTGCATTCCCTTCCTCCCTTTCTCCTTTCCTTCCTCTCTCCCTCTCTCTGTTCCCTTTTCTGCCTCCGTCGACAGTAATCTCATTTCCCACCAGCTTGAATTAAATGAATGTCTGTCATTAAGACCAGTGGAGGGTGGTGGAGGGAGTGAGGAGATCTAGAAGAGGGTAGGGTGGATGGAGGGTACTTAGTTAGACCCTCTGGATGCACCAGGGAGAAGGGAGAGAGAGAGAGAGAGCGGTGGGGTGTGGCTGGGGAGGAAGAGGAGGAAGAGGATGGGGGGGGAAGGGAATACAGAGGGACAGAAAGGATACAGATACAAATACAGAGGGAAGAAAGGAGATGATGAGAGTGGAAGGCAAAGGTAAGCATCACCTCTCTCTCTCTCTCTCTCTCTCTCTCTCTCTCTCTCTCTCTCTCTCTCTCCCTTTCACTCCAAGGGGTCTCTACCTCCAGACGCCCTCTACAGATAAACAAGGCCAAGACAGGGCTGGGCAAACCCGATCGATCACTCTTTTTGTCTGAATGTGTGTGCGTGTGTGTGTGTGTGTGTGTGTGTGTGTGTGTGTGTGTGTGTGTGTGTGTGTGCGTGCGTGTACTGTATGTGTGGGAGAGAATTCAAAAGAAAAGGGACAGTGAAAATAGCAACTAAACTGTTGTGATGACAGAGGGGGAGAGACTGCAACTCTCTGCATGAGGTGTTTTGCAGCAGCCCAGCAGTCTCTTCCCATTTACTCTGTCAGCATATCTCCAGCATATCCACCCCCCGACCCCCCCAACCCCCCCAACCCCCACCACCACCACCACCACCACAACCACTCCAACCCCCATCTAACCACAGAGCCAATAAAGACAGCCGCTGCATGCTCACCAAGCACACATACTGGCCCGACCGAACCGCCTCGGCTCCCTCGTGTCCCACGGGTTCTACTGAGAACCAGCAGCAAACGGGCAGCCGTGAAGTACTCCAGATCCACCTGGGACTCGTCCGTGCACCCGAGCAGCTATATCCGTCCAACGTGTGTCTATTAGGAAGCGGCTAAGGGCTGCCATTAATCCCTCAGGTGTCCATTTGCTGATGATCCCTGCATGGGAAAAACCTCCACCGCGATTAGGCTGAGCTAACCTGCCGTGCTGCTTTACCGATCTCTCGTGGGTCTGTCGGTCGTCTGCGTCTGCTGAAGGAGACGTAGTAGTAAAGTAGCTGCCTCGTCAGCGTTCCTGCGGTACCGTTTTGAAACAGGATGCCTGGCTATGTGACTCATACGTGATGCATAAAATACAGCTGTTCACCAAAAAGTGACCACTGCAACCAAACCAAAACAATGATGGGGAGTGCCTTTGCTCTTGATTCAAGAGAACAAAGCATAATGAGCCACTTCCTGAATGACGGTATGTCTTAAAGTGAACATAACAGTACATACATATCCTTATAGAGAGATCCAGTGTCTCTCTTTCTCCTCCAAAGCTTTGATTCGGAGGCTATCATTCAGTGCCAAAAGCCCCCAAGCCCTCTAACGGACCCCACTTGCTGATTGGCTCCCTGGAGGAATATTATGGGTTGGGAGACTCTGTATAACTGAGGCCTTCTCTGAATGGACCAATGAGAGGAGACTGACAGGTTTAGGCAGGGAGATGGTTGTCGTCAAGCCTCTTTTGCCCCTTGTAAGCCTTTACTCTGAAACCACGGGTGCTGGAGTTGAGATGATACGTTTAATTACAATGATTTTATAGCATCCATAATGCATTCAAAAAAAGTCTGAACCATGCAGCTTATTGAATGCACCTTTAAACAAATCATGGAATTTGAATCTGAGTACAGCAATTTATGTAATGCTGCTCCTTTTTTCTTGCACAGTGGAAAATGTGGCTTCAGGCTGTCTCTTTACTGGATTAGATAGCAGCTTTATGCTGGTCTGAACAATTCTGGCCTTAAAAAATATACCTTTAATTTATTTCCTTTTTTTTGCCTCTGCACTGATTTCTGTGTTGGGGTGCACTGCTGTCTTTGGCCGCAGTTCAAGGAAAACAGTAGCAACCTAAGCCTGAGAGATGATAAAAGAAAGTGAGTGGGTCACGTAAGAGGTGACGAACTTAGCGCTGGGCAAACACCGAGAAGTTCAAATGCAGCACTTAGAAACGGGAAGGCACTAAGTGGCCAGAGAAACACTCAAAGCTCCACGGCACTCTGTGGATTGCCAAAACGCTTCAACATATAATCACAGCCGGGGCCAGCAGAGAAATTCATGCGAGTGAAAGGACACCAGGGAAGTTGCGTGCGTGTGTGTGTGTGTGTGTGTGTGTGTGTGTGTGTGTGTGTAGGGGCTGGGAGGCTAAAGGGGACTGGTGGCAACACGAGGACATCACCTTGCTCTCTACAACAATTTCCCTCTGACTTTATCTGACTTTCTCTTTTTCTTTGCCCATCACGCTCAGTCCTCTCTCTTTCAAACCCTCCCACCCTCGCTGCTTTTATCTTTCTCCCTTTGCTCTCCATTTCTGTTCCATATGTGCTGCATTTGCATTTTTACGAGACGACAATTGACTTGAACAACAAACACAATAAAAATACTGCACAATTACAACACTCTACTAAAGCCCACGTAGGGAGCAGATGGTTGCATCCATATGACATACTGTCATTTGTCTGAATAACCTCAGTGAGAAGAGCTTTTCAATAAAACCACCCTCTGTGGCGCAAATACAAGTGCACTGTATTATGGGTGACAGGAAGAGCTGCGAAATGCCATTATCTCCTCCATTCAGCCCCGTACCAATAAACTACAGTATGATCTAATCCAACACCACTGCAGCAACCAGGCCAAAGTTTTCGCCATCACCTCATATACTGACAACCTAACCTCACGCGGCTCTGGATTGACAGCGTCTGATATGGGCTGTTTACATACAGACGCACATACAGCGACGAATTACCGTTGCGCTATTGTTCTGCTCATGAGAGGAATCGTTGGAAAAAATTAAGCTTTTGTTCTCTTTTCAATTGCCAGAACAAAGAAAGATAGAGAAGTGATTGAGAGGCCCAAGTGTGCTTGTTCCTATTCACTTCTACTATCTTACATTTTGAGAAAGCGTAGATTGCGGCGCAGATGCATTGTTGAACGGGATTTCTTCAAAGGCTTTATCTGAGGGATCTTTTATTTAGTATTAAAAGTTGGACGAGAGTCAAGCAAACTTTAATCATTTGACTTGGCGTGTCTGGGAATGAATTAGCGGTTGGACAGGGTCGCCCGTTTTCTTCAGATTACCCTTCATCGGTGGCTCGCCACACACGGACATTTATGCATCAGCACAGGACAAACTAAGGCAGACAAACAACGGCTCCAGCCCATCTAATAACAGTGGGGCTTATCGGCCGCCTCTGCCTCCTCTAATTTTCATCAGTTTTGACAAGCCCATTAAATGAATCTGGGACCAAAAATAAACATGTTTGTGTTGAGCTGAAGTGACAGGCAGTGATCACACCTCCCAATGTCGGAGGGAGATAGAACCACTTTTAATTAAAAATGCTGCTCCCGTGCACAACCGCCCGGACATGATAAACAGGCCTTTTGCCTCCAGCGCACACAAACCCAGCGAGGTTCTCCGGGACGCTGAGGCAAAGTGTGACCCAAGACATGGCGCGTTACTGGTGTTGATGATCATTTACACGGAAGCAGGAACGTTGTGGAAGATCCTTGGTGTGTGCGAGTGTTGGTGGAGGAGATTACCGAGCAATCCTTCCTCTAATCCTGATCTAATAGTAATGAGCTTTATTATCCCTCTCCTTGAGTGTATTAGTTACGAGCGTCCGTGATAGGAGGACGTTTTCCGCACTTGCTCAGTCGTTCCACGTGTCCACGTTCAGGACGGTATCTCTGCCCCCTCGGTTCGATAGTGTACGACATCTGGAGTCTCGCAGTGTATTATCTTAAACAGCCCCTGCGGGAAGCGGTCGTCAAATTCAAATAAAACAGAGATAGACTCATAAGACAAAGAGACACCCCCCCCCCGCCGCCGCCCCATCGGCAGCAGCACAAATCCGTTGCCATGACAACGCTGGGTTTCCAAACTTCCAAGGCATTTCCGTGACACAGGCAGACATAAGGTAAGCTATCATTACCCAATCCCCCCCCCACATCTCATTTCTGCTGCTTCTTATTTATTTATTTTTATTTCCTACCACCCGTCGCGTTGTCTCCTACCATTACTGCCCCTATCATTCTTCTCAACTTTGTTTCCTCTCTCATTTCGCTTTTGTTTGATAGCTATTTATTCCCCACAGCTGCACCCCTGGGTTAAGCTGGGAAAACAGAAAGTGAAGTGAATTTAGAGACAATGACGTCCAAATGACTACAAGTGTGTATTTTCTCGGAGGCTGAGTTGAGACGCTGTGAGGCAGGTTCACGGCACACTTTTTTTTTTTTCTCCTTCTCCATTCTTGAGTGGGTAATGAATACGCTGTTTAGTGGTTATGCGCCCCATTGGACTCGCTTTGGACTCGGCATCGCTGAGATGTTTTGGAGAAGGTGCTCCTTTTTATCTCCTTGCCAGGGGTGCCTCCTGCTCCTGGTAGATGGGGAGAAGGATACCTAGGCACGCAAGGGAAGGAGCGAGTAAGAAAGAGAGGGAAGAGAGGAAAGAGACAGAGAGAAGGGGGGTGGCAAGAAGGGAGTTGAAGGTCCTTGGGTAAATATTCCTCTATTTTTCTCTATCCTTATTGGCCCTGCTCTGAGTAAATGTCAGACTGTGCTGGATGCTGGCAGGAACAGCTTATTATAAAAATGTGAACCTGAAGCATCATGCCCCCGGTACGCCAAAATACATCAGACGCAAAATAAGGGGAGCCAGATATGGATGCTGTGCGGTGCCCTAAGTGCTCGTTCTAGCGTCTTCGTGACCACGGGCAGGGCAGAGCCTGTTGCCCAGTAGCAAACCTGCAATTACAGTCACTTGTATCTCGCACAATGAAGTGAATCATTACTACTGCAGCATGAAAGAACATAATCTGGCCCACTCCCAGCTACGGCCCCTATGGGGACTGATTTGCGATCGCATCTGAAGATAGACTGTGCATTCAATCAACAATGCAGCTTTCAGCTTTCAGGCCACCCAGCTGAAAGGCTTGAGGGATACAAGAGATCAATAAGGATAAATTAATTACTACACTGCCAAATGGGAATTCTGACTGTGGCATGAATTTCCATAGAAACACAGCAACACGCATGGCAGCCCAGAGAAATGATATTCGGGGTAATATCTGCACTGCTAGGAACGCGGTCCAAGGTAGGTCTCGCAGATGCCTCGGGTCTTGGCACGCCGGAGCCATTTTCACGCTACTGACATCAATAAAAAAAATTTAAAAAATCCCAATCGGTTTGATGCAGAGGAGCAGCTGATTGCATGAGAGCCATAAGAGAAGCGTATCAGCAGCAGCACTCGGACATTGAAGCCAATTGCCCAAAGATAATGTCAGGCTAGTGTCGCCTTAATGTGAGCGTGACTCGCACAAATTCACAACGGGGATGAGAGGGAGGAGGAGGAGGAGGTAGAGGAGTAAGAGAGGGAGAGACAGAGAGAAAGAGGGGAGGGAGAGAGAGAGGGGGGGGGGGGAGGATGGGGAAAAGGAACCAATTTAAGACAGGGTGTGAAGAGAGACAAAAACAAGAGAAGAAAGGGGAGATATAGTGAGCCGCTGTTGTGGCACTTGTCACCGCCATCAACTCCCCCCGGCCTGTTCTGGGTCCGCAGCGGGGCCCGGGCTGCCGACGCACTTCCTCCTGGCATGCCACATCTATAAAGAGCAGCGGTGCTGCCTGGCCGCCCTGCCCGCCCGCCTGGGGGCTACATTTGCTCCAGCGTTAATATCATACGGGCAACCAATGAATTCCTAAAGAGAACAATCAAGGGAGAAACAACCCCCGCCGCTGACATCGCCCTCGCACTTGCCTCCCCTTCTCCTACTTACACAAGCAATATTCCAAGTTGTTGTTTTGCTTCCATCAAATTTTCCATTAAAAGTGACATTTCATCTAAATCAAGCCCTTGGGGTTGGCAAAGGGATGGTGGGGGGCGGGGCGGGGTTCTTGTGCGTGCACGTGCATTTGAGTCCGTGCATCATCATGCCTGTTGTGTGTGTGTGTGTGTGTGTGTGTGTGTGTGTACGCCTCCAGCACCCAACCGGCTCCACCGTCGTGGAGAGTGCCGTTATTAGGAGCCATCAGAGCAACATCGAACCAATTACATGTATCCCTGGATTCTCCGTGGTTATTAAAGCAAACAGCGTGAGCATTTATCTGAGATGTGCAAGCAGAACAGCTGCCGCTCTGTCTCCTCGCATCCTGCGTGGTGTACACAGCGTAGCAGTCGTACTGACGAGTCTCCTTTTCCCTCTTGTTGCCATCTGAGACACAGAGTGGCGGGGGGGGGGGGGGGGGGGTGAACTCTCGGATGGACTCGCCAGAGATGTGAAATCGTCTCCATTCAGCAGTCACTGCATATGAATCATTGTTCACTTGTCACATTGCCATTGGAGCGAGAGAGAGAGAGAGAGAGAGAGAGAGAGAGAGAGAGAGAGAGAGAGAGAGAGACCAAAAGGAGAGGAAAGGAGTGTAGGAAAGGAGACAGGGGAATAGAGTGACTAACAGCTCTTGACCAAACACTCCTCTTTTACGAGGATTGAGTCTGGGAAATATTCATCCCCCCCAGGCCCCCCAGGCCCCCCAGGCCCCCCCGGTTGCAGACTTTGCCGGGACGTCGAGGTCTTTTAACAGTCTTGAACACACTCCACTCCTGGGAGTTTTCACCATATTGTCCACGGGAAACTGAAAAAACTAAGACGTAACGTCAACACTGTAAGGAAACCCAGACTCTTGAAAATATTGAAAAGCACGCAACGAGCTCCTGCTCTTGCCTCACACCTCCCTGGTTCCTGCCTCGCTACAGCATCTGAACAACGGATAAAACAGTGAAGTGGAGCGGACTACCCACTCTCTTCAGAAAAGAAGATAACATATTGACTGAAGTAACTCATGCCACTCCTATTCAGCGCTTTGTCTGGCTTAGGGATGGATTAAACAGTGTTGATTGACTCGGTGTGGCAATTGAAAAGGCTCGAGATATTTCTACTCCGCCCATGAACTGGATTATGTATAGTATCACTGACTGGTAACAATTTGGAAAAGCTGAAGTGACAGTGCTTGTGATTGTGTGCAGTCTTCCCCATCATGTAATATCATAACAGGTCATTGGTCCGTTGTAGGGAGCGATATTACACTCTCTGTTAATATCTATCTTTAACTTCCAGCAGCCTTTGCTGTTTGCCACGCTTTTAACTTTACGTGACTGCACAATTAGCAGCGCGTTACTCACCTGTGACTCTCTGAGTATATCTGGAGACTGTGTTAAGAACCAGCGGGGCGTTCATTTATGCATCAGCCATGACCTTTACCATCTATCTTAATGAGATTTCCATCGATTCACTTTTCCCAGAGAAAATAAATCAATCTGGAACTCTATCAAAAATTGACACAACACCGCTGAATGCGTCGACGTTCTGCAGCGAGTCAATCGCACATATAATGAGACACCTTATAACAGCCTGGTTGTTATGCTTGTGTGTGTGTGTGTGTTTGTGTGTGTGTGTGTGTGTGTGTGTACATTTGAAGGTGCAAATGAGAAAGAGTTAAGTGTTAAGAGGAAGGCTGAACCTAACCTACCCACATTAGCCTCGTCTTCCTTGAGGTTCCTTAAGGTTTGGGAGTGGGTGTGTCAGAGGGGGAGGATGAGGATGAGGAGAATCAAGTGGAGGAGTGGAGGTTGAGTGGGTGCGAAGAGGCTCCTCGGTAGAGCCCCTCATCTAATGAGGGAGTTGTCAGTAATATCCAGAAATGACAGCTGCTGTTTCTTCGTAATGTGTTTCACAGTGTGAAGTAGAAAAGCACTTCAGTCCTCAAAGCGGCATGCAGTCATGTGATGTTTGTGTGTCTGTGTGTGTGTGTGTGTCGGCATTCTAAGTTACCGCGGCACGTGTGTGTGTGTGCGTGTGTGTGCGTATGTATACTGTAGCGTATGTGACTGTGTGTCTGATTAGACAAACAAGGGAATGTTTTGGAAGGCAAATGAGTGGGAGCTCGGCAATTAGGTGTTTCAATTCCACTGATTGGGGATGACAGGGGCAGCGCACCGCGTGGCGTCTCAAACAGAGAGCCTCACACGCTCCACACACAACGGCGGAGAAGACTTTGCTTCATTTACTGGCATCCCAAATTGGATCTGATAAGCAATTAATGGTGTAATTGGCCGTCGGAGAGGTTGTCTTCTCCCCGGAGACTCTGTGGTTCCACTGGGCGGTCGAGTGGAGAAGGAGGGGATGCGCTACTGATACGACCCGTCAGCGCGGAGAGGAAGACAGTGATGCAAGTCCACCGCAGGGCACCCGGCCAAGCAGAGAAGCTCCGTTAGCGTTGCATATTGCATATTGTATTCTATTTTATTCTACTGTTCTGTATCTCTCTCCCTAGCTCTTATTATATTTATTTTCCTAGCACTCTTTCTTACCATTGTTCTGTGATTTTTGGCAACTTTTGGTCATTTTTGGTCATGTAAGAATTGAAGCTTAGTCTATACTCATTGTAAGTCACTCTAGTGGAGCATCAGCTAAATGCCTAAAATCTAAAATGTAATATATTTTGTGTCTGTGTGTATACA
Organism: Hoplostethus mediterraneus; assembly: GCA_034670385.1. NCBI lineage: Eukaryota > Metazoa > Chordata > Actinopteri > Trachichthyiformes > Trachichthyidae > Hoplostethus > Hoplostethus mediterraneus. The sequence continues at coordinate 3,596,105 of JAXDDW010000012.1, read as the reverse complement.
AAATGGTTTGGACAGAACAAATATCCATCTACAAATATTGTTTTTGTATGTATTTCCTATATTATTTGTTTTCAACCTTCCACGTTAACACCAATAAAAACCCAGGCGGAGACGTCCGTCCTGAGCGTGCTCCTTCTTGCCTCTCCTCTCCCAAAACTGTCAGTCAACTCTTGCAGAAATATGGCGATAATCAAATGAGCTCCTCCTCTCCTGTGTCATGCGGCACATAAGAGCTGATGATGGATGGAGCGCCGGCCCCGACCAGCCCGGGGGCTCTGGGCCGTACATTCACAGCGAGGCATTCTTAATGGAATTGACCCTCGAGTGACCCCCTCTGTTTTTTCTTTTATTACTTCTGTCCCCACCTTCTCTGATCCTCCCCAGAAAAAAGGGGGCGGGGGGGGGGGGGGGGGTAAAGTTTACCAAACCCACAGCTGTTACCCCCTGCTGCCGCCGTGCCGCGTTTCACCCAGTCAGCAGGATTATGAATGCACACTTCATTATTAATCCATTCAGAGTCCCAGGCATTATTCCAACGTGGGAGAGATGCTTCTTGCGCAGGGAGCCCATCGGGTTATCACACGCTCCCTTTCTCTCGCACTTTAATGAGGTACTTGGCGCCTCATGAAATCTCTCTCTTACACGCATGTGGAGGCGCACACACCTCGCCGGTCATCCTTAACGTGGAGGTGCAATGTGTAGACCGAGTTTTCACTGTCATCCAGGTAGGTTTAATATCCACTGTACTGAAAGAACAATAGGTTTTATTTCGTGTCGTCATTGTTTTAAGGCATGTTTTAGCTCTGAGTGTGTTTGGGAGGTAGTGAGGAAAGTAACCTTGCCGTCTTATTATAGCGTCCTCATTGTCCAACAAAACCAATCGCACGACAAATCGATCAGACAACTACTAACTGCATCCTCTGCCCAATCCAATAACCAGAAATGCGAAACGCTCCTGTTAAAATAAATCTTGGCTGCAGTGTCTCTCGGCTTCCCGCCGCTGTAGCAGGGTGAGAGCGGTACAGCAGATAGTGCTGTCCTGGTACATCCTCTTTTCCCCTGTTTAATGTTTTTCGGAGGTGCTGTCCAGAGAAACACCGAGATGACGCATACTCGCAGAACAAATTCCCTGTAGCCCACCGTGTGTCAGCCATATCTCTCTGGAGAAAAGAGGAGAGGAAACGCCACAGTCTTGACAGGCAGAGAGAGAGAGAGGAGAAGGAAAAAAAGAGATGTGAGAGAGAGAGAGAGAGAGAGAGAGAGAGAGAGTGCAGGGGAAAGGAAGAGCTCTGCTTTCCAGTGCAGACGGTTTGACCACTTTGCTTTGATGTCCTCCATACAGGCTCTTCTTTTCAATAGAATTCCCTGCTGCATTTTCTCTGTAAGCTGAAACACCCGCAGGTAAGCTGCCTGCATGTACACCGTTCACAATAGGACATCTTCAAAGCCCCGCTGAATTTGCTTTTCCCAGTTACAAAAATGCAACAAAACACATCTCCCCTGGAAAGGTGATGCTGCCCTGTGAGCAGCGCAGGGAAGACGGAGCTGAAGTGTGACGAAATACATTTCATAATGTGATTTCTAATGCCTCACGTGTTCAAAATCCTTCCTATGATGGATTAAATGTATGGGATTACATGAATCGTCTCCTAATAAAGATAGTAAGAGTAATCTATTATGGCGACAGCAATCGGATTAGAGATTTTTGAGAGAAAAGACTTTGAAGATTATATATATATGATAGACACTGCCGTGAGGTAGTTAGTGATCCATTGTTGATTCTACTTTGATAATTTCTCAACCCTGCTTTGTGGAATAAAACTGTACATATGTTGTCTTGTACTGCCAGTTGTGATTTATAGTTCAATGACAGGAGAGATAGGAGCGACATGGTGTGTGATGTAGGTTGCTAGTGTTCAGCTACACGGTGCCTCCTCCCTCCCAGCGGCCAGCTCCTTCCCTCCCTCCCCTCCTCTCTTTGATAGGAGTAAAAATTTGAGGTGGGGATGCTGATGCGGTTTCCCACTGAGGAGGATCTGAGGTTGGGCCTGCCACAGACACAACCTGCTTACACGGCACCGATGCACAGCTTCCCTTCTCTTATCCTACATCCCCCCCCCTCCCCCCTCTCTCTCTGTTGTTCTCCCTTTTAAGCCCTATCATTGATCCGCAGGAGCCTTGTATTTTTCCTGCATCTCTCTCCTCGGCTTGTTTCTCTCTATCTCTCTTTCAGTGTATCTGTCTGGCTCTCTCTCTGTCCATCTGTCTCTTTCTGTTCCCCTCTCTCTCTCTCTCTCTCTCTGTATCTCTTTCTCTCTGACTCGCTCCTCTTTTTCCTTGCCCCCCCCCCCCCCCCCCGTCCTCCTCCCTCCTACCAGATATCTGAGCCAACAATCAATGCCATTTCATTCTGGTAAAGGAACAAATGGAATTCCAGCTGAGAGTGCGGCAGCAAGCGGTGAACAAAGGCTTTTCTTCGCCGCCGGCTCCTTCCGGCCTCCCCGTGCTCTGCAGCGGGGACTCATCACAGAGACCCTAACCTCCGCTGGACCCCTGCCACCTCCGCGCACATGCACACACCCATCATGCAGCACGTGAAAGCATACACACACATATACAATTTGCAGCTGGGGTAACATAAAAATAAATGACCTAGACAAGAAGAGGATGGGGGTAGATGTAAAGGGTAATTTGTGTCACTTTACACCTGTAACACAGTCATTCAACCTCTCGCCAGTTCATGGAAGCTTTTACATTTGCTGTTCTAAACACTCGGTGTCAGGTAGGTCTTTGTCAGGTGAAACCCTTTGGCGCACAGGAAGTGATGCGTTTTACATTTCTGGCAGCAGCAACAGCAGGTTTGTTTGGAATGAACAGAAGAAGAACCGGGTAGCTAGCATGAGCAGCGATAGCCACCATGGACGAACAAAGAAAAGAGCACCACACTGCTAACAGGTGATCACCAAACATAGAGATGTTGGTGGAGTCAGACTCTTGTGGATGAAAGAGCATTATCTCTATTTTCAGCAGACAACATCATCACAACAACCATCAGCCATCACTGCTGTAACCTAAATAAGCGAGTGTAGAAACCCTCTCAGGACTCTCATGGACCCTCTAACCACATACTTAGATTAATGAACATCTCACTAAATGTCCCACATTGCAAAATAGGTAATCTCTTGCAAAGCAAGGATTTGGCATTGACCCCTCCTTGCCGTTTAATGTCCACCTCTACAAAAGTGCTACATGAGTAAAGTTCTTCTTATTATGATGAAAACCCAATAGAGATGTAACAGCCAGAAATAACACTAAATAGAAGCGTGAGAGGCGAGAACACGCCTAACAGAAAAAGCATCATTACCGTCCACAGAGGACCCATGAGAAATCTTATGAAGAAATGTAATCAAACTTGTGTAAATAGATTAGATTAACCATCATATCTGAGCCTGTTTTTTCATATGAGACATTATGAGTTTTATCCATATACAGTTCTGGCCAGGATTATTGGCAGCCTTGCATTTCATGCAGATAATGTACAATATGTTCTAATAATTGGAAACTGAAATAACTTCACAGGTTCATCTGTTTTATTTTACAGCTCATGATCAAACAATAAGAATAGAAATATTTAAAAAAAATCTTTCTGGCTTCAAAATCGAAAAGTGGCCATGATTATTGGCACCCTTTTCTGAATAATTAGTTGCACAGCCTTTGGCGATGATGATGCTCCCAAATGTTTCTTGTAACCATCAATAAGCTTCCTGCACGTTTCTGCTGCCAGATTCTCCCACTGTTCAACTGCAACCCACTCCAGTTCTTCCTTTGACCAACTGCACTGGATTGAGATCAGGACTCATCGCTGGCCACTCCAGAACAGTCCAGCATTTTAGCACCTTAAAATGGATAATTGGTTCATTTATACAATGTGGACACCTGCAACAGGTCACAGCTGAACTGAATTACACTGGAAATAAGAATGTATTTCCTCCAACAATAATCATTACCACAATTCTTATTGTTTGATCATGTGCTGTTGTAAATCGATAGATAGAAATGTGAAGACCGAAAGTTGTTTCAATTTCCAATTATGTCAGAAGGTTTAGCAGTTATACTGTAAAAATGAAGAGATATTGGCGTGCTACAAAAAGTGCTGTGTTGTCGGTCAAAGTCAGAGTCCCCCCCCCCCCCAACCTCCAGCACCGCACCTCACTATCTGCCAGCTCCATGATTCTCCGTCAGGCGTAGCCTTGCCTGGATGTCTGGCCAGCTGTGGCCTACCCCCGAGGCAAGATAGAAATAGTGGTGGAGAGGAGGAAAAGAGAGAGCCAGGGAGGAAGTGAGTGCAAGAGAAAGAGAGACAGAGGAGGATAGGTAGAGAGAGAGAGAGAGAGCGACCAGCTGCAAGAAACTATTACCCTATCTTTGAACGCAGCACCGATGGAGTCCACACAATACGAGTGTGGCAAAGGTCAGAGGCCACGGCTGTTGCCAAGGAACACACGCGAACGCACAGACACGCTCAGAGAAATCACACGCTCGCTCCCAGACCGCAACACGCTACGACAGTCGTATAATTCCAAGATGCCCGATATGACTGAATAAGCACAGCGAGCGCAGCGGGACTCAGTGGAATTATTAATGAATGCACTGACATTTCTTTTAATCGCAATGCCCTATTGTTAGACGCTGTCCAGCGCAGTGGGAGGTGTGAGCAAGCAAGGAAAAAAAAAAAAAAAAAAAGATGCGGTCATAGATAATGAAAAACATAATGCACCAGCATACGGCGGATTGTGCAGAGGATGGCAGAAATAAGTCGGCGCTCCCCAGGGGAAAATTCAGCCCCACGCTAGAGCAGCCCAGTAGGTCCAGCTAACATTAACACACATTATACACTAGCGCGGGCTAACAGCAGGACACCCATCACATGGTGTTAGCATCTCTACTCCCTTTACCCTATTGAATTCATAAGAGGCTGAACTCTAAGGTTTCCGTTTGGCTCTATGTAAACAAAGTGCTGCTCCAACTGTGCTAGTAGTACATATATACTACTGTGGTATATACAGTATATACTACAGTACATCCATAGCAGGGACAGAGAGCATCTATTGCTACGTGCATTATGTATGTGCTATTGATGACACAAAGGAGAGGTAAATCACTATGGGCTGAATTTCTGCACAAAAGACATTTACATTCCTTTGTGGTCGGACTGCCCTCAAACCACAGGGGCTGTCTGGGGCTCTCATTAACAGGAGCTTTAAATGGCACATACTTCCAATATGTGTATTACACATTACAACGGCAGCGGATTAATCTGCTATTTGACTCAAATTAGTTGCATTCAGAGATTTGATTAAATCACCATCACTTTGTGAGTTGCATTAAGTGCAATCAACAAGGGGAATGGAAAATTACATTTGCTTTTACAACATTTGCATATTATATTGGCGTTGGCAAAGTATTCGGCTGCTTGGCAAAGAACGTGCTCACTTGGTTCCAACTGCTAAGGACAGCTGAAAAAACCTGCTCCTGAATAGTGTTTCGTTGTTTCCCTTTGCTTGTGAATGCATCCTGCAGGAGATACACGTGACGTTCTAGTGGTTTCCTGGAAGGCAGAAGTAAGGATGAATGATTCTGTTTCTGACGTGACAATTATTAAATATGGTAAGAGGCGCCGCGGCGTCGCGTCTGATGCATTCATGCTAAGACTGAGACCAAGCTGAGCCATCTCTCTCCAGTATGTGAGACACAACAAACACGGAGGTTTATGCTGTCTGAATGCAGGGATTACACACTCCGACATACACACACACACACACGTCCTACTTGCATGCACATAGACATACGCCTGCACAAAACACACAGACAATCATATGGCGCCCGTACACACGTGTGACATGTGTTATGCCTCCTAACGTGGTGGCATGTTTTCCCTAAGCTTTTTAAACTGGAGCAATGGAAGCGCGTGAACGCAACATGGCTGTCATGTCTTTCTGTCTCCACCAATTAAGATCCTAGAGGGTGCAGAATTCATGCAAGACCCCCTGCACCCCACCACCATCATACCCTCCCATCTGCTTTGCCTATTAGCCATGCAGTCAGATAAACCAAGTGTGAATCTCCTCATGAGAACCCAACCCTTCCCCTTCCTTCCCCCCATGAGTTTTCTCCCCTCACCTCTTTCTGTCAACTGTTCGCTAACGTTCCCATCCACAAAGCCTACTGCTCTCTATACTCCATAGACAGTGGAGCTGACATTAAGGCAGATGGATTTTCTCTCAATCCGCTTAAGACATCAGACGCCGAGTGACTTTGTTCCATTTTTTAAAGAAGCATTTTAATACCGCTGCTTTCATGTCTGAGTGCCTCCCCACTGTTACAGATATTGAGTGAAGAGGCCGCTGCATGGTCGGACATCACGAGAACAATGGAGCACTTTTCAACGCGGCCCGCTCACCTTGGTTTGTCAGTCCTAATGCAATGACAAGTGGTCGGGAAACTTTCACACAAATGGTAGGAGGTTGGAATGTAAAAAAAAAAAAACATTGGATAAAAGTCTCATGTTTAAGCTATGGGTTGAGTTTCATCACAAAATGGCTGCAGGCAATGTGAGATCCCACGATCATATCCAGGTTCAGGAGCCTGCTCACTGATAGATGCTTCAGCGTTGTTCAATTCAACATCTGAATGTATTTGTGTTTGTGTTAACTGTGGTCGAACGTTGATGGAAGGAAAACTCAAGCTGTTGCTGATTTGTTAGAATTCACAGGAGAGTCCGCTCCACCCCTCCAAGCCTTATCTGTCCAGACAAAAGGACTTTTTCCTCCCTTCCACTACTTGAATTTCCTCCAACCTAATTCCACCGGAGACCCAGACTCGGCGGCTTCCGAATCCAAACCTGTCACTCTCTGCCTGTTTGTCTCAAAGGAAGAAGGGGAGAGGGGTGGTAGTGATAGTGGAGGACGAGCGATGACGCAGTTCCCCCTGATGTGAATGAGTGGCTGACTTCCTACGCTGGCCTGATAACACACTGCCTCGCTCCCCATCACTCCATGTCAACACAACTGAGCTCTGTCATGACTGCATGGTCAAAGGTCACGACTCCATCTCTCTACTGTGCTATCTTCTCCGCAGTGCCACTGTATAGACGTTTTGCTGAGAGAACATGCCCAGGTGAAAATGTGAGCGTTTTCTTTTCTCTAGTTCTGCCTCCCTCACCCTCCAATCTGCATTTTGGCAACAGCTTGTGCCTCCAGGGTCTGGCGGTGTATTGGCTAGACTCGTTGGGAGAAATGAAACCCCCTAAGGGAGGGACCAGAGCATGTTTCATTTGAGGACAGCTCCATTACTTCCAATAGATGTGACACGGGGTAGAATCGCAGAGAGAGTGATGTATGACCCTGGCCTGTTAGTATTAAACCATTCATCACTCTGACTGACAGGTGCAAATCACACACAGGGTGTACCCATTGCTGCCCTTTACAGGTAATCATAATTGAACCATACACACAATAAAACGCAGGGAAAGGAAAAAAAGGAACAAAAACTGAACAAAACATGCAGGAAACGGTTAACCGTGTCTTTAACTTTCCATCACAGTGGAAGCGCAAGACAAAACGTGCAGAGTAATGATGGAATTAGGCCGATAATCAATCAAATAGATTACAACCGGAGACAACGGTGAAGGCAGCGGTACCACATAAGGTCCACCGCCAGCCCAGGTAGGAAGTGTTGAGTGTTTTGCCAGTGATTGGCTGCGGAGGGGGGTCTTGCAGGAGAGAAGCAGCACTGCAGTCGGTCCCACATCGTAAATCATGCTCCCCGCTCCTCTAGATTGGTTTAAATCGAGCTTCTCTTTTGGGCCTTGACTGGGTCCCTGGGCTTATTAGAGCCCCACACTGAGAGGATAACCATGCCTGCTATTCATCAGAAAGGCCTTAAAAAGAAACCCAGGCCAGACCCATTCATTTGGATCATCCATTTAGGTGTGTTTCCTTGCACAGTACAACAACATCTTGCAACAGTGCATATTTGCAGCGCTCAAACATTTGCCCCCACGCTGGCTGGCAGGGTATTGGAAATCACAGTGACATTTTTAGGAGGAAATTTGGGAATTGATTCTCTTTACTCAACATTAAAACTGGAAGTCAAAGAGACAAAATATGCAACACTGCAGCTTCATAAGAGCAAAAGCACCGTTCATAACACTTCATCATCTTTACACACACAACACCAATGCAACCTTGACATCCTTGCCGTGACCCATGCAGCTGTCTGTTGAAGCCATTTCATGCACAGTAAGGTGGACAAAGCCGCGTGCACCCTAGAACCAGCAGGAAAAAAAGAGCCAGCTTTATGTCAGCTTCAATTTTTTTTTATTTAGGTATATTCATTTATTTTTTTAAATATTCATTCATATTTTTATTTAAGTTTTGATTTACTTAGTTTTTTGTGTGTCTGTTTATATGTGTATGATTGTAATGCTATGTTGAAAAATCAATAAAAATCATTGTTCAAAAAAAGATTCTGTTCTGTATTTTCGTGTATTTTTTTTCCCCCGGCCTCTCTGAAGCAAGACCACAATCAATGTAGACAAAACCAAGAACTGTAAAATGGTGGCAAACAATTACCAAGCGCGCAACACATCTTTGTGAGGAAACAACAGACCCAAGAACCAGAATGGTCGTGAGCAATTACCGCAGAGCGACACCTACACATATTCACAGTAAAGTGCAAGTAACAATAAAAGAGTGAGGCAGAACACAGAGGCTCAGAGGGAAAAACAACTGTAACTGTCTGTTGCTGCGAACGGCACGAAGACTAAACCTCCACCAGCAGCAACAACGGTCTAAAAAAGATAACATTCAAATACGATCCTGTTTGAATACCAGCCCTTTTATCTGATCAATGCAGATGGTGCTTTGAACAAAATCCAATGGCCACGTCGAAGCGCACTCCCACCGGTGAGCTTCTCAACTTGGGGCATTTCTTGAGATTTGCTATTGCCGAGACGTGTTACCTTGTCCTGGCTGTTTGCGATAGCTTTTCTCTTTTTTTCAAAATGTTACAAACAGAGATTACTCCTTTCAAACATCACCCGTCACACAACACGGCTATATTACAGCTGATAACCCCCGCCGATCTGCTGCTTTATTGTAATTCATTGTAATTTTAGACTGCGGTAGGACACTCGCCGATACGTTAAGCCATAAAGCTTGACAGGGTTCGATAGAAACACGGGAAAGTGCTGCCTTTTTATCGGCGGCGAAATCCAATAGCCTTAAACATCTGATAGCTCATCATGTAGATGCGGCAACCTGGCTTATCCCGGCAAGGCGCAATCTAAAGCCATACATAAACACCGGCGGCTTCACATCACTGACTGGTTGCCTCAGCCGGCTTCTGCCCCCGTCAGCAAAGTCGCCGGAGCGCCAAAGTATGGTGCTATTCTGCAGAGGCTCGCACAAGCCTGGGTGAAAGTCAAACTCAGAAATTCAGAAAACCACTGAGAAAGAAAGATAGAGAGAGAGAGAGAGAGAGAGAGAGAGAGAGAGAGAGAGAGAGAGAGAGAGAGAGAGAGAGAGAGAGAGAGAGAGAGAGAGAACGAAAGTGATAAAGAAAGTTGGTTAGAGGTGCCCTCATGTCTATTTCTGACTCAATTATTGAAGTTATATCAACTTCTGTCCACCTTTACAGGTTATGATGAGCTCAGTTGAGTTTGACTCACAGGCTCATCATCCATTGACTCAACGTTCACATGAGAAAAATGGGGGAAGCGCTTGTCACTACACGGCGTATTGAACCGCCGAGATTAAACCCTTCTGATCGAATTGACCAATGACCGATCTTGACATGATTTTAATAACTTCACACAACTTGGTCAGATATTGTGCTGAATAAAGCTGTTTCCTCAAGCGTGGGAGCCCATTGATGCAGCGCGTATTGATTTTTTTTACGTTCTATTTATTCCCCCCCCCTCATGCAGAGTCTCCTCAAGCCGAACCCGCACTGGCTGATCAACACAGGCCGTCAATGCAGAGTGAGGTGTTGGGATTAGGCCGGGACACCCTCCAAAGGTGTCTGTCTTGTTCACAGGGGAAGGGTCAGCGGGGGGGGGGGGGGGGGGGGTTGGGCTTGGGGCCAGCGGGGGGGATCCTCCATGCTTCTCTTAGGCATATTAGACAGGTGAGGAGTGTCAGGTGATAAGCCAACCCAGGAGGGGCACGCAGGCACCTGTGTCGTCAGAGGTAATGGGTTCAAAGGTGAGCCAAAGGTCAAACAAGTGCATTGCTAATCACACACACACACACACGTCATGGCACACAGACCATACAGTTCTCTTATACACAAAATAAAACAAGCACGCATAAAAAGCAGCGCCATCTTGTCAGAAGCAGAATATCAGAGCGCAATTCCCAACACCAGATCTCATAGCGGGGGTTGTTGTTGCATCAACAAGAGAATAACACTCATTTCAGAAGCTAGTGGAGGACACCGGGAGGCATAGACACTACATGTGACTGTAGAGTCCAATATGAATTCATTCCATTCATCTAGCACTGGCTTATTTGTCTCCACTTACTTGTCTTAGCACTTGCTTATATGCTTTTATGCTTCACTTATTTGTCTTAGCTCTTGTTTATTTGTTTCACTTCTCATTTCTTTAAATAAAAAGTAGCTAGCTAACTTTTTGCACTTTTACCTCATCACATCAGGAAGGAAATACACTTACTATTTCTGGTAGTTCTCATGCCTATCTATGTACTTATTTGTCTTAGCTCTTGTTTACTGGCTCTTGGATACACTTATTTGTCTTAGCTCTTGTTTATTGGGCTCACTTATTTGTCTTAGCTCTTGTTTACTGGCTCTTGGATACACTTATTTGTCTTAGCTCTTGTTTACTGGCTCTTGGATACACTTATTTGTCTTAGCTCTTGTTTATTGGGCTCACTTATTTGTCTTAGCTCTTGTTTTATTCGATTCTCTATTTGTCTCATTTGTTAAGATAAGTAGGTTGCTAACTTATTGCACTCTTACATTAACACTAGTTATGCTCTTCGTTGCTTGTTTAGGAAGGAAATGCACTTATGATTTCTGGTGACTAGTAGTTTTCTTACCTACCTTTGTTGAATGCACTTATTGTAAGTCGCTTTGGATAAAAGTGTCTGCTAAATGACTGTAATGTAATGTAATGTAATGTTGAATGCACTTATTGTAAGTCTGCTAAATGACTGCAATGTAATGTAATCTAACTAAACCCCCATTTCCATTAAAGAGCTTTATATACCTTGGTGGTTTAATGCAGTATGCCAATCTGTTGGTGTTTTCAATTAAAGTGCATGAGCATGGTACAGTCAGCGGGGCTGCCAGGCTGACAGGACTGTAATTATAGGTGCTCTATTTGAGCTATCATTCTCAGATAATGGCAGACCTGTCACACTTGCAACTCCGATGATACACACACATTCATCACCACAACTTGCTGGACACTTGTGTTGCTCAGCATACACACACAATTGAACACTTCGCGATGCGGGCGAGGCGTAACGGGGTGCAGGTTTAAAGCCCGTGAAGAGCAAGAGCCTCAGTTTGGAGCAGTGTTTGAGACCTCTCAGTGAGCTCCAGTAACGAAGTAGCATGAAATACTGTGTGGCATTACATTACTGGAGACTACAGCGATGTGACAGCATCTTACCTGACACTACATGTGTTTGTGCCGATGCGGTAAACTCCACCCACCTGGTACTCAAAGAAGGTTAAAACTAATTTGTTGCAACTACTTTTTTGACCCAGACCTAGTTTACTCACCTTTCCCAAATCCAGCACCACCCAGTACATTAGCCCAGAGCCAGTGTCATACATCATGAGCTCTTTATCCTACTGGAATGTTACAATTACGATATATATATAAAATGTTTAAAATAAACTACCGAAATACGGTGATAGATCACGATCAAGACGAACCAGACTATCTGCTCCAAGTCTTACATTGTGCAATAAGAAAAGGGGTCCTGATAATCCAATCACATTTCTAAATATATATTGGTCTATATCAAAAAGAAAAAGTTGAAAAGGGTCATATCCAGGAATTATTTTTATAGTAGAAATATTTTTGGCCCAGGTCTGAGCTCCACTGGGTGAGACTGGATTTCTATTTGATCACAAAGTCATTTAGAGGATGAGTTTCCTCATTTAGAGTTTCCTTTTTTCAACTGTTCAAACCCTTTATTGGGTTGATTAGCAGGTAGTTGTGTGAATTGGGCAATTAAGCCTTTGTCCAATCAGTGGAGACAAAGACATGCGTGAAGTGAACATGATGGGACTGAAGTTTGATGGAAAAGGCAAAAAATCATGTTTTGTATTTTGGAAACAACACATCAAAAGAAAGAGCAAACATTCATTTTCCTCAGCAGAAGTGCTTCACCGGAGGATGATGAATCCAGCCTAAGATGGATGAAGCCACAAACAGACTCCTCTTCACCGCTCTGCTCTGCTTTCCTTTTCTTGGGCTGCACAGCCAATATTCCAGTACCAGTACCGCACTCTCTCACCCCTAAGAAGCAAATGGGGGGGGAGTAAGAAATATGAAAAAATCTCTGAGAGTCAGGGATGCTTGTCCCTGTGGAATCAGAGGCACTTTAAAGCATCAAACAGAAGAGGTGATTCTCCCAGCCGGGCAATTTGAGAACAATCAGCGCGAATTGTCAAGGTGCTCCTTCTAGCAAGGCCGAGACGACGGTACCATTGTTCATGTCAGCAGCGCTAAACATGCTACTGCAGAGCTCTCCTTAGGAGGGAGGAGAGGAGGGGAGAGGAGAGGAGAGGAGAGGAGAGGAGAGGATTATGGGAATGAAAACAGAATGGTGGGAGAAGCTTGATACAGATAAAGACAGAGTGTTCTCAGCTCCCCTCTGAACACTTACATTTCCAGCAGCCACCCCTCAAGTAATCCATCACGATCAATCAAGTCACAAATACCCATCTGACTTCACAGAAAAGCCAATACGCTGTTCAGAGCTTTCCTTACACAGTACACACAGACCCCTCTTCTTTATCACAACACACAGCAGAGCTAGAGCTAGAACAGAGCTGCTGTTTCAATGGAGAAGAGATAGCATAGCATAGCAACATAGTGGATGTTTTCATGGTGCTTGTGAAGGGTGATGTGGGATATATTATTAGAACTACATAGCCCTGTGTTCATCAACTAGACCCGTCACCTCGCTGGAAAGAGGCGCAGGCCACAGGGAATAGGAGCAGAGGAAACGTTCTCTACACCGGCACATCCCATTTAGCACACTGACCAGGGCATTAGAGTCTGTCAGGCTGAGTTTGACTCGGGCAGGTATCCATCCACACCGCAGAGGATGCTTCATTTCACCCATGAGTGAATGGGCAGCAGCAGAAGAGAACCCAGTGGCCGAGGAGGGAAAGAGGAGCTGTTTGAGTGTGTGTGTGTGTGTGTGTGTGTGTGTGTGTACTAGCCCATAACTCCAGCCAGCATAGAAAGCCTTCAAGTCAAGGTTGAAGACATGTTGGTCTCTGATTTTAATTCAGCTGCGGACCTCGGAGCTAAATGACCATCTGAAGCCGTTGGCACTATGGAAGCATATGGAGGAATCACAGGGTGAGCACACTGACTCACAGGATTCACAGGCGTCCGTGGAGGAGGACATAAGAAGTCATTCAACTACTTGAAGAAAAAGAATTCCATTCATTCAATTTAAAACCTGCCTCCTGTAACGGCCTGAACCATAAATGGTAATGATCACTTTGGGCCCTCAAGAAGAAGATTGTAAAACAATGTTAAAATTGGGATTATATCTTTCCTGATTGGAACCAAAATCTTGTTCAGCCCAGAACGCTGCTGCCGGCTCTGCATCCCTTCCTCCCAACGTTATCATTTACACAATGCCTAAATCCATAATTGCAACATAACCTCCCCTGTTGAAACTCTCTCACCACCCTGCTGGCTTGTTTATGTATTTGTTAATTGTAAAATGACTGACTGAGCAACTGATTCAAGCGGAGACAGCTGAACATGAGTATTATACACACTTTGAGGCTGTACATGGCTTAGTTATGAAATGAAATAAAACTGATCAGTGGCGATTGGTGGGAATTATAAAATTTAACAAAACTAATTTCCATGTATAAAATCAAACAATCAAAGAATCCATGTGAATACAGTAAAATATATAATGCGTTAGTTTGTCTCCAATTATCACTTTTATGTAGACAGTGAAAAAGTGTGAAAACTGTAAGGAACAGGACTTGTAGTTACCACATCGATGGTAACTACAATTAAATGTGTTAACAACATATGTTCATAGTTCTGGCTTACCTTGACAGTCAAGTCAAAGATAACTAATAAATAAATAATAGCCCTAACCCTCATTATATGTGTCATCTATATTTCACACATCTAATTGTCACAGCTGCATATACTTTAAAATCTCTCTCTCTAATATACACATGTATACATTTCTAGCTTGTCTGAAAAGTATCTGCAAAAAGAAACAATTCAATTGAATTTAACAATTCATTTAGATAGATTCAGTTCTGAAATCTTTTTTTTTTTCTGCCAATGGGGTGAGATAATTGTTTCCAATCCACTTTCACCTATTTCAGGAATTTCTTGGAAATGTTGATATCTTGAAACAAGGCAAAAAAGGCTGATCACTTCACTAGCAAGAAAATGACAAGATGCAAGATGCAAGAACATTCTTGAAGCACGTTGATTTCCATTGGAAACTTTGTAAACCCACTGTCAGAATTCTTTACTTGTTTTAAGAATAATACAATTTTCAGATTGATGAAATGACATTAAGATAAGATAGACAAGTGGACAGTGGACTCTTATTCTGTAATCTAAACAAGCAGCTGTACACTTGAAATGTCAAAATTTCAGCGAGCATTCTGCGGACGACTCAAATCCACCAATTACTGAGAGAAAATATCATCGTGTCAATCATAGTGCCTTTGCGTGACATTTTGTTTTCTGTCAGGCACAATTTGCCAATTTCCCAGACTGGCACGGTGCGTCCTGCCCACCTCCTCCCAGTTTGCCACAGACATCAACATGACAGCCACTTAAACTATGACCAGTTGTGCCTCCGTCAGGGAGGACACGGGCAGGTCACAGCCAGGTGATAAGTCTTTGTGGTCCATCTGATTCCCCTTTCATTTTTCTGCCTTTGTGCACTCCACATTTACTGACCTTCCCAGTCTATCCCTACAGGCTTCAAAGCCTACTTCACAAATGCAGTGTGGGGCATATACAGTTTCTGGCTCAGGTCAGCAAATATAGGGACACAAAAAACTCCAAATAATATGCTTGCTTTCAAAATCTTTGGTCAGAGGCGAGAAAATATGGACATATTTTTTGCATGTACTGCACCATACAGAAACTGCACTGCAGCAAAATGCCTGTTCTTTCACCTGTATATGGCTGGCTTTATTGAAGGGTAGTGCAACTACATTGTATATATAATGGCTTCAAAGTGTTTCAGTTCTTTGATAAATTTCAAACCAGGAGGATACAGACGATGCACCTACAGCACTGATAGATAATGTCTACTTATTGTCTAGTTATCCTATCTATAGACACAGAGCAGCTCCTACCGAGCCATGAGGGAGGAAATTGGTCTGTTAGCAGGAACAAGCTTCTCTCTCTCTCTCTCTCTCTCTCTCTCTCTCAGCCTGAGGGGAATATCTGACTGTTAATGACAAAGACACGCAGGAAAAGGACCAGCTATTAAATTAATGGCTCTGATGGGCCCGGGAGATAGGTGGAGGGAAAGAGGCACGCTGGGAAGCTGAACAAACAGATGAACTGAGGGAGAAACACCCAGGTCAGATGTGTGAGTTCTAGCCCACTTCTCAGCAGCCCGCCAGCCAACGGCAGGCCAACGTGATCTGCATCTCAACCGGGCACCAGCACCACTCGTCCTCTGGCAACACTGGCAGCTCGCTACCTCCTTCAGACCGAGCTGCCAGGAGGAAGAATGGACTCCGAAGCTCCAAGGTCAGATATAAGATCTGGATAGGGAATAATAAACATGTTTAAACGGCGGCCCCCGCGCCTGGCCCGGACAGCCATCCAATTACAGATTGACAGGGTGCTAATCCAAGGCTAGATCTGAGTGGCTGATTGAGTTTGAATTGTTGCCGCTTGTGGGATTATGAAACATGACAGGCTTTTTATAAGGTGTAATTAACGTTCTGATCTTAATGGGGACATGGCAGATATTAAATTGGTTTCAGATCTCACTGATGAAACTGCTGGGGATGCGTGTGTGCGTGTGTGTGTGTGTGTGTGTGTGTGTGTGTGTGTGTGTTTGTGTGTGTGTGTTGTTATATGTTAGGTGTACATTTCATAATGCGATATCGCCCAGAAAAACCCATCAAGTGTCATCATTTGAAAGTCATTTTAACAGAATAGCTGAGATGTTTGACAGTTTGTCTTCTCAGGGCGAGGACGACTGTGAATTACTGTAATTGTGAGTAAACTAAAGACGGCTTCAAAAACAACAGGCAATCTCTCTGTGCATCATTGGCATCCCTAACATAACCTCCACCTCAGAGCAAAGAGAGAGAGAAAAAAAACAACAACGTACAGTTCAAAGCCGTCAAAACTTTTAGCACCCCTCCTCAGTCTTAATGATGTCTCTGGGTACCTAACTTTTGTACTCGTGTGTAGCTGAACAGCTTGTAACAGGGCCCAACCATATGGCTGAAATGCAGAAGCAGCTTCAACAAAGGTTTTCCCAGGCAAAAAAAATAGGGCTGTTTTTCTGGCATGGGAGAGAGGACAACCGGTTCTGGTGAGTACTTCTGATCTGGTTTACTGCAATGATCCAGAGCAATGTCCAAGCCTTGTTTATTCCCATCATTTTATTCCCACCTCTGTGAGCAATAGGTCTCTCTCTCTCTCTCTATCTCTCTCTATCTATCTATCTTCCTGTGCCATAAATACGGGGCAACAGAGCTTAAAATGGCCTGTAAAACCCAACAATTAGTAAACCCATCTCCCCGAGGGACCCAGCCGCCAGGGGTACCCATGCCCATCGACCAGATCCCTGCAGCCCCTTGCTTGTGCGGCTGTAGGGGTGAATACTGATGATGATGTATGTCTGGTACGTCCGTATATCTGAGTATAAATGAGCATGCGTCGGTCATATGAAGCTGGCTGTACATACCGATACTTGCTCATTATACAGTCGGCAACAGGCGACGGCAGTGAGTACACGCGAGCACAGAAAGGCACGGAGAAGTCGTGGTGTCCATACACAACTCATTCTGACACACAGTCTGCTGCACACACCACGCACCACTCCCGAGCTGCAGAACCCGACACGCCCGTGTGCACATGAAAGCAGGTGTAATGGCAGAGCATTTAAATCTAATGATAATTGTCATGTGCTCAGCTGCATTTTGCTACTTTTACTGTACAAAGTTGGTGGCGGCATGAAGGGACGTATAACGAGCTTAAAAGAATGAGACATGAGCTTTGAAAGTTGCGGAACGTCCTTCTAAGCATCGGCGGTAGATCAACAGCAGCGAACTCTCATCCTGACAGGCTGGATCACACGCCCCACTGCTTATTGTTGCAAAGAAGGTTAAGAGCTGATAACTCTTGATGATAGCCAATATGTTGAAACTACATATGAATCATAATATAGTGAAACTGGTGTATTACAGTAAAACAGCTCCTGCTTTGTGCTGTAACGGGATCTAGCAGATTCCCCGTGAAATCTGACCCAGCAACACACAATGCGGCGTAGCGGCCGGTAGAGCTGCTGATCTTCTGACCAACAGTCTCATGTGTTTACAGTAAAGTCTCAAAACACAGGTAGTCCTGATTAACTGATGTTAAAATGCTAGATGTAGCACCTTTACTTTACTCTTAAATAAATGCATGTGTGTCCATAGTTGTCCCCAGTACACCAGTTAGAGACGTACGGTTTCAAACAGTTTCCAGCTCCGTGGTGTGCATATCCAAACTGCAGTGATAGTTAGAAAACAGGAGCATTTGAACCCGCTCGTTGAGATGGAGATGTATTCACAGGAGCAGTCATGGCAATTTATTCGCTCCAGTGCATCTGTCTAATACATAAACATGTCAGGGAAATTATAGGTAATTTTCCATTTTGTTCCCCATGAATTGTTAAATCAGACATCCAATTTCTACAGATGCTGCCACACTGCAAAAACAGAGTTTTACACTCAAAGCGACTCTAGCCAAGTGGCTAACTTGGGCAACAACATTATCAAGTTCATATACTTCATGAAGTCACTCGAACAAACAAGTCTGGTCGGTCCAGGTGACCCAGTGGGCACACGTCCCAGGGCATTGTGCTTCCCATCATTCCTCCCACTCTCCTCTGTATACTATCCAACGAAAAAAATGTTCAATAAACATAGAAACTTCCCAAAACCCTTTTTCAATGGCCTCTAAATCCATTTCATACAATGGCAATGTAACTGATGCAATATTAGATCATACAGAAGAAGGTCAACTGCATCCTTGCGAGGGATCCCCAGACGAAACAGCATTAGCCTTAAAACCGACCCGTTGGAATTTGAGGAGAAGGCTATCTCAAAGGGCGCCACCCCCCCCCGAAACCTTTCACCCTCCGCCCCCCTCGGGGAACTGTCGCATCCATTTCCTCTCCCCGGGGTTCATGGCTGTGGGGCTGTGGCTTGTCAAAAACAATTACATCCCTTGGTCTCTGGGAGGGCCTCCTCTTAATTTGAACTGATAAGCATCTCCTTGCATATTAGCAGTGAGGCCCAGCGGTCATCCTGCTCCCCACAGATAATGGACTGGGCTGGCAAACAGCATTTGTCAGGCACAGCCACTTACCTGGGTCGTGCACGACATACTGAGCAATGCTAATAATAGCCACTCAGCCAGACTAGCAGTTAGCAGGCCACGAACCCCAGCCCTGCGGCCGGCCAATCGATAGTCATTTATTCTCACTCCCCTTTCAACCCAACAGAGAAAAAGATGTATTGCTGAGCCCTTTTTTCTGTTGCTTTAAGGTTGGATGGTGAAAAAAAAAGGTTTTCTTTAAGTGCCCTCTGTTTGTCCAAGTTGCAAAGTGAGCCAGTCGTTGGCATGTACCTCGGTAGCCTCAGAACTGAAACTTGCATGTTACCTAATCATTCGATCCAGCGGAAATCCAAGATAGGTTTATGAAAAAATGCACTAAAGCTTAAGCAAGATAATGTAACATTGCAATTCTCTTCTTCTGATGGTCGGTTGTTTGTGCACCATGGCCAGTAGAGCTTCTAACACCCTGGTAACTAACGTCCATCTCTAACTCTCTAACTAACATCTCCTCCTCCTTAGTCCATCCCTGCTACAAGTCAGAACATTGTTACAAAGGAAAATATCATCTGAGTAATTTTGACGGATGGACAGACAGATAGATGGATAGATGGGTGGAGAGGAAAAGAATGAGAAGAGAGAGAGAGAGAGAGAGTGTGAGAGAACGAAGAGGAGGATGGATGTGGCAGGAAGACGGACAGGCAGAGAGGCAAAATAAAGGAGAGCCGGAGAGATGTAGCGATCCAGTCAGGGAGATAGACGGCAGCGAGTTCGGCGAAACATCAAGACGAGGAGGGCGTGAGAGACAGACAGGGGGGGGGGGGGGGGGGGGGAGAAAAAGACGAAACGAACAGAGAAGACAGTGTGATTAATTCCCGCTCATCATCTCCACTCATGCAGCACACAAGCAGTAATGGCATTCATTTGGCTGGGAAGTCAGCCTGAGTGTGACGCTGTTTCCTTATGGCTGCAGGTTGGCATTAGCCCAGCGCACTATCATTAAATCACTCATTAGTGGCGGAATAAACGACGTAATTCGATTTACAGAGCCAGTATCACTCCCGCGGCAAACAGGTGAGTAGCACAAATACAATTACATGGCAACAATGACTTCAGGGTGGGGGGGGGGGTTATTCGGGATTACTTGCCCGCTCTCTTCTAGTATACTGTATACATAGTAGGAGTAGAGCATAAATGCACACTGACATTTACTCAAAGATCTAAAGCAATGCATCTCGTACACGCTTCAATGCAAACACATTCTCTTTTCTTTGTTTGTTTTCAGGCTTTACTGTGACCAAGACAAAGAAGTTGCAGGTTTTTGCATTGATCTGTAGGCACAACATTATCACCGCGGCATAAATGAAAATTTTAATGACAACTGCAATGGCTAATGATGTGTTGACGGTTGGAGTGGAAAAAGGCTGTAGAGAACTGTGCGAGCACATCATGTGTGTTTGTGCGCCCGTTTGACACCCTGACACTCTCGTTCTCCTACTGAGTGTGTTAAGTTTCCTTGTTGTGCCTCAGAGAAAGCCATTTGCCAGAGACGGGTAGATCAAAGCAAAACGGTGTTGATGTCATAAGCACTGGGAGCCATGATAGAGCAGACAGTCCATGGCCATCACGTCCTTTAAACAGAGAGAGAGAGAGAGAGAGAGAGAGAGAGAGAGAGAGAGAGAGACAAAGAAGAGAAGGAGAAAGGGAGGCTGAAACTGGATTCTGTGTTTGCACACCGCTAAGCGTCTTAAATGGAATCTGTTTTGTGGTCCTGCATGAGAGGGGTTTGTCTTCAAATAAATGCAGGCGTATCTAAATGTGTCAGTGACAATGAATTGCGCGAGCACACTGCTGTCTTTGTGTGCTACAATATTACTCAGGCACAGTATAATACTCATTCAAATACCTATACAAATACGTGTTCAAACTAAGTGATTCAGGAATGCGCTGTACTGCGAGGGGGATTTGGACCCGCTCCAAACAGCCTTCACTGCTTTGCATCTGAATAGTCATCATCATTAGTATGGTAAATATGCTGCAACACATGATAAGCACATTTAACAGGGAACACACACCAAATTAGGATCCAGACTAGCGGCATACTACAACTACACACACACACACGCACGCAGACAGACACACAAACCAAGTAAAGCTTGCAGTAGCCTTTTGTACCTGTATTTCATCCCGGTCCTGAGGGGCACTTGCCTCCCCTCTGTGTAAGCAAAACTGACATCCTTTATAAAAGATTTATGAGGCAAAGATGCAAACGATAGAGCGTGAACTCCCTCGGGAGCAGCCACTTCCATCTGTGAAGGATCACCTGTTCTTAGGTGGGCTTAAGCGCTCGTTCCCTGCCAGTGTACTAACAGGCGTCCAGGCCGCGGGGAGCAGGTAGGGGGCTGCAACGGGATGCCTTGGAAGTGCACAGCGCCCCGCCGGTGGATACACACCCGATAAGCAATGCAGCACCCGCTACGACCAGATATGATGGAGCTCTCAACCCACTGACAGAACTTTCTACTGGCTGTGGCGTAGCTTAAACACATGGCCAGAGGCGATCAGAAAGTAATTGATAAAAAAAGCCTGCCTTTGATGTGAGCGTGCTAGGAGAGAATAATTCAACAGTCTTCACCTGGGTTTTTAACCAGAGGTGCCCCTGGGAATCAGCGCTGCTTTAAAAAAATGCTTTTTAAAAGGAATGTTACGAACCAGTAAAGTGAGAACTTCCAATAAAGGTTACAGCATAAGGGAGTACACTGAAACGCTGCGCATCTCTGATCCCCTATACTGTTGTAGGAAATGGAGAATTTGTGTTCGTGTTCATAGTCCAAAACCTAAACATGAGTATACCAAAAGACATAACGTAAAGAAACATGGAGGTAGGACAGCTCCCTCCGTGTTGCCTTGCGGCGTGAAGGAGGAAGCGAGTAAGGCCAGGGGGACAGCAGCCGAGCAAAAAGGGGCTAAAACGATTTGCAACATCAACAGGATCTACAGAGCAGAGGAAAGCTCTTACATCAAATCCCAGGGAGCCGCAACAGGATTACAGCTCCATGCCTCTTTCCCAACACTCAGACCCCGGCACTGGTCTGAGTAAAGATCAACACTATGGGCTGGACGAACAGCCCAACACTCGTTCGCTAGCACGTGCTCAACATCGAGGTATAGTATGGCGGGTATTTTCTGCGTGAACCTGCTGTTGCTAGACTGAAATTGAAATTGGATTTGCTTGAGGAAGTAAGTATGAATCAGTGTGTGTGTGTGTGTGTGTGTGTGTGTGTGTGTGTGTGTGTGTGTGTGTGTGTGTGTGTGTGTGTGTGTGTGTGTGTGTGTGTTTGTGTGTGTGGCTGATCAAAGAGTGTGTACGTCTAACTGCTCCGCCATTCACTGGCTCGGCGCTGAGATAGAGGCCTTCAAAGATTTACAGAGACTGTTTCCTCGCCTGCGCTGATTCTGCCTCCGCTCTCTCCCCGCCTGATTCCACTTGTTATTCAAATAAATGAATAGCTTAACACAGTTGCCTTGGCGGAGTCGTGCTCCTGGAGAGGCGCATTCAACCAAGACTCCCACAGGAGAGAGAGAGGGGGCCCACTAAAATAATGGCGGGCTTTGTGTGGGGGGATCCTGACTCACCCTCCTCCCCCACCCACCTCCATCCCTCTTCCCCCCCCGTCCCTCTCTTGGCCTCACAGGGCACCTCTCAGCACCTTCGCCCATCAGTCTGGAAGATAAACGCGCCCCGGTTCAAAGTGGGGTCACACTTGTTGCTTTTATCATATTTTCCATTCATCTTCTGTGAGAACTCGAAGAAACCCCTACCCCCAACCCCCCTACACACACACACACACACACACACACACCCCCCGGGGCTGTGGCAGGCTTGAAACAAGTGCTGCTGTTTCCCGGTGCTGCACATGCATTTAGTCTGTTCAGACCCAGACACAGAGAGAGGCTAAATCGGCGGCCTCTCAACAAGACAAACAGGGAACTGCTGAATATTGGAGTCAAATGCTGGATGCTCACGCTGACTCAAATTCACACTTGTATCACGCAGGCTTTTAAATGACACCCCTTGAGGAGACACCTTGATTTCTCATGAGAAAAGAAAATGTCTCTTCTGCATATAAAGCTGAGCTAAGATGGGAGAGTTAGTCGTTATAATGCCAGACACTTGAATGAAATCCAACTAGTGTCATTACCAGGGCCTTGCTATTGAAAATCCATCAGATCAGGTGAGAGGTGGGAGATGGGAGCCATTACCCATTTGGTAAAGTAATTACTCCGTCCACCTCTGACCTTAAAGGCTTCCTAAGGAGAGTTTACTGTCATTCGGTGTCAAAGCCGCACTGGATTAAAGCGAAAAGCGATGGCGTCAATAAGGACCTTTCAGATCATTTGTCTTCCTCCCATTGGCTCATTTCTTTTTCTCTAATCACCACTGTTATTCCCATCCCTCCCTCCCCCCTCCTTTTACCAGGTACCCTGTCATTTCTCGCTAGATGCTGCTGATTCAATACTTCTTTTGCCTCAACAGCCCTTCTCTCCGTCCCTAACCTTTCTCTCTCTCTTGTTTATGGTCGCCGGCTGTCTTTGACAAGAGCAAGGAGACACACAAGGCTTATTTCTGAAGGTAATTGCGCCTCTGTTGAGTAATGCCGAAGCTAATGAAACATCTTGCCCCAGCTTATCCCCCATTCCCCAATTCCACTCTCTCTCTCTCTCTCTCTCTCTCTCTGTCTCCTCTCTCTGTCTTTGTTTTTCTCCTGGGAGGATGCTGACTCAACAGAGCGGTCCACCAATCTCTCAGGCCCGAGTCCCACTGGTGCTACGCTTAGTCAAAAAAATAAGGTGTCGCCCATCAATGAAAGGCTTTCTCACACCCATGTCGGACACACACACATCACACACACACACACACACACACACACACACACACACACACACTGCGCCAAAGCCTTTTGAATGGCAGCCAAAGGTCCTGTAATAATAAAGAATTAAACTTGCATGTGTGTGTATGTGTGTGGGTGTGTTTGCGCGTGAACAAATTCATGTATGGGGGAAGGATGAGTCACATCAGGCTGCTGGTTTCATTATGTCCACATTAGCCCGCATGCTTCATCATGCAGCAAATGAATCAATATTGGATTAGCCACATTTAAATATTTGTGGCCTTTTGCTATTTGCGTTTGGATTCCATTTATTCTCCCTCTCATCCCGTTTAATCACTTCTCTGATTTGATAAGTCAAACTTGAACTTTTTTGAGTCTCGTCTAACTTAAAAGAGTACGTCGTGCCCCTGAGCCTCGGCGTCACCTGTGGTAGCGGGGTAGTGGGGTAGCGTGGTGGTGAGGTGGTGAGTGTATTGTGTGCTGAGGAGATGCAGCGGGTAACAGGTGCTGCAGGGTAATTACAAACACAGCAAGATTTTAATTATGCTCTCTAGTATGAACTGTTAATGAATGTGAACCTCATGCAAATGGCACTGTGTTCCCACTGTGTGCACACATGCACAATCACCCCCACCTGTCTTTGCACACACACACACACACACACACACACACACACACACATTGTTTTGGAGTGGCACCAGATAGCTCCAGTGCATTGCCCCCCTCGCGCCTCCCCTCTCCGTCCCCTCTGTCGTTTCTCCAGAGTTCGGCTAATGACGGGAACACTGACAGTCACCTGTGATGGAGACAAGCTGGGCTGAGCCGGGCTACAAAGCCTCACCTGGACAGCCTCATTTCACCTTGTGTGTTATCACAGGAGGCACCGCAGCAGAAATAATAGGTCCTAAAGGGACTTAAAAGTGTAGCGTTTTTGAAAGAAGGCATAAACATATTGTTTATGCTCCAAAGTTGTTCCTGACCTGCCTCCTCCTCTCCTTGGAGGGCTTGCCTCTCTCGTCCCTGTGCTATGGACTCTACTCTGTCTACCCTCACATCCCTGTGACTCACCTCGCAGCACAATGCTGCCTGACAGGGATGGGAGTGCTCATAATTGATTCGCTGTAAAAACCCCCCTCACATGATTTGTAATCTTTCCTTTCTCCGTCTGCGTGTACGTGTTTGTATTTGTGTACACACGTGTGTATTTGTCTGCTGGCTGTGTTTTCCATCATCTTGGTGGAGCAGCAGAGAAATTAGTGGTTGAGCTGTTGATCTTAAGCTTCCCGTTCTGGGAGAATAACAGCAGTGGAAAAGGACTGAGAAGACTGCGGCGGCTGTCTGTCTGTCTCTGTCTACACTAGGAGGCTGTGGTATGCTCTGTCCCTCCATCTCTCGTCCCATTTGTTCTCTCTCTCTCTCTTCTTCTTCTTCTTTCCCTTTCTGTCCTCGTCTCATCTGTGTCTCTCAGATCTGCCATGTTAGCAAAAACACACTAGCAGCAGACTTAAGGCTTTCATACGGCATACGAGTCCGATTAGGGCGGGGAGGATCTTTTCCTATTGAGATCCATTCTGCGATAGGATGGACGTCGTATGTACGCTGACACACACTTGTCTCAACTGTGTGAGGGATGAGAATGCTGAACTCTTCATAAAAGGGAAAGCTTTCACATTGGACAGATGATGCTGAGGTTCATGTTTGCACCAGGGAACCACTCAGATCCTATGTGGTCTACTGCTATGTTAGCAGCGTGTATCCACTGAGGGACCTATGTATCTATAGGTGGTGTGTACTTTTCTTAATCCCCCACTACATGTAACACAGAGGCCTGCTGAGATACACACTTTTCCTGAAAACGTTCACAGGAGGGTGTGAACCCCCTGCGGTCTCCGACTCTGAGTCTTCTATTGTGTCTGCCTATCCTTGGGCCATGAATGGCTATTCATACTAACAGAGAAGTAATAAGGCAAAATATAGGCCCTCGTAGCGCAGACAGTGTTACTGCACGCAATGCGGCACAATATCACCATGGTATTTGTGCTACAAAAGAGCATACTGTAGCCTGCATTCAAATTGAACGGTTACACAGAATACAGTCATTCATGGTATTTCATATATTCCATACAGCGGAGAACATCAATGGATCATGTGTACAGAGAACAAGCACATTACAGAGAATCCAAGTGGAAAACAGGAAAACTGTAACTCATCAAAAGTTTCCCAATTCAGAGAGTTGACATTTTGGTTGCTGGCTGCGATGCTCCAGCGCTCCGTTGAAGCTGAGCAGGCTCCAGTTGATAATCATCTGCTTTGTGGTGGGGAGCAAGGGGAGATGGAGCAGATGGCACTGTTCATAGTTTTATTTTGCCGTGGATGCTTTCTCTGAATAAGGAACGCTCTGCTGAATGCCAAGCTCGGCGGGAGGGGAGTAGCAAATTGAAGCCCTCCTGCACCGCGCTCCCCGTCGGGGAAGGGGGCTATTGTTGTGTGTGTGCTCCAATTCCAGAGTGACAGGTCGAGTCTGCTCGTTCATTAACGTGCCGAGCTGGGGGATGGACAAGCCACGCGGGAATTTCATTACCTCACTCACTCATCCCTTTTTCTCTCTCTCTCTCTCTCTGCCCCCTCCGCTCTCTCACTCCACTCACTCTCGCTGACATGCCCAAGTTGATGAGAAGTGATTCTGTTGTTCCAGCAAATAACCAGGAGAAATAGTACAACTCCAATTCAATTAAAGAGTAATGATTTAGTGTTTCAGTTACCGATGGCTTTCAGCCTGAATGGAATTGGCATTCCACTCCTGGTAGAGCGCTGATGCGAGTCATGCGACGCTTCCCGAACAGACAGCGGACACTAACAGCCCTAATATGTACACTGAGAACGACTACCACAGTTCATATAACATCCAAAGCCTTTTTGAACAAGAAACGAGACAATACTGCGGATGGTCTAAATGTCACATTTGGTGGCATTTCAGCGAGCGGTGATAATGAGAAACCAGAGGGAATTCATATGGCAGTGGGAGCACTCCCATGGCCCACTGGAATATAATTGGGAAAAAAATTGTCAGACGTATAATTCAAGTTCAACAATGTCGACCTCACCGGGCTGCCTTTGAGTCGCTGGAATGAATTAACCCACTTCCCATTGAATGTGTTTATACAGAGCTCATCAACTGCAGAAAGAGGCCAGTAGGGCTAAAGGTCATAGGGTGTGATAGAGAATATAGCAGAGAGAGAGAGAGAGCGAGAGAGAGGAGACCCAGTAGTCAGTAGTAATAACTGCTCCCACAGTGAACGGTGCCCAATATCCCTTTGATACTGCTGTGTGTTTCAGGTTGGCATCTCTGTCTCCGCACCCAGACGCCTCCCCCTCTATGCCCTTTAAGCCTCCGTTGTCCACATGAGCCGTGGGCCCTCGTACTGCATGCGCCGGCTCCTCGAGCCCATCCCCGCTCTGCATGTTACACTGTCATTACACTTGACAGGAATCTATCACATCACCATTTCACTCGGTTGCTCGGCTGAGATGCCCTTTGTTGTCACTTTTTATCAATGGAGCCGTCTGCGTAAATGCAAGGAAACACACGGTGTGGTTTGCATCCCATGTCACACGCGTACACATGTACTGACAACGAAATGGGGGCTTTCATGAGCATGAATGGACGTGGTTGGTAAAGGATGGAAAGACACACTGTGTGTTACACCACAATACATGATGATGCATGATGATGTCTTTAGTGCAGTGCTGGTTTAGACCACTGCAGCGAGTCCATCTGAGGGGCAGGCTGCCGCCCCCTGCCCATGTGCCATCTTTCTGTGCTGGACATGGGCACTGGCACCGGCCAGCATAAATGATTGAGTTGGATGTCAAAAGTAGAGCTCCTGCCAAGGGGCCACAGCATCCATACTAATGGGCTGATGGAGCCCAATCGAAAAAAGTGTGACTAAAACAGCATCTACTGTGAACGTGCCCATCTAAAGAGGAGAAACGCTCCATTATCATCACACAGCTTTCACTTTTACATCTGCTGTAGGTGGGATTCTTGTGAGTGTATGCAAAGGTATATGCTGTTGTGTGTGTGTGTGTGTGTGTGTGTGTGTGTGTGTGCAGGTGTGTGTGATGTAATGCATCTGTTTGTTTGCACACAATTTATTTTGTTGTTTTGTTTTGTCCTAAGTCCCCAGGAGCCCATCTGAGATCAATCACGAGGCTGAGCGTGATGGAGAGGCCTGTCAGCGCCCACTGTTGTGGCCTTGATTCAATAAAACGAATAAAACAAACAGAAGCATTACAGGAAGGCTGGAGACAAGCGGTACGAGAGACCACACCAAACTGCATCCAGAGAGGGAAAGTTGGACGGGAGGGAGATGAAGTCAAAGGGCAAAGCAGGAGGAAATCATATGGCCATGGGATACAAGATAAAAGAGATCCAACGCACCATCAGCATCCGTGCACCGCCTGCCTCCGTAACATAACATTATCGTGGCTGTGTAATCTGAGCGCTGCAGTACTCGAATCGGTCGGATTTGGTTCAGTAGCACTCACACGACTACATATACGTAGCATAGCTCTTTCCCCCAACATAGCATAACCCGAGGAAGCCATTATACACTCCTGTCAGCGCTTAACCTTCCCTCTGCACTTCAAAGAGACATCCAGGAGTAGGGAGCTGGGAGGTGAGACCCCCCTGGGAGCCCCCCCCCCCCTGCCAGACCCCAGCCTCCACACTCATCACCGTCAGAGAGATGTACCGCCGAGCGCACAGATCCAACCACTTGCCATAGTTTCGCTTTACTTCCTGAGCCGCCTCTCCTGTTCATATGGGGAGAAGTGATAGATGGCGCGCACCGTAACGGAGTGAGTCATCAAAGAAATGTTGCGGGGGGGGGGTCAGAGGTCGCCGATGCTACAGCTGTGGGAAACTGAACCATCGTGTGAAACATATGTCTTCTCTTAGACTGCTTCTTCGTTGAGTTTCGGCCAAGCTGGAGCTGATACATACATTTTTTATTGGGGGGGGGGGGAGGGTTAGTGTGGGAGGGCATCTTTGACTTTTGACTTTTTGTTCTCTCTGAAACTTGTGTTTTGTTGTGTTTTGAATTAGGTTTCGGTTTCTCATCCAAGAAAGCAATTTGTCTTTGACTTTTTTTTCCTTTTAGTATTTAGCATTTCTTTTCCCCTCCTGCTCGTGCATTTGTAATAGGACTTCCAGATCGAGATGACAGGCGGAGGATTCATTCGAATGTTCTTCCGTGCTGTCAGTATGTTCGCCATGTTCTCCGTGTGCGTTTTGCATTTCCAGTCACTTCGTGTGGCGTACAGTATATACATGCATATTCAAAGGAAAGGCTGTACGTGAAATCAATGAGCAGCGAGAGAGAGAGAGACGGTATCTGAAATCAAATACAAAGCGAACACAAAACAAACGTATATGTGTGTGTGTGTGTGTGAGCATACATAAGCAACCTGTAGTCCAGTCTTACTGCCTATTAAAACCAACAACGGTTCCTCAGGAGTCATAAATCGTTGCTATAAGGAAGCTGTCGACGTCTGAATGGCAGCATTTACAGAGACAACCTGTACAACCCTGCAGAGCCGTAACACTTAACGTGCATTTATCAACCCTGAGGGATCCATTCATTACCTGATTCAATCCTGATAGCAAACACCAGTTTCTACCAGTTGAATCAGGCACAAGCAGCACCCCTACTGAATCCCCCCCCCCCATCATCAGGCGGTAAAACACACCCTCACGCTGAATGGATGGCGACTTGCTGGTCGGTCGGGCCAACAGGCATGGAAGCTTCATTTCCTTTACGATGATTTTGCCTTTCATCAGGTTTTGCACTGCATGCTTCAGTTATGAGGCGGTTGTTAGCATTTTATTAAGGTGCTATGTTTAAATGTGTGCTGTGCCGTTAATGATTCAAGTCAGAGCCTCATAAATCCATAATGATGTTTACCATGAGATTGGTAAGATTTTCTCATTAAAACTTAATAGTAAAAACCGAGGATGTCGGCTCACGAGGTTTAGATTGATATTCAATCACGCCTCTAAGATGCCACAATATTTGTTTGGATTGCAGACCGCTAGAGCAACACAACGCTGACACAACCTGACGCTGGTGGTGGTGGTGGTGGTGGTGATGAGGAGGAGGAGATCCAAGTGAACGGATGAAGGTTTGGCTCGTCTGCAGTGCGGTTCCAGCCCTCTGCTCACTTATTCATCTCTTTCTCCCACAGCTCACACATAGTCTCACACACTCGCCTACCACTGCATTCACTCAGCACAATGTCACCAGCTTAAATGAACACAACTCACAGGCGTCACATAAAAATGATCACAAGATGCTGATTGAAATTTTAAAAATGAAGACGCGGCGCAGCGTGCTCCCGAAGTCCATTAGAATTACATTAGAGCGGAGAGGCCGTCGAGCTGATTCCCCAAGGTGTGCAGAGAATAGACCAAAACCTGACAACCTAAAGAAAATGTTCAGAGAGTAAATTATGCATACAAATGTGCCACAGGTTGGAAGAGACGATGTAGATGTGCCAGTGAGGTGTTTCAGGGAGCAGGAAGTAAATAAATAATCCTGCTTAATAATTCATTGAAATTCATGTTGCTTTGCCTCCAGCCTTGAGAGTATTTAGGATGCAGCCTGCAAGGGCCCTGCTTCCGACTTGTGGTGGTGTGTGGTTAAGATTATTGAAAACGAGGGAAAGCTCAAGCACACACACACACACACACACACACACACACACACACACACACACACACACACACACACACACACACACACACACACACACACACACATACCTATATATGTATCACATGTAAGCTGTGTTCTATGAATCCCTAAGAAAGTACAGCCACTGTCTCAACGAAACGTATCCCATGTTAGCACCATTTCTCCCCGGAAGGATAGATACAATCTCCAGAGTGTGAAGAGAAGTTCATGCACAGCTTCAGGCTGGTGGATACACCGAGGCTAAGAAAGACGGCAAGACAGGAGCAGAGAGGACTGCAAATTGGATCTAAAACTCTTGTAAGGCGAACAGGAGAAAATAAAAACCCATAGGAGGCAGGGAGCCCAGGGAGCCCGGGGGACAGGGAGGAGAGGAGAGGGGAGGGGAGGGGAGGAGAGGAGAGGAGAGGAGGGGAGAGGGGAGGAGAGGAGAGGAGAGGAGAGGAGAGGAGAGGAGAGGAGAGGAGAGGGGAGGAGAGGAGAGGAGAGGAGAGGGGAGGAGAGGAGAGGAGAGGAGAGGAGAGGGGAGGAGAGGGGAGGAGAGGAGAGGAGAGGAGGGGAGAGGAGGCTCAAGGCTAGTGATCTGTGTGTGACCCAGTGTTGATGATGCCGTTTCCTTTATATCATTATACCAACAAATGAAATGATCCTGTTCTCTCTCTCGCTGTATGTGTGTGTGTGTGTGTGTGTGTGTGTGTGTGTGTGTGTGTGCGTGTGCGCGCGTGCGTGCGTGTGTGTGTCAGTCTGCCCTTTTCCACTGCCCGTGACTCTTCCATTTCATTTTGGCTGTAGTTCACACAGTTAAAATGCTGTGCCAAGTGTGTGCGGCTTCTTCTGCATAGCGAGTGACTGACTGACTGCTGGGGGGAGTGTTCATGTTCATGACAATTATGTGAACACGCAGCTCCTTCCAGCACGGTACCGCTTACTTGCTGGCATTCGCTACCCGTCTGTCTTTATGCCTGTTAACATTACAAAGTTACCAATTCTCACATTCTCACCTTTTTTTTTTTTGTCATGTTGACGGCTCAGAAAATAGATGTTCAGATTTGGTTTACTGAGCATGTAAAATGCACAATACATGGTTTGTATGGGAACCTACAAGCAGAAGTGTGTACCCCACTGGTGCAATTTCCCCAGTTAGCCATGTGTAGACTGGGGTTGCAACGATTAACCGACGTCGCTATTAACTGCACTTTAAAACGCCACAGTTTTCTAACGGTGTTTTAGAAGCTCGTGTCTGTCTACAGCTCTGTGCTCCTCGAATGCAGCCTTGCATTTGTATGAGATTGCACCTGTCAAACATCTGACGAGAGTGACTCACGTTGTTTGTGTGGGAGCTGCATTAGCTTACAGAGAGGGGCCGGCATCCCAGCCTTACATCCGCCAAAAGCACTTGTGTGAGCATGTTGGAGACCTCGGAAAATGACCAGAGGGTTCTTGAAGAAGACTGATATCCAATTTGCAAAACATGCCGACTAAAAGTGGCTGCCAAAAACGTCCACAGCACCATCCAGCCATCCATGCTCAAGTCAAGGTAATAAAAGAAACCTAACATGTCAAGGGAATTAAATGTAAAATAAAATAAAATGTTTGCTAGTAATTAAATGGTGTAGACTGGCCTGTTTCATTAAGTCTGATCTGAAATCTAAAAGGCAACTACTCTTTTCCATTTATTTTCAAAACAGAGTGCATGATTTGTTTTCAGGACCAAAGTAAATATTGCAAAAAACAACAACAAAAACATAATAAAACCTTTAATTACAAAATGATTTTCATTTTTTCAGTCATTTGATTTTCCTCGTCCTTTGTGTTGTAAAAAGACATTACTGCATAATAGTCTCAAAACTGTGATTTCCTCCGGACTATAATCATACCATCAACATCTCATGCTGCTACATGCAAAGTGTAGGCTGTATAGCACAGATCGGCTGCCGTAATGGAAAACATTCACTCGCGATGATTTCATTCAGCATCCTAATTCTCTTCACTCAGCCTTGGTGTTTAGTGTCAATAGCCTCTGGGTTTCAACAATGCATTATATCACTTTAAAAACCTATATACATGCAATGAGGCAGATTGTTGGATCTGGCAGGAACATCTGCACATTGAAGACTGGCGCTACATACCTAGAATGACATGAACATTAGCTCTACACTGTACATGTGTAACCACTGGCCATATAGCAGCACAATCTATTATGAAAACATATCATCCTTTCCATATGGATAACCCTCCCCTTGATACCTTCCATATTATTGCATGCAATTTCTTCCTACTTTCACAATTAGCACTTAACATGAGCCAGTGGGAATCAAACCCGTGGCCTTGCGACTGTGAATGTAACACCATTCTTAACTCGGTGTGAATTGCTATGCAGCGTTGATCACACATACAACCACTTTCGATCCAACTCCTCCTCACATCTCCGTCAGCGCACTGCGGGGCCCGGCGGTTGCATCGGGCCTCGTATTGTTGCCAACACCCACCTCAGCTCTACGATAATGAGCTCTAGAGGCCCCTGACCCTGACCCGAGCATCAAAAGCCACAATTTAAAAATATCAGGCCGGACCATCGCTGAGGTCAGAGCGTCTCGCGGGTTTAAAGCGGTCATCACGACGCACAACAAGAAATGCACACCAAACTGCGAATCAGGAAACCCTGCCGGATAGTTAGGGGCATGTGGATGTTTATTCATGGCAGGTGAGTGTTCCTGGCAGCGGTGCTCATTTAACCATGGTGCTTAATTCTCTGCTTTGTAATGACGCACTTTTAGGCGCGTTGAGCAAACTAAATGTGGACCGCAAATCAACGCGCTACGTGCTCAGGCACAGACGCAGCCCCTGTCCTGTGCAAAATGCCATCAGCTTCAGCATCTCTCACAGGCACACCAATCCACGCAAACAGCAAACTCTATGCTACCCTTCTAATGCGAAACATCTGTCACTTGTCTGTGGCGACTAGCTGACATGTAATCATTTGGATTAGGCCCTAAATACTGGAATGGTTTATACAGCTATCAATTCACCATAGTGTTTAAATAGGCCCTCAGATGGAACAGCCGTGGCTCACTTCACCGCGGTCCTGTGGTAGCTGTAATCATGATGACACAGTAATATGGCTGCCTCCGTTTTTCTTTTACCCAGGCTAAATTGCTGTTTATGGCAATAAGAAGGCTTGTATTCCCAGAGGCCATAGCAAGTCAGACTGCCTCTTATTGTTTTACTGCTGGGTTGTGGTGCAGAGAGCAAACACTGTCACCAACATCACCCCACCCCCCCCCCCCCCCCCATGCCTCTCTCCTCCGTTGGTTCCCAGAGCTATTATTTTTATCTGAAAACCTATATAAGGCTACAGAGAGAAAAGAGGATGGGAGAAAGAGAAGACCAGAGAAAGAGAGAGAGAGTGAGAGTGGAAAACTGTGATTCTTCTGAAGCTGTGATCGATGTTAGCAGTGTGCCTGCATTGCACGTTGCCAGCAAAAAAGGAGGGCTCCATTGATTTTCTCCTATATTTCAATCACAAAGTAAATTCTGCACCCCAGTATCTTTCATGTTTCTACATGTGCATGCGTATGAAAACGAATGAGTAGTGAAATTGCCAGGGTTTCACTAAATAAAAACTGAAACGCCAAATGTCAAGCTTAAGCGTATTCTAAAACACTTCTTAGGCAACAATAGGCATGTTTGTGAGTGGGACTGGGGCACCTTTGGCATGGTAATGATGTTTCATGTGGATTTCTGTCTGCTGCTAGCCCATGGCGATCATCTGCTCATGGGTATTTGCAGTGCCTCTACACACAAATACATATGTAAAGAAGCGAGCAAGCAGCAAAGAAGGCATGATCGGACTCAGAAATGAATCTTCCCCAGTTTTACTGTTAAATTGAGATCAAGTAATATACAGGTCCGCAGGTCCATTATTAAAATGCAGAAGAAACCCATCAGAGGTCAGAACTAACAGCATAATGGTACGCACAGATACCCACAGGGCCCTCTTCTACAATGAGTTAACCTCTATTATCAAGCAAACACATTGCTAAGTTGTGCTTTGTTTGGCTCTCATTGTTGAGGAAATGGCTTCATATGGCAGCCGCTGATAATATGATGGGCTCACACAAGGTTTCGAATAGAGAGAGAGAACAGGAAGACAAAGAAAGAGACATTTGTGATTTGAGAAAATATTTTTCTTTAGCAGCCTTCAGTTCATATCCGAAGCAAGTTACTGAATTTTGAAACTGTGAAAGAGATTTTCTCAAATAAAATTAAGTTTTAATTAATAAAATTAAAACCAGTGGTTGTAAA
The DNA here is from genome assembly GCA_034670385.1 of Hoplostethus mediterraneus. NCBI lineage: Eukaryota > Metazoa > Chordata > Actinopteri > Trachichthyiformes > Trachichthyidae > Hoplostethus > Hoplostethus mediterraneus. The sequence continues at coordinate 3,561,318 of JAXDDW010000012.1, read as the reverse complement.
TTCTTCCTCCTCTATCAGTAAATTAAAAATATATTCCTCAACGTGCTTTTACTTGTTTGCTTCACAGGTTATTGAAGGTGGTATCCACTGAAAATCCAATATCTAGCTAACTTCACTCTGTTTTTTACAGGTAGCAGAGAGAACAATCTAGCTGTTGTTGTCAGCGGAGGAAAAGGGAGAGTCGTGCCCCTGATGCAAAATGCAACATATCTTGTCACTGTGCTGCATTATGGACTATTGAGGTTGGTGTCGGGGGAGGAATTGGTGTCTCTTCCTCTTCCATGATGGACTTCTTGCCAAGTGATTGTTGAACATATGTGCAAAATGTTGAGTCTAGAAAGAAGCCCTTGTTGTTTGAGTCTGAGCGACTAACACCAAACCCTGACGCTTACCGTTGATGTTTTAGATTGTTGACATTTTTTCTTGTGTTAACCTCACGTGTATTAACATCACGTCATCTACAATTGGCCAGGTATCCACGGGAATGAGAAAAATTCACCACCAAACAATAAAGTGGGGTCAGAATTGCAAGGTGCTTGACCAATAGCTGTTTTTAAACAGTGTTATATTGTTTTGGAGTGGATCTTCTCTTTTATCAATTTGTCAATGAACCAACCCACCATGGTGGCAACACCCGTCACCTGGTTTTGGCCCACGGCATTCCTGTATCTGCTTTAGTGGTCTCCTCTATCTGATTACTATCTCATTAAATTCAAGATTGAATTGATCTGCCCATGCCAGACCCTCTGCCTGTTAAACTGCTTAAAGAACTTTTCCCTATCCTAGGACCTTCCATTCTCTATATGATCAATCAGTCGCTCTCCACTGGCACTGTGAAGTACTTCAGAACTATAGACCAATCAAATCTGCCGTTCCTTTCCAAAATACTTGAATGAACTGTTTGATCCCAACCTATTTGATCCCTTTCAATCTGGCTTTAGATCTTTGCACTCACAAGAGTGGTCAATGATCTCCTGTTAGCTATTGACTCGAACTCAACCTCAGCACTATTGCTACTTGACCTGAGTGCAGCCTCCGACATAATTGATCATACGATACTCTTGAATCGTCTTGAAAATTACATTGGTATCTGGGGATCAGCACTTTCTTGGTTTAGGTCCTATCTACTCAATAGATCACAGCGCGTCTTTTACAACAATATGACCTCAGAGTGTTGCAATATGGACTTTGGTGTGCCACAGGGCTCCCTCCTAGGACCACTACTATTCTCTATCTATATGTTACCACTCTGTGACACCATTCACACAGTTGGCATTAACTTCCATTGCTACGCTGATGACATTCAAATTTAAATACCCGTCAAACCTAACGATAACACCCACTTTCAAAAACTAGAGTAACAGAGCCTTCTCTTACCGGGCACCCACAGTCTGCCTGCCTCAATCAGAGAGGCAGGCTCTATCAAAGTCTTTAAGTCAAGGCTAAAAACCCATTTATTCTCTTTATCATTTGACCAGCCTTGATTGAGTGGCTCAGTCTATGTGTATGTGTATGGGTGTGTGTGGGCGTGTCTCCTATCTGTTCCAGGCTGCAGCTCGGCAGAGTTGGCGTCTGCGTGGTCCCCCACTCCTAGGACGATGCTGACTGAGTGGGCGTTTGCGTTCATCCTATCTGAGCAGTGTCGGCACCTGCGTGGGCCACTGATGGTCCTCTGATGACACTGACTGAGCTGCTGTTTGCCGTTTGCACATCAGATCTGGACGTCCCACCATAATAAACCTTTATGCATTGTGTATACGCTGCTTGCCCAAGCTTTTTTGGGGGGAGTTTTTCCTTGTCCTCTGTGAGGGTCCAAGGCTGGGGGATGTCGTGTACTAACCATTTATTCTTTTCACACGTTGGGCACTGTGAAGACTTTTGAGACTGTAATGGTGATTAAGGTCTATACAAATAAATGTGATTTGATTTGATTTAAGTTGTATTACAACACCATGCCAGCATACCACTTATTCTGATCAATAAAGGATGTTTGCAGGTTTGTCTGCCTCCCGTAGACACATCTGCGTCACAACCAGATGGAGCATGGCTCCCTATTGTGATCAATAGTTTGAATCCTGGCCACTTTCAAACAGCCTGTCTATAGAAAGTATCAGGGAATTCACTTTGAAGTAGTTGTATTTTTCTATAAAGCTAGGCATGATTCTAGGGTAAAGGTACCATTTCACAGAAATTTGTAAGGCATATTGTATAAACACACCTACAAACCTTGTCTAGAATGTGACTACAACTAGATTATGACCACCGGCTTCCTCTAAATCCTAATTGGAGAAATGGATGGGGGAACATAAACCCTAACCCAAACAGGGACACCTAAATGGGTGGAGCACAATCTATGAATAATGCAAAAGGAGACTGGTGTGTTTCAAATTAAATAGTGAGCGATGAGTGTAGGTATTTCCCTGCCAAAACTATTTTCATAAGTGTATCATGATTTGCAAGAGTGAAAAACAATTCAAGCAAGAAAATCTGATTTGTATTCACAAAACTCTCTTTTCAGTTACGCTTTTAACCTTGCAAACGTCAATTTTGCGAGCACCGACTTTTGTCACTGTTTCAGCGCTCAAAGCCTGCCACGGGCCAGGATTTGCAAGCAAAGGGGAGGCGGGGGCTAAAACAGAGAGCTATCTCCATGCACCAATCAGGTACCTCTCTGTTCTAGCTCCCACCTCCCCTTTGTTTGCAAATCTTGGATCTAGCTTGCAAATCCAAATCTTGCTCAAATTGTTTTTCGTTCTTGCAAATTACACTTCTGAAAATAGTTCTTTCTTTTTTTCTTGTTCAAATTGTTACACTTCGGAAAATAGTTTTGGCAGGGAAATACCTTCATAGGGCAGACGAAATAGTTCCCAGCAGTGGGCATCCACAAGCACAGGCTGCTTTTACAGATCAAAATAGACCGAAATTTGATACAATCAAAACCAAAAGCGTCAACACCATAGGAGAAGCAATTGTCCCCCTTCTTCCTTGATGGAGGCTGGATTTGTGTTTCTATTTTCTTTTATGGTGCCATCGTTTCCCAAACTGTTTCTTTTATGTGCCTCGGAGCCCAGTGAAACATTGTGGAGATGCAGCACATCTTTCAAAACCAAGGCTAATCTGCAGCGCACACACAGAGTTTATATGTTGCTGTATACATCATTGTAGCTGCACTCATTCATTTCCCCTTTAAAGCTGTGAATGGTGACTTGTGTGAAACACGTCATAAATTAACTGTGGTAGCACTTAGAATAGGAGGTTTCGTATTTACCTATTTTCCCATGTCCCCAATCCCCATGTCAATCTTTAAGCTCTAAAACAACACTCTGTCCATGTGTAAAACAAGTAATTAGTTTCACTTCTTTGGGAAACCGAAACATGGTAGGCTGCTATATAGGCTCTTTATGTAGCACTAAAACAGCAGCGAGGAAAATACCTGCTGGTGAATCACTCAACTTTGAGGTGTCATGTTGCAGGGCATTAAAGGGAATCCTAATGCAGTTTAGTGTCGATTAAATTCATTCTGAAGAGAAACTGTGGAAACCCTCAGCTTGTTTTCATGTGGTGTATATTACATTACATTCTGCAATTCAATAAATGTCATAATATTTTTTATATTTAAAATACAATGTACAATATGTGGATTTTAAATAGCTAATAGCTAACAATGTAGATGGATTTTAAAACAATTCAATTCTGACTTGGATTTCCTCTAATAATTAACAATAGTAAAATATGTGACAGGCAACATCAATGTCTTTACTTTATCAAATTAATATGAGAATAAAGACAATCCTCCTTTCTATTTGATTAGCAAGTTTCTTCCCACACAGAAATAATGAAAATACTTCCAGAACCTGCAGATATTATATTACTGTACACTGATTGAACTGCATTACCTCTATATACCCCTCTCTCTCTCTCTCTCTCTCTCTCTCTCTCTCTCTCTCTCTCTCTCTCTCTCTCTCTCTCTCTCTCTCTCTCTCTCTCTCTCTCTCTCTCTCTCTCTCTCTCTCTCTCTCTCTCTCTGTGCCGTGCCTATCCTTCGCTTACTAATGAGCCGTGAGATTGACAGCTGGATTACTGGACTGGTTTGTAATCCTTTAATTTCTCCATTTAAGATAATCACCCTCTGGATGGAGCTCTGCCTACACACACACACACACACACACACACACACAGAGAGAGAAAGACTGCACAAAATACACTGTGTGTGTATATAAATAAATAAACGAGATGTGTGTGTTAATGCATGAGCAAAATAACAAACAAGCGGACATGGTAAGAAGAAATGCTTGCTAGCACCCTGTCCAAATATAGATTCCATGGCTAAATTAATCCAAAGGACAAAGTAGAGCACAAGTCCTTCTGTGACAAGGGATCTTTTTGATATTCAAGTTTGTAGAACAAAAGCAACTTGACAGTGGAGTCTTTTAATTAAGGCGATAGAATAGCAAAAGCCCCACAGCTTCAGAAATAGCTGTATGGCACAATACAGTGTGGCCCTCTGGAGATGCATTTAGCAGCAGCTCGGAGGGATACGTGTTGAGTCAAGCCAAACGTAAATCATTTTGATTGGGCCATGTTTTTCAGCTCCTCCAGTGCTGGTGACTGGGGATATGAGTGTTGGGGAACATGGGAGGTCAAGAGGCAGCACAAGGTCAAAACGCTTGGCCATAACTCATCAATAAAGTGAGACGCTATATGTCACTTCCAGTCCCTGGCTCAGGAAGGAAGGGGGAAGGGAGAAAAAGAAGGAGGAAGATGTGCGGCAAAGCAAGGGCAGGTGAAATGTTTCGTAAGCTGGTATGAATAAAACGATATCGTACTACCGGTGATTACTGATTTCTCATGATGAGGATAATAACGAGAGCTGCACACAGGAGCTATGTAGGTGGAACTTCTCTCTCGGCGAACACATACTGTGAAATATGTATGTCTCTGAACATCTTTTGGTTCAAGGTCTGGTCCAAAGAAATGACTATGCCTGCTGTAGAATATAGATTTCCATCTGACACGGCGAAGTTTCTAGAAATGTCACCGTGTGCTTCACAAGTATACAAGAAACTGGTCTGGCGCCGGTGGAAGTATTATGCTCAAGTATGCCTTCAAAAGTGTCATCTCGTCGCTCTAGCCCCATCTCCTCCTCTCCTCGTTCTCCACCTCTCATCCTCCTGTCTCGTAGCGTCCAGGAGGAACAAAAGAACGGAGCTAGGGACTTCTGAGTCCTCTCCGACTCCCCATGTTGAGAAACTAAGCCACTCCACAGTAATTACAACACCCCCAGAGTGCGGCAGGGCTCTAAACATGCAGGCTGGGGTTGACTAACCGCTAGAAATCACACAAAGAAAGGAGTTTTGTTTTTTTTTTCTTTTGAGACGAATCTCCCCATCCAAAGACCATTTCAGAGAGGCGATGAGGTAAAAGGAAGATTGTCTCAAATTGAGCTTTTCCAAATCATTTGATGTTTTCACTGAGCTCTTCCAGTGGTCTTTTCGGTTTCTATCACAGTAAATCTCAACGTTGCTTTGTTATATTAATTAGACCAGTAATGACCTATCCAACAAGCCACCTAAACGGCATTAAAGCGTTGCAGGGAGTATTGTGAACAGGATAACATGTAAGTGAATGGTTTGAGCCGAAGAAGCACCACTTCAATACCGAAGCCCTAATTTGTATTCAGATGCATGTAAATCCTGCAGCTTATAGGAGGGGATAACCTTAGTAATGAACTGGTACATACTGGGTTACACATGGTTAAGAGGTGAAGCGGAGGTCTGTCAGTGGGAAAATGACTTGTTTCTGCCTTGCAACAAAAGCCCATCGAGCCCTAATCAGGGCTCCCGATCGTTAAAGTGCACTGAGATGTAAAGGGCTAATACACATGGATTGTGCGAGAGGGTGGTCAATTAAAACAAGGCTTTCATCAACTAATGCAAATAGTATTCAGAGAATACAAGGTCATCAACCGCACACAGACATTTTCTTTGATTGGTAGTGTGAACAATTACAACCCATCAACCCCCAGCGGTTAAAGTGCCATCATTTGGGCTGGGCGCACCATGAAATAAGAATTGGAGTGATGGATAAACAATCCTGAGGTTGGCTTCCCAAGATGTTCACAGCTGTGGACGCAAAGTCTGCAATGTTTCAGCTTACAGAAGTTTCTTACCATTACTGTCTGAGTCAAGGTGTTACAGAAATTACTACATTATCCATTTCGTTACTTTTTGCTAAATTTGTTCTTGTCTCCACTCCTGAGATATTAAGTCTCTAGCTCCCCTTCCACCGCGGCCCTCTTTTTTCACACGTTAATACCTTGCCAAGAACTCCTTTTGGCTAACACACTATCAGGAGTGCCTCGTTTCTCTTTTTTCACTCCTCTCCACTCCATAATTTAACCCACAGCCGCCGGCTCTTGCAGATGAAATCTAAGGTCTGATAATATCATGATTACCTCCATTTGAAGGTCAGTTTTCAGGACACATTTAACTCACCTCTATTTTGTCAGGAAATTTAGATCTACTGCATAATCTCCCCTGGTAGAGTACTAATAGAAACCGCGAACACTGCTGTAGGAAGGGCCACACAGAGAGCACCGTTTTCACTTCAGCTCCGACTGCACCGCGCCGTCTGAAGGCTGGCAAGTCGATATGAATCACGCTCGTCTCTCACTGGGCACCAGATGGGAAAAGCAAGGAAACTATTTGTTTGTAATGAAAGTTCTTGAGAGTAAATGCCAAGACCCACCGACCAACCATCGGACCGCGGCTAATATGAGCACAGAGCGAGAAGAGCTCTGCAGAGATCAGTGTACTAGAACTAATAAAATTCACACGGACGCCCTGACAACAGGCAGTAATATTTCTGCTGACAGCTGGTTTCCTATCTATCAAACACCCTTTTTTTTTTTTTTTTTACTTACTACCTCCAGAAAGGAAATGACTACAAAACAGTATAAAAAGCATTGTGCTGTGCCGTGTACTATATCTTGGGTGGCTGGCTTGATGGAATGGGCTCAGCATGTATGTCATGTTGTAGGGAGTTTGAGGGATACAGGACCGTGTGGCTTGGCTTGGTAAAAAAAAGGCAGGCGAGATAAACAGAAATGATGTGGCTCATCTTCCATACCTGTATTCTATCAGCTCGCCACAGACTGCAGGTCCTGGCTGCAGAGATGAAAGACTCTCCGGAGGACAAGAGAGACGTTAGTGAGTCAGAGGGAAAATGGCATCCCGCTTATCAAACGCTTGGAAACGTAATCCCCCCACCTCCCCCGCCCACCCCCCCCACCCCCCCACCCCCGCCACCCCACTCCCTGGGCCTGGACATACTTATGAAAGCCCTGTCACTTTGGATAGAAGGTTAGGAGTCTGAAGTTCTCTACAGCACAGCGTACGCCAAGCAGGCTGTTTCTAACCAGATATGGCTCTTTGTCAGATTTACCAAGTGTGGTCTAATTGGGGTCACGTCACAAGTCATGTTTCAGAGATGGAATTAAGCTATAGGCAATCCACGCCGAAAGCATATGTTTGATAGAAGCATGATCCTGCTTGAATGAATGTGTTAGATTACAGTACAGTATGAGAGAACCTTCCCCTGCATGCACTACAGCAGTTGTTGCGAACTAATACAAAATAAATGAAGAAAGAATAAATGCAATAGTAGAAGTCAATCTTAAATCAAAAACTATTGGATTGAAAGAAGAAAGAACAGAAAGGGGGGGGGGGGGACAGCTTTTATGTTGAAGAAACAAAGGAAGACATCCAATCCTGTATTATTTTTTCATGAGGCAAGTTCATCTCCTAAGATTCAAGAACAAAAACATGGATTGGAAATCAAAACAAGCCCATTCTCTTTGACAGAGCAGTGTAGATTTAAGGTTACAAAGCACAAGCTCCAGTGAAGGATATGCTTGGCCAAGGCATTGACGCGTCTGGTGTTGCTGTCACCCAGAAGACAAAGTTGTCATTGTTTTTTTCATCTCTTCCCTGGCCAGCAATGGAGTGACCCTATATTGCATTACTCAAATCTAGTACTGCATTACTCAAATTGAAGACCGCTGCAATAAAGTCTTTTCCTTTATTACAAAATCTTGAAGACACAAAGCAAAGTATGCACTCAGACCTGCATCCGAGTCACACAGAGCTGTGCTGCTGCCCTTCTTTCTTCCGTGCTCAGGAGTGGTCAGGGGCAAAGGGTGAAACTCATCACTGCTGTCTTTTTGAATATGCCCTGACAGCGACTTAAAGAGGCACTATCCTGAAGGAACCAGGGTTTAAATCAATTTCTTTTGTGCTGAGGCCTCCTCCCCTTGCCCATGCTCCTAGGTGTCTGTTCCAGCTCGTAGAATGAGGTGATGGTTTACACAGCGATGTGCAATCACCGGAATATTTCTTTTCATGGCTTATCTAGCCACAGTGGGAATCTGCACGGACCAAGGCCCAGGTCTTGCCTGTCTGACTCCCCCTCCAACTCTCATCCAGCTCCGAGACAATCATCTCCATAGGAGCATGCGATGATTTATTCAGCCCAACTTAGAGGCAGCCCAGAGATTTGTGCGTTATTTAAACAAAGGTCTTTTATGGTGAACCACAAACCCATAACAGCCTGGTTAACCTATAAGGCCATGGAGGAATGACCGAAGGGGGGTACTGATGATGCATTAAAATTCAAGAATGACCTTTTGATGCTTGACCAGACAAAACCTCACTTCACCTTCTGGAACAACCGTAAAAAAAAGGGGACGGTTAAACATAGATGTTGGTAAGAGAGACTGAAGCGCCACAGCGGGATCACAGGAAATATATTTTTAACATATTTAATTAACATAGGTCAGTGTTAATGAAAGTGACATCGAAATGATTATGTCGTCGCTCATAAACTACCCATTAAAAAACAATAAAATGCAAGAAAAACGACTTCCTCTCCGACCTCACCGTGGAAACGGCTGTGGTCCGGGCATTGTTGAGCGACTGGGAACAGAGGCCTGGTTCAGGCTGCACCTGCTGGGCCAGTGTTCTTTGGTCCTTCCCCCATCGCTCACTGTCCGTCTCTCCTGGGAGACAACAGCCATGGCCCTCAGTGGTCCAGCAACCCCCTAGCCAGCTCTGTAGCATCCCAGTCCCTCCTTCTTCTCTCCGTGGCCCATTCATTTTCTCGGAAAGTGACAGTTTGGGGTTATACACACTGTGGCGTAAGTATTTAAGACTTCCTCCCGCTTTGTATCCCACCGTATAGAAAACAGACCTTCAGTCAGGCTAGCCACTGCCCATTAATCATTGCATGAGCTTAAGCTGCTGCAGCCCATATCCCTTTGAGTGGCCAGTTGGGAGGACAGCATGGCTCCCAGATTGAGTTTCACAGAGAACAAAGATAGAGATAGAGAAAATGAGAGACGGGAAGAGGGACTGGAAGGTAATATTGTATCACAGCTAGGGTTGATGTACCAGATAAGTTAAATCAAATTGATAGTTGAGCAGGGCTGTATTTATTTTTTTGGCGCAGTTTTTTTCCCCACTTGGGAAATCAGACACACACACACACACACACACACAAACCCTAACCCACCTAAACACATGCACACATACACGCTCACACACACCGAGGAGGAAGATCCCTTATCTGTCCAGATGCATCACATTCTGTCAACATTGTTTTGGCTATAGGGTCAGTAAGGATGCCTCAGCCAATTTCCAAACAGGCAGAAACCTTGAGCCCCAAGCCCCTCCAGGCAAACTCGCTCCCCATTGACCAGCTGCACTGTCCTTGTCAGCCTCCTAAATAACAAAATAACCTCCAGAATAATTCAATTGTTTTGCTCATAGCCGTAAAATGCTCAAACAGCCGTTCACAATGAGAACGCCATTTCCTCCTGGCAAATAACATTTCACATAACAATAGACAAATATTTGGCTATAAAAGCAAAGTGTCAGGGGAGAACTAAGCTTATTGCACTCTGCTGTTGAGCTGCTCCCAGAAGTGTGAGTAACAGCTTTGAGTAGGTTAGGGGTAAGAAATGTGCGGGAATGCGCAACGAGCCAAATGTTAGGGCTGAATCTCAACCCGCCAGTCCCTCAGCACCTTGCAGTAGGAGCCTGCGCAGTACAGCTGAAATGTGCACAAAGGCTGAAGCACCGTAGCTGCAAGCCCCCCTCCTTCCCGGAAAAAAACAATTTCATCATCTACATTCAGAGCTTTATTTAAGATATAAGGTGGTCTATATCCTATATGTGCAGTGAAAGTCAATTTTATGCTTTTTGTTTATCTGTCAATTATATGAAAGGCTGTTGGGATGTGGCTGAGAAGAATTGTTTTTTGACATTATAGCAAATATTCCCCGACAAATAGAAGCGCCAGGCTGAAAAATACGGCATAATTTCACATTGCGAGTGGAAAAAAAACCTCACGCTTAGACGCACTACCTGCAATGAAATGGAGCGAATGAAAAAGAATTGAATTCCTCTGAAAAATAGAAAGAATAAAAGGGATGGAAAATGTATTACAATGAACACGGGGAATAAAAGTTTTGCGGGGATTCGGGCAGCAAACATGCACAGCAGGAGATATTTCATTTAAATGTCTCCGCTTTTGTGAGCCTGCTGCTTAATCAATCAAAAAATGTGAGGTTCTCACTGTGTCACTTAGGTGTTTACTGATGGAACTCAACGTCACTCGACGATAACCCTTTAATTGTTTTGTTTTTTTCTCTTATAACAGGTACCTGTTGTCGCGTCACGTTTAACGGCATGGCAGGATTTATTCCAGCCGTGCTGCAAACTCTAGATTTATCTGCTGGGATGGTATGCATGCCTGCGCTCCAGCTGCTTGTGCTGCACGGCCAGAGCGTGTTCTGACCTTCTTTAGGCGTGATGGAGAGCCGTGCACTATGATGTATGTCCTCCCACACACACACGCGCGCACTCACTCAATCACACTAGGAGGCTGGGGATGCATCTGGGCAGAGGAGAAGGAAAAAAAATCCCTCGGTCAATAAATGAGATCCAGCGGTAGGCAGACTTACCTTTGAGGATGCTCTGGCCGTGCAGTACATCCCTTGAGACGATCACTGTGTAGAAGTTCTGGGAGAAGCCTGGTCTGCATGGGGGTTTAGGCGGCTGGCCTGCCTTAGTCCCCTGAGGAAGAAGCAAGGCGGCCTGTTAAGCATTGGCAAATTGACTTGCGGCCGCAGGGTCACACGCTGATCTCACAGGCTTCAGTTTACAGCATGGTGCGCTATCAGAGTCTGCAAATCAACATCTGTTCCAATTCACCGTGGCGCAACTTAAAATGTCAGGAGATTGATACGAAATATATATATGTTTGTAAAAACAGGGAATGGATGATGATGATGATGATGATGATGAGAATGACAATGGTGAGACAACAACAACAACGATGGTGGCAATAATGACGATGATGGTGGTGAGTAGCAGGTTATGTTTAACTTAAACACACTATGCTATCTATAGGGAGAGAGAGAGAGAGAGAGAGAGAGAGAGAGAGAGAGACTAGAGAAGGCAGCATGATGTGACAGATGAAGGTAAATCAGATTGTGCTGCTGATATACTCATTCACTCTAAACAAGCAGGCACCAGTATATCCAGAGGGCTCATTCTCATTCTCCACACAGAATGCAGTTGCAGCAAACCACTCCATACATCACTATAATCAATTTGGGATTTTCAACATAAAACGCATGCTTGGTTTCACTCTAGTGGCATAGATGTCTTTCTTTTACTTAATGACTAATAATATAGGAGCTGAACAAGCTACTACTGGATATATTGGGGGGATATAGGCTGGGTGCAGTGTGTTATCTGCCTAAGTTTTGAATTGAACGGGCTAGCAATTCATGGTGGTTGATTCAGTCCTCGCATGCATGTCCTTAAATGAGCAGTGGGCCTAATGAGCAAGTTGCTGACTGAGAGATTAATCCCAGACCGGGAGAAATGACAGTGCGTAAACGTGCGTAAACGAAGTTGATAGTAGCCAGCAGAACGAGTGGCGGCGGATCCACTGCACCCTGTGCAGCAACACACTGCAGTTCAGATAGGCGAGGGGATGAGGGATGGTAAGAGAGTTTACAGAATGTTTTTTTTCACCGGTTCAGACCTAGTTCAGACCTCAAACGTCGCCTTATGCTCGATTACACGCATCGCGCTGCCTTTTAGCGGCAGACTGCGGGGGGGAAGTGAGCCGCTGCCACTTTTCCCCGGGTTCATGCAGCGCACCGCAAAGCCCAAGTAACGACCACAGCAGTGCAGCACTTCCACAGCATTGTTAGCCGAGACACTATGCACGAATTAATTCATCTTACCAAGGATGCGCCAACGAGAAAGGTGCACGCCAGGATGACAACGCAGCCAACGTTCATCTTCGCAAAAATCGCGTGTGAGGGAAAGCGGGGATGAAAGAGACGAGTCCACTTCTGTGGTAATTCCCGCAGCAGTGTGTTTCTCCTCGGATGCAGAGTGAGACGGTCCCCACTTGTCTGGCGCAAAAGTGCCGCTGAGACGGAGATGCTGCGCTCCGTCCAGAGGAAGCCGGCGCCGATTGGATAGCTGCGTCACCACAACCCCTCCTCCTCCTACACCCCCCCCCGCCTCTCTCGCCCCTCTCGCCTCAACCCCACCCCGTGATAGCCCCATACAACTCTAGGATCTATTACAGTGAATTGGTTGATAAATGTATTTTCCAGGCTATTTAGATTCATATTTTGACTCCAGATGGCGCACGGCGGGTCTGGAGGTTTGAGTGACGACCAGCCATCCGAGTCCTCTCACGTGTCCGTCGGTACACCGGAGTCTATTTCACACCCCAGTTACCCCCTCTGCCCCTGACCCACAATATAAGTATAGCAAGTTATCAGCTTTTTACTAACGCTGCTGTGATTGCCCATTGTGGGATAAGTGAATGAATGCAATGTTCAAATCAAACGTGTGCCCTTAATCGCTATTGGGTGTGCACTGAAAAACAAAAATCCACCTCAACAAGTCGTTTTTGTCTCATATTCAGTCTTGCTATCTTCATTTTCTTAATATCAAGTGAAACATGATGAGATGAATGCACTTCTTTCTAATGCAGTTTTACTTATTTCAGGAATTTCCTTTAAAAAAAAAATCGTAGAAATCATTTCAATTCATTGGCAGATTTTTTTCACTTAACAAGAAAAATACTAAGACTCAATACTAAATTGTTAAAATGACCATTTATGCAGTTTGTATCAGCAGGAGGCGTCTGAAATGAACCCTATATGAAGTGTTGAACTGTGCCTTTAGCTGGCTGCACAATTTAATAATGTTGACATTTCAGAAGCCTCAGATGAGTGCTTCAATTTCCATATCTGAGAGGTCATGACAATTTAATTCCATCAAAAGGAATAGGACAGTATTGCAGTGTCAATCAACACAGCCCAGTGTCTGCCCTCGTCACTGCCATTCACTTTGTTTCTTTATTTTCATCAGTTGCCAATACTGATGTATAGGCCCCTAAGCTCAAATGTCTCAGATTTTGTCAGTGTTATTGCCTTGAATAATATCTTCAAAATAGACTGCGAGTCTAACAAAGAGGCCATAATTTTAGAAGTACTCTTAGTCTGGTGAAGTGCAGCTCGGTGGGTGTTTCATGCCAGGGGAAGACATTTTTTGAGGTCAGAGTTATCAGAAACATCTCTCTTCAGGGCATTGTGCTTCTGTTTTCATTACACCTCGCAAATATTGGCAGGGAAGCTGAACAATAACTGCTGAAGGACTTAAAACCCACCGCCTTGTACAATAAACAATGACTTTAATAAGTACTGTCACCTCTTAGTATTATGCACTCACCGCCCGACTCCCATTTCCCACATGGGGCAAACTGTTGACAGGAAACAGAGGGGTGAAGAGGAAGAGAGCTCCAAGTTCCCTTTACAAAAAAAACGTCTGAGTGGGCTGAATATGGCACCTCTTCAAGTGAAAAACAATCCTCTTCCCATTTTCGTTCTCAACCCTGCATGGCATCCCCTGCACTTCTACTAGTCTGTATGGGATTACGGGATTCAATCAAACTCACCTTTTCCTACAGTTGTACTTATAGTGAGTCACTCTGGGTAAGTGCATCAGCTGGATGCCTAAATTGTGAATATGTTTACAGACTTTGGTGATCAGAGTGCAGAGCAGGGATGGAGGCATAGAGGATACATGTAAGAGGATTGCAGTAACAGTAAGCAAAACAAAGACTCATTCAGATTGAGATTTCATTCATGCAGATGTTTTAAACAGTTTAAACCTTTTAAACAGTCACAGTCACAACTACAGTGAATTGGAATCAATTATTTATCTAACTGCTATAGAGTCTTTTACCAAAGTAATCAAAATGTGACTGAATGTAATCAGATTACATTACTAGGTTTGAGTCTTTAGACACTTTACAGATCTCCATCTAAAGCAGCTTAGTTACAGCACCATATGAAGTAACCATGGTCCTCCGGTCTTTTTCATCCGCCACACGGGCACATCAGTCCGCCTCTCTCTGCCTCGTGCACATCGTCTCGTGGAGGTTCTATAGGAGGGCTCGCAGAGGAACGCCGACCACAGAATCCCCAGTCTCCATCCAAGATGAGATTCATGAAATTATTGTTTTGCTGAATTAGTACCCCGGAGAGGGGGGCTGACTGATACTCTGCTCAGTAAATTCCGCGTGGCTCGAAGGTACTCTGCCAGTTTCGGAACGCAAGTAAATTATTCCACTTGAGTATCGAGCATTGCCTAATAAAAATACCATCTGGGCACTTGAAGTGAATTGGTTTAAGGCCATGCTGAATTATTTAACAAATCTCACCAAATGGGTCCCAGTATTCTTTTTAAAGGGGGAAATACGTTATGAACACTGTGGACTCTACATGCTGCCGTTTCACACATTTTACTCACTCTCTCACAGCTTGATCTGATGAAGTCATTCATGCAAGGTTATAATTCTCGCCACCCTCACTCTCCATGTCTTTGTCCCCCGTCTCTCTCTCTCTCTCTGTTAAATAACTCTGTTAAAGTTCTCATCACTCCAATGCCGTCAATATACCTTGAAACTTGTGGAGGTTTGTGGAGGCCAAGACTGATACGCGGTCTAAACCATGAGCAGACATTCTGCTACAACTTGTATGTGCTTTCAAAGAAGGGCTCGTTGGGGATGTAATGATCTGCACAGTTTAGGGCCCGATCAGAATATGTTTATTATACTGATACCAATAACGATAATTAGGGACTAAAACTAATTGATACTGCTATTGCTCAACATGAATCATCTTCATAATTTTCTCTGGAAACATTTATCAGGTTTTAATTCTGTGTTGTGTTCAATATTTTTTTTTTTATCTCGGCATCATTACATAGTTCAAATTTAGATCAGTCAGTCTGAGGTGCGATATTTCACTCCTCTGCACCTATGTGCTGTCAGATTTTCTCAAGGTGTTATATATATATAAATAATTTTCTACCAATCATGCCAGATCTTAATTGAGCAGTATTTAATTACTGAAAGAAAAGTTGTGTTACTGTGAAAATGCAACGTAATCTATGAATCTTCACACCTTAGCTGCAAAATGTCACTTACTGGGTGCTTCGTCAGCTACATGGACCGCTGCCATACAGCAATCCATGACGATATGTATGGCTAGATTTTCTTATGACTGTAAGACAATACATAACCTGCCATTTTACATCAAAATACATTGTTGTTTAAGTGCTTTCATGTATGTGTGTAACATGCAATAAGCAGTTTCTTGATGTTATTGTAATCTCTAATCAACCAGGGAGCCAGAGAGCTGAGATCACACTCAAATGAATTGATATGCATTACAGTTTTTTACGATCACTAACAAGCATTTACCTTTACTTAAGATACTTTTTCTAAACTCCTAACACAGCAACATACCTACATCACACAATTAGCCAAATAGTTAATTTTCTGCTCAAAACCACATTTTGTTCATTAAATACTAACTCTACATTTCAAGATGCTAAAAAACGTTGTCTACATACACTAACTCTATCAAAACACGGCAAACCCGACTCAGAAAAATTGCATTACTTTTCATGTTTCAGTTCTACCTGCATACAATAGACAATATGAAATCCATTGTTTTTTATGATTCAGTTTCCTTTTACTGTAAACCACTGTTTTGGCTGAGTGTTGAATGTGTGCATTTTTGGCAGCATACTATCTAAAACTGAATGAGTCATCTTTACTTTAGAAAAAAATAATAAGTGACAGAATTGCTGCAGTAAAAGCTTTAGTAGCAACATGAAATTGCTGCCAGTAATGAACAAAAAATCCAACATACATGGCCTTTGGCTCCAAATGTGTCAAAATAAGATACACAAATACAGTAAAAAAAAAAAAAAAAGGCACAGAAGGGAAAAAACACCAAAATGCATATTCCTGTTCTACAGTTTTTTACAGTCGCTAACATCCTTTTGTCCAATCTGTAGTTACATTTTCAAAACTCTAAACACAATTAGCACAACATCCGTCTGTTGTGGACTGTAATCTGTAATCTGTAAATTGTAATCTATACGATCTTCAGCATTTGGCTATGTCGTCTCAATTAGCACAACATCCGTCTGTTGTGGACTGTAATCTGTAATCTGTAAACTGTAATCTATACGATCTTCAGCATTTGGCAATGTCGTCTCAATTAGCACAACATCCGTCTGTTGTGGACTGTAATCTGTAATCTGTAAACTGTAATCTATACGATCTTCAGCATTTGGCCACATGTTCTCGTCCACATCACATCTATGTGGTCTCTCGCTATGCACCTTGGATAGAAACGCTTGGCATGCACAATGTGTAAACACAGTATGTATAAATACTTTTCAGTATGTCGTACTGTATGTACTGTAACCCATGTTTACATGTAGAGTAGCATAGGGTAAAACTCACTATAGAACAAGACATATTGGATAGACACCATACCTGGACGTATTGGTGCCGGTGCTGGTGACCCGCTCACTGATCCTTTCAAAAGGAACTGTGTACAACTGTTTCATTAGAACTCTGTGTTTGGTCTATTTGGCTATTTCTTAATGTTTCAGTGATCTGTTCATTCAGAAATGCTTATCAGCTGTTTCAATAAAGCTTTTGAACTGCTGTTGTTGCAGAAGTAGAGGCTTTATACTGTATTTAAGGTTTTGAACATTAGGTTTTCATTTCTGGCATGCTGTGTGCAAGCATTTGTAGATAAGACAAGAAAGATCCATCATTTTGGTATTGGGTAAGCTTGTATGTAAAGAAACGTGTTAAATGACTGCTTATTGTGTGAAAACAACATGAGTTACATGTGTTAATGGTACGGTCCACAACCGACGGATGTTGCGCTAATTGTGTTTAGAGTTTTGAAAATGTGACTACAGATTGGACAAATGGGTGTTAGCGACTGTAAAAAACTGTAAGTCTATATCTTATAAATGCACAGTGAGACTGTACAGAGTCTGTACTTTTTCACTTTCCATTGAATGCGTATATTCACAAGGTGTGCAAGCCACAGAGCATTCATCATCACAATGTTCACAGTGCTGCCAATGATGATGCAACTATTGCAGTGTTATCATCTATGCAAGGAATTATTAAGACTTGCTTTCGATGTGGAACTTTCTTCACTGCTGACCAAGTCAAAATTTTCTCTACACATTTCCAGAGTTATTTGACAGCTTCGTTAAATAAACAAAACTCACCATATTAATTTATTATCTCAGGAAAAAAAAGTTTGAATTGTTTTCATGCACGGCGCGCCAGCCTACATGACGTAATAGAGAGGATAAAAGTTCAAAAAGCACTCTGTGTACAAGCCCTTTCTAAAATCCATGCATGGTTTTCAAACAGTTTTTTAAACCAGGTCCCAGGTGAGTCAATGGAAAACATTGTTGTGGCCCCTGGGACTGTGGATCTGATGATTTAAGGGAAGGAGTCTCAAAATATCTCAGTGCAAGTATCCACAAGGCATTAATTCATATGTAGCAGGATTTTGTTGAGAGTTATTCTTTTTTCCTCAAATGTCTATTGGACATTTTTAGAAAAGTATGTGATTGTGCAGAAATTATATATATATAAAAAGTTAAACATACTGTATTCCAATACTGTTCCTGAAGATTAAGGTTGAAGTCGGCTGGCTGTGGTGGCTGAGGTTCGATCTCCGGCTCCTCCAGTCCACATGTCGAAGTGTCCTTGGGCAAGACACTGAAAAGATGGTCCCAATGGTCAGGCCAGCACCTTGCATGGTAGCTCACTGCCATCGGTGTGTGAGTGTGAATGGGTGAATGAGAGGCATACATTGTAAAGCGCATTGTAAACCATTTAAGTCGTTTTCAGAGAAAAGGCATGTGAAAAGCGGTGTGAAAAGCCAGCTGTGAGATACTAAAAGGAACTGAAAAGCTGCACAGGGAGCCAATCAACTGAAACTCCTGCACAAACACCACCATAAAGTTTCATCCAAAGCTGAGCTGTGGTCGTTCTGATTTTCAGAAAATTGAATCAAGGTTTGCATACTCTTCCTGAATGAACTAAATATGGATGGACGTGCAACAGAAATGCCTCCAGACCACAGGAAGCAAAAAAAAAACTATCAACTAAAGACCAAAGTAAACATTTACTCTCCGTCTTTTGAGCAGCAATAGGCCTAATATGAATATAAAGCAATTTCACCCACGATGTGATTCTTTAATCTTGCTGGATGGCTTTGCACTGTTCCAATGGGTCTGGCACATATTTCACCAGTACAGCACAGCAGATCCTTCTGTCTCCGCGGGGAACGGCTCACACAACCCAAATAGGGAGAAATCATTAGGCAATTGGTCAGGCTTTATCAGAGACTAGCGACAACTAAGGCCCATAAATAATGACACAAGTCTACGGGGTGCTCTCCACATTGAAGACACCGGGAGCTGCCTGTATCCCTAACCTTTTGACTGCCATTTCAATATACAATGATTGCCTGATAGCCGCACAGAGAGCGGCTCGACGGTGATGGATGATGGTGGATGTCGTTTGATTTTCATTTGAACTGGAACATCAGAATCTACTCCGCCTAATTAACCTCTCTGTCTGTTTCGTCTTGGCAGACTTCCCCCGCCACGCGGAGGGAGAGCCCACAGGCCGACATGCCTCCAACATGCTTCACACACATTTTACATTCTGCCGAGGCGATTGCCGCATTGCCACATTTTTTTTTTGGAGAAACCTTATCCTCAGAGTGAAAGTCTATGCTGGTGTCGTTCCATTAACCCTTACTTTGGTGAATGATTAGATATTAGGTATTTTTTTCTTCTTCTTCTTCTTCTTCTTCTTCTTCTTCTTCTTCTTCTTCTTCTTCTTCTTCTTCTTTTTCTTCTTCTTTGGTATTGCCAGAGAACGTGGAAAGCCTTTGCAGCAGCTTAAATCTTTAAAGGTTTTTCAAGGCTTTCAGAAGCTCGGGTGAGTGCTTTGACTCTATATGGATGCACTGTATGTGGTCATGTGCTTGTCTGTGCATGTCTGTGCATGCGTGTGTGTGTGTGTGGGCTGATACTTTGTTTAAAGAATATTCTTGGAAAGCTAATGTACTCTCTAGAGGCAGCATAATTGCACTTATTACACCCTGTACAGTAGAATTAAGCAAATTTATACTTGCTTAAGCAAAAATGCAAACACAGCATTTACATGAGTGCATCGTGCACTCTTGTATGGGAGTTGGTTTAATTAATAAAAGATGCAATCTTGAGGAGAGTTGTGTTCAATAACAGCAGCACCACAAGTTCTGACTGTCTAAAAAAAAAAATGCAATAACACATAAAACTGTTGTGTGAATAATTCAGAGGCAGAATGCATAAATAGTGGATTAGTCTTGATTTAATTATGTCTGTGTGGAAGCAGAGCGTGGCGTTAAACAAACAAACACAGGCAACCGGAATGAAGCAGCTCAGCACCCAAGTGGCAAGGCCTTGCAAAGGAGCCAAGAGCACGCTCCTGTAGAGATCAAACAAGAGGCAGCGCCATGCAGCTAGGGCCGGTCTGAGAGACGTACAATAGACACAGCTCCACTTCTCATTGTTGCGTGAGAGAATTGGAATGCGATGCTCTCGGTGTAGCCAACATCATTTTCATGGAGAGAGGCGTTTGTTTACTTATATACTTTGTTTACGTCCTCCACAGTCTTGTCGTTTTCATGCATCGGGCGATATTTGCTCCGTTTTGATAGAAAGCCGCTACAGTCTACGCAATGAGCAATGATTTTCTGATCACCTGTGCTGTTTCTCTGAAAACCTCTATAATGTCAGATATATGTCTGTAATAAAGTGGGATGTATGTACAGTGTGCTAGCTACGTAGCGCTTCAATATTCTTTATCTGGTCAGAATGCGGCCGGCACACTGGCCTTTATTGATTTGCTGTAGGCAAATATTAGAGATGACATATGAATAACTCCATTACCATAGAAATAAGTCTGCACTGTGGATATGGTCACAACATCGAGCACTCACAATTCTTGGGGTGAAATTGATCACACCATCTCATTCTTCTTTCGACTCTGATAAGGCTGTAGTTCATTTGCGACTGGCAGGGTCTTGCGAGAGAGCAGATGTAGCCTACCTGAGAGGGACACGGGGAGAAATGTGTTCTGATTGCAGAGTTATTCTCTAGGCCATGGAATCCAATATGAGCAGCTAACGGTAAGCTCTGTGTCTACACAGGCTGAATGGCTGATGGAGTTTAGGGGGAAAGAATGGGATTTGGCAGCAAGGCAGGGAACACCCTTTTCATCAGCGGCCATCCACTTTCATTACAACACACCTTCGAAACCAATACCACATAATCACACCTGAAACCTGATCAGAGAGAGAGAAAAAAAAAAGTTGCTATTCACGAGTAGCATTATTCAAAACTTTGAGCCGCGGCTGCGTGACGTGCACAACGTGCACAATGCATCTGCAGATGTAAAAGTCTGACAATTTGATTTATGCTAATGCAGCCCCACTTTTATTGTTGTCCTCACATTCAATTTTCCAGTTTCCATAGTGCTGGCATCGCCGTCTTTTTGGCAACCACGCTATATTTGCAATTGTTGAAATTAATGGATTCCTCGTGTGTCAGGAGCCATCAGCCGCCTAGCCTCCTGCAGCATCTCCCATCGGCGACACTGTTAAAACTCCATCTGTGCATGGGTGTCATACATCTTACCCTATTTGAATTCGCACTGCCCTCTGTGTCTCCTTCCAGGTAGAGATATGAAATATTGACTGCTCTCATCTGGGGCTGCGTACCCCCTCCCCCATTAAACCACCCCCTCAGCTACTCCACTATCAAAGTGCTGGCACAGCAAAGTGGAGAGGAAAGCAAAGGGGGGGGGGGGAAATGAGGGAACGAGCAAGAGGCAGAAAGAAGGTGGGAGATTTAGCGGGAAAAGAGAGGCAGGCATGAGAAAAAAAAAAGGGGGAGAAAAGAGCAGTCGCAAAATACGTGTAAACAAAAAAATGGTGTGCGAGTGAGAGAATAGGAACGTGTGAGTTTAAATATGAAGTGAGCCGACAAACGAGGGAGGAAAGTTAGAAATCTGTGAGAGAAAACAGAGGGAAAACTCTCGCCAGCAATTTGGATTACAGCGTGATGTGTTTCAGTACCGAGGGTGTGACACAACCGCTGATTGTGCAGTAAGTGGTAATTATATACCGCTGTCTGCCATCTACTGCTGAGTGACAAAACGTCTTCTTGCTGCACACCAGCCTGACACTACCCTCTCAAGTGTAGGAAGGAAGCACAGCGGTGAAGCCACGGCTGCTCTATCATTAAGATGTTCCCAGTACAGTAAATTCAGCGGCGGGGACAAAGGCAGTTGTTGTGATCACGATTTGTTTCCCGATGAAAATTAAAGGTTCCCAAAAGATGATACACTGAAGAAGCTCCATGTAAAAAAAAAAGAAAAAAAGAAGAAAAAAAAAGATGAATTTAAATGGAGTTGAAAGCAAAAGTTGGTGCAGATCGGATGTGTCTTCCTGGGAAAATGTGTGTTCATTATTGTGTGGTGGCTTAGTTTCGGTGTTTTCCATTTAGTGTTTGATGGAAGAGGTTCGTTTTATTTACGGCTCTGAGACACCGGCAGAATGCGCCTACCATTTTGCATTGGGGAACATCGAAGACAAAGGACATTTCATCATGAGAAGTATTTTCACGGCGGCCGTGTTTGCGCCTGCACATGTCAGTAGGAACACTGCTGGCCTGTGTAATGTGCCCGTGATTCATTCAGTGGATAAACGGTTCATCTCTAGTGGGTCTGGGATTAGACAGGAGGGTGTACTGCAGGTCTGAAGAGTGCTTCATCTGTCTTCCTGCACTGGCATCATCACTGCGATATAGATTCAAGACTACTATTACACTATTAGATCAGCATCGTGTCATAAAACATGAGATGCTTTCCAGATGCTGATTTAAGGAATTAATTTATTGCGAGGGTTTTTTTTTTTCTTCTGATCTCAGAATTGGATTCGTTTTATCGGGCAAAGAAAACATCCAGAAAACGAACCGCTATTAACAATTCATTCAATGTGAAAGATGACAGCATGGTGTGGGTTCTGTAAAATGGACTGTACTCAGTAGTGTTACTCAGGGGGTGGCCAGTGGTAGCTGTCATCTCACATTACCTGTGTGTGTGTGTGTGTGTTGTACGTTTGCTGCATTCAGCCAGCTCCGCATGTGGGTTTGGAGTGTTAATCACGCCTCTGTTCATTTGTCTAAGTGCATGCACATTAGACGTTGGCCACATTAGTATGTGAGAGCGAGAGTACAGCAGGAGGCAGGGCTGTCCCGTCCGGGATGGGCGGGGTCATGTGCTAGCACAGCAGTGTGGAAATAGCTGAGAAGGAAATGGGAGTGTTTTGCCGCTCAGTGGAGCCAGAGATGGTCCTCTTCCGGTCCGGGCTGGTCTGACCCACTGTCAGGTGTTTATAGAGACATCACTTCATTAGCTGTGGATGGTGCCGGACACACATAAGGACCCACCATCTGCTCCCCGAGCCTCGCCAAGGTTAAATATTCTCTGGGCCAGACAGAGAGCAAGGCGGTGGTAATATGTGTAAGCAACAATGGAGTTGAGTTAGAGAGAGGAAGTAATGCAAGAGAGAAGGGGATATGTCCCTTAATGGACTGAGGGGTACTCAGTAATAAAGACAATCCTACTGAAGAAGGTTACTGGTGTATTCGTTCACTGGAAGGGGAGTTAAAAAACAGATTTTTGTTTTTCTAACAAATTTGACATATACAAATACATGGAATGCATAAGTAAAAGTGATTGTGCATTTGTGTGTGTGTGTGTGCATGAATGAGTATGTGTGCACGCTAGATTAGCTTTTGGCTTTCACAGTAGGAAAACAAAGGTCACCTTTTATGTATTTCCCAAGTTAAACGGCAAACAGCCACGTAATGGGAAAACATTAAAATATGACCTGAATTTTTGTCTGTCAAAGCATTAATGTTATTTAATGCATCGGGTTGTTAGATCATCTACCGCCATCTAAAAAGCTGTTCGGCCTCATTTCACGGTAACATCGGGGAATAAACAAAGCATTAGGGCCAACAGGTACGCCCTGCTGGAAGTCAGTAGGTAATTGCTGCGTAAATTCTTAAATGCTCACCCCGACACCAGGGTCACCTCAGAGACGAGGGGATTGGCTAATTTGGCTAATTACCTTGGCAGATACTGATGAGTGCTTCCATTAGCAGGGGCACACCTTCCCCCCCCCCAGAGTCCTAATGTAGGGATGCAATTAGAAATGGCTCAGAAATCAAATTCTTTGTGTTTTCAACCTGGCATGTCTTGTTGCGGAGGACGCACTGCATTAGTGACACTGAGAGGCAAAAAGGTGTGGGAGGGGGTTGAGCTGTCCATTAGGGGGTGTTATTTTTTAATATATCTGAAATATGGAAGCATTGCCAAAAGATGCCTTCAAAACAGACATCTCAGAAATGTACTTTGGGGGAGAGAAAAGGGCATTTCTCTTCCCCGAGGAGCCAACTGCAGCACCACATCCATCATGTTCATTGCCATGTGAATGTTCCTGCTAACAGCACACCTTTGTACAGACTGAGCCGTCAAGATACTTTCATCATGCTCTGCATGGACGGCATCACATATTCAAGGCCATTATGCTGTAGGGGTGAGGAAGATCAAATATCAAATTAAGTCTGATTTAGGGTCATTTAACTCTCTCTCCCGGGTACAAAGGAGCCAACGTTTTTTCTCTCCCTTGAGATGGAACAATTTCCTGGGACCTCAACGGCTATGCATTATAATGTCTGGATTTCAGCTGTCATCTCAGCCCTCATTAGGAAAAGTTCCATGGCAACGGCGTAATCACTAATCGTGCTCTGGCGCATTTGTGTGTATGTGTGTGTCTGAGAGAAAGAAAGAGAGAGACAGACTGTTTGTGTGTGTGTGTGTGTGTGTGTGTGTGTGTGTGCGTGTGCGTGTGCGTGTGTGTGTGCGTGTGCGTGTGCGTGTGCGTGCGTGCGTGTGTGTGTGTGTGTGTGTGTGAGCGTGAGTGTGAGCCTAAGCGTGTGCATGCAGAGGTAAAGATGGCACATTCCCACCCTTTCATCCTCTCTCAGCAATCGCTGATCTCCTGACCAATCTCCATTTACATGAAAACCAATTACAGCTGAGGCTGAGGAAAGTGTCTCGTTCCAGAGCAGAAACAAAAGGGATGCAGAGGAACGTATCACCATGAAAAGGAAGAATTGAATTGATGAGTGCTGAGGCACAGCACAATGGATTGTCTGAGGGCTTGTCTGCTTTGATAAGGCTAACAGTTTCCTTTTAGGCAAACCACAGCCTCCGCATACGAAGACTCTCTCCTGCTGGGATTCTGCATCATGTCTTTATCTCATTCATGATGAATTTGCTGTAAATGAGTGGCTGTTATGAGACCACAATTTTTTTTTTGTCAATTGACGATGACCCAATAATCTATGAGTTAGACCAAACAGAATGCAGTGTTATTTGTAATGCTGCTGAATGGGCTGATTTCTGAGACGAGACAGTGGAGAGGACAGTAAACAATGCTCCAAAAAGAGCAACGGTTTGAAACCTTGGAGATCTCATCAAGCGAGAAAAATTGGCATTCGATTTGCCTCAATTCAACACGAGCATAATTGAATCCGTTAATGCTTCTCTACAAAGAATATAAAAGGCACTAGTGAGGCTTGTTAACAGCCCTTCAACATGAAACATTGGCTTTTATCCTTTCAGATTGAGAAACTTCAAACCACAACGCTATATGCCGTAACTCCCTGCTACCAGCACCAACAGCACCAGTACATGGACACACACACACACACACATGCAAGAGACAACACAATAAAAAAAACTAAATATCTAATTTATCAACAAGAGAAGCCTCCATATTCGACATGATGTCCAACCAGCAGGCAGGCGGGCAGGGCGGGCTGAGGGCTGAGGGCTGAGGTTCTGGAGCGGTGGGGTGGTGGGGTTCAGGTCAGGGAGCAGGAAGGAGGAAATGAGTGGAGACAGCCATTGCTCTCTGCGGTGAGCCTGTGACACCGCCTGGCCACCTGTCAGACCGGGTTTGCTGCCTGTCAGACAGCAGCCTGGGATGGGACAGGCAGGCAGGCAGACAGGCAGGCAGGCAGGCAGGCAGGCAGGCAGGCAGGCAGGCAGGCAGGCAGGCAGGCAGGCAGGCAGGCAGGCAGGCAGACAGGCAGGCAGGCAGGCAGGCTGGCAGGCTGGCAGGCAGACAGGCAGGCAGGCAGGCAGGCTGGCAGGCTGGCAGGCTGGGGCTCAAACTGGGAGATGAGGGCTGGGGCAGGTGGGGAAGATTGTATGTGGATGAGCCTAGAAGACATATATACACGACAGAGAGGAGAACATGCCAAATGAAGCTTTCAATATTTCACTGTATTTTCACTTTTAAAAAGATATTGTATATTTATATTTACTTTATAATGATACTTTATTGATCCCCGGGGGGAAATTCTGGAGTTGCAGCAGCACAACAGTATCACAAAAAAGGCTTAAATATTAAATACTACAATACTAGGTGACATGCCAGTACATCACTGTATATACTATATATTTTAGACAGTGATGTACTGGCAAAGCAAAATTATTTTGATGATATGACAAATCTACAAATTTACAATTTTTTTATTTTAGTAATAAAACTGAGTTGGGTGAACCTTCTACTACATCTCTGACTGTACAGTCGGTAGTTTCTTGTAGACTGTAGATAACAGCGTTATTTCTGCAGCCATATGGTGTTATAGTATGAAAAAGAAAAGTTGGAAGACTCGACACAGCTGGCCAAACTGAACCAGTGTGATCCCAGCATTTCTTTTGGTTTGGGGTTGATATATTCGCTCCCCTTTATCCGAACCAACCCACCCGGTCACCCGGGGAAGAGATGGTGTGAAGATTTGACACGTTGCATTCTGCTGTATTCTGTTTGAGCATTGCATTAATCCTCAAGTCAATCTCTTCCACATACAGAGCATAAATATTGAAGAGTGAAGCAATATGGGGCAGAGGAGACGGCGTGCACACACACACACACACACACACACAAACACACACACACTCGTATATATGGGGCATACTGCAACACACATAGAAATACATACAGGAAAAAAACGAACCCCTTCCACGTGAGCGCACACACACACACACACACACACACACACACACACACCTCACACTCTTACTGTGAATGAAGGCGGATATCAGGCCCTGTTTTCAACAAGGTGAGGTAGGGGACATACTGTCGGAGTGCTTTAACACCACGGACCTGACAACACCACGGGCTGAGAAGGTAGACAGCTTCTCCCCATACACACTTCAGCTCTCTTTCACTCCTCCTCACACACTATTCCACACACATGCACACACACACACACACACACACAAAGAATCCCTGACCTCTGTGGTGTGAAATGGTGGGGCGGAGAGGAGAGAGGGGGGTTGCAGAGTAAAACGAGAGAGCTGTCAGAGGAATGCATACAGCACACACTTAGCAGGGCTGAAGTTCAGATGCTGCCCGGATCCCGCAGAGCTCGAGGGGTGAACATCTCAATTCAAGCGATTCAGCAAGCCGAGCACAAATCAAGTTTTGTTGACTGCAGGCACGCTCTCTCCACATGTCCCCCTCCTGAACTCGAACACCGAAATATGAAAATCTTCAACTTTAATCACAGGATATTTTTCTGTTCACTATTATTCCATTTTAATATTTTGGATTCTCGTCGTTGGGGAGCAAAACACTGTTTAGCCATGATTGATGACATCCAATCAGGTTCCTGCACAGTAGCCTCTCGCCACCCAGGGGTATCTATGGAAATCATTTTCATATTGTGAAATTGATACCCACTCTCTTCCCTGACTGCCTTTTCCTGTTCAACTGACCTAATCAAGTACACAAGATGAATATGTGGCGGCCATATGATTAGGTCTTGATCGTGTTTACTCTCTCCCTGTCTGCAGTACGAAAGATTGCTAATGGGCAGTGAGTTATGGCAATAATAACCTAGCTTCCTTATAATAAGGTAATCAATTCAATCTACTGTCAATTGGCCCGGATTAATGCACCATCTTTGTTCCCTATAGGGTGCACCGTAATTGAAGGTTTCTGTGACTATTGACTTTGGTTGAGTAAACATCTGTTCTTTAATATTTTTCGTTGAGTGCCTCCATTAATTATGATTGGGCCCGATTAAGGGAGAGCACATTCAGTGGAATATATCGGGATTCAGTTTGTTCTCTGAGCACATCTGATGAATGAGGTGCCGTCTTGCCCCTCAACATCAATAGTTATTACTTTTCGTTTCAGAGTACAGTACCTCCCACCAGGGCCTCTTAATATATGCTTCTTCCTAAAACCTACCATGGCATTTTAACCCCTCTGAGGCAAGTGAGATCTGATCTTTCAGCAAAGAACAGGTTTTTATTATCATAACAATCACACACACACCACCTTTGTACAACAGGCCAGCCATTGCCAGGGTGTCAGATGGAAATCCAACTCCCACACACATGGCCTTTTCTCTCCATAGAAAAAGTGCAACAGTGACCCTTCAGAGACCCCTCTGTGGTTCGGTAAGGGTTGCAAAAAAACGTCCGAGTAACAGAGAGAGAGAGGAAGAGAGATTAGAGCTTCTCTCTTTCCTTCAGAGTAATGCATCTCTCTGAGGGGAGGAAATCAGAGAATGGGGTCAGGCAAGATATTAAGCAGGGCTTCAGACAAGTCTGAATTTCAGAGTATCTATGCCGACATGAAACCACCAAATTAAATTCAGTGCAATTGAATCTCCCTGTTCTCTGGTCTGAAACTCTCTCTCTTTCAAACAAGGCAGAGAGTAGACATCAATAGTGTATGTATTGATATTAATGTTCAGCATTATGCTTTCTAAATGAAATCATAGCAGCAGAGAGGAACATAAGGCCTTTATTAACAACATGTGCTCAAATTGAATTACCATCTAGCTCTATCTCTCAGGTGGCCTTCCTCCAGGTAAACCAAGCTGCTGCTGATGTATTGTTTACCTCGCTTTTCTGAAGAACAGCCTGGTATACTAAACTTGCTGAAGTTGGGGTTGGCGGGTGAAAAAAAATAAATACAATTCATCTGGGACATTTCTTTTTGGTGCGGTTTTTAAAGCAACCGATCCCAAAATACAAGGCTGTGCTCAGTGAGTAAGCTGGACCGGTCAGTATGAATGGAACAAGAAGACATTTGTTTACTATACTATCCTAGTTTTTTTTCCCCCTTTTTGCTATTCTGCTGTTTGTTTCTCCCATGGGCTGTGAATACAATTTGAAAAAGATGCAATATAGCACCGTCTGGCCTAAAATCAAGCAGTGTAACCAATTTAAAGGACAGTACTACCGCTTGTACCTCTTTCGCTTCATATTGTGCCACTATTTCACATTATCCTCCAACATTCAGGCTCCCGCTGGGCCCGGTTCCTCCTCTGATGTATACCCGCTATGCCAACCGTCAAAACATCCTGCCATCTGGGCTCAAGGTTTGGCTGATCAGTCCCTTCAAACACTCTACTTACTCCAGCTAAACATCCCCAAATAAGCGGATTGCCGTCACAGCTCTTAGTTAACAAATGGATGTCACTAAGATAAACATTTGCGGATGTAGACTTCAGATTGGAGCTCTGCTTGAAGTGCCACTGATGCAGGGAGCCACACTGGTCATGCAAAAAGCCTGACAGCAGTAAGGAAGGTGTATAGAGCTCAACAGTGAGGTTCCGGAAGTGAAAATCCCATTCATATTCTGCATAGGGATTTTGATTATTAGCCATAATGTCGTAACCATCTAATGTAGCCTCACCACAAGCTAGTAGATTGTGAAATGATAGTGTATGCTCCTGTAGAAGCCACAAGTCTGTATGATATCAACCTTGTTTTGAGAAAAACATGTTTTATTTGTGATGTCATGGAGAAGTACTACACTACCCACAATCCTAAAGTGTAACAGCGACGTCTCTGATTGGTGGAGCTTGCTGTTACCATGGAAATGTTTACCGCACCCGCGAACGTCTTGTCAGCTAACGTTAACGTTAGCTACTAACGTAACCTAGCTAGCTGCTTATCCTATGCAGCTGGAACGAATCACTGTACCATGTCGATGACAACACTTTACATTATACTATATGAAACACTATATATACGCTCACAAAACAACAACAATATCAACACTATACTATTGACAAATGTTAAATTCAAGAAGAAGCGCACTAAACTACCGTTAGTTTGGAAGTTTTTGGAAAAGTATCATTCTCAATGGTTTATGGGATGAGTAGTTCCTTCACTTCATGGACTACTCACTTTCCTATCTTTTTTTTGCTCAGAATCAAATGTTTTATGGTCACGATTCATCGTCTAGCTGGTTGTCTTGGTTCCAACCTTAAAACTCTTTATAGAAGGATTTTCTGAAATGTCTATGGAGTAAATGAATGAGAAATTTACTTCCAGAACCAGAGCCGTAAAAAACGTGGGTGGTCTTTGTTGCGCTCTATATAGGGTTACCACATTTGATTTGTGAAAAACCGGGACATTTGACGCGCGACGCGGGGCGTTAAACCATATTTGCAAATATACTATATTTAACAGCTGTAGGAATCCCTATTGCCTCTCTTACCTCTATTTGTCCTGACGTAGATGCACTCTGTGGCAACCAGAGGGGGAATCAGGGAGATGTGCATATCATTTTAGAGTGAGACACAATACCATTGCAGTTTTAAGCACTCAAGGGTACGTTTATTCACAAAAAGGAGGCTCAAACAAAAATAAAAAAACTTAGGTTCTTCCCTCTTCTGAGTGTATTAAGGCACCTATGCGCAGTCACCAGCAGCATGGGGTTCCTCATCTGACCCTGACCCTGATGCAGCTGCACTCACTCTGGACATGTCTGCTGTTCTCTCGTCCTCCTCGTCCGTCTCTCCCCCCATTTTATAAAACTGACCAAATAAATCAAAATAATCCGCATACGAAGTTAACGTTATACGACGTAAAGTATTAACGTCAGGCGATTTTGTCTCGGCTAGTAGCTAGCTGAACTTTCCCACGGTGGGGTCGTGGAAGCGAATGCTCGCGCCAGACTGCAGCAGTTGCTAGGTGATGAGGTAAACTTTCGTATTTCTGCTACCAATTAAAAAGTAGTATAGGCATATGGCCAATCGTCGCTGTGTTTTACTTTACTCATTTTGACGGGATTGGATTGAATGTCTAAATGTAAACAGGAAAAACAGAATAGCAGTAGAAGAATCCGGTTTTATTTGGAACTCTGACATTCTAAATTAGAAGAAGTACATTTTCACAAAAAAACGGGACAATTCGTGTCCCGGGAAAGAATAGTCATTTTCCGGGACAGTTGCTCAAAAAAGAGAACAATCCCGGGAAAACCAGAACGTGTGGCAACCCTAGCTCTATAGTGTAGTTAGTACAGGGCTGAACCACTCGCTTCACTGAAGCATTGATTTCTTACATTGATTTCTTAGTAGTGAGAAAGATTAGCCTGTTAGCTCTCATTTGTTTGTAGCATGTTAGCTGTTTACTAATAGCATGGTTGTTTATCAGTAGCGTGCTAGCTGGGTGTATTATCAGCCTGTATTGACATGTTGGCTGTTGTGTGTAGCATGCTAGCTGATGTTGGTTGCTAGTAGGTATCATCTTATGACTAGGACTTATGAAATTGGGAAAGGTATGAAAATTGTTTAGTTTCTGAACTGCTGAGCGGGCCGCCTTCAAGCCAGCAGTGTCCACCGTCCCATTAGCTTGGTTGATGAAATCAATAGCAAGTTTAAAAATGATTGAGTAATGTTGGGAGGCAGAGATGAGCCTAAACACAGGTACGGGGTAGTGTGGGAAGTTTTCTGTTGTATCTGGTGTCGAGGTGGGTGGTTCCAGCCTCCTGGAGGTGTCGTGGGCCGAAATCAATGAAACACCTGTGATGGGAGACCACTTGATAACCCCAGTGACCGACCTGCACCCTCACCCAACCCTGTACCACTTAGATTAGGTGGCTAGCGAACGGCGGTGCCTGTCGGATGGTCCTGTAGATTTATGACGGCATGGCCTGATGTCCTCTCTATCTCCATTTGTGGGTTAGTGCATCATTCCTATGACATCTGAACCGGACTGCTGTGTGGATGCTCACCCGGGATTATGGCACAAAGTATTATAACATCAAATCCTGTGTATTAATAAATAGGTGTATGTATTATAGAAAGGGATGTTTAATGACGTTTTTTTAACTTAATGGGATCCGATGAAAAACAAAAGAAGGGACAGGCAACTTTGAATCATGTATCTCATAACGTGCACTGAAGCAGAGAGAGAAAGAGAAAGACTTTACACACTTACAGTCCCTTAAGCAAAGAAATAAACACATTACTAACAAAGTCATTTACAACTCAAGGGCTGCCAAATTGAGGATTTAATCTCTGACAATGTTGAGTTTGCCTGGCTGGGGCAGGTAACACGTCTACTTTTAGTAATAGCTTGAGAAGAAAAGGAAATCTTCACAGGTAATAAAAGGAACTGGCTTTTGAGCTACTGCCGTTACTGTACACCACACCAGCGAATGATGCCTTGAATAATGTATCTCACTGGTCTGGCGGTACCATAAGAAATGGACACCTAGAGATGTTCTTGTTCTTTGCAGATCCATGCGGTTTACAGAAAACGTGTTCAGATAAATGGAGATATTGAACCTTCAGGAATCCACTGTGAACAGTAAAACTCTTATGAAATCCCTTTCTGTCCCCTGCAGAACGGGACTGTGCTGCAGTGAACATTTGTCTTGAATATGAAATCCCTTTTTCATGCGTTAAAAAATACTATAGCTTGATTAAAAATGTTAATCTAGATGAACTTGTGTGATGGATGTGGTGGTGGTTTTAATAAGAGGCCTCTTCATCCTCCCTCAGATGGCTGACAGATTACAAAGCAGACACGGGCGATTGTCCATTATCCCTCCCCACCAACACTTCAATATTCATATCAAACCTGAATAAAAGCATGAACTTGTCAGGCCTGGAAGCATTTAAATATTGAGAAGCCTTCCATCATTTCTTTCCCAGGGCCAGCTCTTGAGATGAAAGGTAAGGGAGTGGAAAGGCTTGGCCTGGTCAACCGATTTGAAAATGCTGATATCTGCATCCCTTTGAAAATCAAATGCTTTGCCTTTGTCATCAGGGGAAGCGTCTTTGATATTTCTTTCTTTTTGTCACCGTGATGCCAAGCCTTCAGCTGTGTTATGAGTGAGATGGTTCCAATATTAATGATAATTGACCATTTCTCATTTGATCCTAAGAGCCAGATGTGAAGATCTGGGGGGAAAGGCTGCAGCACAGATTTTCTCCAGAGGAAAGAGAAACAAGTAGTAAAGTAATTCTATTATATCAGCTGTCCATTACAGAAAGTCGAACCTAAAGGTCAACCTAAAGATTGTTTTTATTTTTTTTTTTTTTTAGATAGTAGTAGATAAGTATTAGTAGATTAGTAGATAAGTGACCATTGTTTTGCACCACACTTCCCAGTGTCACCATAACAGTGTCACCAGTACTTTGCCATCTCTGGACTGACAGCAGCCCACGCTGGTTTCTCTGGGGGTGTGAGAGCTGCTGAGACTAATGAAGAGACTACAAACAAACACAACATCTACAAAGACGGTAATATCTACAATATATAAATATATCAAACATGTTTTATAAAGCCATGTGATAACTGTTACATTATTACTGCATATCTATTATAGCCACAAGCAAACCTTCCAGTACCAAAGAAAAACAATCACATCTGCATCGATCCTCAGCCCTCACGAATGATCATTTAGGTTGAGTCACTATTGTGGAAAACACCAGAAAACACCCATGTCATGGATTACTACTTTAACCAGATGTTAAAACACACTTTTTACTGTGTGGCTGTGTGATTCTGAAAATATCAATAAGTAGAACTCAAAACCTCAGAAACCCAGTTCTGTAAACAGCCAATCATTTTCAGCTCTCCTGGAATACGGTCGATGATTCAGGCCATCCAGAGACGCTGCTCTATAATCAGAAAGCTTGCCAGCTTCCTAACATGCCGTCTGGGATCCGGATGCAGTGATTTCCTTAATGACCACCTCACTGCAGGGCGACGAAGAGGCAAACAGGGAAAGGAGGCGATCTGCTCTCCCAGCCAGGACACTGGTCCAGAGGAGGCCTCGCTGAGTGCAGGTCCAGATCATTACGGAAGCCCATCACCTCCCATGAGCAAGGCTGGAGTGCTGCCTGTGGCCATTCTCATGGCAGAAGAGGGCAGTGCATCATGTGTCTATGTGTGTGCACTTGTGTGTGTGTGTAAGTTGTTCGTGTTCATGTGTCCATATGCTTGCATGAGCAGGTGAGCATGTAGCCTGTATATATGTATTTGGTGTGAGCAGTGGTAAACTGGTGCCCTCTTAGGTCTCGTGTGGCATTGGATGATGAAACACATTGTCAAACAAGACAGCAAGTGATTCAAACTGTCTCCATCCTGTGGTCTGGATGATGCACCTTGGGCCCCACTGTGGGCAGGCTCCCGCTGGGGGCCGGTGCCTCCTCTGATATCCACCCACTATGCCAACCATCAAGACATCTTCCTCCTGAGCTCAAGGTTTGGCAGATCACTCCCTACAGCTTCATCAGATCATGTCCTTCTTTACATTGCCAGGTTGCCACAGCTTAAGATCCTTTCACTAGTCAGACGTGTTAGTGAAGTTAATAAATACCTTCAAGAATGAAGTCTGCAGGATCTCCCGTTAATAATTCATGGAAAAATTGACTGCATTTTCTATTCACTTGAAAAATGTACACATTTAGTATAGAGTGACTTAAAGACCTTGAGATTTATACGGCCCCTGGTAAGAATCGTTCAGCAAGTTTCTGAGAGTCGGTCAAGATTAATGAGGGTGTGCCAAAGGCAATGAAAAATATTTAAGATGTTTTTCCATAGCTAATGTGTTTGAAGTTTTCAATAAATTGGATTTTCCTTGAGACTGCATGTGTATTTTGGTGGATATTTACAGACTGATTTTCACTTTCCTTCCACTTTGTGTAGCCGTACTTTTACTTCAAGCCAGCAGTGTCAGTCCCATGAGCTTATTGTTGTTGGTGAAATAAAGTACTATCAAGCAATGTTGGGAATTCGGGCTAAGCCTGAGCATAGGTACAGGGTAGTGTAGGTAGTTGTTAGTTCTGGGTAATCCTGTTGAGCCTCCTGGAGGTGTCGTGGGCCGAAATCCCATCTGTGATGGGAGACCACTTGATAACCTCAGTGACAGACCTGCACTCACCCAACCCTGTAGCATTTAGATTAGGGGGCTAGTGAATGGTGCTGCCTGTCTGATGATCCTGTAGATTTGTGGGTTAGTGCATCATTCTGACATCTGAATTGGTGTGAATGCTCACCCTGGATTATGTATGGCACAAAGGATTGTAACATCAGAGCCGATGTATTGGCAAAATTCAGTCCACAGGGTGGGTGTTTTTTTCATTGAGTTATTCTGAGAAAGTGAAACATATTGCAGAGGTAAAAAGGACAGCGAAAATATCATGGCTTGTCAAATTATGGTAACCTTTAATTCATCAAAATTCTCATGTAAAGAGAACAAAATAACTGTATTTTTGCCAAACTTGCTTTGGGTTTGTGAAAAACAGGTTTCTAGGGACTGCTGTGCATGCTGCCAGCGTAACCACCACTCTGACTCCATTTTCAGAAGTATAAAGTAACCCCACATAGGCTCCCTGAGGAATTCAAATGCGGCATAAAAAAGTGTTATGTTCTGCAACAATGTCTAGCTGCCAAAACTGATCTTAGCCTTCCTCCCTCCTGGTGCAGTGTGCAGTTGCCACAGTAACTGGTGTTACGGCAGGAGCCGGGGCAGCCGGAAGCCCTGGTGCACACCCTGGTAATTCACCAGTTGTTTTGGCTGGCGGGGATACATTCATTACACACCGCGCTCCGGTTGAATAAGGACAGGATCTCTCTGCCGCCGGCTTTGTGAACAGGATTTAGCTCCAATTAGATTCAATTTCCAGGTGTTATGATTGGGATTACTTTGTTTTGACAGAGTAGGAGAGCGAGAATGTAATAAGTGGAAACATTAAATCAAGGAGATGGACGACGGAGAGCACAGCCTCAGGAATTGCCCCGTAGTAACCGGATTGTGGAGTTTTGCTGAATTGTGCGCTCAGAGGTCGTTGAGATTGTTTTCCTCTTCCACTGCCGAGTGTGAAGAGGAGATCAAAGAGGGGACAGGTTTTCTATTCATGCAAGTTAAACCACAGTGTTTGAGAGAAATAGAGGTATCAGCGCAAACGTTACCAGCTTAAAGCGAACAATTCGTACTGACAGCTGACGATTTTATGTCTGCTCGGTAACCCCGTCTCACCTCTCACCCCCTCTCCTCCCACCTTCTCTTTCTATTACCTTCCCTCTGTTGGCACTCTGTCTTTCTCTTGCTATCGCCTGCGCAGCCATGGCAGAATACAATCATTCACTTTTTTTTTGTCCTTTTTTTTTCCGCCTTCAGTGAACACTCCAATTCCCTGTATGGATGGAGACCATTACTGATCAGACAGCGCATGGGGGAATGTGACTCAATGGAACGTCAACCCAGAGAGTCACAGGTGGGCTTGTGACAAGTCATTAAGTCCCGGCTCTGTCCCCGTGTAGGAGGGGGTGCCCTGGGTCAAATGGAGACACTGACTGTAGAAGTGTAGCAGAGACAGACAGCGATCATAACAGGCCTAATGGGCAGGACTAATGGCGCAATGGGCTCCAATTACAGGCCTTTCTGACAGCTGCTCACCGGCTTCACCTGCACCGGGAGCACACCCAGCAACCAATGGCCGGGCGAGTTGAGAACATTGTTAGCTTCGCATAGAGTCGTCTCCCCGGACTCCCCGCAGGAAACAATGGTCCGCTGCACGCAATTAAAGGGCCTCGCTGCAGATGGAGGAATTTTACTTTATGGGAAGGAGGAGAAGCAAATGGATCTTATGGATCGTTCTGTATTCTTCATGTGCATTTGACAATCTGTAAGAGAAATGGGGGTAATATCAGGTTGTATTTGTGATCTTGAAGACTTCTCCCGTTCCGTTTGTTGAACCCTAGAGAGGGGTTTTTTATTGTTTCCTGCACCTTCTGACATAGTTGCTCCTACTGAACAACGGCGAATTCAAACGCACATCATCGCATGGTTTATCACTACAGTCATTAATAAGTCTGGAGAAAGCTGACTTTGGAGCCAACGGTTGACACTGCCGATGGATCACCGGGTATTATTTTCCCCAGAGTTATGATCAAAATATTAATTGTGGTGCTGTGCTGTGCTTCATGGCATCAATCCATCTGCGAGGAGTACATTAAATAAAGAGAAGGTCCTTCCTCGGAAACCCCGCCCGCTAATGCTCCCCAGCATTATGCACACACATTTGTCTTGTGAGAGGGCAGCTTGTCCTGCCAGTGAATTACTCTCCAGTGCTTAAAGAATATTCATTCACTTACCACTAGAGCAACCTGTCTCCTTGCAGGCTTTCTAAATGGCTGCGGATCATTATCAGTGATAGTGGGGATTTTTTTTTCCTCCCCCCCACCCCCCACCTCTCTGTTGGCAAGTGTGTTGTTTATGTGTTGGGCCAAACGCGCTGGCTCAGCATTCGGTGTTGATGGATTAAAGCTAGTTAGGATGACAGAAGCATTTTGGGCCGTCACCGAGTCACGTCGCTCTTCTGTTGTGTATCACTCGTTCATTCGGGGGAGCGCAGGCTGCCACTGATGCGGTGCAAATACGACATTTATCGGGAATGCGCAAAAGTGTTTTAAATGTAACAAAGCATTTAATATGGAGAGTGCACACAAGCCCTCCAATTTGCCATGACATACCCAACCCACTTACTGCCCTCATTCTGTTTTTCTTCTTTTTTTTTTATTCTGGGTGTGTTGACCCAAAACCCCCCAGTCAGCATTCCTGACCACAAACTGAACCCCTGCCTGCCAATTACCCAAAAGATAATATCTGCGGTGGCAATGTGACTGGGATGCTCATTACCCCATTGAACCGGAACCAGCATTACCCTCTCCCAAGTAAGGTTATATACATACTCAATATTGCATTTCAATAGGCTGACCTCGGCAGTGGCGGTTTAACATGTGAACCCTCCGCGCTCCGCCGAGGACTTCACAGCTCTATTATAGAAGTCAGCGGGTCACACTCAGGAACAGACGTTATACTCATATTAAACAGTGATCCGCTCTTACACACCACCTTGCTCGGACCGCTTGGTATTCCAGAGGCGACCACGCGCTCCACACGGGAGAGTCGGAAACCAGACTGCGCTTTCTTCATCTTTTTTTTTTTTTTTTTTTCTTCCCACACTTTCAGTTTTAATCCTGTGCGGCTAGGCTGGTGTGAAATGCGAGTGGACATGGCAGCATGCTGGGCACAGTTGAATCCGCAGTGTAATAGTGCAGATGTTTATGGCTGTAAGTACCTGTGTTACAGCATACCTGACTGCCTTATACAAGCAGCCTTCTGTAATCCAATAACTGAAAATGCACTGAGAGGGAAAACAGTAGCTGCTAGACGTGTTATCTTTTCTTTGAAAGTGGTACGTATTTCGTAAACTATGTCTGTGCCGTATTTTGTCCACGGTGTGATCGGGTCACCAGCGGTCGTCCACCAGGCTTATGCCCTGGAGAGCCCTTGGAAAATAAGCAGAAAACAAGCTTTGTAATGCCTCTCTGTTTCTCTCTCAGCCTCTCTCATGGGAACTATCTTTCCACGTTGCATAGCTTGTGTGTGATGGAGAGGGAAATAGACTAGTAAGGTTCTTCTTACCTCCTCCAAGCGGTGTCTGTTTTATTGGGAGTCTCCAGAACTCAATTTCCATGTCATTTAAGGCCTTGCCTATAGGGAAGACTGGCAGACTGACAGTCAAAGGTGTACGATCTGCCGTTATCTACCCTCTACACGCACACATCCATCCCATCACGTCTTTATAACACACAGCGCTGTCATTTACTGCCAAATCAGCTCATACTGTTGACACACTCCATTTCAAAAATATACAGTGGAAAAGATCATTTTATGTTTGGGCTGAGCTTGCAGGCCTGTGGAAACAAGGCGGATGAATCCTGACAGTCATTAAAAAATGTCATTTTAATTCAGGTACCGGCAGCATAGCATGCTTAACAGTTGTCTTAAAAGCAATACATAGCTGCCTACCTCTGGCTGATATAAATAGACATGAGTAGGATGCATGGCTTTATCTCTCATGACTCGTGGTTAGATGAAGCCTTGGTGATGAGTGGGTTGCAAAGTGGAAATGTTGATCAAAGTAAAAGTCAATGTTTTGTTGGACTTTTCTGTCTTGGTGAAAGGTTCCTCATGGAAAATGGAAAAACCTTGAAGGCAGAGAGAAAAGATGATCACATTATAAGTCCAGTCCTTAATTACAGTATAAAACCCTTTTCTGAAACACTATCAGGGCAGCAAGGTGCTACAGAGATCACCCTTCAATCAGACGACCCAGAACGTCTGGCTGCAAACATCCGCCTGCTGGAGTGTCCTTGAGCAAGACACTGAATCTCTGAAGCTGATAGCAAATAGAGAATTTATGTATGGGGATCAGTAAAATATTACATTAATGTTATTAATAGTATTATCAGCTCATTACTGTCTTTGCATAGTGAAAAGAAATAGAAATAGAAATTTATTGACCTGCATTTCTGAGTTATAATTTTTTTATTATTTTATTTTATTTTATTTTATTTTATTTTATTTTATTTTAGTATTACTTACATCTACAACATGTATGCTAATATACCCCACTTTTCTTTGGTCAGATTCCAAAATGTGCCATTAAACTCAACTGAACTGAGATGTTTCTGTATCGATTTACTCTCAGGTTAGGAGTCTGTTAACTAGATGCACATGTTTGCTCAAAAAAAAAAAGAAAAGGCAGTGCACCGGGTTGTAGTGATGGATACTGGTAATTACCTTTGGTGATCTCATTTAACCCTACACACACACACAGGTTTAATTGCCTGGAACAGAAAAACACAAATTGAGTTAATCTGGTGTAAGGAGATCTCGTGTGGAGAGAGGCCTGAGGAGTGATTGGAGCAGGGTGGCGCTTCATCTCTGCAGACAGGGTGTGGCCGGTGGACTCCTATGGATCCTCCATGGGGAGAAGATTAATACGACTCTGATCCCGATCTTGCAGAAGGCGTCAGCTCAGTTATGGTGCCAGTCTGTGTGTGTGTGTGTGTGTGTGTGTGTGTGTGTGTGTGTAATAGAGAAAGGGGTGAAAATGAAAATAACAAAAATGAAAACATCAATAAAAGATTATCTCCCTCTTGTTTTATCTCACACGTACTATCTCTCTCAGTAACTGGAAACTAATCTGATTACTTTCAACTCTGTAATCTGTGAGCGATTAATGAAACGAAAACATTCTTCCAATTTAGACGCTGTGACTGGCATCGTTCATTTATCACCAGTAACAGTATCAATCTTTAATACAACTTTATTTCCATAACCCTTCATCACAAAGCGTGTATCAGAAAGCATTTACAGAAACCATGCCTACCTGGATTTAACTAATCATCAGTCAATCACAGAACAAAATGGTGCAATAAGCAAACAAAACAAAACCAACCAACAAAACTCCCAAGAAACCTTCAATTCAAAGAGGGAATCCCCAACCAGGACGGCTGTCAAAGAAATAACAAGGACAATGATACTGAGATAATATATAATGTATAATTATTGTCTATATTCTCATACGCAGTACTTTCCTTCCCTTCTCAATCATATTTCCCTTAAAGTATGCTTCTCGTGAGCTGATTCGAACATCAAATGCTTTCGTTATCTGATTACAGTGGTTTTGTGGGATGTGGGGTTTTGCAGCAGATTAGAGTTACCATTTTCTCTGATCAGATTTCTGTAATCCCCTTACATGCATACACCATACAAAACATCCCAGAGGTCTCCGTGTGATGGGTAAATCATCTCTCTGTTATCTGCAAGCCCCGTCTGTGTTCTTTTGGCCATGTATGTCTAACATCAGATCAATTATTAATCGATGAGCAAACGCAAGCCCTTCACAATTACACGGAGCAATTAGAACTCAGCGCTGGATATCAATAGCCCGTATAGCAAACATGACACGCTGATCTCCAGATAGCTGGCATTCATCAATACTTTATGAACCGACAAATATTTGTGCCCAGTCTGATCTTATCTCTGCGATGAGTTATGGCATCTCTCATCTTTTTCCATCAGCCAATCTAACAGAACAGGAAATTATGAGAAACATGAGCAAAAATAGAGATGGGTATCGTGCCCCGTTTTATTTTTCAATCTTCTGAAGCGGCATTGAAGGTCAACAAGCGTCCATCTGCTTTAGAGGTGGAATTCTTGAAGCGCGTCAGTAGGATTCGCTGGATAGCTTCGCCGTACGTGAACCTTGTACTTGAACCTCTCTTGGCCCCTGAGAAAGACCTGACGTCATTAGAGGCAATGCATGCACCAGGAAAGAAGTTTTCATATTTATTTCCCCTTAAACTCCAATCCCCAAAAAAACTGTGCTTCAAAAGTGTTTCAAAAATAAATACATTTTAAAAAATAATGTTTTCATACATGAGAGGAAGTTAAGCAGTGTGTTTGTAGCTGTGTGTAACAGAGATAGAGTCCCATTTGAAGGGTGTTGAAAGCCAGTCTAGGGGTTTTTAAACCCTATAGCCCTGATATTTTTCCCTCTCTTCTCCAATAAGCTTCATCTCGTGTCTATTCAGTTTTTTTTCTGTTGTTCTGTTTTATTCTTTTAATATTATTTCAAGCTCCCATTGGTCTCCTGCTCTGTCAGGAGATACTGGAGTTACATGCTCCCTCTCAAGATGTTCTACAAAGGTAATACGATTGATGATTCAAATGTGTTTGTGGATCCATATGAAGTGGAGTAACTAATCCTTTAAGCTTGTTGGAAAGTATTCTGCTATTATAAAACCTAATAGGCACCACTAATTAGATCTGTCTACCCTTGGATAAACAAACTTTCATCTCCTGAACCAAACCGGCAGAAAGAAATCATTTGAGGCGGATCAAATGTGCTTTTTGGACTGCGAAAGTGGCGTGACCTACACTGAACTGAGTTTGTTCGTTCAGGTCAATTACAAATATGGAAGGTTTATCAGCAATATAGAAAT
Organism: Hoplostethus mediterraneus; assembly: GCA_034670385.1. NCBI lineage: Eukaryota > Metazoa > Chordata > Actinopteri > Trachichthyiformes > Trachichthyidae > Hoplostethus > Hoplostethus mediterraneus. The sequence goes on along the minus strand of JAXDDW010000012.1, from coordinate 3,519,561 downwards.
GAGGAAATTTGACATTTTCCAAATGTTTCTGCATCTATAAGCGTCATTGGAAAGGTCTGTAATAATGCATATTTAATTATATTCTTCAAATCATGAAGGTCACTGCTGGCGAACTCTCTCCATCGATCAATATGTCTGCATGACCTAGCAAGTTAATGTGACAAGACTTTCACTGGTGAATTTATTCATTGCACACTGAGTCAGAAAATGCTGCATGATTTCTGACCACTCCACCTACAAGGCTTTCACACAGCCTGCATACGGACCTTCTGCAGGAAAAGATGCCTTTTGTTCCTCACCAGTGATGAACTACAGTTGAGCCGCTGGATGAATACCCACATCGGTCACTTTCAAGCTGTCGCATTTGCGTGTTGTGTGCATTCATAGTCAGAGGTTGTGTACCTTCGGGTGATGTGGACAATGATATGGATTGACGATGTTTCTCAAAACATCTCAAAATAGCTCTTCTTCTGTAGGCTTCGGTTGTACAGTCTGACTCATCACTCATGGACGCACTTGCTCACCTCCTTTTCTGAAGGGTAAAAATGACCTGACTCGCCTGTTATGAGAGATGGTGGTTGTTTCCCCTTTGAATGCTATGATGTATGATCCATGTGCGCTGTGAGCATGTGCTCCCTATAGACTATAGGGGAGGATCAATACTGCTGCTAGCTGCGAGTTTACATCCAAAATATAAATCTCCAAGACGTCTGAAGAATGGAGCAGCAACACTCGCGCACATGAGCGCTGACGCCCTTCTCATTAACTTGGTTTCTCAACCCACACACCCCCTACCAACACACACACACATACACACACCACCACAATCGCCAGCCCCCCATCACCCCACCCCACTTTGACAGGGAGTGAGAAATAAGATCCAGTGCATTCCCAAGGTCACCGTGACAGTCTCGCGGGCTCTTGAGATGATATGATACACTTCACACTGTCTGGGAGACTTAAATGAATCTTCAAGTGCAGAGATACAAGGGGAGAGATCCAGCGATGCTCCAGACTTGACAATAAACAACATATCAGATGATGAAAGAAGTCGAAGATATTGATAGCTCTGTCTGCTGAGGCTTTGTGCTGGAGCTGCCAGCAGGAGCCCGCCAGTTTTCAGATTCCCCACAGTACAGTGCTCGCTTTTAAACTGAAAGTAAACTTTGGTGGTTTTTAATGTCAACAGTGTTCAGCGAGGCCTCGAGGATGAGTGTCGCCCCCAACCTCAAACTAAATTATGAACCAGCAAAGAGCAAAAAGCATCTGTTGGAAGAAAGTGTTTAAAAGAACACAAGTGCAGGCTGGTTCCCATGAATATTTGATGCCCCAGTCCTTGCAAGAGAGCAGCACATTACTTAATGTCCCTAAAGGTGCCGACGCCTCCTGTCCTGCTGTGAACACGGACTGCCTGTCTACCTGACTCTCAAAAGTCTTTGTATTAGTGTGCAACCTTGCCATTGTTTCTCGGTGGGTTTTCTGCCTTTATTTCAGTCCCCCAAAACACTTCCACTAAAAGTGACAAAATGTTCACCTCGGCATTGGCAAAGAGTTTCGCCAGCCGATGTTGCCGTATAAATCACACCTCTTATTACCTGAGCACACTACTTCTTCCCTTAATTAAAACATTTTGGTGCGGCGGCAGGTTGGAATGGTTTCTGGAAAGTAGAGGCATACGTCAGAGGGAGGATTATGAGGATCTAACGTCGGAGAGGAAAAGGTGCTTAACTGTGGAATTACAGCTGAAATGAGTTTTTAATCGCGCAGTTAATGTTAGGGAAATGCAAAACCCAGAGACGGCTGACAGTGCAAATTACCTCCATGAAGGATAAGACACCGCGAGGGAAGGCAGGTGGACAGATTATTTCATATCAGATTGCACAAAAGCATCCTAGCAGAGACAATAGAATTAAAGAGTGACACTTTTACCTCCATAATTGGACTTGCAGGCATTTAATCTTGTGTTAAAATGTGTAAATAAAGTTAAAGCTTGTGAGTTGTTAGCCAGCCGCTGATTCATCTGCTTGAATTGTGCCTCTGTAGGTAATGTAGAATATGAAAGTCAAATATTACTTGGACCCATTAGCTACAGCTAATCCTATTTTAGTTCATGTTTGCATGGCTTCATTGCAACAAAAAGTGAGTCCCGCTCACGCTTCAGCCATCTCCAGAAGAGCAGGAGAGCGTGTTCCTGTTAATGAGATACTGGTTATCTCCATAGCACACTGCCTCCCACCCCCTCCCAGCACTGCATTATTGTGCATCAGAGAGGAACTCTCAGTGTCATTAAAGTTGAAAGAGGGTAATGGAACAGCACCTAGTTTAGCGAAGGGTTACCATGACCCAATGGGAATAATGTTCCTGGATGAAGAGCTCTCATAATATTGTATCCATGTAAAAACGGAGGTGGAGACAGTGGTGGGAAAATGGAGCCTCGCCAAGCCCAGCACTCCCTCACAGGTTGTTCTGGGGCTCCATGTCCCGTTTGATACATCGACACAATGAATGGATCACAATGAGCCATTAGGAAAATTATTCCTTTGTCAGCGGCTTTTGGAAACTCTCAACCTGAGAAATTTCAAGGACCATTTGCAACATAATTTGAGCACTATATTCAGAGTCCCTCTTTTTCGGAGAGCACGCCTTGCCGATGCATTAACGGATGACGAACACCGCGGCGATTACGGGCAAAACACGGCAAAAGGTCCGAAGCGCAACAAGTCAAATGGCCTGTATAATTTTCAGCGAGGAAGGCTTGTGTCTTTTCAACTTGGGTGGAGACAGCTAGAGAGAGGAGCCCAGTGATTGCAGTTCCCCAAAGCATTTCATTATTGCAGTCTGTGTGATAACATCTTTAATTCCATTTTAAATAGGTTTATATGTCCATCATAAAATGCTCCCTCGTGGGTTTAATTATTGCTGTAAGATAAGAGATGCTGTGGAAAGAGAGCAGGGACAAAGAGGAAGAAAGTAATTTCTGAGGACGGAGACACAATTTATGTGGCCTCGGTGTGTGATGTCGTCCTTGTTATTGCTTATCGTTTGTGACATCACTTCCTGTAGCTTTCTTTCACTGGCTCTATCTGGTCATCTACTCAACACAGACAATGGAACGACAGCATTTGGTGTGAGTTTGACACAAAGAGGCTTATTATGGTGGAATTAAGCGTAATCTGGAATTCTCTATAATTTAAGGGACTTCTGACATTAACAATCACGGTAAATCTGACTCTGATCATAAATACCTTTACCTGCTTGCTGGTTTGTCTGTGTTTCTTTTGTATAGAGCACAATACGTAATACCTTGATAGACATAGAATTTATCGACTATTTTGCAGTGGTAATAAATATTATCGTTTCACCACTTTTCAGTACCCTGCATCCTTATCAAAGACACACTCACTCACACACACACACACACACACACACACACACACACACACACACACATTTGTCTATCTCTTGCTGACTAAAACTCTCCCTTTATTGCTTTAACAATGCTCTCTCTCTCATTCTCTCACTCCAAGAAACACACATGCACTCTCTCTCTCTCTCACACACATACATGCACACACACACACACACACACACACACACACACACTTCCATGCACAGGATGACAACGGCTAGACCTCGTGTGCCTGAGGCGCCGTTACCTTCAGACCAGACACTGGCTGGCCAAAATTGTTATGTCAACCATAAAATTACCTTCAATTCAAATTCACTTCAGCTCGTTGGAAATTCATTCCGTCTAGCGCGAAACGCATTTCTGTGATAGAGCCGTACTTTATTTCTCATTGTTGTTATTCCCACAAAAGGAACTGGTGGGTGTGAACCCTGAGGAGTGTGTATGCTGAAGTGTGTAGTCACTTAAGCTATCTTTTTATTCACTTGTGACGCTTTTCTGATCTATTCTCTCTTAACTCAAGGTAGCCTCTATCACGCCCACAAACTCTCCAACCGTTAAGTAAGCTGTATTTACCACTTCATCTGGTGCATGAAATGTTTAGCTTCTTCCTAAGAAATACGCAACCGCTCCAGAGAGACAGAAACGAGGTGCATCTTTCCCGTAACCGACATGATCCTCCTGTGTACATTTTGTGAAAATGTTAAAACTATATTTGAACTATGCACGTACAGTATGTACATCTACAGAAAACTACGGAACAACTCAAAAACCATCATAGTGAGTAACTTCACTCAAAAGTGAAAATCAACAATGAATCCCCTCGGAAGTTTGGATTTCCACGTGACTGTATTGATTAGGTGTCAGTCGTAGTCAACACTGATGGGACCTTTATTACTCCACTTAATGGATGATGTTTTATTAATGACTGTGTAATAAGATTATCTTTATCTCAGTGAAAGCCATCAATCCGCCTTGCAGTGGTGCAAACACTCATTAAGCAGTGTATAGATCACGCTCTTACAAACGTGCTGGTGTATGCTACAGCTAGCGGCCACCATAGAACTGCATTGTCACGCAAAATCATTTGTTTGAGTTATCAGAAAAATATTCTCTCAGAGACAAAGTCAAATTATGGGATCATTAGTGGGTTTATTTTTATGCAGCGTTCCGGTTGTTCCTAAATTATCCCGGGATCGTGACCGCGGCGGGATGGATTGGAGGAGCTGATGAATGTGGATGTCTTACAGCTCTCCTGATCCAGCCGTGCTGTGTTTTACTGGAGCTTTAGTGCACGGCGGTGGCTAGTGGAGTCGGCCTCTGAGGTAAAAACCATTTGAAACAATGACGGCCTTTCCCCCTCTCCCTCTTCATCTATCAGAGGTCTGACACAGGTCAGAGAGATTGATCTGTCTTTCGCACGGGCCTGACACCTGCCGAGTTCTGGCGAAGCTTGTTTAACAAGCGCCATCCTCTCCACCAATAAAAAGCACCTTTTTCTCCCTCAAGGCATCACACAGGGCAGCGCTCAGCATATATATTAGCCATAACTTCTTTTTAAAGGCAGGATTTATAGACCCCACAGTGGGGCTATATGACAGCCTGTGTTGGATTAATTACTCCAAAACAATTTGATATATCTGATTATTAATTCTGGGACACGAGCTTGCTTAGAGCAGAGACTGCTTGTAAAGGTTGGATTTATCATGTTGACATTTGGCTACAGCTAACGCTCTCCTCTCTAACTCTTTCTCTCTCTATGTCTCTCTCTCTCTCTCTCTCTTTTCAAAGTTCTTCAAAGCTCTGTCCTTCACAGTTCTTTTTCCACTACACAAAGGGGCAGAGCATAAATATGCCCTTTTCGTCTGTCTTCCGCTTCTTTCTCAATGAGAAAGCCTGGGATGTTTTAGCAAGAGATTACACATTGTATGCACACACTGTCTTTTGTCGATGAGCGCCAGGCACCGTGCGCCCTCTCTACTGGCGTACCATGCATGACGGAGCACGCAAATGAAAGGTCAAGCCCATCGACATCCATCTCCTACTCAAACAGCAGAGCCGTGTCTGATCCTGCTGTATGAACAAACAATAAAGACACAAGGAAGAGAGAATTCAAGTAGATGCATCAATCTGAAAACATTAAAGGTTAAGCCCCCCAGTTTGTTCTGCAGGTTAAGTCCCTCGGGTTGTTCTGCAGGTTAAGCCCCTCGGTTTGTTCTGCAGGCGCTCGGCTCCACGGTTATGAACTCCCAATTAAAATGCATGCAGACGAACACCCCGGTAGCAAAATGGAAAAATCATTCACATTGCTATGCATCCTGCCGCAGTGAAAGGGTTGCATTGACTTCGAATGCAAGTAACGGAGTCTGTTGCTGTAAGCTTTGTATTGGTGACCTAGTGAACCTGCAGCCTGGGAGTATACTGCGCTGCTGAGCCATCAGATGTGAAGAGCTGATCCCACCAAACCTTTGACATTGACTTATAAAGCCAGGCCTTAGACCAAGCTTATCAATTCTGGAGACATCACACCATGGTTGCAATAGACCCGAGGACACAACCAAGGAAGCCCACTGAAGCTCAAGGCCAGAATATAGACACGTTCCAATATGACAACTGACCTTGAAAATGAATTTCAGTCCTTTCTATATCATTAAAGTGAGCCAAAACACCTACAAGAGTCATTTCCCCAAGCACTGAGTTTCATTGCACAGTTCTATTTTGGCAGGCACTGTATGTGCCCTTGGTGTGATGAGAAATGTGAACGGCTACACAGCGCACACACTCCTGTGCTGTAGTACTAGATCTCTCAGACGCACAGCCACGTCGTCATAATTTACATCCTCCTTGAAACATTTCGGCAGCATGGTAAAAGTATCGTCATTACCCCATCATCCTCTTTAAGGAGTGTATCTGGCCCATTAGGGTGGGCTGGTGGGAGTATGGCTGTGAAATAATGATCACTAAGAATTCTATAAAAAGAAAACTGTCGCAAGCATGTGTTAGTCAAAGTGGAGGAGCGATTAAGCAGGCTGATTGAAAGTGTCCCACATGAGCAGACGTGTCAGACTGAAAGAAAGTTCGCTATCAGAGTAATGGGCCAAATATCTGCTCCGCTTGGCTCCTCTCTCCTCTCTCTCTCTCTCCTCTCTGCAACGCTCCGCTCAATTAATCCAGAGCCTCTAAATGACCCTCGAAGGTGACTCGCTAGATAAGTGCAATTACACTGGAAACAAGGGTGTTGCCAATTAGTCCTCAAGTCTCCCTCCATCTTTGCTGCGGAGGCTGGGCACGTCCCACAGGGTCAGCCTGTTTGTGGCTTCATTAGCGGGCTTCTAAAAGGGGAAAATGAACGCCTGGCCCGGATCGCGCCTCTGTGCGCAGGGATCAACATCACAAAGGATGTGTTTGTCCTTAGATGTGAGGGAATGACAGAAGAGGCCGGGGCAACGGGGAAGAGGGCAACCTTGAAAACACATTTGACTGCACCGCGAAAACCTTGATATTCTGCAAGCGCATAGATCACCGGCATTCCTGCACTTTATGAGGGTGGCGCGGGCATCGGAGTTGCTTTTTATTATTTTAGGTGGGAAGACCCAAGGGGACCCATACTGGTGGCTGTGTTTCTAATGAGGCGGGACGATGACGATGATGATGCCGATGACGATGATGATGATGATGGAGACACTGTGCTGCAGCAGACAGGGGCTCTCAGTCCTCATCCTTTCTCCCTGTAATGACTCTTTACTCTTTTCTAATTGCTCTCCTGTTGTTCCTTCCTTTGCAAATTCTTAATGAGAATTTCCTGCTATGTAGACGTCAGCGGTGCAGTCACTTGTTGTCTGCCAGCAGAGAGTGTGTGAGTAATGGGTGTGACTAATGCTGCTTGGCAGCTCACGCTCCCGTCCCTCCCTGCCATCTGTCCCCTGCCACCCCTCGGGTGCACTGGGGCGCTCTCAGCAGGTCTCAGTAATCACACACACACACACACACACACACACACACACACACACACGCTCACAATTCCAGCAACTAGAAACACTCCAGAGATTCTTGAAGTGATGTTTCCACACTCTGTGCCACCGCAACATATGAGAGACATATGACCAGGATCTATTGACCTTGACATCAATTACTGGTGGTTAAATATGTCCTCTGGAAGTTACTCAATCTGTTAAGAAAGCATGTAGAGATTAGGACTCCTGCCATTACAACCACTTGTGTCCCTGCTGGCCTGGGATCAAATCTTGCAGGACTGTCCCTCCTGTGTCTCTCCTATTCTGTGTCCCTCTCAGCTTTCCTGTTGTCTCAAGTTGTTTTTACATCTAAGGTGAAGGGACTACTCACTCTCCTTTAGAGTAAAGCATTGCATGTTCACCTCACATTCATTCACATCTTAACTATGCTTTCCATTTGTGAAACAAACACTAGCAACGCAATGGCAAACAAGATGTGCGAGTGAGTTTGGTAGGCGGAGAGGATAAATGTATCCAGGATGTCAGCGCTGGCTTACGATAAGGAGAAGCAGCCTGAATCTCATCAGCAGGGCCTCTGGTCCTGGCCCTGCAGCCAACTGAATCACTCTGACTGACTTTAAATTGGTCTCCAATAAAGTGGGAATTGATCCTTGGCCCTGTTCTGACTTTCTAAGGCAGTTTCGACTCCAATCTTCATAAGCTTTAGCCTCAATGGTTTTGTGGTATCTATTAAGTTGCAAGTTGTTTTATGATTGTAGAGGATTTCAACTGCGTTGCTCAGAGGGAAACATTTACCTCTCTGGTGACACTAGCGCTTGTTCCTTTTACTGGATTCTGAAAGTTTGTGTAGCAAATTACAGAAAAACTGTTTCAACCATGATTGACCATCAAGACGACTGAGGGTCCTAAGAGTTTTTTACTCAATCAATCAAAATCAAAGAGCAGACTTTTTTTTCAACATGTTCTGTTTTAGTTTTAATGGTTCATTTTAATTCAAACAAAATACTTACTCTTAAGATCACAGCGTAAAAAAAAATAGCGAAGCGGCCCGAGGTCTTGGCACCGTGCTCCTGGCACTTCAAGTAGCAGAGGTATCATTGGGGCTTTGGTTTGCACTTCTTCTGTACGCTGGGAGTGTTTTTCACTCTGAATAGCCAGAGGCATAGTCACTCTCACTCTGCCCGCCAGTCATTAAATGAGAGCAGCTTTGGCAGGGAGACCATCTCCTCTAAAAATAAAATTGCCAGTCATTACCTTTCAGCTATTCTATATACTTTTAGATAGGATGGTTCCTCGTTCATACTGTACAAAATGAGTCTGCCAGGCCCATTAAACATGCAGTTGTAACACTAAATAGAGTGTGTGAGTGTGATTGTTGGTCCAGGTATTACAGTAATCTGTGTGGAAGTCATTACTAAATATTGAGTGGTGAGGATCTGGTTTTTAATAATGTTATTGAATCCCCATTCAGTCAAAACAGGCCCCAATATTCTGTGTGATTTGTCAGGGTAATTAATAGATAACTAATTTATTTTTAAAAAGCAGCTAGAGCACTAGTATGGATAACAGCTACTGAAGCCAGCAGGTTTAAACAAACAAGCAGGACTGTGTTGTGTTTCAGTAGGATATTGATAACAGATAGGGAATATGATCTTTGTAGAACCTTATTTTTGAGGCAGTCATCAAAACATGAAATCCAATGAGACAGTGCTGCTAGCCGGATCACAAAAGTCACAACGTTGGATGTTTTTTATACTTTGCAAACACAAAATACAACAGAAGAAAAATCACACAAAAAGGGCATGTGTTCATTATTTGACATATTAATCCTGTAATCCTGCAAAAATAAGACTACGTTCTCATTGGATAATTGAGACGCGTTTCCCTTACGCTGAAAAATACAGCCCACTGTTATGGTCTGACTTATGAGCAATACACAGACTCTGTCATGCATAGAGAAATGGATTTACTATGGATATTTTCAGGGTCAGTCTATTGGTCCATAATCTTATTTGGAGTGAATGAAATAAACATATCCGTGGGAATTGGACACAGTTCATTCTGAAGGGTGCAAATTGATTTTCTGTAAAGCTTGATATGGAGAGCAGTTGTGTAGCATGCACTCCAGTGCTGAAACCCCACGATCTGGGTTTGTCTTACTTAGGCAGCTTGCAATAGGCACTGTCATGAATTTTAGAAAATGAATCTAATAAGAACGCTCTCGCTCTGCGTCAACCAAACATCAGAATGTGACATGTAGTTAAGCGGTAAGCAGACATAGATCTTTACTGAGTTTCACTGGAAAGAGTTACAAAGTTTGAAAACTGTCATTACCTTTTAAATGAATGACGCAGCATTTATTTTACTAGCAAAGCCAGGCTCCAGCGTCGCAAAGTCCCCGCATTAATGCAATATAAAAGTGTCAGTAGAAATACCCCATCCTCTGTTATGTAGAAGACATTTGTGTTTTTATAGTTACCTTTAAAAAATGTACCTCTGCAGCGGCTACAGGGCAGAGGTGGAAAGCTCTGGGTTCAGAAAGTAAAAGTCCTGCCAGGATTTTTCTCCACCTGTGCTCCGAACCGTCGCAATTATTAGTCCCCTCCCCATGCTGCAGAATGGAACTGGAAATAAAACTCTGGCAGGACTTTCACTTTCTGAACCCAGAGATTTCCACCTCTGCTGGAGGGGACGGATCAATGTGACTGAATCAAACGTTCTGCTGCTGAAAAGGCTCCACGATAATGTCTAAAAGCATGTCCGACGGAAAGGCTCTGCATGATTCTCTGATTCATCGCGTTGAATCATGAAGTCTGCTTGGTCCGAAGTTTTTCAAAAGGTACGCCTCTCATTGTGGAGCCGGCATCCTGTTTATTTCATTTCACTCAACGGTATGAAAATGCTTTTCCCTCACCATCATCTGTCCATTTCAAACTTCCAAAATCCATCATCAGCACCGGTGAAGGAAGGCTGCTATGGCAACTAGCCGACTGGAAGTGCATGTCTCTCGCCACAAAGGGAATCACTTCCATGCTACTTTCCCATCCACACAACACGGTGTTTCTTTGTTGAGCAGTACGTGTCTACGATCAAAAGCAGGGGACAAATGTTTTGCTGTTTTATTGTAAGATTCTCTGTAGTTTGTTTCCATGGTTACTAAATGTATGGTTTGGTGGCATGAGAATCTCATCTGATATGACCGCATGAACAATAGAAACTGCTGCTGTGTCAAGTCAGATCTGTGGCTAGCAGTAAATAGATGATCATGAAGGGAAGGGCGTGGCCACGAAGTGTACCATTAACTTGATCCAGGAACTACCGAAAACCTCTGTGAACACTTTTACCCACACGTCGAGCTCTCCACTCATATTCTGGGGATGGTAAAGCTGACACAAAGACAAGCGACGAGTTTATGACAGTATAATCTCTCTGCATACACAATTCTGCAGAGAGGAGCTCAGGCTGGCTCCTAAGTTGTTGGAATCAATAGTAATTCAGCAGAAGCCGGAGGGAAGAGAGGTAATTATCTCAAGGTTCTCACGTATAATTGAACAGATGTGTTTTGAAATTGGTCAGCTCGACGTTGAAATGCCAGTGGTAATATCCTCCCACACTGATATAGTCGGCCATGCTGAGAGTAAGAGAGAGAGACAGAGACAGAGAGAGAGAATTACTGAATTACTCTCTTCATGAAATTGCAATTCAGTTGCAGCAACGCAGTCCACGCCAGAGAATGATGGGAAGGCAATTAACCTTTGACCTTGTCTGAAACGCGAGCCATACACTAGCCTAGACTCATAAACGTGTAACCTTACAGGACCTTAACTTGCAGGAGTTTGAGTCTGTTTTGAATCGAGTTAGCTCAGCCTTGTCATACATCATTCATACCCCGAGTGCGGGTACCCTGTGGTCTCAGCGCCGCCACAGTTCTCATCTGTGTGGGCCCCTCCAGCGGCCCAGGCTGCTACCGGTGATAAGGAGATGGCAGGGCCAGGCCTGACGAGTGGCATCTCCCCTCCACTGCTCCCATTTCATTTCCCCCCGCTTTAAAGAGGAGACATCAGGATGCGCTGGCCTCAGGCTGCTACCTCCACTCTACTTCCATGATTCACTCTCTACTCTCTCTCTCTCTCTCTCTTCGTCAACATTAAACATAAGCTTGTCTCCCTCTTCCCAGCAGAGAAGAGATGACAGCTCTGAAATCTCCAGATTTATATGAACAAATAAAGCAGATTGCCTTTTCCACACTCAAATACCCAGAACACCTATGACTCATGGGCTGCTAATGAAATCCCAATCAATAAGGCAGCCCACAGGTCACATAGTACTAAGACAGAAATTCCTGAATAGCGTTTTCTTTCTTAAATAGTTTGGGTTTGCTTTGGATGCCTTTCAGTGTAGCAATTTGACATCAATAAATCTTCACCACATTCACTTTGAGACATTATAATTATTGGAAAACAACCTAGACCACTACTGAGAAGGTCTACCAGCCTCTACACTGCATCTTTGTTTGCCACCAGATGGTGTTTACGGCACAAGATGGTGTGAAGAGTGAATGACCGATGGAAAAATCACTTCCAACAGTCGGTAAAGACAAAGAGAAAACTTTTGACTGAAGAAGCAAAGAAGGCAAGGCAAGGAGGCAAGGAGGCAAGGAGGGAAACAATGCATCAGGAAACAATGGGGTTTATGGGAACCAGCAACACCACTGGCGTGAGTCAGAGGCTGCCATTCATCTTGACCATGGTTCATACTTGCTTACTTCCTGAAAGACATACAAGTCAGTTTGTGAAATAGAGACAGACAAAGAGAGCAGCGGCAGGACAGCTCAGACATTTTGGTGTTTATGTGTTGCAGTTAGGGATGTAATTACCGTATCATTACTCAGTGAAGCTATAGCAGCAGAGCGGTCCTTCCTACATTCACCCTGTCACCCTCTGCTCCACGCCACCTCCACATGCTTGTGAAGTCAGCCAGCTGCTTAACCATATGCCTTTGCCTTCCCTTCCGGAGGGAAATGACTGAGAATTACACTCCAGTCACAATGCCCATTACATCTTTTGCTGCTTTGTATACTTACTGCTGCTGTAATGGTAATGTGAAGCATCGTCAGTGTCTCCTCCCCTCCATCCTCTCCTACGTCACCTGTCACTGCAGCACAGTCTGCCTTACCATCCCCATCCCATCCCCACCATCCATTTGAAGCAATTTTGCACTATTTCATGTATTTCATGTAATCAGATTTTCTTTAAATTAATTGTCTCAATGGTTGATTTTCCATTTCAACATGAGCAAAACATGCAATGCTATGTGTGCTGTTTCTAAATGGTTAATTTCTATACATTCACTCATCCTGACATGACATAATGCAATAGCTGTGCATTGGGGTGTTCAGGAAAAAGAATGGAGATGGAGAATGGAGAGGGTGGGATGTGGTTTATCTTTAACCCCCAAGCCCAGAAACCACAAGGTCCTTCTCCGCTGCTGCCACCTTAACCTCCCCAGGATCGAGTGACAACCCTAAAAGCTTTCAGAGAAGGGTTGGGTGTGTGTTGGGGTTGGGGTGTGGGCAGGGGGGGGGTTAGAGGACTGAGGATAGATGGAAAGCATGATGCCCTATGTACCTATGCCAAACTGCAATGCTATAAGGTTCCTTTTCCTCCATCAAGGTCAACATGACGGCCAATGTTCTTTATGCCATGCAACAGACAAAAACATAGATGCGGTCGATTGAAAGGAAAATAGCAGGTACTGAGGCTGCTCATCTGCAGCATCTCTCTGCTGATTCAGACCCACCTACACTGTTGTTCAAGGCTACAGTGTGATTCAGCGTGAGACATTGAGGTGTGTAATTAAAATACCTCACAGGATACAGTCTGAACCTCCATCAAACAACCGTATGGCAGACATCCTCATCAATCTGATGCCACGATCCATCAGGGTAAACTAAACTATTCATCTAAATGGCTTGCTTGTTCTTTTCCAGCGATAGTTCTGAGTTACTGAATGAACACTGAATCTGAATCAGGAGCAAAACAGCAAAACATTACACTTGCCCTCAGCTCTACTTCACAACACCACAGAGCTTGGATCCACGTCGTTGTTTTGTTGTTGGCGCTGACCTATGATGTCATCGACTCAATTAGAGTGACCATCCCCCGAATCACAGGAAAACAGGGAGAGGAAACGATCCAATTTATGTTGAACATCAACCACTATTTGGCTTTAATCGCCTTCCTCTCTGTCAGTCGCTGTAATACTTCAGTGATAGTCCCGTCGGTTATTTTCATCAACTTGAGACCTCATGACCTCAATGACACATGCAGTGAAGCAGGGAAACATGCCGGGGAGTGCTCGGTCTGACGTAAGCACAATAATTTAATTACTGCCTGTGTGTTTTTCATGTTTTAGCCACAAGCGATGTTTTAATGGCATAGCTTGTCTCTTCATTGATTTCTCCTTTTCATCTCTTCACCCATCCCCGTCTCAAGCCAGGGTGAAGGCATTTAGAGCTCAGTGGTGAAATTGAAATTAGACACAGACGTGTGTGTGTGTGTCTGTGTGTGTGTGTGTGTGTGTGTGTGTGCGTGTGTGCGTATGTGCGAAACCAACTGCAATTATTACATATTTCTCACACTTCAGTTGCTTTCCGCTATAATTGCTGCAAAACAGAATCAAACAGAATCCACCAAATGAATTCAGGGTATATACTACATTTCCCAGACAAAAATATGGCGTAGAATGAAATTTAAAACCTCTCTCTCTCTCTCTCTCTCTACCTCTCTCTCTCTCTTTTAGTCCCTAATAAGGCTGATCAGATCTGAATGGCCTAACAGCCTGCCCCTCATTATAACCAAATATAATAAGTATGAGACACCAGGTCGCCACCTCAGACTGCTTCTACACCGCTCACTGACTCCACCGCCTTCACTTCAAGCTTTGTTCTCCAACCGGCAGCGGCTCATTTAAACGGACCGGACCGCGGTGAACGCCGTGCTTATTTTAAAGTGTTTTTCTTCTATCATAATTGAGAAATTGTGTCATTAAATTGTGACATTCTGTTAAAAGTGTAATGCAAAAGATAACATAACGACCAGATGCACACACCGCGTCCGTGAGCGATGGCAACATGCCCGTCTGTTGTACTTGTGCTGGTTCTCTGGCTTCGCTGGAGTATGCTCGATATGTCAGACCATCCTCTGCCTACGCCTGTATCAGTCTCAATCACTGTCAATTCAGCCCATGGATACATTTATCTAGAGCGTTGTCACGGTGCTATTGATCATTGAAATAAAGACTGAGTACCTTGCTGCTGTGTTACAGGTCAAAGACAAGGAGAGCGCTCTGGACATTGGGTTTGTAGGAAAACTCTACCTTCTTTTTGATTTGTGTACTCTCAGTTAGGAGCATTAAGGCAACAATCAGCTTTAGAGCCAAAAGAAACAAAATATATTTTGATGATTTTTAGGAAACAACAGTGTCCCTCAAGCGCTTGCTACTCAAGTTAATGGCAGCCATTCAAAGAAGAGCTCTGGAGACTGATTTGTGACAAAAGCCAATTCATTTATTCGGTGCAATGTAATTCTACAACAAAATGAACTTTAATATTGAAAATTACTCTGAATATGAAGGCATGGCTCTCTGTAGACACATTTGATTGACTGAGACAAGAAAGACGCCGTAGATTCGCCATATTTGCCCAAATTACATTTTGGCGTCTGGTATACGTACACTTCTCCACCACAGGAAGTGACAAATCAAAACCTGAAATAAAGCCTGTCTCCATCCAGAGGAAGCTGGATTCGCCAACGTTAAATATTCTGCCTCTCTCATCCCCTTTGGTTCCCTTTGGTGTAAAGCAATCACACGCTGGTAAACATGAGCGTGTGCAGTTGATTGACGACACCTTACACGACGCCCGGGTTTTCAAGTTCAAGCAGGTTTCAAAAACTGCAATTTGGAGCTGCCAACATGTTGCTTGGTGCAGCTTTAACATCCTTTGAATTGGACGTCAACATCTAATAAGGTACCCGCGGCATGATCATAGGTCAGAGGTGAACCTATTACTCGACATTACGATAGAATGAGGGTTAATACCGATCCCACGTGGCACTTTAACGAGATGGATAAACCCGTTCGACAGGGATAGATCCCCACGGACCATTGGAAATCTGTTGAAATCTGACTCTGTTGGCCGGCTGCCTAGCGCTACAGTTTCATGGCGCTTCCTAATTAAACCTTTCAAAGTGGAAAAAATAAATAAATAAAACACTGACACATGTCTATACACAAGTCTCATTTGGCTGTAGCCTTCTCACAGCAGACAGTGGGATGTCAAGACCAGACAACTTGATGTGTGAGACTTGTGCTTGTGGTTTCATATGACATGTTTGGTATGGGTACTAGGTATTGAGTGGTTGGTTTTTCCATGAACGCTACTCAAATGTGTCATAGCTCCGGCATTTGGTTTATCGTACATCGCATTCATATTGGATTTAACGAATGTGGGTTTTTTTTCCTCTTTTGCACAGAACAACTCACATAAATTCTGCTTGAGTGCTCATGTTGACAAGATGTGCGCTTCATTGGCTACGCTAAATAATCAACCAAGTGGATCTTCACACGCTCCCAGAAGACTCAGACCCGTTCCCGATGTCGATGCAGGGTTGACGTGCACTGTCCAATAACAGCATTTCGCCAATAGCCCTGCTTGAGACAAAGACACACACACACACACACACACACTGCAGAGCCAGCCTGTCAGCCAGCCTGTTCAGGAAATGTGATTTAAGTTGCAGTGGGGTATTTGATTTTTGGGTTCTTCTTCAGTAGTTACACCCTAGATTTTTCCTGCCTCTCCTCAAAAAATGTTTTGTGTTGAAGTTAACAAATGCAAACAAGCGTGCAGCTGTTTAGTATCTATGAATGTCCACACATTTGGTTTTACTCTCGCCATCGTGACAGCAGATGGCCCTCTCCTCTCCCGAACAGCCCCCCCCCCCTCCATGCCTGACAAAGCTGCTGTCCCAGCAAACCGCTCTTGTACCTGCCATTGTTTCCTTGATTGCTTTCTGTTCCCACTTAGTTTGTCCTTAAGCACAACATCGATTGCGAAAAAAGACCGCGCTCAATTTATTATTATTCTTTTACTTTCCCCAGCCCCGCTCTGTTCCGAGAGGTAGACTTTTCCGGAACCACTGGAGCCAATTAATGTCCGAACAGATGTGTCACGCCGTGAGCTAAGCTTTGCTGCAGGGTCAAGCAGCCTGAATCTAATCTCCTCAACAGAATAACATTTCCATCATTACGGGCCCCGTACCTGCTCACCTGCTCCCGGCACCACGAGGGAGCGGGCAGCTTCGGCGTAATCACATGTTGCCAATGCCAGCGGAACAACTCCACACGACCCAAGAGGAGTGCAGTCTGGGATTATCGGTAAACATGTCACTGTTTTGACTGCGGGAGCACGCCGCATTAAAATGGGGAGCAGCAGCACGTCCCATTTGATTCTTTATTCTCGGTGTCATATGATCACATGTCTTTGATGTGCATTTCCATTTCTGTCCTCTCCTCGTGTTTGCAGAGAACGAAGGGGGAGATGCAAACACACGGGAATAAAATACCTGAGGCAAAAGTGGGACTTTACACTTGAAAGTGCAAAGCATTACTTATGTATTAGGTATGCCAGCCTCTCTTTGAAGAACCCCAGCTATGCAGATTCCCCCAAATAATAAAGATAATATCAATTATTCATTCGTAAATGTTTAGTTCACTTCAAAAACAAGCATGACATAGGCCTTGATGTTGGAGAAATGTTCCCGCGGTAACCCATGCACAAACCCCTCATAAGAAGTTTGTACTTCTGTGTATTTTGAAGTTTTGAAGTAGCTGCAGCATGCATTAACTAAATAGGGATCATACGTGCAGAAAGCCACCGTGATTTAGCTGAGTGCTCGCTATTTCAGAAAAACACTTTGTCGTTGTTCAGCTGAAACCCAAAGGTCAGTAATGACTTTAATGCGTCTCTCCCTATGTATGGTTTAGAATTCAGCTGGGCTGTTTAAGGAAAAGACAGAGTGCATGATGGTTACTTACAAACAGGGCTAACAAGAAACAACATGCTGGATGAGAGCATTAACTGAACTCCTGATCAGCGCCAGAGGAATCCAAATTACTTTCGCAAATACTTTCAACTAATTACTTTTTTTTTAAAGTTGTTTTTTTTTAATTAGACATAATTAATAACAGCTAACGATAATAACAACGTTTTGAAATCAGCTGTGGAACCATTGTGCTAATTAATTGCAGACCAACGTCTCGCGCCTGCAGTTTGCGAGCACGATTTCTTCTTTTGGGTGTTCCCGGCGCGCCATACGGCATCGGCTGATTGGTGCGATACAGTTTTCATACCAGATAATGGATAAGGGATTCTGCGGCTGAAGAGCACAATTAGACCGGCGTCAGCAGCTGACGGGGCCCCAATGGGGAAAGCAGTTAATTATTTAATGTGGAAATCCAGTAGAGGTGTTGGATGAATGGGACGTGACTACAAGCGGAGGATTCAAGTTAGCATCTAATGAGGTGGAAGTCGAGACGTGCAGCATTTCTCCACTTAAACAACGATGTCATTACAGTTATATATTAGCAGCGTCAATAGAAAGGTAGAAAGTAGACGGGCACAATGGACTCGTCGGAGGCTTTGTCATCAGCAACTAAGCACGATGTCTTATTTATGCCAGTCACAGCCGGGGTGCAACGGGGAATTGCAACTAAACACCAATGATGGAAGTTAGCAGATAGAGTGACACGGTTGGCCATAACAAGGCTATTTCAGTCGGCAAGACAGTTCATTTTCTCCGTAAATGTTTCATTCCCCAATTCATCTCTGACACATAAATTGTATTTGAGCCGGATCTTCCAAGGGCTAAAGTGAAGTCCCTCCTCTGCAATGTTAAATGACCTCTGGAACAATTTGATTATGATGTCTTGCTGACAGACAGATTTATCACGGGAGTGGAGCCGTGTAATGGATATGAACACAGCTCTGGTGACAGGAGAGAAGAGGGTGGGAGCGGGGGATAGACGATGAAGGGGTGGAGGGGATGGGGGAGTGGGGAAGGGAGGGGATGGGGGGGGGGGGGGAGGATGGACCGACCCATATGATAACGCATGACAAACGAGTCTTCTTTCCTCAGCCCCAGTAAACATGAATTATGACTTTGAAGTAGCAGCACTATGGTAACTTCACTCAGGGCAAATGGATCCTGAAGGAGCAAAACTGTAAACACTGATTACATTTAATGTTTGACGGGCGAGGACTAGACACCAGTCCTTACTAATTTCCCCAATTCTATTCCCACTCTGCATATCTAATGAAGCCGGATGTGTTTTGTCCCACTGCAGCCTGCACACTTGACACATCGTTCACATCTCGGCAGACACAGCGCTCGGGTCTTAAGGGCTGGATGAGCCACATTGGAGCAGCGTGGGCCAACAACAAAACAACCATTTTCAAAATGTCACCATTGAGGCTTAACTCCTCTGTATTCATCCCCTCTTCCTCCCCTCTCCCATTGTCTGTCAGCACTTGGCTGAACTCCATAACACTCCGCACAATGGAAAGACAGGGAAGACTGTCACCTGTGACATTTGTTAGGAGACCTGCATGATGGCTGGAGTCTTCCTGGGATGGATGGAAGACCTGTGTTAACACTGATGGAGACCTCCAGCAGGCAACAAGTGTTGACATTATTCTTCCTCCACTTTTCTATCAATCACCGCTGTCTGAGTGTTTCCAGGGAGACAAGGGAATTCAGAGGTGAGGTGGGGAGGGGATGTATGTAAGGACAGCTTATCTGTCAGAAAGTGCATCAAGACAGGAGAAATAATTTGACTGGCCCTGACAGACCTTTCACTTTGCCTTTCTCTGACATAGGCTGCTGTCAAAATGACAGGGTTTGTTTCTTTGTGCCAGGCTAAGGAAAGCTACTGTCAGACAACTGGCATACAAAACTGAAATGGGCTGTGAAACATTACTGTGAATGTCACGATAAACAGGTGAAACATCCTGTTATATGTGACTCGTACATTTTCCTACACAAAGGAGTACGGGGAGTAACATTTGTAAGATATTAAATCCACTTCCACTAGTGACTGAAGTGACTTTGATTTTGTTTGTTCTTGTTTTCCATGTGTAGTGAAAAGGAGGCATGCAGCAGGGTAAACAAGTCCATGGTCAAAGCGAGGGAGATGCTCACAGCAACCTGTGACAATCAATTAGTCATTATTCATGGCAGCACTCATACTCAGCCCTTTCACATGGCCAGGATCAATACTAACAGGATTATCTGACCTGATGGATTTCGACATGCCCTAATATAATCTCAAATAGGACAACCCAGCTGCAGCACTGACAAAGGACAGGGCTGTCAAGCCCGTGATATACAGGTAAGTAATAACTACATTAGGGTCAGGGGTTACAGCCAGGTGGAGAGCAGGCAGCATGGTGGCTCAGTGGGTAGCACTAGTCTCCTCACAGCAAGGACCCGGGTTTGATTCCTGGCCCTTTCTTCTGCGTGGGTTTCCTCCCACAGTCTAAAGAAAGCAAGGCAGCTGGATTGGAGACTAAATTGCCCGTTACTATGAATGGAAGTGTTTTCTGTGTCCAGGTTGCTTCCCTGGCCTCCCGCTGGATAGATTGGCCTCATACACTTTACACAGCAGACTGACGTGAATTGGAGGTTGGTCTGCCTCCCTGTCGAAGGGGATCTTAAGCGCTGCACTTCAAAGATGTTAACGAAACATTAAAGTTTAAGCTCTTACATGCGTTTGTGTTGTTATCTTAATAAATCATCATCATTAATCTTCTATTGAGGAAGCCTGCGCTCTGCATTTGAGACAATATCTCCTGAGATGGTGGTGACACTTTAACTGAGAGAAATGTTGCTGTCATCACTGCATGCACCCATGAGGAACAGGCACACACACACACACACACACACACATTGTTTCATCAAACAATTTTTACGTTGTCAATCTTTTTATGTATATTGACAGTGTATTTACTGCTTCAACTGCCACAGTTGCTCCAACCTCATCACTCAAGCATGAAAACAACTCCTCATGAGCAGACGTCTCAGCACAATTAATGACTGGAATGATGCAACTGTTTTGCCCCTTTCCTCACAAAATGAAATTCTCGCACAATTCTTGCCTTGACAGTTTTGTGGGACTTCTGGTCCATTTGATTAAATCACTTATCCAGTGAAATGAAACTTACAGTTGAAATACTACAGTCACCATGAATAATTTCTCTACGTTTGTTAAATTGCTCTAGTGACATTTCAGCCTATGCCATAAAGTAGGTCTTTGATTGCATCAATCATCAGGAGTCATGTTATCAGAGGCCACATACCTGCAGAACGCTGACTGTTCACTTTTACAGGCGTGGCTACAACGCCAGCCATTGCTTGATAAACACTGATCAATTAAACACCTCATAGGATAAATGACACTAGGATCGTTAGTCTGAAGTCGATGATCCAGTGATCAGATGCCCTTTGGCGTTCCTACATCTGTACGTCACAAAGCACACTGTACTTAACGCGCTAAACGGCCTACGTTGAGAGGAAATTCAACTTCTCTCTTTGTTGCTCGCTTGCATTCCCTCATAGTTTCTCCTTCTGAGAGCCAACAGAGAGACTGCTGACAAGGCAACTGGCCCAGATTTGGTTTCCCCATGCAGCAGTATGATCAATAGATTGGGATTCATGGGGACCTGGGAACAGCAGTGTGAAACAGCCCCTATTTCGCCCTCCCAGAATTGCCTGTCCAAGGAAAACAATTAAGTTCAACAGAAAATGTACAAGAGATTGATTAAGCAGGCAGAAATGGACCTTTCAGCACTACCCTGGGTCATACCACCATACTCCCTATGATAGAGGCAATGCAATAGAGTAGTGCCACAGCAGTCAATCTTTTGAGAGGTCTTTGGAGGAAACGTGTGATTGCAATAGCAGTCTGTGTGTGTGGGTGTGTGTGGGTGGGTGTGTGGGTGTGTGTGTAGGGGTTGTGTTAATGTTTGTGTTGTATGTGGGGTTCGTGGTAATGTGCTTGTATGTGTAATATGTTCATGAACCAGGATATGTCTCCAACCTTAACACTATAAAACAGCTATTGTTGTTTGGTGGTGTATTGTTCTTATTGGTGGTCAAAAGTAGACATCAAGATATTACCAGGGCAGCTACAATGCAATTTAATAGAACATTTTCCAGCTATAAACAATATTAACAGACAATTTTAAGGTTTTGGTGTCAGTCCCTCAGAACTGAAAAGAAAGAGCTTCTTTTTTGCATCAACATTCAACAATCATCCAGGGAGAAATCCATCATAGAAGAAGAAGAGACACCAATTTCCCCAGACACACCTGTGTGTGTGTGTGTGTGTGTGTGTGTGTGTGTGTGTGTGTGTGTGTGTGTGTGTGTGTGTGTGTGTGTGTGTGTGTGTGTGTGTGTGTGTGTGTGTGTGTGCTTCATCCACTGCTTCATCAGAGTAGTCGCTTTATCCAATGAAGGTACTGACAGTTAAAGAAGGTATTAGTAAGGAAACACCTGCAAAGCAAGACTATACACATTAATGATTAAAATGCCTAGTATGGTAAATAAAAGAAAACATTTATATTACATTTAATAACCTCAATTTGATCAGGGTTAAGTGCTTCACGTGGTAATGTTTCACACATGCCTCACAAGAGATCAACCAGGTTAACAAGCTCTGCCTGAGACAGGTTATGAAAAGAGGCCAACTTGTGTGAAGTTTGGATATAAAAGTTTGTGTTTCCTCGCTGACAGTGCTTCGGGCTGCTCTGGCAAACCCCAGACACAGGGGCAGATCAGGGAGCTCAGGGGCATTCGCTCTCTTATCGCTGCTCAGGGGAAATGATGCAGGTTGGGTGATGCCTTTTGAGTGGCTGGCATGCAGGGAGGAATCACTCAGTAGCTTCTTGTTCACTTGGTTTTAACAGTATTTGATTTGAGCCATGCTGTATGTATGTGGCCTTATGGTGTTACGGTACACAATGGAGGCAAAATGATCATCATCGTCATTTTTTTTGTCACTAGAACTTGTAATGTAATGGGTTCTTGGTATGAGAAACCTTTACATTTACTTTTAATGCTTTCTAACCTTGAATATTGGATGAAATAGGTGAAATTCCACATCTAATCTGAGGCAAATGCAGCACTGATGTTCATTTTGTACATGTGTCTCTCCATTGTGTGATTTGGAAACTAGTTCACTGATGTGTGCCATTTCTCTTCACTAGTGGCGCTGTAGTAGTTGATGTCGGTCCTCTTTAGATGCTTGTGAACTTCAGAGACTTGCCATACAAGCATGAGTTTGCTGCGGGCATCCATGTTTTCCCGAGCAGATGCACTGGAACGCATTTAGATTGGAAGTCGGGAATACCGACTCGGAACTATCGACTTCCGAGTACAGTGGAATGCACTATATGTCTTTTTGGTGAGGTAACCAGCTCCCACCTGGCTGATTGGTAACACCCTTCACCTGGGGCAAGATGGCCGACTGGCTGTTGTCCACAGTTTCTCAGTGGCAGATAGCCCAGTCTGCCACATAGCTCAGATTGAAATTGATGTCTGTGGCCCAATCCCAATGTCCCCCCTCACAGACTCACGGACTTTGAGGCGCGAAGTCCGCGAGGGTTTAGGGCTGTCCCAATGTCAAATCGTCAAGTGCATGAGGGCGCTCTCGCAGACTTTTTGAGCCTTTTATGCACACTTTCCGTAAGTCCGTATCGATGCAGACTTTGTCTGAGGGAATTACCCACAGTTCATAGCGTTGTGACGATAAATACGGGGTTACCACGGGAAGCCTGGAAGCGGTAAAAAAAAAAGGGAAACAAATGGAAGGACAAATGTTTATTCATCAACCATTTATTTAAATTTTTGCTTGATGATGCTGTTTTGACAAAAACGAGTCAATTGATTATTTGACAATTACCTCTCATGTACTCTATAAGAGCCTGGGTGAAGAAAGTGAAAAAACATAGAATAAAAAGTCCCAAACCGTACATAAAAACAATTTGGTGTCGTCAAGGTAACGCGATATGTTACAAGGTGCTGTTCCATTCCTATTTATACAATTTCGAGCCCTTGCAGCCTCTCGCACTCAAGCACTTACTAGGTGACGTCAGTTAAGTCTGTGAGGGTTCAAGGCTTAGGCCTTAGGGGGGACATTGGGATCGGGCCTGTGTGAAGCAAGCATGTGGTTCCTCCCCTTGTTTGACCTGGCTCAGTGATTGGCCCGAAGGGAGCTCTGTCAGGGAGTTTTTTGTCAGTAGGGAGAGTGCCAGGCTTGCTTGAAAGGCAAGATCCTCCATGGTGTTTTTCAGGATTGTATCTGTCACTACCTGCTAACATAGCCGGTGGTTTCCAAGTTGGTGACTGTGCATGGTGAAACCAAGGGAAAGATCCACCTCTTTGCACTGAATGTTCATTTGTTCATTTAATTTTCCCTAACAGAATTTGGGTTGTTGCTATGTCTCTTTGTTTAAGGAGGAAGGAAAACAGATTCATGCAATTCAATATATTTTCACTGCTGCATGCCTCCCTCAGGCCCTTTGGTCTATCGTCTCTACACCCAACAACAGGCCCTCAGAGAGTTCAACTGCTTTCAATTCCTACAAAGCCTCCAGACAGGCTTTTGCTTTCCATTTTCTGTCAGTTCTCCCCCGCGCTCTCGGATGCCCCGTCTTTCTGTGTTAGTAAATGAATTCCCCCCTGATGGTCGGGGATGTGATGTGAGAGCAGCGATCGGGGCACTTTAATCTCAGAGATCCATCCTGGAGGTTTCTCCCCCGTCTCGTCAGTCTCTGTTCAAACACTGCACTTCCCTACCAAGACGACAAGGATTACAGTACAGCCACTCATTCTCTCCTCCTCGTCTCACTCCGTCTCCCACCCTCTCGCTCTCTCTCTCGTCTGTGACTCTCTCTCACTCCCTCATATCATTGCTTTGTTTGAAACTCAACCACATAATAGCTTTAAACTTTATGTGAATGTCTGCAACTCAGACACAAAGGGCAATAATATAGCAATTCTTTGTAAAGGCAGTTTTTCTGATCTGAAAGTGAATATGCTGCTGCCACTACATCACTGCAATCACATGCACACTTCCCCGACTGTATAGAAACAATGCAAACAACTCAAGAACGTATCAGTACGGAGCACAAAACACTTCTGATGTGTCATTTTGATAAATGAAATCAGTGAGAACCGTGACAAACGAGGTAACAGAAGTGCAGCGCGCAACTAAAACTCCATCAGCTGTGAAATTATGTTTTCAGATACATCTGCACCAAATGAGACAGATAGGGGAAAACTATGAATACATTACCAACACTGATGTAAAACCTCTGTGTGAATTTGTGTGCACGTGCACGTGTGTGTTGAACTTCATGTTAAGCATGAATATGAAAATTTACAGAAGGTTGCACTTGAAATATACACTTTACAAGGCTTACACGCATATCAGCCAGATGGAGGAAAAAAAAGGAGTTTTTCTCTTTTGGCAGAATGTCTTCTAGTCCAAACTCAATTCTTCCACTTAAGTTCATAATGTCATGACAGCAGTATCATATTCATCAAACGAGCATCACTCAGCCAGTTCATCGCTGTACTGAGACGAACAGGGGAGAGGGAGAAAAACAATAATGTTCCTGAGGTCTAAATTGTGTTTGCTGATAGCGCTATCGCTTGGCTGGCTGTTGATGGATATTACTTTCCATGCCGTTCCCCAGGCCGTCTGTGTGAAGCAGTGCCTTTTGAAATGAGCGATTGTGTGATGCTCCTCTTAAACTAGTTCAGCATGGCATCATTCATCATCTTCTGCACTGCCAGCGGGGAGCTGCAAAGTCCCCATGTCTGCCGGTCACAATGGGGTTACATGGCAAAACACAATCTGCAATCTCACAGTGCCACACGATGCATTCTCTTCCACTAAGGGCCACTGAGATAGCACAACCATCACACGTGAAATACACCCGGAAACTAGAGCTCTCACTGTAGTAGCGCGGTAGCCTTTACGGAGCTACCGCCTCACATCTATCCTGCGTTAGTACGCAACATTTTCAACAGCAATTCCTCTTGGGGTGGAGAACAATGCAGCAGCAATGCATCATTCATGTACAAAGTGGGACTTCTACGGTGGCTACATCGATGCATATCTTCAACAAACATATTGCCGTTAGTTACAGCAAAAACAAAAGAGGCAAAAGAGTTGAGGTCCTAGTTTTATTTCACAGAGACCTGGCTGTATTCTGAATATGTGCTGAATGATGTCCAAATCTACACAATCAAAATTCAGCTTAGAGGAGCATGCTGGCGTTATAAAGGTTTTTCCTCATCTCATCACTTTTACCTCTTTCCTTCCATAAACATCTGCTGTTTACCGTTTCAGTGTACCAGTATGTGCTTAGCTTGCAGCTCCTATTTTCTGCAATATAGTTAAAAAGTGCATCTAAAATACAAGTTTAACTCTGTCAAGTCTTCAGTTTATGTTAATGTGCGTGTGCGTGCGTGCGTGCGTGCATGCGTGTGTGTGTGTGTGTGTGTGTGTGTGTGTGTGTGTGTGTGTGTGTGTGTGTGTGTGTGTGTGTGTGTGTGTGCGTGTGTGCGTGTGTGTGAAAAACCTTGGCTGCCAACATTGTGTTTAGAAAGAAAGTAGTTTGCATAGG
Source organism: Hoplostethus mediterraneus (assembly GCA_034670385.1). NCBI lineage: Eukaryota > Metazoa > Chordata > Actinopteri > Trachichthyiformes > Trachichthyidae > Hoplostethus > Hoplostethus mediterraneus. The sequence goes on along the minus strand of JAXDDW010000012.1, from coordinate 3,493,427 downwards.
GAAGAAGAAGCTGATTGCTAGCAATTAAGTTAAGGCTGACATGGAGTCAGCTTCTACTGGCAAGCATTACCAAAGTGTAAAGGGCAACTCTGACGTCAGCGGGTTTCCAGGCATGTCTGAGCTCTGATTTCTGAAATAATTTCCAAGTGAGTATTCCACACAAGCATGGCAACATTATTGTCACGATACTTATGAAGATTAAAAAAATATGTCTCGGGTGAGTGTTTCAGACGCACTTTGGAGGCATAGGGAGCTATGACATAAGTCAATTTAAATTAACTTCCTGCCTATTGGATGTAAGGAAGTGTCGTTGTTGCGGGGAGATGGAAAGTCATTGCTAGCCACTAGAGATGGGCAAAAAAACTCAATGAAAATAGAAGTGTGCTTTGAATGTGTTGCAATTTCAAAATGATAATAAAATAATAATAAAATGGAACAGCCACAGTATGTGTGATGGTGTCACAATTTGTAGTTCACAGTAACCATTTAGACAGTAACTACATGTAGTTGTTGTACCAAAACTAATAACGCTATGCTTGAACATTGCATTTTAATCTGAAATGATCTGACAAGTTAATGTAAGTCAATGAAACTGTCAGATGAATGATAGGTGAGGTTGTTGCAACAGAATCAGCTGATCCAGTCTGTGCAGGGTAACTCATTCCTTGTTTCATCCAGTGAAACAACAATACAGAGTGCTGTCAGTCTTGTTCTTTACCTTTGGAAATATCCTCTTCTGCATCAATGCCCACTTTGATATGATTTTATCATTTTAGACACGTGTTCATTAAGGATGGTATGTGAGTTGTATGTAGAAGCCTCTGTCTGCAAAGCTGTTTTCCAAAACGGGGTCAGTTGTGCCCCCAAAGTCAATGCTGGTTTTCCACGTGTTGCCCCTTTGCTCACACAGTCACTAGTTTTAAAATAACTAAAGGTTTGAGAACCATGCACTAAAACAAGTAAGAGCAGTGACAGAAATAGTAGACCTATGATTTTAAAGTATGCCCAATTAGAAAATGTGCCAGCAGCTAGCCTGAGTGGAAGATGAAGTCTCACACCTTGAAACTTCAGTGGATTTTGGTTGAAATATTTTCCCCACATGTGTATGTCTGTGCATGTGCTGCAATTTTATGAATTTAATTAACTTTTAAATAGGAGATAAAGCTTATTCCATTTGTAGTCAAGGGTAGTTTTCACGCCTGTCTTTGTATTTCATTAACAACACAAGTAGCTAATAGAGAAATCTGCTTTAAAATATGTACTTTTCCTTCCAGTTTCTTAGTAATTAGTAAAAACCAAAAGAAACAATTACCCTACTACAGCCATAATTCAGCCACATTATCAAAAGCCACCAATTGAATGCATTGTAGTATACATGCACCAATATGTAATGTAATATGAACATGTGGAATATGATTTCTAGAATAAAAGGGTGTAAATCTGTAGACAGAGAGCATAAGATCTTGTGTAAAGGGCTGCACGTAGCACACAGCAGAGCCATTGGGTGTTATTAGTAGAGAGTTATGCATGCCTTAACTGTCCTTGAGCTGGCATTGGTGAGCAGTAAGCATTTGATTAGAGGGCATAGGCGGTTTTCAGCTTCCCTCTCCATAAAGCTCAGAAGAAAACTGCCTTCTTCTTTTATCTGGTGTGCAGTAAAAACTCAGATGTCTCTCAGATGAAAGGAGAATGGAGGGATGCCCTGTTGCATTCAGAAGAAAGACATCAGGACTTGCCTGTAAAAACAATTTTAAACCTACATTTATTTGACTTGTCTCATTTTTTTTAATCATAGGATTAGTTTTAACAAGTAGTTCAACCAGCAGTATGTTCCTAAAACCTCAAACATGGCCAACGGATCTGCTCTGCATTTTCACTTGCCTGTTTCAGTTTTGGCGTAACTTCTGATCTGGGCACCAGATAAAGACATTGATTCTGTGCGGTGTGGGGGCTGTGCATGATTGGAGTGTGTAAAACTACATTGATTTTAAAAACTCCACCTGCCAACACCCCAGTGCTGTAGTAGCAGAGTGTTGTTGAAACTCAGAGAATCTCTTAACAAAATACCTTACTGATGCGTTGATTTATCCACTACAGTTCAGGCAAGGCAATGCAACCTTTATTTATACAGCACATTTCATACACAGGGAAGATTCACTGTGCTTCCTTGAAAATCACAAGGTAATCCCTGGTATGTGAACGCACCACGCACTAAACTGCAGCTGTATGTGGTTGTGTGACCTCTACCGTCCTGCCTGGTGTACAGGTACACACTGTGATGTGTGTAGATCCCTTATGCAGGGATCTACTGTGCTCAGTAGATCCCTGCATAAGCACGTACCGTAAAGCTGCTGTTGTGTTGTCCTGGAGCGAGGGCAGGTTGCATCCAATGATCTCCTCTGCTGAGCGGATGATCCACTGAAGCCTGGCCCTGTACCGTGAGGTGGCTATCCCAAACCAGGAGGTGAGGATGGACTCTATGATGGTCTGAGTAGAACTGGGTCATCATTTCCTGCGGCAGGTTGAATTTCTTCAGCTGTCACAGGAAGCACATCCTCTGCTGGGATTTTGTTTTTGTGATGGAGTCTGTTATTCTCCCACCAAGGTCCACCGAGGTCCTGGAAAATTATAGTACCCCGGACTTCCCAGTGGTGACTGTTGAGCTCTGGATGTTTAGGGGGAGTCTCCAGAAGTCTATGAGCATCACTACAGTCTTTAGAGCAGTGAGGTCCAGGTTGTTATGCCTGCATCTGGGAGCTTAACAAAGGGGTCCTTGTGGTGGAGGTGGATGGACCCAGATTGGCCTTCTGCCTTCCAAACCTGCAGTAGAACTAATTGAGGTTGTTGGTTAAGTGGAGGTCGTCCACAGAGTGGGCGGTCTTCCTCTTCTTGTAATGTGTCTGCAGACCTAAGGAGTTATTAGCTGGAAACTTTTTTTTTCAGCCACAGTGTGTTTTTTTTGGCAGCTCTGATTTCCCTCTCCAGCCGGCAGTCTGTAGAAGTTGAGATCCTCCTTGGTCCGTCGAAGCTCTCTGAGTTCTGCTGTTGTAACCTAAATGGGAATGCAGCTGTCCTCACACAAACAAAAAGCCTATTCCTGAGCACCTAATAATGTACCTTCCGGATGAAAAAATCATTTTGAGCCACTATCATTTATATTTTTGCTAAATGTATTTAATTAGATTAATTTAATTAGTTTGATTGATTTAATCTTGCAGAACCACAAATAACACTTTCATGACATTTTTTCTTTTCAAATTGCTTTATTTCACATATTTTCTTTACTACTTTATTGCACTAGCTTCAGATTTTGAGGTTCAGTTACTTAGAAGAGTCAGCATCTACATCGCCCTGCATTCAATGGGATTGTGCCTCTCAGTTCCACAGAGGAAATGAGAACTGGTGAAACACTCTTAACGTGACTGAAGAAAAGAGAGCTGGGATCACTTCTTACTCTGATCACTGTCACAGTGTATTTTTGTTCCATATGAAGTTCCTCCCGTGGTGACAGACAGTATATTAATCTAGAGAGTGAGTCAGTGTAGGACGCAGGAACTGAGTGGCTCTCAGCTTTGTTTAACCACCTCTCCAAGGGATCCACAGCTCCACTGAGTCAGGCTAGCTGCAGGCATGACACATTCAAACACCACACACACACACACCACACACACACACACACACACACACACACACACACAAGGCCTCATGTAAGAAGGGTATGGACAAAACTGTCACCTGCAAGGCCCTATACAACCCAAACAGCACAAGGCCTTTAGGTCTGATAGGAAGGTTGAAGATTGTTCTCTAATGAAAGTAATGATGTCCACCTGTACGTACCTTCGTGAACTGATCAGTCTCACCTGGACTTAATAGGTGAGGCTGATAAACTGAGACCTATAAGCCAGAGTCAGGGAGCATGCCACGGGGCTACTCTGTCCAACCAAGCCACTGTTATTGCACTCAGAGCGGTGAGTGGGTTTCTGTTCGCACCTGCTTAGGGCTGCCAGGCAATGAAGATAGCAAGGATAGGGGGAGATGTTCCAGCGATAGGCTTGAGTGTCGCCAGGGCCCGGGGAGTAGGAGTTTATAGGAGGCTGTCAGATGCTCCTGTCTCTGAGCGCTGGACCAACGATCCACCCCCCCCTCCCCACGGGCTGCCGCCTCTCTCAAGCCCGGCTGGACCAACGCCCACAAGCCTAGACCCCGAGGGAGGGTCTTAGCCACCAGGAGAGTGAAGTGACTCTGACCACCTGTGTAACTGCATGTAGTGTGTACCTACTTTCGTGTTAGGGGTTTGGTCTGCAGAGTAACTGGGGCTGGACTGCAGCTGCTTGTCGGGAAGGTAAAAAGGGTGTCCAGTGTTTCCTCCTGCTCACCATTACCTGCCTCATCGAGACCTCAGTGAGTGTTTGGTGTGTTGGTGTTCTCAGTATTTTGGCGCCAGACCACACCGGTTACAAGAAAGGTGGTTCGTTCCAGTCACCTTCAGGAAAGGTTTATTAATGCTACAAGCGAGCGACCGGCATCGCAACACATTTCATTCCCAAGCTAAAAAAAGAGAAGCGTTACTGTGCATCAGGATAATATTTCATCTTCACTGGACATTTCTGTTGGATTTTTTTTTTGGAACTTTTAATTAGTTATCTTACCTGTTGTGACAATTTCACTTTTATATTTCTGTCCATTACAGGCTGCCATAAGCTGAGAGACCTATCAATGTGGTTTCAATTCTTTGGTCATTCTTTTGGTTAAGTAATGCATGTTCACACCAATAACCACATTGCCTAGTTATTGTCTGATGGCCAGTTTGAGCTGCAGTAGTTGATTGCTAGCTTGAGTACTAGAAATAAGCAGCAATAAGCGATATAGAGCACTTCTATTACATAACTAGCTGCTGCTGAGTAATGTTATCCAAATGTTGCTGTCAACTTCCTGCACCCACTAACAAGGAAACAAGCCGACTGTGTTCAACATAAACAAATGTTTCTGTGGTTGTAGAAAATGATTGGACTTTTGGCACCAGGTTTCTCAAGCTGCTTCTGCTGTAAACAAACAGGAACACACATATTGTCTCAGCTCTGCCCTGATTGTTGTTGTAACCTAACAGAGGAAATGAAACAACAACTAGCCGGAAACTTACAGTCTCCTTAATTTGACATGACATTTCCTTGAAATCATAATAGACTGACATACAGGAGGGAGTGTGGTGGCTATAAGGTCTAGGATTATTTACCACACCACCATAAAGAATCTGCCATGATAATATTGCAGTACAGACTACCTAGCTTTGCTTCACTTTTTTTTTTTTCTCTCTCTCATTCTATTTCTCTATTTCTTGTGCTATTCTATGTCTGGCTGCTGTAACAAAGACATTTCCCCCCCGGGGGTTTAATAAAGTACCTACCTACCTACCTACCTAGCTGTCTCTCTCAATAACTAAGCTAGCATCACAGTCTTGTGAGAGCTTTGGTTATTAACTGATGGAAGTATTGTATTTTAGTATTGATTATAGGCAACCGAACATCTGGTCTAATAGCATTAGCCATGCTAGGGTAGATCCAAGAAATTGCAAAATGCCATTATCAATATCCTTGATCGGCAAAAGGTACAGTACAGTGCAGAAATGCCAGGCGATCGATCTTCTTTTAATCATTCTTGTTTTACTTCCATACTCATGACAACACAGTCAGCCTCCTGTATGAAACCCGAGCCCTTTTTCAAGCAGCGCAGCCGATCAGACCAAGGAGCAGACATGTGAAATCCCAGCCATATTTTCAGAGGATAAAAACGGTTTAATCTCTATCAACCAAAGCTGTTTATTATATTTGGCATAGTGGTATAGAAAGCGTCCCAACAAAGGAACAAAACCAGGGCCCGCTAGTATTTACCTAATCGGTTCTTTGTTGGTTGGTAGTGTAAGATGTTTCATCACATAATGACTCGCCATCTGCTAAAGGAGTGGTATGCTGGTGCTTTGAATAGCAATTATCTGACGTATCAAAGGGGAGCCGTTATATAATTAGGATTTACCCACCACAATCAAGTCTCTTTATTGTTGTCCCCAGGCATACAAACACACTCCTGTGCACCAGCACGCGCGCACACACACACACACACACACACACACACACACACACAGTACAGTACACACAGTTGCCCCAAAAATGACCCTAGGCCCTAACCCTACAAACAAGCCTTTCCCTAATAAGATCCAATCCCCACAGGAGACCTCTTGTTTATTCTAGCGACATTTCCACCTTGCTTGATAGTGAAACATTAGATCTCCCTCTCACACACACACACACACACACACACACACACACACACACACACACAAAGGCAGCGTCATCAGCCCAGTTTAGAAGAGCTCTACTACTTTCCCGTGTTTACTATCGCGGTTCGTCTGTTGTCTCGTTAGAGGGAGCGACTGCAGCCGGAGAATCTGCAGGTGGGGAGGCTGTTGGAGGATGGAGGCATGATGAGTGATGGTGTCCCTTGAGCCCATCTTTGATTCAGATGTCTCGTGGTGCTGCGGAGGAGAGAAAACAAGAGACTCGCAATACAAGATTGATGCTCAAGTTGGAGGCATGGAGGGCCCTGCGCAGTCAGCGTGAGTCACACCACATGCGAGAAAAGATTTGTAGTTCATACGTCATGGCGTCTCTGTCTAATTGGGTTGTCTGGTTTTGTTGTTTTATTCATAAATTGCGTCAGACTTTTGAAATAATGCCTACAATAAGCTGATGTGGAAACTTTCTGTAGAGAAATGCAAAGTCGCTCAAATATCCAACAAATACAGAAACAGAAAATATGATCTTATTGAATGTGTGTGTGTTGACGTTCAAAACTCACCCATTGTAAACACTCATGGCCCACATGAACAGCAGGGCTGGATGGGATGTAATGTAATTCCTTATTGATTATCTCCACTGGGTCAGAACATCAGGGCGGCTACAGAGCAGCGCCCATGGAGCTGGAAGGGATTTAGTGTCTTGCTCAAGGACACTTCAGCAGCCCAGATGCTTGCCAGCATTGAACTCAAGTCCCCCAGCAGAATCAGGGCCAACCCTATGAACAGTCAACTACAGGAATGGAGGAGGTCCACTGGTGTTCAAATTAACTTTATATATTATATACTTTACTTTACTTTTCAAGTTAATAGTCAATAGTAACAAATATCATAGTGTATGTAATGTAGAAAATGACTATCTTGAGCAGCAGGCATAGTTTGAAGTGACTATGTTTTTACATTAGTCCAAATGTAATGTGTGTAATAATAATAATAATAATAATAATATATGTAATAATATTTATTTAGAAGCCTAAATGTTAAAAACGCAACTAATAAATCATTTAATTTATATTATATAGACATTTTAGTCCCTTAGATATATGAAGTAGACAGAATGTTGCTGACTCCTATACTGTTTATATTTGACATCACACTGTTTGTGTCAGCTGCAGAGTAGCTCCACCTTACGGATCAATTAAACAGGCCGCAGTGTGTGAAGTGAAATATTGAAAGTCATTCATGTTGTTCGTTTTATCTCTTCATATAGGGTCCGATGATATACACGCTTGAATTGATAAAAGAAACAGAAGATGGGATCTCAAAACACATCTCTCTCTCTCTCTCTCTCTCCCTTCCCACCAGCCCCCGTAGAAGCATTTGTTGAGCTTCTTTTATCCCATTAAAAAATATATATATATGTTTCCCCGACTATTGCGATTTCAAAGCTTTAATTGATCCTTCAAGTCTTCAAGTTCAAAATTGTTCTTTGTGTGTGTTTTTTTCTCCAATTCAATCTGTCGCCTACCGTCATAAAACACATACCACCAGGCTCCTGTGTGTGTGTGTGTGCGTGTGTGTGCGTGCGTGCGTGTGCGTGTGTTAGGGGGAAGATCAGAGAGAGAATACGTGAGAGAGAGGGTTCGACCAGGATGGAGAGACAGGTGGGGCGCAGGATGGGTGGGAACGGAGGGGAAGAGGTATAACACACATCCCCTCGAAAAAAAACACGTCGCCATATGTCTGCGTAGAGAGTGTGAGAGAAATAATTCAGTCATCCTCTCTTCCCGACACCAGCCAGTGGGCCTAATGATACAGATGAAAGAGCTGGTGAGACCCCCCTCCCTCCTCCACCTCCGCCGACACAGCAGGGGGAGGAGGGCCGCGACAGGGGGAATGGACAGTGAAAAGGGGGGAAACGGATCTATTGATAAGTTCAGTGTGTGTGTGTGTGTGTGTGTGATGGATGACAGGTGTGTGTACATTTTTGTGCGCCCCCCCCGCAGAGATCAACGGAGAGGAGACTGTTAGGCGCCTGCGGTGTTTCCGCACTGCACTTCCCACACATCACTTGACAATCAGTCAGCCTCCAGCACGGTGACGTCCATCTCCTTGGATTACTCCGTCGATGAAGTCTGAGTTTCTGTAGGTGGCGCTCTTTTCTTTGTCTGTTCAGCCACGGTGGCTATCGCTACCCGGTTAGTGTTCAGTCTGAACAAGCCGCTGTTGCTGCTGCTGGAAAGGTAAAACGCATCACTTCCTGTGTACCAGAGGGTTTTACCTGACACACCTCACCGGGTGTTTACAACAGCAAATGTAAAGTTGGATGTAGGTTGAATCGCTGTTGTGTTCAATCCGCAATAAAGAGTAGCAAAATGGACATTTGTTAATATTACAATGTTGTGGATTATTTATTTAAACAAGGAAAGTGATGCTTATTCCCGTTCAGATGGTTGACTTCACATCCAAATGAACTTTACATCATAGTTAGTGCTAACTGCTTCATACCAGATAATGGTATTGTGATCCTTAGATAAATGTCTGGGATGACGTAACAGTCACCTTCCATCCCTTACTATTGATTGCCTATGAAGCCGAACATCTGTATGACACAGTGTCCCCGTTTAGGAGGTGGAAGAAGCCCTTCTCTTGTCTCCGGCTACCTTGGCAAGCAGCCAGAGCAGTGGAGTATTAGAAGACACATGCCAAGGATTACTAACTGGGAAAAAAGCTTCAGATCACACCTGGTGGTAAACTGTCAAGATGGGACGGCCGTCCTGTACTGCTCAATAAGCCGTAATCTGCTAAATATGCCATCTATTTTCTAAATGGTTAATTGCCAAATAGCTCTGGCTAATGCGAGCGTGTGGGCAAGGAACGTCACCTGTGTGTGTTTGTGTGTGTGTGTGTGTGTGTGTGTGTGTGTGTGTGTGTGTGTGTGTGTGTGTGTGTGTGTGCACGCACCATAAACCCCTCTGTCACATCCCAACTGTTGAGTGGAGGTGACGGACAACATTCGCTGCTCCATACTTCGATCTTACCATGCCCATCCAACTTCCACCGCCAAAGTAATTTCCTCTTGGCAGCTCAGCGCTCTACATAGTTGCCTTGGAAACAAAACTTGCGGTAGCTTTTTTTGTTTAGTGAAAGTGAAGTAATTGATGCATTATATGCTAATCAGAAATAACAGTGTGGGTAGGATGATGTGGATGTTCACCCAGCTGGCATACCAAGCAGATGCAGATGAGCGTGGAGCTGTCTGTTTCCTGGGCAGACCTTTGATGATGAATGCCAGGCACAGCTCCGTTGATGGAAACGTCTGCTTCCTGCTCAGCAGACCAGCAAAGATGCAGTCAATGGAATATTAAAATCATTATATCTGAGAATGCGAAAAAAAAACAACGAAGCGTTGGAGATGAGCAGCGGCGCCGCGATAAACAGCAGCGATCGTCCAAAAAGGAGCCATTTCACCCATCTGTTATTTCTGCGGTGCCACAGTCGGTCAACGCTGACCTTTTCAAAGCGGCTGAATGCCTCTGCTGATGGTGGACGGGGAAGCTGAGCCGCTGTGACTGTATTGTAGTCGTATGTGCCACAGAAATAGAGGCTTAGGCAACTCTAGTATGTAACAGTAACATGCACCACTTTCAAGTCAGTATGTGGTCGGTGCCTTAAATGAGCATTCAATGATGACGGGACATCAAACATGTTCTTTTTCTCTTTGTTGTTACCACCAATTCCCAAAGGGCTGTCGCTAATGAGCAAGGCTCTCTGAAAATCTATAGCCGTGCTACGTAATCCAGTGGCAGCGACTTGGGATCCCGACGGTTGACAGTGAGAAAAAGATAAATGGAATAGAACTGAAGTGCAGTATGCTGAATTATTTAGTGCAGGGGCCCCAGCAATGATCTGACTACTCGCTCGTTTAGGAAGATTAACAGGGACGACAAATCACTCCGGTGTCAATCTTTTCCGTTTTCTCCGAGCTAAAAATCTGTTGAATAATTTGGTTTTCATATCTCCAACAGGAACTATTCTTTATGCGGGTGCCCTCTCACTCGCTTCCCTGCACGGCTCTTCTGAAAAAAAAAGAGGGAGACGCATTTGTTATCCGTGGGACTGAGGGTGATTGTATTGTATTCTCTCTTTTGGCCTTATCTCACTCATTCAAATTCTGTCGCGGCAGCAACTTTTGAGACAGTCCTACATGGAGAGTCCAATAAAGTCACGCACGTAATGAGAAAAGTGTGAAGCTGCTGGACGGGAGATAAGTGTGACCTGTAAGACATTAACAGGTTATCACCCACAGGTCTGTGCGCTGCTGTCACATCAGTCTTGCCTGCCATCTGGCATCTCCCAGTGACCTATCTGTTCCGTTTATGAAGCTATTCATAACATGCCTGCGTTGTTCCACATTATTTAAGCCTGTATAATTCCCCTGTCCTGTGTGGCATTATCATAACTTTACAGGTCATGATAAGCTCCCGACTTGGTCCCAACTCAGTTCTTATAATAGCATCTGCAGGCCCAACAACCTGTCCTCTAACAGAGGAGCACTCAGACCCAATAAAGACGATGCATTACAGACATTAATCTCCCACAAGCCGCAGCCTTGCTCCACGGCCACAAAAATAATGCCCAAGGCCAATGCTCAAAGTTTCCCTAAGAACTCCTTGACTTTGCATGTTTTTTTTCCCCCTCGCTCCCCCTCCCCTCACTGCATGCCACTGTTTAGGCAGGAAGCCTACGTGTGCTCAGAGAAGCTGTTTTATTGTAGAGTGGTGCAAGTGAGGAGGAGATGGATAACAGCCAACCCTGATAATTCTACCTTGCCTCACACAAGAGGCTGATGCGGTAGGACTGATTTGCCTGAAAGGCTTCTGCTCTTATCCTGCTTTATCAGTAGCTCTGTCATGCCCTGTGCAGTTTTACTGTTTGCACAAATTCCCCCTTATTTGAGAAAATAAATACATTTAGAACAAATTCTGAATACCCAAGCCTAACACATATAATATATAAATCTAATGTGTCATTTTGCATGAATGTGAAAGTGGAGGGAATGTTTGACATAGTCGTGTTTAACCAGTGAAAGTCAAACACTAAGCAAAGTCAACTAGTTGACGGCTCCAGTCTACTTCCTCTCAGGTGACAGTGGCCATTTAGAGCTAACACACACTGAGAGAAATGTTATTCCTGCTGGTAACTACGCAATTGTGAGTTTGTAATTTCTATCATTACATTTCTTCGTTATTGCAGAGGTGTGGACTACCTGCACCGTGATTAAGGGATAATTTTAACTCTCCTTTAAGAATTGAACTGAAACTCTGCAATTAGCCAGGCAAGGTGATCTCTTTGGCACACGGTGCTTAAAAACACCGTCTGATTGGAGGAGACATCCACCTAGTAAAAGCAGCCCCTTCACACTGTTCAGCACAAGCAGCAAATTGGCTGGAAATTAAAACTAATGAGCAATTACCCCGCCAATGAACTGTTTTCTCAAAGCTCTCCAACGGAATCCCAATTTCTACCCATTTAATCAATCTGAATAAACATGACATTTGTTTTCAGTTCCTTAATTTTTCATTGTCTTCAATCGTTTAAGTACGCTGAGCCAAATAGAATGAGCTTTTTCCCTCAGATGTGCACACTGGAAAATAACTCAATAATCCCCATGCTGCTGAAAGGCTGAGGATGTGCCAACAGTGCACACAGACAGACATATATCTCCACGACATGGCGGCTATTATTTGTTCAATTTGTTCATATTTTTATAAATCGTTTATTTGCATGCAGCTTACCACTCACCCGTGAGAGAGAGCCCAGTCGCACTCTACTTGAACTACTCGACTGCACATGAAAGGCCCTTCAGTCCTGGACAGTAATACCCAGGTTCCTCTGTGTTGAAGAAGGAAAATCTAACATCGATATCTCACCCACTTTCTCAGCCCTTCAGACCTATGGTATACCACTAAAAGGACAAGCGTGAGTAAATTGCTGTGCTGGTGCAAGTGTATACAAGTGTAATCACAGAATCAGAAGTGTTGTGTGTTTTGTCACGACGTAGGTTTCACCTTTCACCGTGGGGGTCAAAGACTCAACATAACCATTACATTACATTACATTACACATACATACAGGCATTTAGCAGACGCTTTTATCCAAAGCGACTTACAATAAGTACATTCAACATAGGTAGGCAAGAAAACTACTAATCACCAGAAATCGTAAGTGCATTTCCTTCCTAAACAAGCAACTAAGAGCATAACTAGTGTTAAGGTAAAAGTGCAATAAGTTAGCTACCTACTTTTCTTAAACAAATGAGACAAATAAGAAGATCAAATGAGCAAGAGCTAAGACAAATAAGTGTATCAAATAAACAAGATCTAATAAACAAGAGCTCATACAAATAATTGACGACAAATAGCCATCACACTTTTTTCATTAGTCAGCTTCCCACAGAATCCGAGGTTTATTGGTGTGACTAGATGGGAATGTGAGTATGCCTTGGTGTGTAACTGGACTCACCTGAAGTATTTTGTGGTCTGAAAAATTGGGATTTTAGGAAGATCACTAGCGCCACCTGCAGGGACACGTGTGTAATGACACCCCTTACATGCACATTAAACACGTTCTCCTACAATGTGTTTTTCACAGAAACATAGTTCAGCTGAATGTCTTTCATGGGACCACACAAGCACTAAAACGATTACAGGCCAAAGCCGGGGAACCGCTCTCTTCCCCCGACCGTTTATGAAATAACATAACGGCGCCAAATCGTTTTGCATCGTTTTGTCTAGAATTTCTAGTACCGTGGCATTTGCTCAGTGGTCTGTGTGGATAGTTTTCATCACTTTTAGGCTCATGGTATTGGAACAGTGACAGTCATGGATAAGAGGAAACATCCGAGGCTATCAGAACAGAATAAAGCAAAGCACGAGCTGCAATATTAATGGAATAATGACGCACATGAGATAACAGCTTTCATCACTCTCAAAATAGTGATTTTGTTATGCCGCACAGACACGCGGCTCATTGTTTAGCCCACTCTGTCGTGATGGTTCACAAATATCTTTTCTAAATCAATATTGACTAAATAATACTGGAGGCGAATACATTCAGAGCCACACCTATACACCTGACTGAAAGGAAAACTTCAGCTTGAGCTCCCTCGTCAAGTCCCTGGGCGTCTGTTCCCATAGCAATAAACTGTGACCTTTCCATCGCGTTGTCGGCTGAAAACAAATTTAAACTGTGATGTTTTACTTCCACATACAGCAACAATGTCACACAGGAGTAAAGTTGGATGTATGGATAAAGTGAAATGGTATACTATGCTCTCCATTGCTCTTTAGCTCTCATGCGCACGCACACACACACACACACAGACACACACACGCGCAAATCGGATTTGAATGCATACCTTGTGTTTACATTGGTGTTATTCTCAAGACAGATGAGGTTCCAGGAGTTCAAAACAGAAGAAAAAGCTTTGCTATGCTAGACGCAAGAGACCTCACAGACAAAATTAGAGCAATGCTGCCCCCTAGTGTGAGAAATAGGAACAAGAAGAAATGAAACCTACAGATGGTTACCACTAGAGGCCCCCGGTAAAAATATAATGTGATGCAATGCTTGACTGATTTCTCTTTTGGCTTGTCCTCTTCCACAGGGAGGTCAGAGCACAGGGTCCAGTACAGAAAACTGAAATATGAACTGTAAAGTGGAACCAAAGTGGAGCAGCAGATGATATTCAACTCAGTCTCTCCAAAACCAGCTACAGAGCAGCACTCCTGGAGCTGGTATGGATGCAGTGCCTTGCTCAAGGGCACTTCAGCAGGCCGGATGCTTGAATCTGGTTCCTCTGGTCTCTCTGTGCCACCTGGCTGACTGAAGGTAGATAAAGGGAGGAATTGGAGGCTAAGGAAGAGAGATTACAGGACCACCTGTCTCTAACTGAGATCTAAGCTATGAGCCTCTTTTATATATTTTCATTGGATAATGCATTGGTATGTGCCAGTGAAACCATAGGATAAGCAAAAATACCCCGGTGAAATCAGAGGTTTAAGATAAGCATCCATGGTAAGGTGTTTATTATCCAAATAGTGTTAAGGTCACAATAATTCACCCAGAACATTTTTTCATTCAAATATTCAGCGAATGGAAAAAGTCAGTTTTTGCTGATCTCAGGTTAGTTTAAAAGATATCAAGTTGAATGACTGCAATGTGAGATTCAAACACCCATCCGGAATGGCAAGCAACCCATGACATGAACTATAAGGCCAGATCCATGCACTCACAATCAAATCGTACCTCTCAGTGACCAGATGAAATGTTGAGGGAGTGCCGGTGACGGTCAGCCTACCTACATAAACAATCCACAAACTGTAACGAAGAAAAGAACCACATTCTTGAGCCAGGAGACCTTTGCAAAATGCCATCATTTTACTGCAATTACTCATATTTCATTCTTTGTTGAAATATGACATGAAGAAAACGTTCATCACACCGACCATGGTCTGGAAATCTGAAGTTTGACAGTATGCTGCCTTTAAACAGTCGGCAGTCCCTGTACTGTACGTGTCTGAGTCCAGTTTTCCACTGCACTAAGATGGAAATGTTACCTAGGGAACCAGCCACAGTGACGGAGTGTACGTTCCTATTAGAAGAAACCCACCAATGATTACTGACTGGAAATAAGCTGCAGGTCACAGCTGACAACATTGCAGAATGTCTGAGGCCTCAAATATTCAGACAAATACACCCGGCTCAGTCACATATATTTTACACTTTACAGTTAACCATACACTTCCTACAGATTACTATACAGTGATACGGTGCTGTCGGTAACTGTGGGTTTGTGGATTTCACATACTTTCATTTATTTAATTGTATTTACTTTAAATAAATATTGAGTTAATCAATAAATCTATGACATAAAATGATATTATAAATGATACAGCGGGGTCCAAAAGTCTGAGTCCACTACCAAGAACTCTTTTGTTTCATCATCATCAAAAATCTAAATTACACAGTTTTCAAAAATAATTTAATCATTACAAATATTTCAAAGTTAAAGCATTAGCAGTAGCAACAATAATGCATAGCGGACCATAATAATTTAGTCAATATCTGGTATTAGTAGTTAAAAGACCAAAACAATTCACACTGTATTAGGAGCATGCATGTGTTCACATTTGAATGAAATATATGGTGCTGCAACAATTTGAGAAAACCTTAACAAATAGTGTGCAAACAAGATATTCAGATGTATTTCAATTTCATACCAGTATCAAAGATTTTAAACATTTTGGTTTGTATCATTCTAAATAATGTGTTCTTGAATAAGAAGTGTCAACTCAGTAAAAAAGTTTTTAAAAAGTATTAGTATTAGTTTTTACTAAATGATGAAAACAAACAGTTATTGGTAGTGGACTTATTCTTTTGGACCCCACTGTATATTATGCTTACAGCATACATATAATATATTATTCTATGATATTTTATCTGAAAAAACAACCAAGTAATACAAGTGCTACATTAATGACTAGAAAAGCACAGAGCGATTTGTTCCACCAAGCAGAGGATTACAGGGTTTTGTCTGTTCTGAGGTGTCCAAGCCCAGAACAAAGGCCACTTAGATTTGTAAGTCAAAAGTTCACAGGGCTAGAATGACTTCCTCCTCATGTGACGGCAGCTCTCGCCCAGGCAGAGAGCTGTGCTACTGGGGGAGGCCTGGGTCGACGTGTCCCAGGAGCCGGAGGAGACCTGGTCCACCCGATAGGAGATGGAGTTGTAAAAGACGGGGTTGCTATGGCAGCCCGACTGTTCACAGTGAGATGGGGAGGGGCTGTCGTAAGTGTCCTGGCCACAGCACATGCAGGAGAGCCAGGCACTGAGCCTGTTGGTCTCGGGGAGCTTGGCGTGCTCTCTAATCCCCGACACGCCTGCCTGGCACTCCTCCACTGGAGAAGGGAGGAGGTTGGTACGACTGGTGCCCCCCTCCATGGGCAGGGTCAGGTTGCATCGGCTGCTGTGCCCATCTTCGCCTTCTTTACACCCCGTGACAGCAGTCTCCACATCGGCCTCCGATACCTCCCGGTCCCCCTGCCTTTCCCACCTCTCTTCCTCACAGTCTGAGATCTTAGGCTGTACTCCCTGCTCCTCTCCCTCCACCTCGGGACTCCTGTCGGGCTCCTCAGCATTGACAGTGAGGAACCTCAGGACCACCAGGTTGAGGAAAGCACCAACGACTGTCAGCCCCACCAGGATGTACATGAAGCTGAAGGCCACGTAGGGCGTTTGCCTCTGGAGAGCATCTTTCTTCTGCAGGGCCACAAAGTCCCCAAAGCCAATGGTGGTGAGGGTGATGAAGCAATAGTAGTAGGCATAGAAGAAGGTCCAGTCTTCAAAGTGGGAGAAGGCTGCAGCGCCCGCACACAGGGTGCTCATGCAAGACAGGAGACCCACCAGGACCATGTTGCCCATGGACACCTCGGTCTTCTGTAAGCCCATGCACTGCTTGGCCCTGCGCAGGAGGTAGCGGACAAAAGTGTTTATCCTCTCACCCAGGCTCTGGAACATGACCAGTGTCAGAGGAATGCCCAAGACAGCGTAAAACATACAGAAGGCCTTGCCAGCATCTGTGCGTGGAGCAGCGTGGCCATAACCTACAAAGTCACAGTAGACTACAGGTCATATAATGTGTCATAATAACTGTAAAGTCTGTAAAACATGAATGACAACACACACACACACACACACACACACACACACAGGGCTGCTGCTAGAAATTCTGACAGGACATCACCCTGCGCCACCCACCCTGAGCCATGTAACTTACTAAATTATCACCTTTCCTTCCCAAAGGGCCCCCTCCAGCCTGGGGCCCCATGAAAGTACTCCCCCTTTTCCGCCGACTAGCGGCGCCGCTGCACACAAATACACACTTGAAGAAACGCACACATTCACCCTAACTATTGACTGCTGGTTGCCCTGTACTTTAATGGATAAAGGGGCTGCGGGGAGCGGAAAACTACTTGCCAATCGTCGTGATAACAGTGATGGCAAAGTAAAAAGAGCCTGCGAATTTCCACTGCCTCCCGGCGCGGTGTGGCTCCGACTGAAGGACCACTCTCTCCATCTCTCTGTAGTCGCCCTCCGTGAAGCGGTACTTCTTCTTCAGTTCGTTGAGCTTCTGCTCCAGGACCTTCCTCCTTGAACTCTCACTCTCCGACTCGAGTGCGTCGAAGACCGCGGCTCCTATGAGCAGGTAGGAAATTATGGAGAGGATGAGGGAGAGGGTCCTGATGTTCTGCGTCTTCATCCTCGACTCCGGCCGGACTGGAGTGGGTGCTGAGCCAGAGGGGGGGTGCTGCTGCTCAGAGGGAGGAACCTCCTCGGTCCCATTCATGTTCAGTGAGCTGGTGAGATTGACACAAGAGGCCCTTTTGGCCTCCTAGGATTACACCATAAGCCTATATGTTGTTTGTTGAAATTGTAGCCTGCTTCCCGCTGCCCTAATTATCGAGAGAGGCGTCCCGCGTGATCAGGTGAAGTGTGGCATCATACTGATGTCTGAACTTGAAGTTACTTGAGCTCGGTAGTCGGCAAATTGGCTGCCCACAAGATGTTATGCTGTTTAGAGACGCTCACATGACCTTAAAAAAACTGTGATTGTCTGTCTGTCTGTCCGTCTGTCTGTCTCTCTGTCTGTCTGTCTGTCTTTCTTTCCCTCTGTCGCTCTGTTCAATTCAATTCAATTCAATTCAGTTTACTATGCTTTACTGGCATAAATGTTAGATGAACATCGTTGCCAAAGCATCTAAATGTCTAAATGTCTACAGTTGATTGATCGATGGCTCGATCGATTGACTGATTGACTGAGTAAAAATCTGAAAACAAAATATCTGTTCGGCTTGTATGACTGTGTGTGTGTGTGTACACTACATTGTAAATGAAGGATCTGAGTGGCTTGTATTCAATGCACAGTGACTCTCGGTATCTCTGTGTTCATGGAGCTAGAGTGAAAATTAATCGAAAATAAGTCAAAGTAATCAATCAAGGCAAGCAAGAATAAAATACCAGTGGAGGCTGAATACAGAAAGAACAAGTCAGTACAACATTTAGATATAATTATTCGTTTTGTCCAATCAATTTAAACAGAAAATATTTGTTAAAACATTTTAGTTTTTATTGTTTTCATTGTCTGGCACAGTAGGCTATTTGTGGTCCTTATCCTTGTAAGACGAGTTGTTTTATCACTGATATTCAGTTTGGAGAAGATTGGGATTAATGAGTTGCATTTCTTAAATTTGATATCACACACACACACATACACACCAAACCGAAACCAAAGCCTCAATGATGGCTCAGTTCCAGGGCTGGGTGTCAATGGCGCTATTAAGAGTGGCTGGAAAGTATAGTGTGAGGAGGAAGGCAGGGCGTCTGAATGACATGGAAGAATACTTACATCCTTTCTGTGTAGTCAAGTCTACTTTTACCTACCTAAGTGTTGGAAATTGGATCGCACGGCTTGTGGCGTGCCAGTGTTTCAGTGTTGGACATCTGTGTGCTGTCCATGGTGCTGAACGAGATCTCACACAACACCCAGATACTGGATATGTGGATACAAACAGCCTAGACACTGTGCTGAGGGTTCGTCTGAGAGGAGGGAAGTGACCTGAGATTCATACTTCCTAGTGACGTCATTAGTTGAAAAATTTGCTTTTCTATTTGTGTTTCTTTCTTTGTGGGGTGAATCTTGGTGTAGTCTACAAGTTGTGTGAATTGGGTAATCACACCTTACATAGCTAAGAATAGAAGGAGTCATCCATAACAGCTGAATTGTTCTTGGTCAGTCCAAGATAAGGCTACTCTGAATCTTTAAAGGGAGAACAAATGGCAGAATTTCCTTCCAGATTGTTTTGGTATGGCCTAGTTTGGTCAATATTTTGTCATGTGTATCTGTCCTAAGGCTAAAAATGAAACCCAATTGAATTTCCAGGGCACTTCAAAGTGTGCGTATGCTTGTTGGTCTAGCTGTCTGTTTTGTGTGTGTGTGTGTGTGTCAGAGACAGACAGACGGAAGCAGACCGCCACAGAGAAGCACAGCAGAAACAGCTGGCCCTCTACTCTCTTGATGACGTTGCCCTGTGAAGCGTTCATGTGCGGAGTATTCACAATACACTCGGTAATGTATTACTCTGAGCGATGAAGCATTGGCTGGTGGCAGCATTGACCTTTATCAAGCACACTTAGTCGCCAAGTGATCAACCAAGCCTTCATCATTAACTAAGTCGAACACACGGACTGAGGGAGAGAGAGACAGGGCGAGAGATAGCAGAGTTGTGACTGTGTGTGTGCATTTGTGTGTGTGTGTGTGTGTGTGTGTGTGTGTGTGTGTGTGTGTCCTTTCTATACTTACAGATAGAAACATTAGGAAAAAATGGCCGACCCTCACTTCTTTATGGGGCTATTTAAGGGTTTTTGGGTTTAGGGTTAAGGTTAGAATCAGCCCTAACCCTAACCCTTATTCTTAGAATTAGGATCAGGTTAGGTTAAGGGTTCAGGATAGGGTAAGGGTAACAGGTAAGGGGTAAGGCATAAGGGGTATGGGTAAGGGCATGGTAAGGGTTAAGGGGTAAGGGGTAAGGGGTAAGGGGTATGGGGTATGGGTATGGGTATGGTAAGGGTTAAGGGTTAAGGGTTAGGTAAGGTGTAAGGGCTAAGGGCTAAGGGGTATGGGCTAAGGGGTAAGGGGTAAGGGGTAAGGGGTAAGGGGTAAGGGGTAAAGGTAGAGTAAGGGCAAGGTAAGGGTTAAGGTTAGGCATAGTGGAGTCTCCTGTAGTTCATGGAGCATTATTATATCAGGTTTTCAGTGTCATCCACTGGGTATATATTATATTATGCTACTCTCTGGGTTCACAGCAGAGTAACCAGTCAATGGGCTGACTGGTGTGGCACCATGTGGCAACAGTCTTGGTTAATTCAGTTTCTATCCTGCAGGTCACATCTATTAGGAGGGCATTCCAGTTCGTGGGTTAGCCGTGCATAAAGAATCAGAGATCTGTCATTAAAATACACATTTATTGCTCCTATTCCATTTGGGGCATATGGCGATCTAGGGATTGTTTTACCTTCCATAAACAAAACAGTACCTCATTCGGCTTTAATGAGCACAAATAAAATCTATGGCCTAACAGATGATAACAGTGCAGCTTGCAGACAAGTCTTGATTTTCTCTGCTGACAGTAACCCAAGAGCAATTACCCCTAAGTCCTGGAAAGATAAGCTAATAGCCTCGCCTAAAGTCCACTCACTGAGGCCATACAGTGCTGACGTGCATCACTATCACACATATTGGAAACAAATAATAACCAGGAAAAATATTAGAAAGCCACATAATAGACACACTGCAGTGTGTGGCATGTGGCGTCCTCGAACAGCACAATCCATGGAGTAATGATTATTATCTGATGTGCTGATCTCATATCTCTCTGCTCTACGGGATGGGTTTGCATCCCTCTATCTCCCACAGGAAGACATTAAGACCAGGATGTCCACTGGCTAGAGTCTAGACAGTCATCTGTCCACGTCCCAGCCCCATAGAAAATGAGGTGAAAATTATACTGCAAACATCATGCTGTCTTTACACTGATAAGGGCGGCTAATGGCAATGGAGATAAAGATGGTTGTTATGACGATCGTATATGCTTCTTTCCATAATGTAGACATAGAAACTACCTGTGTGCTGTGTGGTTTTGTAATAAAGAGAGAAACAAAGCCAGCTCTTTTTAAAGCCTACTGAAGAAAAACAAATCCATTACATTAACTGGCATAGGCAAAAGAAGTGAGTGTCACAGAGAGAAACAGGCTTGAACTTTGCAGCTAATGTGAAGAGTCCTTTGAGCCTTATTAACCAAAAGGGCAGAGACTTGGTCCTTTAATTCCTCTGAGGCATCACCTTTAGGGAAAGGTGCCTCATTCTGGCGGGCTGCTGATGTCTGCGGATATAGAAAAAGTGCTGTATTTTTTCACCATATGGATCACTGATTTCTCAAACTACAGTAAATTATAGCTGACAGTCTTTGTATTTTAAAGAGTCAGAGTCATTGTGTCATTTTCCATACAAGATCACAGAGTCAAAACATCAATATATGTCCATTTTGTGGCACTCAGTGTAATTTCATCTTGAGAATGTCCTTGAATAGGCTACCTTGACTATGTACTCAAATAGGAGTACTGCTTATTCAGTAGATCTTACTAAAGTCAGAGTACTTGTACTTGTACTTAATGTTATTAATATTATTTAGGTTCCATGGGGTCACTAGCAAAATAACTAGTGGTATAATTCCACTATTATTTAATTTGCTGGGTGTTACCATATTTTCTAGTCTATGTAGCAGTTTCTGCCCCAAGTCATATCTAACACTGTAAATCAGAAGGGGCTCCTAGGGGTGCAAGTTGGGGGGATCCGTGGTGTCATTCCTCTGCTGTGGGCTTTGTGCGCCTCTGTGTTTTCGGATGTGATTTACTGTGAAAGGGAAGTGAACTCGTGTAGATATGAAACGAAACTGAAACAGACAGCAGCACAAGAGCAGCCACGGAGGACCGCAGGGTCGTGTGTTTGTCGCGTCCGTAGAAAGTTTGCACATCGGCACACGGGAACAATGTTGTTTCACATTTTTGAGAGGCTGAGGAGGCTGGGTTATTACCTCTGCCCCAACATCTACATGCGTCGCCTCACATGGCTCGTAGCAGGAGTGCTCGGCTTTGTTATTGTAAAGTTACAGCTCACAAGAGGGAAGGACCCGGAAGGCCCCGAGGAGCCTCCAGCCAGCGAGGACGAACACCCAGTGGAAAACCCCCCGCAGCAGGTCGACGAGGAGCCCTGTGTGGTCCCCCTCGACGGTCCCGTCGCAGGCTGGCAAGAGGACCGCAGATTCCAGCCGGGAACCCTCCCCGGAGCCCTGCAAGCGGCTCAGGACCGAGGACGAGGAAGAAGACGGCGAGGAATTTGACAGCAGTGACTATCGAGTTGAAGACACCGACGAGTTGTACTGCGACTATGACTCAACTTGGGAGAGCTCGTCGGCAAGCGAACCCCCGTGGAGTGACCGCCCGATGATATTCAGCTATGTGAGTAAAGCACGGGGCCTTGACAGCTGTAGAAACACCTTAAGAGAGTTCATATAGTTGCACGAGCTTGCTCCGCTAACGAGAAAACACCATCATGTTTCACTAATGTTCTATAACATCTACCATCCCTGCGGTTTGGTTC
Organism: Hoplostethus mediterraneus; assembly: GCA_034670385.1. Lineage (NCBI taxonomy): Eukaryota > Metazoa > Chordata > Actinopteri > Trachichthyiformes > Trachichthyidae > Hoplostethus > Hoplostethus mediterraneus. Next base: position 3,470,859 of record JAXDDW010000012.1, on the reverse strand, counting down.
AATGTGACTTCACTTGATGCATTATGAAAGCACTAAGCTGTGCCTGAGGCCTCAACACCGGCCATGTCCGGGCTCAGTTCAACTGTACGTGTATCGCCTATTTACCGGTTTGACCAATGGGACACCGGCATCGCCGAATGCCTTGATTTGGGAGTATCATGTTGGCCACTTGTCATGTTCACACATGTTTATTTATTTATGTTCCAGCACAAGCTCGGCAGATTCAAAAACGCAGCAAGAGACATGCAGAATTACAGACATAATTACCCTGTAAGTTCATGTTCTACACACACACACACACACACACACACACACCACCACCACATGCACATTTGTTGTCTTTTACTTTTTAGTTAAACATCCATTATTGTATTTTTCCCAACAGCACAGGATCAGCTACCCATCCTACAATCAGGAAGTAAGTTGACACACTTGACACACACTGACAGTGTTGGGTGTGTGGTCATGACATTCAGATATTGCCCAATCAAATTTCTCTGCGTGCAATAATCATATTAACTTCCTGTCTCTCCTGTTGAGCAGCATGACATGCCTAATTTGCAGTTCTACCTCGGAACGAAGGCCTCTTCTCCTGACGGTAAGCCTACAGTAACACACGGTGTGAAGTATGTGGTGCCTGGTGGATGGACATGGATTAACTCAATTACTTTTAGTGTTTGACATCTCTGCATTTCTATCTTTTATCAGGCGTCTACATTAATGAGTTTCATGCTGACTGGTTTGGGGACTATGACAGACTGGAGCATGTACATAGCTATATTCAATGGTAAGTTATTCTATGATTTAAGGAGCACTAAAAGTACTCAGGCCTGATATATTGTTTGATAGGATAGGAAGAAAAACAGTTACATGCAATTTGCAATTCAATTAATTGTTTGGGGGGGTGGGGTTCCTCAAAGGTTGTTCCCACTTCAAGAGCCAGGAGTGAACTATGAAGCCTGGGAACTGGCAAAAGAGGAAATTGAGGTGACCTGCCAGAAGCGATGGACAAATATAATTTCTAAAGAAAGTGCTTCACATTTTCTGACTAAAATTCTATCTTTCCCTCAGGCGTTCATTGAAAGCAGCACTGCAAAGGACAATCTGTTGAAGTCATACAAGCTCATGTTGGACTTCTATGGTATCAAGTTGTGTAATGCGGACACAGGAGAGGTGACGAGAGCACCGAACTGGAAGGAAAGATTTGTCAACCTTAACAAGTAAACTATTTTTTAATTTTGATATAAAACCCCTCCATTAATGGATAGATTATGTTGTGTGATTTACGTAACAAAAGTGATCATCGTTTCTTACATTATTTACCCCATTTTATTCCATGACAGAAAGACTCACAACAACCTGCGCCTCACCCGCATCCTGAAGTGCCTGGGCACCCTGGGGTTCGCTCACTACCAAGTCCCCCTGGTTCGCTTCTTCCTGGAGCAGACTCTTGTCTGTGGAATACTTCCAAATGTCAAGGAGAGTGTACTCAATTACTTCATGTTTGCCGTACTTGATAAGAGAAAACGCAGGAATCTCATCAAGTTTGCCTATATGAACTATGAACATAAAGAAGAATTTGTGTGGTGCCCAAAGAAGATCCAGATGATTTGGTCGGCAAAGGCAGCAGTCCCATGTTCCGACCAACCAACGGAAATGAAGACTCAGGATGGCAAAGGAGACGCTAATTGCCATGACTTAGAGCTAGGTATGGATGACCCTCCCTCTGAGACAACTACAACATGGGATTGGATAGTTCCTAATAGTAATCTGGGCAGTGAAGAATCCACTGAATCAATCAACTCCTCTTAGTACAAGAACATGACCCAGAAAATCAGACAGACGTGGTTCCTTCCGCAAAAGTTGATTTAGATGAGTAAAGCACTCCTGCTTGTTCTCCTAGTGAGGAATCACATGCCATGCAGATTATGGGAAACAAGTCTCCTATCCCGAGAAGATTCAGACAAATGATAAATCTACGAACAAGCCCTCCCCTGAGGACACACTGCCAGTCTAAAAAAAACCAAAAAAAACCCAGCAAAACTTAAAGATGAAGCTGGAGACGAGGCAAAGTGAAGATGCCAAAGCTGATCCAAAACTGAACCTGTGCTCCACATCTCGTAGTAATCTGGAGAACTCCTGACTGGATACTGGAAACCAGATGAGTGATGACACCAGCCATTGAGGGGATCAAACAGCGAAGTGGTGAAGAGTCCATGGAATCTGCTGCAGACAAACCAAGGCAAATGAAGAATCCAGCACTAAAGATAACGCCAAAGAGGGTCAAAGCAGCAAAGTGATGGTAGTGATGAATTATCCACTGATGCAGGCCCAGATAAGCAGGGGACAAATGGATGTTCAGAAAATACTCTGGATCCATAAATGGACAGTTTGAAATGTTTCCCAGATACAATGCTGTATGATAGATATCAATGTCCTCACCAGGTGAATGAAGCACCATACAGTTATTAATGCAGGTGCTTTTGTTTGTTGTAGGTTGGAATCAGTTATGTTTATGCTTACTTCAGTACATAAAAACATATAATATTGTGATTTGGACAAATGTTGGTTTTATAGTTATGGGTTGTATTGCCTCATTGTGGGATTTGAAAGAAAGAAAACTTAATTTGCTTAACAAATAATTTCCTGCAATTTTTATAAAACTGCTTTATTTTTTTTGTTCAGGCTCTGGATTTTGTTATGGTCAGTTTGGGACTGTTACAATTTTTAACCTTTTTTTCTTCCAAGTTTTCATTCTATATTGTAGTCCTAACTTGCACTTTCATGTTGTGTAATTTAAAAAGGAATTAAAAAATTTCAGCTTTAAGTGTTAAGTATTCTGCCTACTTACCTCATATTCATAAATAGTGAAGTGTCAATCAATCAATCAATCTACAATCAATGTTATTATAGTGAACATTATTAGTATTAGATGGCTTATAGCCAAAATAACGGCATACACTAGGTCTGTACTGGTGGGGTTCATCTCACAAGGTTAAGACCTGATCGTCCCTGAGAGAGAAGACAGGCTCCATTTTACTACGAGCACAATGAGTAATCACTTCATCACACTGAGTTTATGATGGAAAGCTCTGGAGCGGATCGGGCACAGCCTATTCCACTGCCACCACAGAGGTGATGCTGAAGGCGGTTTTCAATGCACTTTCTTGTACTCACTATTTACTGTTATAACTAGATGGCAAATGAGGACCTACTGAGATGGGATATTAACAAAGGTGATATGTTCCTGAAATGACTGCCTCGCTTGTCCAATTTTCCCTCCGACCAGTCTGTGCCTGCCTCTGTAAAACTCCCTATATCCAAAGTTACAGCAGAGGTTGTTCTCTGTTTGGCATCATAAACTAATTTGGTTGTCTTGAGATCTTAGCTGTAAACCCCCCAAAGTACCACTGAAAGAATCAGGTTTGGAGGGATATATCGTAGCAGCTCAGGACACCTTTACTGTTGGGCACTGATTTATAACATGAACCAGAACGTGAAGGCAATCTAAATTCACCTGGGCCACAATTGCTCTCACGTCTCAAGAACTACATGAACATGACAAAAAAAAAAAAAAGTCCTCTAATATAAAAACACAGTGATGCAACTGACCCAAAGTGTCAAGATTGACAGAAAAATGTAAAATTTCACAAACCAGTTAAAATTACGATACAGACCATTTACAACAGTGCCCAACAAAGATGTTGTCAAAAAGGTTTAATTGGTCAAGTTTGAGTTGAAACAAAATCAAGACGCTTCAATAACAACCGTCAGTGATGTCTACGGTAGATAGAGCCTTTCAGTTGAAAGCTGCTGAACATATACACATACAGTTGTGTAGTGCAATGGCCGCAGATCTAAGCAGTGTTGCCTTAACTTTCACATTATCCATTCCAGATATATGGCTTATATTTTCTCTACTTAGAAAAGTATGATTAAAAACACCAGTATATACACAAATACATTCATATTTACATGATGCAGACGATGTTAATGAGTTACTTTGAATGTGGTTATTTTAAAAAGAGCTTTGACAGGAGAAAGGTACATGTAATAGTACTTGGTATTACATCTTGTACACGCACAACTTAGATGGCCTTCGGGTTTGTTTGTTTTTTCAAATGTGATAAAATAAATTTATAAACTTTTAAGTGGCAAAGAGAATACAAATATCTTCAAACAGTTCGTCTAGTAGGAACACAACATCGTGGAAACTTCATGAAATACTGTTCATTTAAATTTACAGTGATGATTCAGACGGGAGCATCAAGAGTCTTTATAACCGTAACACCGTGTCCAGGAAACGGAGACCAGGACACATTTTGATCATTCTGTTTCTGCAGGTTTATCACTCTCCTTGGGGGCATTGTGTTTACTCTCCTTTTTGTCCTCTCTCCTTTCTCTGCTTCTGCTCCTTTCCCGACGATCCCTGTCTTTGTCCCTGTCCCTGTCTCTCTCCCGGTCTCTGTCCCGGGCCCGGTCTTTCCCGCGGTCTCTGTCTCTGCTTCGGGATCTGTCCCGTCTCCTGTCTCGCTCGCGGTCGCGCTCCCGCTCTCTGTCGCGGTCGCGGACTCTGCCTCTGTCGCGATCGTGGTCTCTCCTGTCAGGATCTCGGTCCCTGCCTCTGTCCCGTTCCCTGTCCCGGTCTCTCTCCCGGTCCCTCCTCTTGTCTGGCTCTGGCTCCCTGTGTCGCTCTCCCTCCGGCTCCCTGTGTCTCTCTGCCTCTCTGCCTCTGCTACGTTCTCTCTCTCGGCTACGCTCGCTGTCCCGGTCCCTTTCTCTGCCTCTGTCCCACTCCTGCTCTCGGCTCCAGCGCTTGCCCTGGCCCCTGTCCCATGATGGCCTGCCAGAATGAGGGCCTTCTCGCTCCCTGTCCCTCCGGCGGTCCTCTGGCATCTCCTTCTGCCTCTCCTCAGAGAGGTGTGAGGGGCCAGGAGGAGGTTCTCGGTGGCCTCCTTCAAAGCGGCTGAGGCGCTCTCCGCCACGAGGCTCTGAGCCCTCCCGAGTGGAGCTGCTCCTCCTCCTCATATCAGGAGAGTGACGGCGCCAGTGATCTTCCCTGTGCAGGTCTGGACTGTGGCCTCCCATGCGACCCGGTGGAGCTATGGGGCCCTCTGGAGGAGTTGGCAGTAGTGGCCCACTGTGACGAACAGGTCTAACCTCATCTGAGTGCCTGTCAAGGCGATACCGCTCCGGCCCCCCAAAATGCTGAGGTGGGGGGCCCCTGTTGTCCTGAGAGGAAGGACCTCGATGCTCTTCGAAAGATCCCCGATGTGGCGGTGAAGAGTGTACCCTGGAGCCCCCATACTGATTATGTGGATGGAAGTGTTGTCCACTCATCTCCCCACTGGAGGGTGGGCCTCTTCTGTCCTCATACTGGTTAGGCGGAGGACCCCTGTAAGCGCCAGCCGGTGGGTTGTCTTTATACATGTGGGGAGGATTTTGGCTCTGATGTTGGTCCACGCCATGTTTGAAAGAGTTACCACTGTCTTTATTATACTGATCTACAGGGCCTCGAGGTGGGTCTACCATTGGGGGTTGGGACCCATGGTCACCATACTGAGATGGTGGGGGACCCCTGGACCCAGGGAAGTGGGATGGAGGAGGGAGCCTGTTATCAAAGTGTCCAGGGGGTGGCCCTGTGAAAGGTGGAGGTGGAGCTCTGGATCCAGGGAAATTGAAAGGTGGTGGGGGACCATTGAATCTTGGTGGAGGTAAGCTGTTCTGTCCATCAAAGCTAGGAGGTGGGGGGAGACTTGGAGGGTGACCTTGTTGTCCAATGTGCTGAGGGGGCATGGAGGGATCAAACATTTGAGGAGGAGGGCACCTCTGGCCCATTGGAGGGAATGGCGGTGGTGGTCCTCTGTGTGGCATAATATTCTGGGGAGGAGGTCCAGGAAGTGGCTGCTGCTGCTGCTGGGAGCCGCCCCACTGGTTCTGATAGGGAGGGTAGGTGGCTGGAGGTGGGCCATACTGCTGACTGCTGTCGCTTTGCATGGGGACAGGAGCACGCATTGGAGGAGGAACATGGATGGGTGGAGGGGGTCCTTGCATAGGTGGGGGGCCTGACATTGGAGGAGGACCTTGCATGGGTGGGGGCATAGACATGGGCGGTGGCCTAATTATCAGGTTGGGTCCCTGCATTGGATGGGATGGGGGGAAGCCGGATGGTGGGGGAATGTCAGCTGGAGGTCTGTACTCATTCTGGAAGCCTGATGTGGATAGATGTGGCATATGAGCAGAATGAGTGTCACCCATGGTGTTGCTCTGAGTAAGCACAGGGATTGTGGATGTGTTTGAAGAAGTGTTTGTCGAGGCATTCAGGTAGCTTGAAGAGGCTGAATCTTGGCTGTTCTGCTCGTACATAGAGTCCTCACCAGCTTTTAAAATACTGGCGGCGTTTGGCCAAATACTGTACTTGTCCATCTCAGTTTCAGCCTTGGCCGGCTCGGCTTCCTCAGTTTTCCCTTCTCCCTCCTCCATGTAGTTGACCTCTGTATCAGGTTCCATCTGCTCTCCTAACAAGGGAATTGACACCTCTGCCTTGTCTGAATCCATGAAGGGGAGTGTCTCGCTCACATCTTGAAGCAATGGTGTCTCTGGTTCTTGTGAGGAATCCGTGTGTTCAACTTCAACTGCTCTGGGCAACTCTGGTTCTTGAACTGCAGGCTGTGAGGGTAGTGTAGTTTCTGCCAACAGAGCAGGTGTCTCCTCTTTCTCCTCAGGTTCGTCAGTGTGCTTCCTGCCGGCTGCGGCCTGACGAGGGTCCCTGCTCTGTCGGGGGTCTCGTCTCTGGTTGATCAAAGGAGCAACTGTAGAAGATTTGACCAGTTCTTCGACCTTTTTGCCAAGCTGCAGAAGCTGAGTATTGGCCAAAAGGGATTTGGTAGGTTGTTTTAATAGTGTGTCTGTAACTGAGAATGAGGTAGCAGATGTCGTTTGATTAACTTGTTCCCCCTGTTTCTGCCATTTCTGATCCTCAATCTGTTTGTTGAGGTTCTCCAGGACCTTTTGTGGTTCAGTCATACATTCAGATGTAGCCTTGGCTTGACCTGGGGCTATAGTCTTGACCTCTTCAAAAATGGAGTCATCCTCTGGATCATACGCAACATCGTCAACCTCACTGGCCATCTCTTCAGGATGCTTTAACATCTCAGGTTCGTTGACTATGTCAGCAAGCTTCTTAGACACATTGTATCCCCTGCTGGGATCGTACTCTTCCTCTGGGTCATATGGTCGGTCATCCTCATCCTCGTCCTCCGGTTTCTCTTTAGGAATCTGTCCAAACTGCTGGACAATGGGGTCTAGCATTGTAGCTGGTGGGACTGAGGCTTCCCCACCCTGATCGGAGGGAGAGTTGGAAGCTTCAGAGTCCTGTTTCTTCTTCCCAAAAAGAGTATTGAGGAGGGTCTGAAGAGGAGTGGCATTTGCTACCGAGGAAGCAACAGAGCCGGTTGAGGATGGGGAGTCTTTGCCAGTGGGGGTGGATGTGGCAGGCGCTTTGACAGAAGACAAAAAGGAAAGGACTGAGGTGGTGGTCACAGAGCTGCTCGAGGTCTCCGAGGAGCTGAGGCGCGGAGGTGACCCTGGAGGAGTTGTGCTGAAGGGAATTTCCAGGCTCTGCCGTATGCCTTTATCTGCTTTGACCAAGGCAGATGGCTTTGGGAGGCCAGTGTCATCCACGTCTTTGGTTTGGGTCCTGGACCGTTTCTCCTCAGCTTCCAATGGAGCGCCGGCCCGCTTTTTGTCCTTCTGGCAGATCAGCAGCCCCAGCAGGAGGTTGGGACGAGCTGGTTCAAGTCCTATAAGACAGACAAGACAAGAAAATTGTAAAATAAAACTATTTGTGATCCATGGCAGAGTGTAATAAGCACTTAAAGGAACCAGGTGAAATGAGAGCTTATTTCAAATATCCATAAACTGCATACTGTAACAACCAGTAGTACATTATTTCATCAGACATGGAACCTTTTCCACTTCATCTTAAGAATGTCTTCCCATACAACAAATGATCACAATGATAAAATTACTATATTTCAAACCTTCAAAATAAAGGTACAAACTATATTGACAACAAATGACACAAGATAGAGAGCACGATATATACCAGTATACAGCATACATCAAGTGAGGTGCTGTGCAGATGCATTGCTATATATATATATATATGAAAAGGCAAACTGAATGGAATAAAATCTCAACGTTTGACTGCACCCGTGAAAACCTGCAAAACACAACTTCAAGAATAACTGCCATAATCAGGTAATCTATAATAAACTATTTTTAATTCCACATCAAGTCTCTGAAAATGAGTTTATGTTGTAATGACGGATTATTATTATACTTTTTCATTGTTTTAGTCACTCCTTTAGTAAAGGAAAGTGACCAACATGAGCCATGATATCCATTGTTGTTTCAGACTCTCCAAGCCGGACTCCTATGATTACTTACCATTGCTGCCCTGGTGTCTACTGTTAACAGTGGTGTAGGATCACGATTTACAAGGTTTAGATCAACTGCTGATTCTTCAGTCAGGGAGAAATGTATAGGAAGATGCTGGTTTGTAGCAGTAGTGCAGCAAGTTACAATATGAAAACAGCATGGGGGTATTAAGTGGCTGGCAAGTTAGCTCACAGCAATGTATTTATCACACAGGTATTTAGGTATGATTAGGTACGAGCCAAGTCTAAAGAAACAACAGGCTGAGACTGGACTCTAAAACGGCACCAATCTGCGATGCACAACTTCCTTTATTTGAAACGTGTTATACAAAGTCAAATACACAGCAGAGTACACGCCAGGTGTTACATGTACAGAGGTGCATTCCAGGGGAGAATCAACACCAGTAGTGTGTGAGTGCCCCCTATAGTACAAAACCATGAATCAAACAAGCTCTCATTTCACCCTCTCAAAATCAAACATGACTCTGAATATACTCACCACCAAGACAAATGACAATTATTTTTAAACAGGAAATCATTAAGCTTTGGACAATTAAATTCAAGTCAGCACAGACGACTCAAAGACGGCAGTGGTATATTTGTGTATCCCTGTGAATGCTTACCTGGCCCATCAAAAGGTAATAGTTTGGAGGGCAATGGGTCCTTGGCACTCAGTGGGATGAGATAGAGATCTTTGATGCGGCGGTTGTTGTTAGCCACCACGCCAAAGCGTTTCCTGCTGCTGAAGTAAGAGAAGAGAGACACATATGCCACTTCCTCTTCCTCTGTGGCTGGGTGGAAACGAATCAGACACAGCTCCTGTGGACATGGAGGAGAAAGGGAGATAGAGTAAAGGGGAGATCCAAGGACTTTCAATAATACAGTTAATAGGTTAAAAGTGCTTAAAAAATCCAAACAAACCTTGGAGAGTGAGGTTTTCAGTTTCCCGACATAATCCCACACTGTGCTTGGAGATATCCGTCCTCCGACGTGAATGGTGTCTGGCAAATCCTGCACAAGGTCAACAATATTATTTATTAAGCTTTGGCATACAAAACGTTTTGCATTCAACTGTGATCAAATTTGGAGTTGAGTCTTCAAATTCAATTTATATTCTTTCTTTTCGTTTACTATGGCCAGAAAGGTGAAATTTACTAACCTCCTTCAGGTGTTCAAAGGATCCTGAGACCAGGTAAGCCTTGGTAACAAACTTAGCCACAGACTGCATGTTGATAAATCCTTTCCAAATCTTCTCCTGACCATGTAGGAAGATTGCAGTCTCGCCCTCAGGAGGAGGCTCTGATGTACTGTAAACAACAAAAGCAGCAACCGTTTACAAACAAATAAGTACTACTCCAGTACTACTCCAGCTAACGTGCTGAAAATAACTATGCTAGTTACTCCTTCATATCAAAAGCCACGTATCAGATGTAGAAATGTAATTTATCATATGAATTAAAAACATTTGAAGAACATTGACAAGATTGAGCACCTATTTTTCGCTGGTTTAGACACAATCATTGAAGGTGGAGGAGCTGGCGGCATCGGTAGGTGTCCCTTGGATCCCACCTCCACTGGAGCCAAGGGTGACTCTGCTGAGATGAGCATCACTGTCGATGTTTCTGGGACCGTGTGGGTGACGGTCACACCAGAGCTGTGCCTGGCCATGCGAGGGTCTCTGCGGGTGATGCTGACAGAGGAGACAGTGGGGATGATGATAGGTACAGGGACCTGGGCTGGAGGCACCAGACTGTTAAGATCCTCCTGATAGAGCTGAGGCTGGGACTCTGGGACAGAAGCCTCTATGTTGGACTGGTACACTGGAGGGATCTGGTGTTGGTAGACTAGGGGGTCTTGATGCTGATAGGCCTGGGGGACCTGCTGCTGGTACGCTGTGGTGACCTGTGGCTGGTAGATAGGAGGGACATCTGATGAAGACCTGGACAAACGCAGTTCCTGTCTGGGTGGCTTAGCCTCTGGCTTCTTGGTCAGCTTGGCTTTCTTTGCTGCCGGCTCATCTTCTGTCCTCTGACCTGGAGGGGATGGTTGAAAAAGGGGACATTAATACGGTAATTTATTGCACACCAAATCATTTTTGTTAAGAGATGAAATCACCCTCTAATAAGCCTCTCATTTACCTGTGCAGATTTTGCAGTTAAGGTCAAAGAGATGAGTTCTGTGTTCAGCGGTGGTGTCTTTGAGCATGGTATTGAAAATGTCTGGCATGCTGCTGCCACTACTCCCTTCTACAGCAGAGGCCTGACCTGAGACTGAAGGAGTGGAGCTGGACTCATCTTGGTCCTGTGGACATTGGAAAAGGAGGGGCTCACAGTCAAATCTCACCGACTTAGATGAACTTGCAACAGACAATAAAAACAAGTCAGACAAACTGAGACACCACTGTATTTTGTGGAGGGTAGGTATAAGTGGGATTAGTGCATATTTATGAAGAAGATAGTTGTGAGCTTCAGAAAAGAGGACATTGTGTTGAAGGACAGGACAGTTAGCAAGTTAACTCATCTGTACAAACATTGGCTCATGCTTTCTCACTCTAAATAGCCACTGATTTTGTGCATTGAGAAGCGAAAAGGAAAAGTGAATGCCAGAGAAAGAGCATGCCACCACTTACTGCAGCAGAAGCCATGCGAGCAGATGGAGAGGTGGCAGAGATACATACGTCTGCGTCAGATGTTGGTGGAACGTCCTCCACGTCCATATTATGGGGGCCAGACTCACGCCTGTTGCCTAATTTGGACTGCCCTGAATGGGCTCTGGCACTGGGAGTCTGGGCCTAGGGTAGACAACAACCATAATATCATAAAGTTATCATGCCGTGTGCCCAACTGTAAAACACTCTACACTCCTCAAATGTTCCAAAAAATGTGATGTTCTATTATTTCATGAATTGCTTTACCTCAGACGGGTCAGGCTTCCTCCACTCAGAGATTTCTTTGGAAAGCAACTCTTCAGCACTTAGTCTCACCAGTCTGAAGGGACTAACCTCACCGCCCACCACCCTGTAGAACAAACCCTGAGACAAATATACCAGCCGTCACAGGATGATAAATAGTAAAAACAAAAACTCATCATTTCTAAAACAAGCTGCAATCAACATCGCCCTCACATATCACAGAAACTAGATTTGTACTCAATTCAGAATTAGCTTTTACACATACACTGTAGGTACAAACATTATCACATCAATAACTACACAAACTATTTCATGTTCATGTTGACTCACTTTGTTTTTAGGATCCTTCAGGTTGAACATGAGGGACCTGTATTTGTTCTTGTACTTGCTGTCCGTGTTAAGGCACAAGTTGAACATTTCCTTCTCAATGGTAACTGCCAGCCTTCCCACCTCACTCTCAGTCATGTTCAGGTCATCACTGTCACTCACCCTGGTGGTACAAAACACAAACTCAATAACTATTCTATTCTAAGGACGGTGGAAATATCGATATAATTATTGTATTGTATGTATGTATCGATATAATTACTTTGTGACAATATATTTTCCGGTGTGGTCCGGGGTAGTCTGTGCAGGATACTCACCTCTTGTAGAGGATGTCAGTAAGCGAGCGGCGGATGTTCTGTCTCATCTGGTTGTTGGGGGGAGGCATGGGGGACATGGAGGGAGCTGAAGCTGCTGGCTGGGCAGGTCTGGAGGACGACGACTGGTTGGAGGAAGATGAGGAAACTGGAGGAGGTGGGACTCTGGAGGATGAGGACGAGTGACTGTGGGATGTCTTTAGCTGGGGCTGCTTCTTAGGAATGGTGAAGGTGGATTTGGTGACTCTCAGTGCTCCTGTGATGTGGACAGGACCTGAAGAGAAGGGAGACGGGGCAGGGGTAGGCGGTTTCTTGGACTTGGCTGCTGTTCTACTGGGGGTTGTCGCAGGTCTCTTGGACGACTTTGCGTTGGTGGCTTGAGGCGATGGCTTTTTGCCCTTTGGGGTAGTCTTGGCTCCTTTAGCGCCTGGGGACTTCTTGTTTCCTTTGACTGGTGCTGTGGCAGCGGGGGAGGACTTCTCAGCAGCAGGAGCTGGCTCCTTCTCTTTCTGCTCCTTCTCACTCTGCTTCTCCTCTTTGGGAGGGGCTGAAAATCAAGAACAAGACCAAACAACTTAAAAAATAAGGTTGGCACAACCATTTACAATCTACAACAGTAGATGTGACATTACTTAGTAAGGCAGCATAGTAGTAACAATATGGGTGGAGTGTCATTGAGATTTGCTAAAGATACTAAAATGCAATAACTAAAAACATCACATTAAAACATGAAATCTTAAGGATGACAACCATATTCAGGTTCCAGCAGATTAAACAGCCCAATGCATTATCGATGTATTAGTAATATAAATAACATTCACATAATTCATATTTGTGTCCACACATAGACCCCAGTGTAATAAACATTAAAGAAAACAAAGCTGACAACTGTGCAGTTGCATAGTGCCTCTTTATTTGTAGCAGTGGATGGCAGATACATTGTGCTGTTCAAATGGTGGTGCTCATCTTCACGGAGAGAACAAATGTATCCGCAAAAGGACAAATCTCCCACATGGCAGCTTGACTCTCAATACCCATAGGTCTGTGTGGCAGGGGGGAAGGCGTTGTTCCACAAGTGCCTCATGTAAGTCCTACCTCCACGACAAACACTGCACAGCTCCCTTTCAGGCTACACTGCCACAACCAGTTCCTTGCTAGGCTAAAAGCCCTACAACATTATCAAGTTCTCTCATTTGGACTTGATAAGCAGCAACAACCAGTGTATCCCAAGGTGCCTCAGTGTTTATTTACAGAACTTATATTGCCTGTGAAAGCCTAACTACGCCAAACTGCTACATGCAGAAAATGTGTGTATCAAAGGAGAAGCAAAAAGTAATTTCAGTTTCAAAAAAAAAAAAAAAAAAAAAAAAAACTTAGTCGGTAGTACTCACTCATGACACAACTTACCATGTGAAACTAAACAACATTGTTTCATGACCATCTCCATCTCAGCAACACATCCTAACCACTGCTGACACTGTAAACGAGTTCTGACCACAATTGACACGTCATTATGCCAGCAGGACGAATTTGATATCACTGCAAAACCATTAAGGTTAAAATGAAGAACCATCTTTCAAATGTATGCCAAAATAAACATAAATCTCACAGTAAAATATATCTGCTTAGGCTTTTTGTCAGCATGTTTAACTTGCGATCTATAGATGTTAGTGCTTCATCTATAGTTATGTACAGGTTCAAAATTGTTGATTGTTGAAAGCGTAAACCCCACTTGAACCTTGAACAAAACACTAAATCTTTCCAATGTGATTAAACCAGAACTGTCTTGGGTAGAGCAACACTGTATTAAGACCTAAAGCAGCCAAACATGCAATGCTGTCTAAACATCATAATAGAGCAATCTGTTACACCCTTCAAAGTGTCAATCAGTGTATGTGTATCCGACATGATATGGGGCTACGAGCATATCAGTAAACATTTTCCTCAAGCTGTTGAAAATATACACAACTACCATGTTGAACACTGATCTGCTGAACTGACACGTTGCTCTCAATGACTCGCTTAACAATGCACTCAAGGAGCCCTTATTGATGACAAGGGAAAGAAACTAAGAACTGAAAAACACCATATCCCCTCAGCATATATCAAGCAAATCTCAAGTGTAGGATGTGTGTGAAACAACTCTTGAGCACAGGTCTCCCTCTTCTACATCTGCGTGCATTGCCCTGGTCTTCAAACTTCAATCTTCTGCTGCAGTCTTTTTGAACTTCACTGCAGTTTCTCCAGGTGGTCTGGTCTCTGTGGCAGAGGTTATTTCATTCCTATCCGGGCTGCTCACCGTCTGGGGACTCGGGAGTCACATGTCCTTGGTGTGTGTGTGGATCAGTGGCATATGCTTGTTTGAGCTGAACTGGTCAGGACACCCTACAAGCTGCAAGCTGCTCACATAATCAATCAAGGCATCCAAAACTCTGTCATATCACCTTTTATTTTAAAGCCAGTTTCCCACGAGTAGTGATGCATCACATTCAATAAGAATCAAAAAATATATAAAAGGTCAGCCTGTTACCCACAAAATGTAGGGCAAAACACAGGGTTGTGCTTAACAGGTTTATGCCTGATTTCATCAGCCCAATGTGAGCTGTATCAGCTTTATAAGTCCCTGTAAACCCAGGGGGAAAAAGTCTCTGAGACCTACCTGCTGGAGAGGAGGAGGAGGGAAGGACCCCTTTTGAAACCGACAGCACAGGTGAAGAAACCAGGATGTGGAGACCCGCACAGGCTAATAAAGCAGGTAATATGACCCCCACACTCACACTTCCATGAACAGGAGCACCGGTACATTCATTACTCAGATACATTTCATGGTAATGCCTTCTACAACCTGAAAAGATAGTAGCGCTCCATGTATCTGTGCCATGTGTTCCTTTAGAGGTCTTTGTCTACAGCTCTACATTTTAACCATGGGATTCTTAAATAATCTATTCTGGATTACTGAATACTTACCCATAGCCTCATTCAATACTTACCTTTTCCACAGGCTGTGCATATTTCATTGAGTAACAAGTAACTTTTACATTATCAAACTCACAACACTTGGCAAATCAATAAAATCTGATGGCAGAATGGGTTCATCTCCGGAGCATTCTTGTTCTTCCCCATGTTTGGATCACATCTACGGTATGTTAGCATGACAAGAACCACATTTATAATGGAACGCGACAATGTGGTCTCTCAACAACAGCCCAATGCATACAAGTGATTTGCTGTGGTTGCTTGACAACCCCCTAGTGTGAAGAGATAGTTAAAGGTTAGCACTGACTTATCAAGACCTTCAAAGAGATACATACACTTTTTGTTTAACACTGTTGGTGACATGGGTGTAGTCTTTTCTGGCGTTACTGCATTGTAATTATGGTCGCTGGACCAGGACGCGGCGGCTGGTGGCGGTGGATGTTCCTCGCCGTGCTCGTCTTCGTCATCGTAATCCGGATCGCTTTCCTCGCTGTCCGACTCGTCCTCCTCCGTGGACTTCTTCCTCATTTTCCTCCGACCGCCGGCGCTCCTCTGGGTGGACAGACACACAGGCATTCAGTCAGTTCAATAGCAGCACTCTGAAAGGTCTCCACAATGAATATCTAATGCCTGAAGCTGTCAGGCCAAGTTTACCTTTGTGTTTATGTAAAATAGCCACGAGTACCGCCGGGTCAGGGGTTCGATTCCCACATAGTATCAACTATCACCTTTGTAAGTCGCTTTGGATAAAAGCGTCTGCTAAATGACTAATGTAATGGCCAAGAGGGGAGGGGCAGGTTTGACCAGTTCAAGTCCTCTTTTCAATCTTTAAAAGACAATCTCTTTTACAGCAGGGCTGAACTTCACTAGCCACATGATGTAGTGTGCAGAAAATGGACAAAACGTCCCGGACAGCTCAGTTGGTAGAGCGTGACACGCTCCGTCTCAGGGTCAGGGGTTAGATTCCCACAGTATCAACTATCACCTTTGTAAGTCGCTTTGGATAAAAGCATCTGCTAAATGACTAATGTAATGGCCAAGAGGAAGAAATTATAGTCTGCTTGTAGATTAAACTGTCATCAACCATAATGCAACTTATTATTTACACGAGGCCTAGTTTACAGGACAATCAGTTGTTCAGCAGATACAATCAATTCATCACAACAGTAACGTTTTTGAGGGGTTTTACATTTCTTATAATGCTATTAAAGTGTTTCAGTGATGGTTTCCCGTCTTAATTTTACCCTCCAAAAGTAATGTTCACTTAAATATAAAACATAATAGCCAATCAAACGATAAATAATAAGATCCATTACCAGTGTTTTCCACGAGCACAATGAGTTACCAGACAGTGTGCGTGCGTGTGTGTGGGGGGCCTCAAAGGAAAGGTTCTTCATGAACAAGATCTTGGTATTTTTCCATGTATTCTGACAGTGTTTCCAATACCACTAATTATTGAGTAGTTTAGTGTTTTTCTATAATGTTCTTCTGTTTCAATGAGTTTTTTTAAAAAAAGTTTAATTTTGAGTGTTGAACACTGGTATGCAAGTGACAACAATAGGTATTAGGTTATACACAGTAAACTACAGTAGGCAGATGAAATCCCCTCAGAGGACTGTAGTTAGAAATGTAAACTGCCTATTTACACTGAAATGGAACACAGTGTAACTAGACAAAAAGCTGCAGACAACGTGCCTTACCTGTGATTCAATTTCAGTATATGATGGCATGTCATGGCTTTCTGATTTATCACCCCTGCCAGTTGTCAGTGTGTCCAGTCCAGTCTGTCATTGTACGCATGTTATATCTGAGTGTTGGGTTGAGAGTTGTACACATCTGACAGCTACAAAGAGTTACTGTCTAATACACCATCACCAATACATGGGAGCAGTTTGGAGCATTTCGTAAAGCTCCTTGCTGTTGTACTGGCAGCACTAAAACCAAAACCAAGCGTCAAGATAGACAGATCTGTGTGATGTGCCACTACAAGGCTCTGAATATCAATACTGTGATCCAAGTCAGGATAAAAACCTGCATTAAAAACAAAAATAACCATTTAAAAAGGAGCCAGTAACCAGGTGTGTAGACGGCAACCGTGGAAAACTGCATTAGCTGCAATGTTAGGTTGTTTTTTTTTTGGATGGGAAATGATTTGTGGATCAGTCAGGTGACGCTGAAGCCTTCATTTGACCATCTCAAACATAAACAGTCACTATACTATAACACCGCCCCTCCCTTCTTTGTAAAACTACACTGATCTTATTTAGTTTAATGCTCCGCAATCCAAATGACAGAAATCCATCGTAGTAATGGAAACATTTAATCCCATTTAAGAAGTATTCTTCATTGATAATAAAGACTGCCTACAGGCATCCCGGATGTCTTGACATCAGAAAAAGGCAGCAGTCAGTTACCACCGGTTAAGCAAAGCCAGTTCAAGTTAGTGTGGACCACATGTTTTTTTTGTGTGTATAAATGTGCATATCGGTCTGAATTCTTTTATTAGGGTTTGAGTTCCTGTAACATGCACAATATTACTAAAATGCTGAGGGTGCAGCCAATTTCTTAAAAACCACAACACTTGTGGGTCAGCTTAGAAGAGTCTATAAGATTTGGACAATTCAGATTTCAGATTTCAGATGATTCTTATAATATATAATTATATTATAATTTAATGATTGACAGCATATGTCTTATAAAAGTGGTCTGAGTGTTTCCCTCTAGTGTCCTTATTGTGTTTATTTTGTATACTTTGTTCCATTTTTTGTTTGCCCACCATCAGCACATACTACATGCCTGAATGTCCTGGTAGGGGAGCCTCTCTGACAGGTTTCTTTTCTTTTTCCCCTAAAAAGCGTTTGTGGGAGTTTTTCTTGTCCTCTGCGATGGTCCAAGGTTGGGGGTCATTTATTGTTTTCATAGTTTGGGCACTGTGAAGCCCTTTGAGGCTGTAACTGTGATTAAGGCTAAACAAGTAAACTTGACAGCTAAATAATATATTACATCCAACATGCAAGTCGCACCATTGTGGTTAACTAATTACACACATATAGACAGACAACATTGATCAGCTGTGCTGCCTATAGAATATCTATGCAAGTTATCAGGAAAGACGTCATTCAGAGAGAGGACCGTAAAGCACTTGTCTTCCAGAGGCCCTCCAGGCCAGACGCTTCTCATGTGACTGCTGCCAAGTCACGGTGGCAATCCACCACAACAAATCTCAGACATTTAGGGGGAAAATATTTCCCAATATGGTCAAGAAATTAGATCATAGATCCAATAGCTGCAATATTGCAACACCAGTTGTTTTGCAATCATATACACACAAAAAACCTTTTCTACTAAGTAGTTTTCAACTGCAATAAATGATTATTATATCTTACAATACTATGTCAACTACACTGCACAGCTTTCCTCAGGAAGTGAAAGGTATAAACATCTTTGCAACAAGGAATGGCAAAAGGCACCTCGTCAGTATCTGCCCCGAGTTACCTTGGGTGTAGACTTGACCTTCTGAGTCTTGGCCCTCTCCTTGTCCTTCTGTTTGGGCTCTTTGACATCAGTGATGGACTTCATGGCCGCAGCAGCATGCCTCAGGATACAGTCGTTGCCACAGTAGACAGAGTCAGGCTGGGCATTATTCTCACAGCCTGGTCCGATGCATTTGGGAAGGGAAGACCCCTCGGCCTTTTGCACAGTCTTTTCCTCCACCTTAGGAATCACCTTCTGCTCCACTGTCGGCGTCGTTTTCAGCTCCACGTTTGATGCCACTTTTTGCTCTGCATTGGATGCTGCTTTCTGCTCTGCGTTGGATGTCACTTTCTGCTCTGCGTTGGTTGCTGCTTTCTGCTCCACTTTGGGTGGCATCCTCTGTTCCACAGTTAGTGTTGACTTCTGCTCTGCTTTCTGTACAGCTGTCTGCTGTACTGCCTGATCAAATTAAGTAAACAAGAAAGTTAAAATCCAACAATGTGCAACACAATTTTGCAACATAAAAGTATGTGACCACTGAGCAATATACACTGCAGTTCAGACTGATTTAATGTCCTGGCTCATAGAAACTGGGTTAGTCAAACCATTTGTGATCAGTCACAAGACCTACCGGCTGAAAGATCTTTATCTTCTTCTTCCCAGTTGGGTTGATGGCTTTCTCTATCCTGCCTTTGATGCCCAGATCGTCTCCTTTCTCTTCTGTTCCAGTGGATATGGAGAGGACTACGGCAGATTGACTGGGTGAATGGCTAGGGTCTAATTTTCTCAGGTCAGTTATAACAGCAGAAGCAGTGGCAGCCGGAGTTACAGCAGCAGTAGTAACCTCAGCTTTGGACTTCCCAATCTCTGTGCCTGAGGCGAGGGTGATTGTGGCAGGCCTGACCACCTGGTTTTTCTTGGCGGTACAGTTGGGGCAGATATAGTCTTCGCCGTTTCTCTCCATGAGGCGTCCACGGGCCTCGGTGATGCCCACACAGTCCCCATGGAACCACTCTTCACAGCGGTCACAGCAGATCATGAACCTAGAGAGCACAGGACACTTGCAGTAGCACCTTCCAACCAAAGCCCAGCAAAAACTTTCAGTCTGGCTAACCCTGTACTTTCAGACTTGATAAGACTTCACGAGACAAAGTGGAATCAGACAGTAGAAGCATACTTTTATGTCATCGGCTTGACAACAAGGAGGAGAAATGAGATGTAACTTAAATATGCTTTGTTTAATGTGCAACGAGGAGCAAATGTTAAAAGGCTCACATGAATATAGAAGATAGAAAGCCGAGCTTGTTAATAACTATGATCAGGGTCATTTTGATCAAAATAATTACACAATTGAATGACGATGCAACGTTCCAACTTAAAAGATAGAAAGTTATATCATACCTTTTGTTGTGTTTCTGGCGACAGATGCAGTACAGTGCATTGGGGTCATATCCTCCTTCGTCAGAGTCAATGGATGATGAGGACGTAGATGTCAAAGACTCATCGTCATCCTCATCGTCGTCCTCATCCTCGTCTTCATCTTCCTCTTCCGTCTGGGAGTTTCGGGTCTTTGCTGCTGCTGCTGGGGTTGCTTTAGGTTCCCTCTTGACAGGAGTGGTGATCTTACTGACAGGAGAAGGGGCTGCATTAACTGGGGCCGTGTTCTTATTGGCTGCCTTCTTTTTATTGGCATAAGTTCTTATTGGTCCACGCTTCGCAAAAGTCACTGGAGGCTTCTCTTTGCTGTCATCCTCGTTCTCTTTATCGGTCTCCATGTTTGGCTCCACTTTGTCTGTTTCATCTTCTTGCTCCCTCTTCTCCTCCCCCACAACCTCTTTCCTCTCAGAGTCCTGCTCTGGCTGAGGCTGTGCTGAATTCCCACTTCCTACCTCTTCAAGACTGGGCTCCTTCTTTTCTTCATCTTTTTCCTCATCATCTCTGTCTGGTGACTGGGTCTTCTTGGCAGCATCTCCATTGCCATCTTCCTCGTTCTCTGAGCTTCCGTCTTCTTTGACTGCACCTCTTCCTCGGGTCTGTCTGCCACCTTGAGTCTTCCCTGGGGTCTGCTTCTTCGCACTGCTCCTCGTCCTCCTCTCAGGGGACTCTGCCTTGTCGTCTACAGCCTTGATATCCGCGTTACCGTCAAAGCTGGCCTCTGAGGCGGTCTCTGCATCGGTTGGGGTTTGGGAAGGGGGGTCTCCGCTCTCCAGGCTGGGAGGGGCGCTCCTCCGTGACCCTCTTTTGGTGGTGGAGAGGAACTCCTCCAGTTTGTCAGTGCGTTTGGACTGCCTGCCGCTACGGCGTACAGGACAGCGGCTTTCTTGGCTGTCTGCAGCTGCTTCCCCTGGCATCTCTCTCTTAGCAATGGTGGTCTGACGAAATCCCCAAGTCTTCTTCAATTCACTTTTGACCTTGGAAGATTTATCTGGCTCCTCTAGCTTCACTGTAGCAGCATTCTCATCTTGTGCTTGAGACTGTCCATTCCCCTCTTTATCCTGTTCTGCAACAGCTGCTGACAGAATCACAGACAGCAAATAATTATGGCATGCAAACACCACAGTGTGACCACTGCTAAGAATCTAATAATTGCTCAGTGATCGTGCAAAATGGGAGGTTAAAAAATTGCTTGACTTGGATTATGACTTTTCACTTACCCTGACCCTTCACCCAAATTCAAAATCATTGAAATGTATAGGACCTGACATCACAGTTGTGCCCAGGATCACTTTAACATCCCCACCCCTCACTGATTAAGGGAAAAGAAGCTCATCCAAGGTACCTTGAGAGCAGCTATCCATAGGGTCCTGGCTCTGCTCTGGCTCGGGAGCTAGAGAGAGCTCAGGGCTCACATTCTCCTCCATAGATGATGGAGTCAATCACTACTTTCAAACTCAATGTCTAAAGTTAAGAGAAGAGCACAAGAGACCAACTATGAGTCACTCTTTTCAGTTCATATCATATAATGACAACCACTAAGGGCGCTGGGACTTCTACAGATGGAGCAGTGGTTAGATAGCATTGCTGCTTGTCTTTGGAATTCAAACAGTATGCTCGTTTCTCTCTCATTCTCACTCAACTTAGAAACTAAAGCCATTACTTGAAGGAAAATGTGGGTAAATAGAACACCTTCAGTGCATGTAACACTGACTGAGATTAAGGATTTTTTTCAATCTCATCAACTATCTATCAATGGCAGCTCAAAAGTCTGTCGTAAATGAAAGTAGAGGCAGACATATTGTCACTGGTTGGGATTTTCCACAGTCAAAATTTGATTTTCTTTCATATAAAACATTAATTGCCCATGTACTTACCTGGAGTTCAGTACTGATGGGTAACCAAGTGCTTCTTCAAATAAAACAAAGGCTTTTTGCCAGTAATCATCAGTCTGGGTATAAGGTTACTGGATCTGCTGAAAGGAGGAACATCTAAATTAGTACCAATTGCATGTACCCTGCAAACAGGACAAGATGCAATGACAACATGGATTGTTGATTTGTACAGTAAATCATTTTATGTACAAGTTCAATTGGGGGGGGCGGGCAGCACCCACATTAAGAATTTAGAGTTCAAATTTTTAACTCCAGTCACTAAAAAATAAACTTTAGTGACAAATATATGCAGCCAAGACTTTGCAGGACTCAGGATGGGCAAACCTGTCGCATCTGTGTTTTATTATTCTATGGAACTGCAAATGCATAAAATAGAATTTTTTTTAACACAAAATCTGAACGTGTGCAGTGACATTATTCACTGTTGTAAGAGACTATGAGGTAATTGTAAAAGGAAAACATAGAAAACACGACTGATTTTGAATAATTAAAACCATGCCAGTTTACCTAACATCTAAATAAATTATTAATAATTAAAAAAAAAAAAAATTCTGGATGCATGCATCCGTCGTCAAAAATGCAAGAAACCCCATCCAACCAGAGCCTGAAAGAGTGATTAAAAGGATTTCTCCAATAACGTGCCTCTTGTCACGACACCCTGCCACGTGAATGGAAGAAAATCTGTTGCCAAGGAAGTGTGGGAGGGGCCCATTTGGCGGTTGAAGCATGCTTATATTTACGACCAAACAAATAAAATGAAAGTTCTGTGGTATAAATCCCATGGGGGAACATTTGCAGATGAATGATTCGGTGCTTGTAATGGACATATTGGGGTAGCGCGAGCTGCTGGCCCTCTGCATCATCGGGTGGGGGAGACTGCATACGGCCTTGCTGCGCATGGTCTAAAACTCCCGGTTAGCATCATTTATTGTTTCACACAATTCCTTAGCTAGCATTGCTACGTTAACTGAGTTAGCTGGAGAGATTCACGTCACGTCACCAGACTCTACCCAGAACACTGCACCACAGACCACGACCAGACTTCTTTAACGTTAGCTCCCGCACATCGACACAGCTAATGATGGCCGCAAAGCTAACACTATACCAAAAACCTTCTCACCAGGCAACTAAACCAAACGCTTTTGTATTTACATAATCGGCGCACATTTGATCACTCCGAGTGAAGCGTTAAGTAGTTAAGCGCCTTTCAACGTTTCTGAACATCTTGTTAATCGTCTCCACCCACCAACAGTTGCAAAACGTGCACGTCCGGCAAACCTAGCTAACGCCATTAACCGTCACGAGCAGCAGAATCCAAATCAGCCCAACAGCAATCCCTAGCTAGACATTAGTCACTACATTTTAAATACAATAAAATTACTGAAAGCCGAGCTGTAAGCTCCAAAACCACACCTTTGTGTTGCAGCAAGCCTCTTATCTATTCAGTGTGGCTGGCTAGAGTAAAGTAAATTACCTAACGTATTTAAGCTATAAACAACGTTACGCTAGCCTGTCAGCTAACGGTTAGCTCCATCATGTTTAACCTTGTCCCGAGCACTTGGACTATTAGCATATCTTTCAGCCCCGGCGGGAGGAAAACAACGAAGACACAATTGTATTACACGTAAATCCAACATTACACTACTGAATTGATTATATTTCACCCACCTACAAGCTAGAACTACCGATGGTGTGTCCTCGCTATATTTCTTCGGTCAATCCTCCATTTTCCATTCCCGCTGGCTGCTGGAGCTAACTGACTGCGGCAGATGGCTGACTCTTTACTGGACACTGTGTGGTTACAGCGCCCCCACTGGTCTGGCGGGATAGTGATGCAGGCAACACTGAAGTCTTGTTTTATTTTATAAATTCATGTAAATGTATTTTTAGATCAATCAGCTCCAAGGGGAACAAGCAGATTGTGTTTGGTGGGGCTTGGTGCCTATTGGCATCTTTTGAATAGCCCCAATATATAGCGGGGACATTTATTGTGACAAGTCCGAATTCAGTTCCAGATGTCTGAAATTGTTAACATGTCACAACCTTTCAACCTTTTTTTTTTCCAATGAAAGGAAGTGGAATAATGGGGATTTATAACTGGCATTTTCACTAGTGGCACAGGAACTGCAGTTACACTGGATTACAGAGATCTATCTAGTCAAACTTGTTTCGAGATATTTTATCATTCTGACTAGTTACATTTTGAGTCAAAATGTGACAACTGAACTCGAGTGCTTAAATGTTAAAAAGGCTTGCCACGGCCATTGTATTGTTAAAAGAAACAGTTCACGGTCAAATGCACTGAAATGTCAATTTTACTGTACAGAATGTAAACAACAGCAGTGACAGTGTCCCGCTGACAAAATATAGTTTTATGAAACCTATCTATGCAGAAACAATCATCCACATAATAAATCAAATGAGTTCCTCCAAGAGACAAATATAAAATGAACAGACAAATTTTTGTAACCAACAATTTGTCAAGAATGTACAGTCTCTGAAACAAAGGAAATGAATTCTGTCAAAACCTACTTGCAGCTTTGCTGATTAACTGCTGCGTGACTGATAAGATACTGGTGTTAAGTTATTCTGTCAGGCAATTATATCTCTGTACATTTCAATTATATTTCAGATTTGCTTGTCATTTTGGTGCAGGTAGGTCTATGTCTAATTCACAAAATGATGTGCGATTTATTTTGCAATTAAGACTGGTGCGGGTTGAAAGCAGATGTTAGGTACAGTGCTGAATCAATAACACTTAGAACAGAAAGATGATGATAAAAAAAAAAATCTGTTATTGACTTCTGTGTGTTCTCAAATTCTCTACTGCTCTTCATTGAGCAGTCAAACTATCAAATAGAAACAGTCAATTTAAAATGTTTGTATTTGTTATTTTCTCTGCACTATACATCAGGCAACATTACAATAACTGAAATAAATTAACATATAATATAAAAAAGTAACTTACAGACATTTCTGTCAACAGTCCTCTAATCTAAAAGCCAGGTGGTCCATTCAGTTTTAGCAATCATCCAATTGTTTCCCTTCACACTGTGGCTACATATGTCATTTTTTCCAATGAAGCACTGACACACACTCATGAAATCACTTTATACGGGCAGCTGTACAGACACTGCAAAGGAGTGCATGGATATGCAGTACTTAAGTGCTTTGGAGGCATTTACTTGAAAATGCCCCCCTCTAGTGGTTACAAGATCTTTACTGATAATCTCCTTGTTGCCACATAGAAATGGGGAAAGACAACAGTGCTCTGGGTGTAGTATGAGCCCAGAAAGGGAAAGAAGAGTTATATAAAGAGCACTTGGATTGCTCTCGTAGCAGCCATTTGAACCGAGAAAAGTTACAGAGACAAATCCTTCTAGTGGGAAAAAAAAAAGTCTACAGTTCTACATTTTCAAGTATGGTAAGACAAGGTTATGACAGATTGACAGCAACATTGTCAGTGCTCTTCTCCATGTCACAGTCTTTTTCTGAAGGTGCAGAGACTGCAGTGTCTCTGAGAGGGATTGGGCCGCTGCTAGACTGTCCCAAACCTTTGTTTGGAAGGTCTGCTGTGGACTCAGTCTCAGGTTCTTGCTGTGGGGCTGTTGCTATAAATGGGACAAAAGTGACAAAACACATCATGAAATGTACCCTACATATTTAATTGACTTGCATGGGTAGGGGTCTCTGTGCATGTGTAACCATGGGGGAAAAGCCAGTTAACCTCACCCTTCTTGTGGAATTACTATCCTTTGGCTAATAGAGTGTCCTTTGGAATTTACCCGATTGGTACTGTGGCTGTTTAACAGGACTGGAGAGTTCAAGACTGGGTTAAGAGTTGCCTTAAGAGAAAATGATAGAACTTGCTTCCTTAAATGTCATATGTAAAATGTGCCTGCTGCCATTTGCTGTTACCTGACTGAGTGCAGGACTTCATGTGTTCCGGCCAGTGGGCTTGCTGACAGGGGTAATCACAGTAGCTGGTGTTCCAGCAGCAGTAGAAGATGGCCTCTTTTCTGCAGTTGGCACACCACTGTTTCTTCTTCGTCTCATCCACTGCTTGCTGCTTCTCCAGCTCCATCTGCTTCTTCACCTCAGCCACCAACCTCTCCCTCTCCTGCTCCAGACTCTGCCTCATCTCTGCCATTGTCAACTCTACGTACAGGTTCAGACGTAAGCAAACGCACAACTGTATCTCAATACACTGTTTTACAAAAGTCTCCATGTACAGTATTTGGCTGATTAAAAACAAAAGTTCTCACCGAGATTGTGCTTCATTTCTGACAACTCCTGTTGATGCAACCACTGTAATTTTTCTATTTCGATTCTCAGTCGTCTTATCTGTGGGAACGGCAACAACACTAATTTAATAATGCCATGCCACGTTCATAATAATAATGAGAGCCGAGGTCAAACACCCACCTCTGCTATTGTAGTCCCTGAAGTACTTTTAGAAAGGTCATTGTAGATTTCAGTCATTGTTCCTTTGATTGCATCCATTATCTGAAAAGAAAAAAAAAACAGTAGACCACAACATTAGATGTCTTAGTATAGAACATAATAGATGTGTTTTTTGTTTTGTTTTTTGCCTCGTCATCTATAAGAGCCATCTGTTAAAGACTTCAGAACGTCTAACTTAGATCTTCCCCCATTAACATCAAACCTGATCAATATCACTACAAAAAAAAAAACTTCTATCCCAAATCTATAAGATAATTTCCATGTCCGACCTAACAACATCCATCCCTTCCAAAAAATGGGAACAAGACCTACAGTTCACCCCAGTGCCAACTTCTGGACCCAAATCTGCAAAAACATCTTCTCTATGTCCGCCAACACAAGCACGCAACTCATACAATACAAGATCACTCATAGAGTACACGACACGGGGAAAAGGATGTTTAAAATGGGTTTTATAGACTCTGTGGTGTTTTGTGTGCAGTGTGGACAAATTTCAGACAGCTACATGCATGCCACATGGGACTGCACACCCATTAAACATCACTGACAACCTCTCTCTTCTTCGGGGCTGTCACATCCCACTGTCCCCCCACTCTGCTTACTAGGAGACATATACAACATCAACCTAAACAACACATCCAGTAGAATACTCTCCATAGCCCTAACCATCGGCAACAAAACTATCCTCATGAACTGGAAATCAAGGAACACAATCAATACTACATTTTGGAAAAATCTACTAATCAAATACATATCAATAGAAAAAAATATCTGCCTCCATCAAAAACCAAACTGCTGATTTTGGCATAATCTGGAATCCATTCATCAATACTCTAAACTCTTAATTTCCACACTGATTTCACTCATCACACCTCTTTTTGCCTGTCCACCACCCACAATAAACTGCATACTGTCATTCACACACACACACATAGCTGCCATTACTCTTACACCGTGATACCTACACATTTTTAATCTGACATACACAAGCATCACACACATACACCCAACAAACATACATACATTCAGACCCCCACCCCACGTCCCCTCCAATCTATCACTCTCTTCTGACATTTTTTCTTTTCTTTCTCTTCTCACTCTCTTCTATTATTATTATAATGTGTACTTATTATTTACTTCAATATATTCTTAATTTCTAATCAAATATATGGTTATTTTGGTTATTATTACTACTGTCATTATGGTTATTATCAATAATGTTATTATTGTTGTTGTCATTACTATCATTATTATTAGTAGAAAAAAGAAAGGACAAGAAAAAGGTAAAGGCGTAAAAACAATTAAAAAAAATAAGAGCCATCTGTGTAATACTATGTGTGTAATGTGTAATACTATCATTAAACCCGTATTCTGTATTCTGTAAACACTGATTATCTCTAGAATGTTATCATGAATTGAGAGAGATGAATAAAGCTCCATTGTGAAAATCCTGTCATGTCAAAAGATTGCTTTACCACACTGCAGCACTTTCAGATTTCTGTACCTGACACCAGAGCCTTGTAAACCACACCGCTTATCACTTTCACAGAACCTGTATGCAGCTAGATTGTTTAGCCAGAAACTCATTCAGTGCTGTAGTTGGAACAAAGTTAAGGACAATATGCCCAAATAAATGTCGGGCAGAGGGAGCCCTTTCTTAACATGCAGTACTACAGCAGCTATTAATTTAAAGATACTCACTTTATTAGTGTATTTGGCAATGTCTGCAGCAACATCTGCTGAGGCCGTGGGGATCTGCAAGTCTACTGCCACTGGGGAGGACGAAGAAGCTGTACCTAAACTTGACGCTGCCATCATGGCCACAGAAGCTGGACTACTGGATACCAGGGTGACAGCTGATGTGCATGTACTGAGTGGACTGTCTTTTTGTTGAACAGCTAGAAAAAAATTATTAGTTTAATTATTAGTGACTAGCAATACAAACATGGACAATATGTTTGCATGCACACGAGTTGCAGTGGAATGTAAACTGATTCTCCAACTGGTAATTTCATCAGCATACATACAGTGTATTATACTGGCCCACACCGTTGTGTACACCCATACTTGTGAAATAAACCATGTCATCTACCTTTGACAGCCTGCCTGGTCTGATAGCGTGTGCTTTGTGAAGGCTGCTGTGCCGATGATGGGGATACTGATGTTGAGCTGGTTCCAGTGGTCTGTGTTGGGGCCAACGTCTGCACCTGGCCTTGCTCCCCTGCCGGTGGAGTCTGCAGTGGAGTGGTGGCCACAGGCTGCTGGTTCTGTTGCTGCCTCTGCACCTTCTGCATGTGCCACTTCTGAGAGGAGGTTTGAAACTTGGCGGTAGGATTCCACACCACAGCTCTCTGCACCACTGGCATCGTCTCTCGGGGCAGCAGAGGACGCTGTTTCTTCAATGCTGGTGTGGCGGAGGAAGAGGCAGGGGTTGGTGTCGTGGTGGCACTAGCCACGGTGGCAGGGCTTAAGGCTGCAGGGGAGGCAGCAGTGAAGGAGACCATGGTAACAGGAATGGTCATGGGTGACTGGGAGGAGACACCGGAGGCTGAGGAAGGGGCTGTGTTGTTTTGAGGCAGAGTTGACAGGGTCGGGGCTTTCCCTACAATGAGTTTCACACATGCATTAATTAATAGTTTGAGCAGAGCAAAGTTGCTAATGTTGTTCATTTTTTCGATGTTTGTGCTTTATAAATTACTTCTAGTGGGATTAATAGAGAAAAGTAGAAAAGTAGAGAACTCACCCTCAGGCTTACCACCAGGGGGCTCCTTGGTGGTGATGTTGTCTCTTCTGTTCCTCTTCCTCTCCTTGCCACCCTGTTCCTCTCCGAGGTCAATAACCAGCTCCCTCTCTGAGTCAGAGTCCTCCACTGGCATGGGCTGCCTCACTTCCTCTTTCACCTGAGCCTTTTCTCTAGGAACAGGCGACGTTGGAGCTGCTTTGGTCTTCTCTGTGGTCTCTTTGTCTGAATCTGTGTTTGCTTTCTCTTTAGCTTGGACATCGGATACTGCTGCAGCAGCATCACCCGCAGCAGATTTTGATGCCACAGGCACATCAGGTTTGGCCTCCTTATCTTGGCTGGGGGAAGGCTGGTCTTTGACTCCAGTTTTGCAAGGCTCTTTCTGCCCTTTGTCATTGGGCGGTGCATCCTGGCCATCCTTGGGCTTTTGCTCCTCGTCACTGGCATACTCACTGTCACTGGAGTCCGATTTATCAGAGTCCTCCGAGTCGCTGTGCTCGACCCCCTTATACACATCCTCAGAGATCTCATCTATACCTGTGCAAAGCAAAAGACCATCTAATAAGTTAGGGTATTTAGCTACCACTGTGCAAGTACTCCAATTGACTTAAAATGGTTCAATTAGCACATGGTATTCAAAGTCACATCTCCAAAATGGGTTTCATTAAGCTACTTTACCATCCAGCCATGGACATTACTGACTACCAACTAAACAACTCAGAGCAGAAATGCTTCAGAAAAGAGCTACTTTTTTCTAAATGTGCTGCACAGACCCAGTTGTGCCTTGCAACTCTCAATGGTTTTGTCCAAGTTGAGCTGGAAACGGCTTTTGATCTGTCTCTTGGGAGAGGTGAGGACCGGTGTCGATCCTTGCTTCTGCTGAACCGTCTCACTCAACTCTTTCAGGTCCATCTCCGCTTTACTCCGATCTGGCAGCGCATTAACAAACACAAAATAAACATCAACACTAGAAAATGTAGATCACATTTCTATCATAATGTGGTCCAAATGTGACCTGTATATACTTAGTTCATTATTGACATATATATATATATATATATATATATATATTCTGAACATTAGACAGTCAGCATGAGGGATTCACCTAGGTTGAGGTTAAGAATGCTTCCTGTTGGCGGTGTCTTCTCCTGCTTAGGAATGAGGGGTATACCTGGAGACTGAGAGTGGAATGGTTTGGGGCTGTCCAAGGAACTGCCTGCAGGACCAGGTCGGGTATAGGCAGGTGATGCTGCACAGAGATTTAGTGTTAAACGATACCAAAGGAAAGGATATATTCAAACTGCTACACTAAAATGTATCCACGGAGTGTATACCTGTACAGTCCATGGACTCTTCCCCTGTACTGAATTGGTTGTTAGTGGCTTTTGTTTGCGACTTGTCTGCCGTCTCCTGTTCCCCATCTGAACCCGTATGGGCAGAGGAGTTGGTGCTCATGGGGGAGCGAGGCATGTCAGTGAGGGCGATCCGCCGGCCTGCCGTGCTCCCTCCTAACCCGGCCCCAGACACCATGCTCCTGGCAAGAGGCATCTTGGGTGATGCTGTCATATCGAAGCTCAGCTTGATCTTCTCCTGCTTTTCAGGTTTTATGGAGGTGGATGTGGGGTTGGAGGGGTCCAGCAGCATCTGGAATTGGTTGTCAGGTGTGTAGGGTGTCCTGAAGGGGGCGTAGTTAAACACTCCAAACTTCTTCCTCATGTTCTCTACATAGACCTCCATCTCTTGCATTGCACTGTTGAAGATGCTCTTGGTCTTCTTCACAGAGAAAGGAATCTCTTTGGACATGAGGTAGCAATTGTTTAGCGGGACCCACGCCCTGGAAGATAAAGATTTACATCATAATGTGCCCCATGTTACAGCAAAGCTTGAAATGTACCTCCAAGCCCAAGCAACTGAAGTGCAAAGGGATGATACCTGTCATGCTGTCCAAAGAAGCGAGCATCCACCTGTCCGTCTTTGTCCCGCAGAGCTTTAGCAGGCCAGAATGGAAAGCCTTTCAGTTTGGCCCAGACTAGAGGGTGGGGGTTACTCTGCAGACATAAAACACTGCGACTAAATGGTTGTAATCCAGTGATGTGTGTAGGAATGGGTAAATAATCTGGTAGAATCACCATCAGAAACTTCAAGTTACTGAGCTTACACATGGCTCACAGAACCAGTTGTCTCTCTTTTGGCAGGCTGACAGGTAACACTCAGGACACACTTCAATCTCGTTCATCTATAAGACAAGAACCAAAGGATACACAAACTTGAGTTTCAGCTCCAAACAAAAAATCTTTACTGCTCCCTCAGCACATATACTCACCTCATGTTCACAGATTTTCACTATCACCTTAGCTGTCGCTGTGAGTTTGTGATTACCTAAAACGAGGACATACATCTGTATCAAAACACTTTATTAACATACTGGATTCATCTTACTGCAGGTGTCTATGCTATAGCACATACCTCCATTGTATATTATACAGTTGTGTAAAATCCATTTTGCATCTGCCAAGAAGGCCTCTGTGCAGCCATACATTTTCTTTTTGATATTCTGCAGCACAAAAAGAAAAGGTCAGTGCCCAACTGACAAATTGGTCCATCCACACAAAAATGTGTGACAGCCTGTATTTTACCTTCTCGAGTGTGCAAAGATCCATGGCGTGAAAAATATACTCTGCATAATCTGGATGCTGTTCAAGAGACACAGGTTTCTGGAAGGGTTCAGTCTGTGCAAGAGAGGAGTCGGAAAAGAAGCACTGAAGGTAAACAAACCCTCATTTTTAACCTCAGGCCAAACTCACTGTATAACCTCCATCAGCACTGCACATAAACATGCTATCATGCTACTACTATAAAGTTCTAAAAGCCACTTAAAACAAAAAGGAAGAAAAACAATGCAGGAAGAAATCATGATGGGGTCTTGTTAGTGGTGTGATTGATTACCCAATTAAAAGTCTTTCTCTGCGTGGAAGCTGCATGGGGGGAGTGAGATGACGAGCGGGGATAATCCTGAAAGAGAGCGAGAGGGCAGCTGTATCCTCACCACCAACCTTTAGTGCCATGGTTTCCATTCATGACAGGCCAATTATATTACAACGACTGTGATTATTAGTGGTGTTATTAGAGATATTTTCCACATGCAAATCAATGTTACATCACGCTGGATAGATATGTGGACAGTTCATATTTCAGGGTGTAAGTATTTAAACATTGACATCAGGCACTACTCATGGGAATAGGAGAAGCATGACTGGAAAACAAGCATGGTGTTTGGCTGCATAAGCATTCTTATAATCACAAGACTGGCCAACAAAAACACATGCTATTATCAGATAGTGCTACATCTCAATGTGCAATTAGAAAAGGCAGAAATCAAAATGAGAATAAACAAAAAGCAACATATCTTTAATAGGAGTGACGGCCCCAAACCTAACTAATCACTTTGGCAGTCAAGATAGATCAGAGTACTTACACCTGGCTGTTTCATCTTCTGAAGGGCAAACTTTAGCAGGTAAGACAGCTGGTCTATAGTTAGCATCATCATGGCTTTACTCTGAGTCTCTATACACTCAGCAACCGTTATTTTCTAAAAGACACCAAGAGGAAAAGAGTTGTAAACTTTTCAGTTAGCAATTTGTGCAATTCCCCATTATAGCATGCTCTGGGTAAAACATTTTTGTAATTTATATCATTCGCCCAAACCTCCTGAAAGGTCCTCTAGAATCAAACAAATATTACAATGGGCTGAAACTACAGGCTTTAATGTATGGTTTCCATCACCCATACACACAGTCCTGGGTGAGTACCTCACACTCGGGACAGAACCAGTCGCCCTCAGGCTCAGCTGGTAGTTTGAGGCACTTGGCGTGGTACACCCTGGGGCAGAGCTCACAGCAGAGCACCTGGCCCTCGCGGTGGCACAGCCAGCAGTAGAAGTCATTCCTGCCGTCCTGCGGTACAACATCAACAGGGTCTGTGGTGAGTGCTGGCTGCTTCACATAGTAAAAGGGACCATGTCTTAGTTCTGACTGGAATGCAAAAGAAACACAAAGTTGGGGAGGATCAAAAACAGGCCAGAGATTACCGTAGCAGAGCAGGCATGCACAGAGAATCAACACATGGTAGAACTGGCCAAAACAGACTGCAGTCCTGATAAGCTGGTTGGTGTGTATGTCATACACATCAACATCAAAGTCAACATTGAAATTTGTCAAAATGAACTGTGATGGAAATGACCTGAAAAAGACAGTAGGTCTGACTCATTATTCTGAGTGATGTGACTCGGTCAGCTCCCTGATCTTGGTCTGTGTTTTGCTGCACACCCATCACCAGCAGAAGGGTAAACCGTGTGGGAAGCCTTGATCAAACTAGTAAAGCTCAGGTAGTCACAATGACTGTTAATCGTTTACAAAACAATTTAATGCTCTCAGTGTGAGTCACCAGCAATTATACCTATGGCTCATTAATCAACTGCAAGCAAGGCATGCAAATAAATAGAAATGTTGAGTGTCAAGTAATCACACCATTGTCTTGGATTGCAAAGCAATTAATTAAGATAGCAGCAGCTAAAAACAGCATTCCTTGTAATTTCCTGACTTTAAATAGGGCTGCATGTGACAACTTATCGTACTGTGATGTTAATGGTTAATATTGCGGTTATATGAATTGCAATGCAAGTGGACACAGCACATTGTACATATTTTATTTTTCATCTCTTGAAAAATATTCAGCTCTGTGTGTGTGTGTGTACGGTCATAAAGAACATACAAAGACATTTCTACAGCATCTCTACCAGTCAGTTGAATACTATCTGTGTCTGACACAGATTGTATCCATCACTCAACACTGGCTGAAAGATGAGCATATTTCCTACATGAAAATTAGTCAACATTAAAAACTCTTAACCAAAAGAACCAACCAACAATGTTAATGTTAATTATGTTAATTATTTAATTGTCTTAAATCAAATTACCTAAATTCAAATGAAATATTTTCTTGAATTGTTGAAAATTTTCTGAGGTGTTAAAAATCAGCAATGTTTTTACATTGCTGAAAAGAAGATTTTTAACACCTCTAACACCAAATTTTCAACAATTCAAGAAAATATTTCATTTGAATTTAGGTAATTCAATTTAAGACAATTAAGATTAATGACACACAACCTCATTAATATCAAGAGGAGAACAGCCAAGGATAGAGGCTGTACCTGGTCTTTGCTGCTGCTGACAGCGCCTGGTTTCTTCTTCTTTTTCATTGGACTGGGGGAAGTTTCAGCAGACGAGTGACCATTGGATGAGTGAGAGGGGCTTGGCATCTTACGTTTCTGGGGCATCCGCTCTGCTGACCCCAGGTCTGAAACTGCAGACACAAGTCAAAGGTCAAACAAACTAGGAAGGGCAGATTGATGAACTAAAAGGAGGTGCAAACACTGGCTGTGAAGCACGGGAGGTTTACTGTACGCAATAGGCTGCAGGCAGTAACCATAGTGATATAAAATAAATAAATAAAAAGCAGTATGGAAGCTAATCTTCCATTTTGTTTCTTTAGCAGTATGCATGCAAACCACACTCAGACATGTACACTCAGACAAGAGGCAAAACCAAAACACTTTCAACATTACCGTGTGCTCCCATAGGTATAAAAATAGCTTTTCTGAGATTTCTAAAAACAGCCTTGTACAATATCTTCTTACCTTTGGATCGTGTTGAGATCTCCATTCCTATTGCATCTGTCTCAGTCTTCCCCTCCTCCAAAGCCTCACTGACGCAGAAAACAGAGAGGCATCGTCAAAGCTTTGGCAACCTCTGGGACATAACCTACAGCTTAAGCTTCCTAATATAGATCTCTCTTTGTTGCCTTTATCACGTATGTTGACAACAGTTAATACAAATTGTTCGGTAAGGACTTTCTTTGGTTCTGCATCACTACCTCCTTCAAGATGCTTTGAATTGCTCAGAATAAGGGTAAGCTCTTAGTGTGTGCAATACCATCATAGCTCTAAGTGAATGTGGTCCTCTCGCCTAGCAAGCTAAACGGTCCTTACGGCAAAGTGAAGGAGGTGGGGATCACTTTGTCATATGCTGCTCAAAGCTTCAGCTTATATGACTACGTGGTTTGTGAACAATTGGAATGAAGACAGTCAGATAGTGCCAAGCCTCCATATCTGAGGCAATAACATAGCTTGATAACATCAACAAACACAACTGCTTGATTCAGAAAGGGAGCGCTTTAATCAGGTCAAAACAACCTCCTCACTACTGACTCCGAGTTTTCAGCTACATTAGCCTGTCTACCAGTGGCGATATTTTTAAACCTAAGACAAGGCTGCAGATGTTTGTTTTAAAACTGTCTCACCTACCTCTTAGACACTTCGCCCGTCTCACTACAATGGGGTTATTCTAGCCATAAAGGTCCATTTGGCCAGCAGGCAAACTCTGGACACTAAGAGAATTCTGATGGGACACAGACTTCACTTGGGACTAGGACTATCACAAATCTTGCAGTGGCAAGCAAGTGCCCACCTCGTATAGTGGAAAGTTTAGGTTAGGAGTAATCCGCCAAACCATTATGTCTCGCAAAGCATTGTGCTAAAACACTAGGCGTTCCAGAGGGTCAGAGTGATATGAATGAAAAGGTCAAAGGTCAGGGAGGGAAACCATCCACCAGTCAGAGGCTGCTAATTTTTCTCCACTTTGGCAGCTAACCAAACATAATTTTTAGCAACATTTCTATTGTTTCGGCTACTGAAATACTGAAAAATGGCTTTCGAATTCTGAGATCACCTAGCCAGTGTCTCCTGGTTTCCATTAGCGCATCAAAACAATGTTGCAGAAATAAATGAACTCGCCGATAGCCATGTTGCAACAAAGCAAATCTGACATTTGAAATCTGCCTAGTGTGGGAAAGTGCTCATCCTTCTGAAAAGCAGCGATATTATCTATGATGGGGGTATGCAGACTGATTTTTGAAGAGTAGGCCGTGGCAACTTTCAGAACCCACCATAACTGAAAATACAAATCTATACCAGGCAAGCACACCATTTATAGCTTCAGGATAAATTTAAAATGTGTGTTTAGCACGACTAGCTATCACATACCGTTAGACCATGCCAAGCTTGGTGACTTCGGTCAATCAACTAAAATAAAACCATAAATGAACTAATATTGGGGCAACAGAGGCTCAGCATGTGGTGCCATTCTCTAATTGGAAAGAGAAGTATCCGCCTTCTGACGTCCAATAAGTCAAAAGCATTTTAAACGAATTTCCTTCCATTTTTAAACATCTCAAGTCATATTCACTGATCAATTGACCCAACAACAGACAGCATCTGATTCTCTACTGCACAAGCATAACCCCAGTCATGTTTCCAAACAGAAACATTTCCCTGAAATGAAAGCCACATTCTTGTGGGAGAGCCACCTCTTACTGAGAAAACTGTCCAACAGGTTTTGCCCAGTATCAGCTCAACATGAATCGTCTTGGTTTTCAGGCGCCCTGGTGTGGATCCTATTATTGTAGCCATTTTCTCTGACGCCACAGCAGATGCACCCGCCTCACCGTTCAGATGGCTTCAATTTTGCCACATTTTTATTTCCATTAGAAAGCTGTGTATGAAAAACAAAGATAGCCGCTCACAGAACACAGTGCTGCCTTTTCCATTGCAATATCTTATTCATTCTCTCCCCCCTCCTCCTCCATCACTATGGAAAGAAAATGACAGGCATGAGAAAAGCACATCTGCAGAGACAGACAGGAGTGCAGAGAAATGGCTTTACTGGCCTCCTCATTTAACCTGTCTGAATAGCCTCAATCTACCTCAGCAACGTCCTCTCCTGTCCAGGCCAGGAATACAGCAACAAGAGACAGAAAGGCAGAGACAAAGAGGAAAATCATTGCTGCCCATTCTGACAAAAACACACATTTTAGATTAAACACCACAGAGCATACAATATAGCTTATTGTAGTCTATTGATACATCCCTTTCCACACCCACCAATGACATAACATCCATGCGTCAATATAGGAAATCAACAGCATACCTTTGTTCTTTACTCACACACAGATTCTTCAGCCTATTATTATTCTTTCAATTATGGAGGGCGTTGGGGGATGAGGAAAAAGATGGGTCCAGGTTTCCCAGAAGGGCCTTCTCTCCCTGCTGCTCTCTCTGCAATTGTCAATCTTTAACCTCAGCTGCGGGCTGCCGATTGGTTCGAGCGCCACACGGAGGTGCCTGATTGGATGTCTAGCTCAGTGTGCCACACAGGCTCTCTTCTCCCCACTCTCCTCAGCCACAGTGCTGCAATGCAGACAGGATTTCTCCTCACTATTGCTAAAACCTGCTAAAAACCAGGTCCCTCACTCCCCAAAAACCCATACAGACCACACTGGCCCTGTGCCTTTTATCAAATATGGAAGATGCAGTTCCACGGGCTTGACAGGATGTGGATCAGATTCCCTCCCTCGCTCTGCTCTCAGCCAGTGTGTACGTATGGCGTCCATTTTGAAGACACTCTCTCCCCGAGTGCTGTGCGCAGTGCACACACACAGCACATGCACACGGCTCCAGTCGACTCTGCTGTAAGGAGCACATACAGCTTACCAGTCAACCAGCATGCTGGAATGCAGCAAGGGCCTTAACATTGAGCACAAAGACAGGATTGAAAATGTCACAGGCCTCCCAGTCAAAATGGGCGGCTGTGGTCTACAAAAATACACAGGCTACTGGCAACAATCCTCCTGCCTCTCTGATGCCTTTAAAATGCTTTTTAAAGCTTTTTCAGCCTGACCTAGTAACCTAAAATAATATAATAACATGCTCAGAACCAACTGTGAAAGCAAAGCCATCAGTGTCATTCTTTCTATGGCATCAATTTCAGAGAGACCTCGATTCATTTTTTCACTGGAAGAGAACATGATAGCATGAACACAAAGCAGTGCAACATAGTCAAACCAACTGGCAGACACGACACAATAGCAATGAACCACAATTAAATAGGGAAACGAATGTGGGGGCCAAGAAGGTCGTACGGAAAGGTCAGACCGCAGGGGTTTGGTGAATAATTTAAAGACCTGAAAAGGATTTTTTCATATTATAGGCTTGTGTTGGTGCAGTGCAGACTTAGGCACACCAACGTCAATCCTCACACCAAAGTGGAAAGAAGGGATTAGAGGCATTACCAAACACCATTCACAAAAAGCTAGGGGGCGAAAAGATTTGCTCTTTCAATCAATGCAGAGTGCTGCTGAACCCTGGTTCAGCAACACTACATGTGTGCCATTATTGGGCCATAGTTCCCCTGGTCATATTTAAGATTTAAGCTTTAATCAGCAACCAACCAAAAATAATGAAGAATAAAAACCTACCACACATATGACATGTTCAAGGATAAAATGACATGCTTGACAAACTGGTATAAATGGATAAAATCATTCATCACAAGTAAAGAATTTCACCTGAAGCTAAGAACTGTGACAGAACTGATTCACACAAACAGGAAACCAACAAGCATCATTATATATGAATAGCATGCATTCAAACCTGGTCGAGTACAAACAGGTATTCTAGCCTCTTTGGGTGAGGTGAGGTGTCTATGCAGTGCCTTTTAAGTCCTTTCCTTCTTCTTTCCTGCTCTCTCACATACAAATACCCAGAGTGCTTGGAGCAGAGGGACAGAAAGGGGAAGCTGTCTAAAATGGCTGCCACTCGGCAGCAAAGAAACAACACTGAAGCAGAGCACACCATTAGGCCCAGGCACTTCCTCCAACTCTGTGATAAATAAGCCTCTGTGGCATATATAGCCCTTAAGAGAATTTATATTTAAGCAAATTCTGGTGAGCAGCTTACAGGATTAAGCCTGTTTCCAACATTTTATTAGTCACCATGTAAAAAGGGCATTAAGGTGAGATGAATTGGGCTTTGGGTGTAGAAAAACATCTAGACAAGACAACCATTATTCCTTCCTTCATTTTCTCTTTGGTCCGGCATACAATTAACAGCAGTGCCCTCCTCCCCTGCTCTGGTGCCAGTCTGAGGCCTAAATTATTCTTGCTGTGCTGTCAGTTTACCATCTGTTAATTCCACTGGGGGCTCCCTCTTCAGTGTTCCTCTCTCATCCTGCCCTGTTCCCTCCCCAGGCCTGCCGTCTTGACAGCACAGGCCAGTGGCAGCCAGCCTCGAACTCTTGCTTCCCACAACAACTCAACCCTCTCTAGGTCTTGACAAAAGAAAGCAGTATTCCTCAGTCAATATACTATGATCAGTATACCCCCCTTTAGCCCCCTCACCACACTATGTGTCCAGAGTCACCCAGTTAAGAGAGGCAGTCTGTTGTCTGCTGTGCTGTACTATGCTTTGCTCTCCTTCCAGGCTCCACTCCTATGCTGTGGGGTGACAAATACTCTCCCTCCCCCCAGTCTGTCAGACAAACATGTGTTACTCAGGCACAGATCTCACACAGTGGCTGGTGCCTTATCAATAGAGTAGTATTATGTGAAAGAATGAAAATCAAGCTTACCTCTGTGGATGCATGGCTAACAAACTCAGTGTGATATGTCAATGCTTATTAAAACATGGAGGACAGCCCTGTCAGCCCTCACCCTGCTCAGAGCACAGCCACGGCTCTCCAAGCTGTCCGATTCACTGCTCTCATAGAAGGCACACTGAGAGTGGCCACAATTTCTGACGAGATGTAAGGCAGCTGCTGATTGGCTGGTGCACTTCCTGGCTGCTTGTCTTTTGTTTAGCACAGGCAGGCTGAAGCGTTGCGCATACAGAGGGAAAGCTAGGCCCTGATAAAAACAATTCAGCCATTGCACACCTATCAGCTGCCAAGAACACTGCACACAGCTGCTGTGGATTCCTAAACTTGCTATACAGTACCAGTTTGTATTTTCAAGGAAGGTTAGCAGTTATTTGCAAAAAGGACAGGCCTGAGGCCTGTTTTCTTAGGAGGCCTTTGTCTCACTAGATCCCACCCTAAAGTCAAACCAGTCGTTGTAGGGAAGAAAAAAAACCTGTTATACAAATACGAGTCAAGGGCAAGCAGACACTAAGTGAGATTTATCTGCTAGGTTCCCTTGACAACGCTTAAAAGTGCAAAGACAATGCTATAAGTGTTAGTAGGATATGTTAGTGTCATGTCATATGCCTAGTATTGCCCTTTGAACTGTTGTAACAGGGTGTTAATATGGTCACAGATAGGCCAAGATTATACTGTTAAAGAAACACTGTGAAAATGTCAGTTTTGGGCTGTTATTTAATCTCACCAGAAGCCAGATTCAACAATATAAGATAAAAAAAAGTAAAAAGTAAGGCAGTTCTCAAAGTGTTTTAAGTGCAATTATTCAATAGTTATTTACAATTTTGCCATTTCAGGTCAGGAACTTCTGACTTAGTAAGTTACTAGTCACTCTTTTGCTTGCAACAGTATTGTCGAACAATTCTGTCAATTTAAAAACTTAACAAAGTGGATACAATTTCTCATCTAAACATATCTACAAGCCTAAATACCATAAGTTTCAATTAATACCTCAGTGGGAGCTTTTATTTTAAATAACAAATTATCAGCCTTGCTGTTTTTACTTTGACCTTTAGACAAATGCGAGTTTATCTTAAATTTATGGGAAAACTGAGAACTTTTCTTTCAAGATTGCTGTTGCTTCCCTTGGAAAGAAACATGGGCATTAAGTTAAACACGGGGGGAGTACAACCTTTGGGTTAGATTTCAGGTTGATGAAGGCCTTGTGTTGAAATTAACACTGATAGCCAGAATTTTGTGTAACACCCAGAGAAATGCTCCCCTTGATAACAGTCGATCCTGTGAGGTTTTTCTTTCTTAAAAGGTTTTTCTGAATCCAGCCCAGCTGCTTGTCTCACTGTGTGTAAATTACATGGACACTTCATACTTAATACTTCATCTCACAGAATCGGAATAGACAGTGGGCTACAATGTTGTAACTGTGCAATATCAATACAGTATTAAGGTTTGAAAGTTTAGGCTATATCAGATAGACCTCATTTGTTATATCTTGTTTGTTTTCACCTTTACTTCTCCAATCTTGTCTTATTTTTGGCAGACAGTACATCATTTCTATTTCCATATTTCAGTGTCTTCCGTGGCCTCCGACTGCAAAGCCCTTCTTTGTTTAGTGTCCGGTGTATGGTCTGGGCTGAAACCATTACCCCAGATCTCTCCAGGTCAGCCTTAAGGCCTTTCAATGTCATGCAAGATGTTTTTTCAAAGGCTCGCACCAAACTTCGACAACATTTGAGATCAAGTTTCCTCTTCCCACCACATCCTGGGAGATTCTTAACAATTGCATGAGCAGCAAATGTCGTAATAACTAGCAAGCTGTGGGAACAGGAACACCAAGGTCTCTAGAAATGGCCTTATAGCCTTATGTTTGGTGATGATGACCAGGGAAGCAGAACAGACTGTTTAATCACTTTAAAATGGTTCATGGTAATTGGTTCATTTATACCATGTGGGCACCTGCAACCTGTCCCAGGTATGTTGCATTACAATGCAAATGAGAATCTATTTCCTCCAACAAAATCAATTTGTATTGTTCTAAAGGGCAGGACCCGGGACTGGCCATCGGGAGAACCTGTCTGCCTGGTTTGGTCCGTAGTCAGTCATGGTCACTGGTGATTAAATTTACTTAGGCTACAACAACACAAAACAGCCAGTCAGCTGATCTCTGTACAGTCCTACCCCTGCTGTCTCCCAGCTATTGCTTTGAGCGCGATTGGCCACACAACATCAGCAAACAATACATAGCCAATTAGCAGATGCGATTTTGTTTGTTTTGCTTCCTTCATTAGTCAGAGCCGTGCAGGCATACCTGTTGACAATGTGCAGCGTAGGAAGTCTGTGTAAAAAGACAGACAGTCAAAAAAAGAGAAAAGGTGGAGCCAAGAGGGAGCAGATAAATAAGAGGAAGGCAAAATGCTGTAAAATTACAGATATGTTCACAAGCAAGGGACCGGGTCAGTCAGAAAAAGGATGCATCATGCTACTGTATCACAAGTGGCTGCACACGTTAGCTTCTAGCTAAAAAGACACATTTTACAACCTACTTGAATCTATTTCTTGTAGAGGTGGAGATGCAAAGACAAATTTCACAACCTACTTGAATCTATTTCTTGTAGAGGTGGAGATGTTGAGAGAGTAGCGGTCCAGCACCAGGAGCAGCCCAGTATCAGCTCTGAAGAAATGACAGGTGCAGGGAAACAATCAAGTGCACTATAAGAATAACGTCATATGGATATGTAGCCTATGGAGTACATTTGGCTAGCTTTTGAAGCCAGGGCCCCTCTTGGCCACACTGTAAATAATTGATAACAATGTAAGATAATGTGAGTCAAATCATTTTGTGTACTGTGTACAGTGGTAAAGGGAGAGATTTGCTATGGTCCATAACAGTATACAGTAAAATCACTACTGGGATTGTAGTGAATGACGCTGTGACCTATATGGAGTGGAGCTGTTTGGACTTTGTAGGTCTCTGTTGGGAATGGATTTCCATTACTTTTACAGGACGTCAGCAAATGTGTGTGACTAATGTATAAACAGCATTAGTCATGACATGTATTTTCTTCTGGAGAATTGTACCCTCACCTGTCTAGTCACACTCTATGCATTGAAAAGATCAGTTGCCAATCAGTTGTAATCAGTGATGTAATGGAGGGTAAACCACCTAAAGTCAATTTATCCACCTTTTTATTTGTAGCATTAAACTGATGTAAGTTACATCAGGATAGAGTGTTTTAGGGGAACACCCAAATAAATGCTTCTCTGAAAATATAATTGATTTTTGTTTAAATTGGTGGCTGTTTGCCTGATGATGATCACCAACTGGAGGTCATAGTTTACCTGCTTTTTTATCTACCTTTATCTACATATATAATTGTAATCCTAAATCTAAATGTGCTCCTTTTGTATTAGATGAAGGCCTAATTTGTTAACTGGGTTGGGGTGGGCTATTTGGGAAGCAATT
Source organism: Hoplostethus mediterraneus (assembly GCA_034670385.1). NCBI lineage: Eukaryota > Metazoa > Chordata > Actinopteri > Trachichthyiformes > Trachichthyidae > Hoplostethus > Hoplostethus mediterraneus. The sequence goes on along the minus strand of JAXDDW010000012.1, from coordinate 3,427,879 downwards.
GCCTGCACTGGATAGGTGACACTAGCCTCAGTTACTACTTGAAGGACAGCAGCGACCTCTTGTGGGAAACTGTGTCACAGTGCATTACACACTAGGTAGGTGAGTAGAATCAGGTGGCTAAATAATTGCGCACAAAGTAAACCAATCAAAGGTCAGATCTTTGGGGAGGAGTTCCCCTTGAATACAGTTGAGAAACCGGGTCAGTTTGGTGTTACTCATGCAGGTGAAAGAAAAACACTATGCTGTGACCTCAGAGGACCTCGGGAAGAGAGTAGTGAGTGTGCGTCATTCTGGGTATGGTTAGAAAGTCATAACATCCAGAGATCTATAAGCCTCTGTTGCTGCATCTGATGTCATTGTGCATCTGTCAACATTAAGAACGCTGAATAGAAATGGTATCCATGAAAGGGTAGCTAGGAAGAAGCCTCTACTGTCAAAAAAGAACAAATCTGCTGTCTTCACCAGAGACCAGCTGGACAAACATGAAGATTTCTGAAAGTCTGTTCTCTGGACAGATGAGTCCAAAATTGAATTGTTTGGTCGCAATCAAAAATCCCATGACAACCTAAAACTGGGACTGTTTTTCTTCCTCTGGACCTGGATGACTCGGCATCATTAAGGGAACCATGAATTCTGAGGGAAACAAAAGAATTCATGAACCGAACGCCAGGTCAAATAATCTACCAAAGAATGGCGCAGGAAGAAGTTTAGTGTTTTGGATTGGCCAAGTCAAAGTCCTGACCTAAATCCAATTGAGGTGCTGTGAAAGGAACCTGAAGGCTGCGCACAGCACATGCCCGCAGGGTTCACAAACTTTCAAGCATGCATTGGTGCAAGAGTAGACTATCAAGCTCTGTGCCAGAGTTTTGCAAAAATGTTTGCATGGTGGGAACAGCCTGGGGTTCCCAAATGGGGTCCAGGATCCCCAGGGGCCATGAGGGTCCCAGGGGGTTACCAGCAATTTGAGGATAGTACAAGGTCACACACATTTCACACATTAGACGTTAGCATAATGAGAATGAATAAGTTTAAGTATTCATCTTTAAGTATTAGTTTCTTTATCCCCACTGCTGTTATCATCCCATCTATCCCATCCCAGTGTACACACTTATATTACCTATAATTCTGTACCAAGACATATCTAACATATTTTCAGTTCTCCTAATGACTTCCATTTGGGGGGCCTTGACATGAAAAGGCTTGTGAAGCTCTCCAACACAGGTCCATTTGCTCTCAAGTTAGCTAACTTGGCTGGCTAGCTAGCTAGCTAGCAGCTACCGTGAGCCTGGGCAAGTGCACAGCACGGGGTGTCAACAAGGTGGTGCCAACACGTTAGCGGTCCGTTTTGACAGATATATCGTTATATTTCGCTGTGGTGATTTTTTTAAAACTGTGTAAAACACATGTTGCCGCTTACCAGTGTTTTCCACTATACTGTTTTGTGTCCAGAGCTTCAGACAATGTCCCGCCAGGTTCACAGGAGGCCGGCCGGTAACGGTTGCAGCAATCCCCAAGATGGCGCCCTAGACATTCTGCAAGTCCCTATAAAGTCTTAAAACGTCTTTAAAGTGAATTATCTAATCGCCTAAATAACGTTTTCGGGGTGCTGTGTTTTGTTTCTCTCAGTGCACTACTTTTCTAGTAGGAAATCTGCATGGTTAGGCAGAGATACTCTGTACTCTGATACTGCTGCTACTCTTTTCTTTTTTTCTAACCATGGGCTTGTTTTTGCGGTGAAATTGCTTTTGAATTTCATTAGAAGTGGCATTAACAAGGTCTCAAAGTCGTGGACCTAACCTGCAGAAACCTGAAGCAGTCACCCAAGCAAACTAATGTATAACAAAGCATGGCTTTTCCAACTCTATGTGACTTGTGCTTTTTGTAATCACATCAAAGTTAAGGCCTCCTAGACCACTGGTCTCTTACAATTATTATTAGAAATGATTTACTGACATGTGGATGCGTGGAGGCGTGCTTTACTGGACTTGCCCTGTCTTCTGACCAATAAACATGATAAGATCTACTTGTCTAGCCAGTTTCTCATAATAATGATTTGTTGAAAAAGTTTGTTTTTCATTTCCACAGTGAAACTAACTAGTAATGTGTAATGCATCAGAATCAGAGTCACTAAAGATAAAAATGTGTTTCAAATATGACTAGCTAGCTACTGATGAAACCAGAAAAAAGAATAAACACTAAATCTGAATACAACTATGACACCTTCTTATATAAGTTTAAGAAATGCACACAGGTTGTTGAACTATAAGTGATAAAATACCTGTGTGATTTTCATATAAAATCCTCAGAAGCCCTCAAAAATTGTTCAAACTCCCTGTTTGTTGTTCAATGTGTTTTGATACAACTTGGATGTTGTACTTGAAGGTGGCTGTGTTAGATCTTGGTGGGTTTTTTTTTTGGTGATCTTGGGGATCTGTCTGCCGTTTAGAAGTAAGTGGGGGGAAGGGATTGGGTTTGGGGTAAAGAAAGGCATGCTGTTAGTTGTTTGCAGGTAAAGCAATCTGAATACATTAATGATTATGGGGCTATCTCCTGTCCTTTCAAACTGTTATCTCCTGTCCTTTCAAAGTAGAGAGGCCGAATGGGGAGGGGGAAGGGATAAAGTGTCTCACACTCACTGACAGAGGGGGGAGGTCAGTTTTCCATGTTTTGTGGGGGAAGGGGCACAAACAGAGGGCCGTGGGCCCCCCTTAGGTCTCTGTGGAATGTAATTGAGGCTCTCTCACTCATGCACACGCACAAACACACAAAGTCACACAAAACAAAAATGCACAAGGCTTTACATTCATTGTGACTTCTGCTATGAAGATATATAAGATATCATGTAATGTACCTTTAAAAAATCCCCAAATGCTGGGAAAGCATCTACATATCACAATCATTATTGATCTGTACTGAATCATGTGTGCCTTAAGTGACCTATAAGTCTTAATTGTGAATAATTTGCTAAATTACTTATTATCCCTATTAACCAGTCAAAAATTAAGGGAATAACCTATGTCTTGCCAATCTACAGATGTTTACGCACATTGCATGAATGTGTAGCCAACAAGAAATTTAGCATGACAGGGGTAATGAACTTCACTGCCTTTCTCAACAGCACTCCTTACCCTTTCAAGAGGTTTTAAGTTTAAAAAAAACAAAACTTTATGGAAATCTCCCACCTCAGCAGTGTCATTTTTTTCCCCCATTCCCTCCCCTTTTCATTTTTTCCACCTCAAACATTCTATGCTGATTGCGGATAGAATTATGTCCAGACAGGAAAGAGCAAGTAAGGAGCTAATTACCTAGTATTTTACACCACGCCCACCCCCAACCCCCCACTCTCCTATCCCCCCTCTCCTCCTGTTATTCCTCCATCTTGGGCCCTCTCTCCCTCCCCAGCAGTTGAAATTCAACACTTGTGTGCCTGAGAGATCACCATGGAGACAGTTTCTTCCATCCTCCATGGCTGTCCTGCAGGGGCCATAGGGGCTCCACAGTCCACACACTCTCCAATTGATAGATCTTAGTTATAGATAGTGGGAATTGGACCCAAAAAAAACCTCAGAATTATATATTTGTGAGGTAGCATCAAGTTACACATGTTGGCTTATATGCATGTGTGAGTCAATGGCATGCATGTTTTATAGCTGATATAATTGGAAGTGACTGAGTGGCTGAGCATTATGCAGAGGGTGGGGTACTCTGTGCAGTGATAGGGATGAAGTGATTGGGAATTCATGTTTTGTGTCATGCCTAGGCCTGCTTAACTCAGACCATATTACACAACAGACGGGATCCTGTAAAATGGCATAGACGTTTGGAATTGTATCATGAAAGAATAAGAGAAAAACCTCCAGAGTAATACTGTATTAAAAGTTGCAGCAAGAGAATAACAACTTTCATGCAACATACTTACAGTAGGCTAAACTAGATTTCAAAGCCACTGTGTTTCCTGGTGAAGATAACGAAGGCCCAAACAAAATGTTCACTTCCTTGCAAAATAAGATACTTTATGTAATATATCATCCCCGCTATTTTGTGCATGCATTTTCACAAAATAGCTGAATAACGCTGTAGGACTATAATACGTAATTTTAATTTGCTTCTAGTACACTATAAATAAATCCATGTTTTTTTTTCATTTCTCCTAATAATATCTTTGACTGCTGCTCATATCACCTATGGGTATTGGTGTACGTGTAGTTCATTTGCGGAACGTATCATTCAGTTTCAGTCGGATTGCGGGGGAAAGTAACTCCATTACCCAGAAGGCCTGGCGCTCCGCTACAAGCTGGCTCCCTGTGCTCTGGGAGTGTTTCCCATTTAAACAAACACGGTCCTACCGAAGATGGCGGAGAGTTTATAGAGGTGAAAAAGAAACTGCTCTGCTCAATGAAAGCGTCGAAGCCGGTGAGTTGTTTTGAAATGGGATAGCGTTTCGGTTAAATCCAAGTTTTAAGCACTGATGGTATCGTTTGTTTAACGCGCAAATTTCGCAAAGAGACAGTTGGTGTTGCTCCGTTGCCGAACAGACCATGGTTTCTACCGTGGTACAACGAACCACCTAACCAGTGCCTATTTGTTATGGAATGTTTGTTATTATATTATTGACTTTTTAACTATAAATAAGAGCACTATTTCGGTCACTTCTAATTTGATAGTGTGCCGTTCTTATCGGTTATTGTGTTGGCTGTTGTTGTTTTCATTATCCGCTACAAAGTTTACGAGATATGCTTTATCATTCGTTGGGCTGTTATGGGCGAATACTCACACCGCTAATGACCGAAATAACGTGTATACAAATAATTATATTGTAACTTTTCGAGCTTCTCCTTTGTGTCCATTTCCCACAAGTACTGTTTGGGCACTATTCTTACAAATAATTTTGACCAGCCAGTCAGACTTGTCTTCCAGTGTCGCTACAACCGGGGTTGTAAGAGAGCTGCACCGACCAATTGTGTTGGTCAAGTTGCCTGTGTGAAAAATACGTGGGCAAAATTGTTTAGTGCACGTGTGCTATAGTAGAGTAGTCGCCACCGGCGATGTAGTGGAGGATAAAACCCACCTCAACTCCGTTTACTCACATTTTTATTCGCGGAATAGAGTTTTATCGCCTTTCTAGCCTGACACACACCATACTGTAACGACAGAGCCCTTTAACAACATACATGTCTGCTGTTCTGAAAATATAATTGACTATATATTATAATTGATTTCTGTGAATATTTGTGGTTTTTCATAATGATGGAGGACATAGTTTACCCACCTTTTTATTTACTCCAACACTGGTCGCCACCATTGACAACCAAAGAGTTGAACTGGAAAGCAGAGCTGAAACTGAAAGCAATGATTGCTCTGGAGAATCCACATTATTTATTTGCTGTACTGTAGAAAGATTATGTATCTGGCATTGTAACATGGCTATAATGGCCCATCACACTATGATAAATGTTCATGTTTTGACTGCTGATAAATCAAATTTAGCTGTGTGTGTGTGTGTGAGAGAGAGACAGGCAGAGAGAGATGGATGTGTTGAAGTGCATGTGAGAATGAACACTCGTGTTCAGCAGCAATGCAGGAAGGGGTTCAGGTACAATCTACATTGCCTTCTCCCGGCGAGATAAAGCGTATGCTGAGCACTCACTTTCTGAGGCAGTAAGAGAACATTCTTTAAGAGCTTGCTCATGTATAGGCAGACAATGAAGAGGTAGGTTCGTCACTGCAGTGAAACGGTTGAGGTCTAGGTGTGCAGTCGCTCTCTGCGCCCGGGGCCATCCTTGCCAATACTTGCAGGCATTTACAGCTCAGCACTTCTTTCCTTGTGACAGTCTCTGAAATGATGTATGTATTATCTAAGGCTATGCTTTTTCTAAATGGCTGTGCTGGAAGGCTGTCACAAAATAGCCTGTGATATCTCAATAACATGGACATTGTCTGCCTTTTATAGCTGGGAATCAATGAGTGAGAAGGAGCCCTCGTTCCTCAGATGGGCTAATTTTTCTTTATTTTGTGTCCGGTGGAATGCCATTACTCAAGCCTGCGTATGTGGTATTTTTCTAAGTGGTAGAATGACCACTGTGGGAACCTGTCCAATGAACTGCTTCTGCTCATATTCTGGGCAAATGGAGCCCCCTGTCCCCCATTCTGTCCCTTTATCTCCCCCTTTCTTTCTCCCTCACACAGGGTGTCAGGCTGCGTTAACAATGAATCAATCTTTGGGGGGATTCTTTGACTGCAGATGGGGTGAAGAAGTGACTTGGATGCATGGCTTTTGCTCTTTGTCTCCTGGCCCCTATGCTCTCAATAATTCATTAACTTATCACTTTTTCTCATGGGACTGGGAGAAGTCTCTCTGTGGTAGCAGATTCTGGGGTCAGATCAAATGACCTGATTTATATATATACTGTGCATTGATTTACTAGTAATACTGATCTGTTGCTTACAGAAGTTAGTTTTAATGTTGAAATAAACTAGAGAACATATTTTTCATGAGAAAGTTACCAAACATGAACATAACTGAGCTGATCAGTTTACTGAGCCGGCATGACAAACATAAAATACAGCATTGTAAAAAAAACGCGGCATTATTAATTTTTACATACTACTTGTAATATCTTCGTTGACACATGTAATTAAAATGATATACGCTTTGGACCAAACTGAACACTGAATACATGCATGCTCACATTTAATATTATGAAGCTAAAAACATAGGTAAAGAAATTCAAGTGACAAGCCCACAACTTTTGTGTGGCCGAGAGGCACTTTTTGATAACTGTCTCCACTCTGTCTTTGTCAAGCTGCATTTTTGCCCCATTGGTGTCTGAATAGATGGCATTCTTTCAGTGTGTCGTCAGAGTTTTGTGTGTAGAGAGAGAGAGAGAGAGAGAGAGGCAGAGATAATAAGTTTTGTTTTGCATTAGCTGCCAATCGGTCATGTGGTATGGGTGTTCAATCTAAGATTTATAGCTGTGTAGAGGAGCAGTGGCTCTGGGAGGACTCTTGATGACTCACAGAGCTGAAAGGAAAGCTCGATTGTTTCCCTAATTGAAATGTGACTCCTTGGTCTTAGTACGTTTGTGTTAGGGAACAGGAGAGGGGGTGCAGAGTTGGTTGAGGTAGAGGAAAACACCGGAGTTGCTAGCTCTAACTGTTGTGTACCATGTTAAAAGCAAATCCCAGAGGTATTTCAATTGTACTTCGACTAATTGATAACTTTCACCAACTACTTCTCATTTGGAGAAGAATGAACATTTAAAACAATATCAGTTTTCCTTCTACATACATTCATGTTCATGGAATCTACCATGACCTATTTCCAAATGAAGTTGGCCTATTTGACAGGATCTCTAAATTTGCAGGCCCTGGAGCTCCTTTTGTCCTGTACATTTTGCATGCCGTTTTAACACACTAGGTGTGACAATGCAAAAGTTTCATACAGTCATTTCAAGCTGTGTAAAAATGACTGTATCGTCCTCAGATCTCAAGGTCATTCGTGCCGTGACAGCGAGCTTTTATTGTGTGTTTAGTAGCACTCAACAGGTAGGCTTACTTGTTCTGCCTCCTCCTGAAGAGCTAAATATAGAAAACTCTGCTCATCAAGACAGTTGTTTCCATTGGTGAAATATTCACAGCCCCTACTACTAGTGAGCGTGAGCGTGAGTATGAGAAGAGAACTGCTGAAACCGGGTTGTTATTCACTACTCAGAGGAAGCCAGCCAGCCACCTCGCTGGGTCCCAAGTCAACTAGTGCAGTTTGCACTCTGGCTCTATTTGAAGTCACATCTCATTCATCCCTCGCTCCCCTCTTCTTCAACTCTGAGGTAATACCCAAATGCTAGCCTAGTTGAGCCATATGTGAGCCATGCACACTTCTAAAAGCCAAACTGAAGCCAGCCTGAAGCAATCATTGCACCCAATTCCAGTTTATAACCAGCAAGGCTTTGGAACAGTTCACTCTCTGTAGTCGCTGTTGATTGGATGACGGCAAGAGTTTATTAGGGAAGGGGGTGCCAAGAGCTTTGTCCCCCCTCCCTTCCCTGCCCTTCCTCTTTAACTTCAACTCCCCCTTTAACTTTCTCTCCCTGAGCTGAAGAATGCTCGTAAAACGGGTTCACCTGAACAAGCCAATGGGAGGCTAGCTCCCTGTCTTAGTTTTGTTACCATTGTAAAATGTAAGCAAGACCTTGTTTGTGTTTTGTTTAGGGCTCCTTTTTTTTTTTTTTTTTTTTTTAACTTTTGGGGGAGAGACAGCAAGGGTGAAAAAAAGTTTGGTTTGTGAGATAAATGCTACCAGATGCTCTCTCTGTCTGTTAGGGAGCCTAAAGAGAGGGAGAAAATGAGACGCTGGTGAAGAGGGCAAGAGAAAAAGACAGTGTGTCGTTTCTGGATGAACTTCCCAACTGCTACATGCACACCTTTCTTTCATTCTACCCTCCCCTTCTTTCTACTCTTTGCCCACCCTTTTCCTGCCTTACGTTTGCCAGGCCTCCACCCCCGCCCACCCCCCCCACCCCAGTCCGGAGGAAAGTCAAGTCTTGAATGACACAGAATTCCACTCCAAAGTAAAAGGCCCCTGCTATTCTGGGTCGACCATCAAGCACACGCCAGCCTTACTACAGCATGCCAACACTGGCAAGGGACGCTTCACATCATTTATTCTAATGTCTTTCCCCCCCAACACTCTTATTTCTTAATTGGGGTGGCTTTTTCCCTTCCTGGATGAAGTGGAAAATGTTCTTTCACCATTACTGCTGTTCACTGTGCTCGGTGACGTCACTCCTGTTTGTGCCCTGTCGTTAAGGCAACGCTCCAACCAAAAGGTTGCTGCTCTGAAGCTTGCTGTTGTCCCTATAATAGTTGAGTGGACACTTACCTCCTGATGCTGTCGTATCATTCAAAGCTTGATGATGATGATACCTGAATTTATTCACCAACCAACAAACCGCAAATATTGAGAACTAGACCGTCAATCCAATCCAAAATGTTGCAGGGTTGGTGCTCATACTATTGGCAAGGGATTGCCATTTTTCCGTTGGGTTTGTGTCTCATGGTGCTTGTATATGGTCATCTGATTTATTATTGTCAATGTTATGTTATATAAGAATTTGGTTTAAAGCAGATATGGGAGAGCTTTGATGGTTGGGGGAGGGTTGGGGGGGGGGGTGGGACGAGTCACTGTAGCAGGCCACATGGTATGTGTGTATTAGCACAACATGTGTATAAAGTCAACTCATATATATATGTCATATGATGTACAAAGCCTCTAATAAACGTCATTTGACAGATCAACATGGATACCACTCGCCTTCTAATAAATAGCAGCTCAGTGTATCTAAAATATCCTTGCAACAATGTTTTGATTTTTGAGATATTAGGAAAAAATTGTTAGCAAAAGCTAGTGGGAAGCAAAATAAGGACGCTTGGTTTGTACGAGAATCAAGTTTTCCTTGTCTCCCCATGACATCTTTTTGAATGTTCAGTATTCTAATGTATTTGAATGGCTTTCCATCAGCTCTATGTAAACATGCAGTTAGTGCATGAACATCACACTCTTCAGTAAAATCACCTTAGAGTTGTGTATAGTTTTTGACATAGATTATTTAAACATAATTTTAAATAATTTTTGGAAACAGATGCATTTTGTTGCATTCAACTGCAATTAGCGGTCTAAACCGGCAACTATCAGCATATGCACAAGGACCACAAAACTACTAACTAGGGGCCACAAAGGTCCAGCAAAATTAGTTCCATGTGTTTGTTTTTTTATGTGACCCATTGTGTAAATAGTACATGTAAATAACATTTACTGAAACCATTCCAAACCTGACCAGGAGACTAATTGGTTATTTCTGCACATCCCTAATAGTGATCAGTCTTATAAAACAGGAGTCAGGAGACATGGACTAGGTTCCACCAGCCATGTGTAAGTTTGTTCTTAGATTACGGTGTCATGTCTTGCCTAGACATCTAGTTGTAGTTTGGGTGTGTCCCAACTAGCTTCCATGTAAAGTTATTACTTGGATACTTGATCCCCGGGGGGAAATTCTTGAAGAACAGGTCTATCATCACAGTTACCTTGCACTTTAGCTTACATATAGGCACAATCCACATGGTAACTAAGCAGACCGTTAAAATTTGACATTGCTAAATACAGGCTTTACATGAGTATTGAGTTGTAAAATGGCGCACAAGTGGCATGTGCATTCTTTGACCTTGTATCATTAACACTTGCCTTGTCCTGCAGAGAGGAATGTGTAAATATGTGTTTGCATGGACACATTGTAACCAAATTATGTGTATTTTAATAATGCAAGGGAAATCATGTTCGTATGCCTCAAAGTCTTAAACTATCCCACAGTAATAACATGGTTACTGCATGCTTTTATATGTGGCAATGATGGTAACCTACAGGGACCTCTGACTGGTAGGTTAGTAAGCTGAAGTCAAAGTTTCTTCTCTCCAGCAAAAGATTATTATTATTATTATTATTATTTTTATTATGTAACGTACTCTGAGCTACCTACCAAGAATCATTCAGTATCAGTAACACAGCCTTATCAATGGCTAACACTTTACAGTTTCTTGTACATGACTACGGTAGTTTTAGAATTAGTTTGCCTCTGTTTCATTGAAAGGCAAATGCAAGGTCATTTGTAGATCTGAACCATGAAGGGTCATCTATGAAGTCTTCTCAGGTTCATCAGTGATGTCTTACCGAGCTGCGTTACATAGGTTCATAATGGTCCTAAATTATGGTTAAGTTAAGGAATGTAGCATGTACTCAAAATATTATGGGTTTCTGGCTCATGTATGTTGCATGTCAATCCCTTCGCTCTCATCTTTCTTGTCTAATCTATTGTATTACAGCACAAAGTAGAAATTAAAATATCTAGAAGAACTCACCTTTTATGCAGCGGCATATATTAACAAATAAGCATGAAGGCTTGGTGCCTGGATTTAAAGTGCAGAGAACATTACAACACTCTTCCCCAATCCAATCACACACAAACAACACATGGGGACTCTTGTTACCTTGGGGTCAAAGGTAAGGTGTTTTTTTTTTTTAAACCTAAATAAATAAATCACTTACTTTGTTCAATAGTGTGTTTTAAGGATGAGTGGCCTTCACTGGAACTGAACTGGAATGTTGAATATGCTGACACTAAATGGGAAGGAGGTTCAGTCTCTGGTGAGTGTTACAACTCCTCTCTTAAAAAGTAATGCCAATTTGAGTCACATCTGACATCCATTTGACAACATATTAAAAATTAGCCTACTAGCTAGCTAATATTCACAATGGAGAGTCTCAGGGCACTGTATCTGTCCATCTCCAGTCGAGGGCGTCAACATTGTTTAAAATTTCTGCCCATTCAGCTCATACCACCTATAAATGTTTGGTATTTCATCACCGATTGTGGTGGAGCCGGCAGTGCAGCATAGCTGACATTTTTTACAAATACATTTGTTGGCCCTGAAAGCCGTCTGCTGTAACTATATCTGCAATGTTGAATTTATGTCCAGTATTGATAGGGTTTACCACATACTCATACAAATATGTTTACAGCTCTAAAACCGTGATTAAGTGTTGAATATCCCTTTAAAACCTGAGTGAGTCTGAAGGCTAGAACAGTGGCCTTCAACTTTCCGGTGGATAAAAACTATGAAGGCAGCTTGAAGCGAAGAGCATAGACCAGCCCCAGCCATCGTTTGCCTGCTGCTTTACAGTGTGAGGACTTGATTAGCTGTGCAGGCTTAATCACCCAGCAGATGGAACAGAGTGCAGCACCACAGAGACAAAAACAAACCCACAGTTGGATTATGGCTCCGGGTCTGTGCGCATGTGTGTCTGTGTCCAGTCAGACTGAGTGACTCTGATTTGATTCCTGAGCGTTATGCTGACTGCCTAGCGGAGCACCTCCCTCCTCTCCACACACATTCGCTTTCAACCTCTGTCTTTCAGCACTTGGTCCTCGTGACCCCTGTATCCAGCCTGTCTTCATAAGTCATTTAAACACACTTTTAATAGTGTTAACCTGGAGCTGGGCAGCATGTGGCGGACAAGGTACATGGCTGGCCCTAGAAAGCAGTGTGGCTGGAGAGATGGAAAACCAAGGAAGAGAGAGGGAGACCTCATTCATTAGAGCAGGATTAGGATTTATGTTGGACCTGTTTATAATCTAAACATTTTTTATGCACTTGGTCTTGGATTAAAACTGGGAAGCCAAAAATGGACTCACCGTATAGGCTAATGATCCTCTTGTGATTCTTAGGAACATTTTATTTCCCCTTTCCTGCTTTTTTTTCCTATCAAGGTCACTGGTTTGGTTATATGGTCATTGACCTGGGGGGAAAATAAAGCAGGTATTTGTTAGTTTCTAATAATGCCTAGCTTTCTGGATTGTAAAAACGTTAATCCTGTTTATGCCTCCGTTGCTCCCTGCGCTTCATTTCTGGAATCTTTTTCACCTAGGCTCTGTCAACAAATGAAACTGGCTAGTTGAAAGAAAGGAAAAGGAGTAGTACTCGGGGAAAATGGGAGATGGAGGGAAGGAGGGGGGGTATTGTGAAACTGGCGTCAGACCCTCTTTTGAGTGGAATTCTTTGCAGGGGTTAGAGTTCAGGCGCTGCAGTGTGGCGCTGTGATTGGCTGAGGAAAGGTGAAATGAAAACCACAGTAAACTTTTGACCCCGGCTCAGGAGCTCTGCAGAAACGCCCAGCCCCAGCTCTGGCGAGGTGGAACAGAGCCCGCTCTCTTCCTGTGTTTACTCCACCAATCCAGCAGGGATGGAGGGAGAGGAGGAGGAGGGGGAGGGAGCACAGAGAGGGAGGAGAGAAAGACACAAGAGCGAGAGGGAGGGGGGGAGAGGGGAAAATCGTCAGAGCTGCGCTGCGGTCTGAAAATGAATGTCGTCTTTTTAACTGAGTGGCACAGTTAAAGCGTGCACACACACACGCTGCTTTTAGATAGCCAAGTTGACGCTGAGCAAAATTTTTGCATTGAGATGAAGTTGTTTACAAAATATCTCTAAAAGTAATTACAATGGTTGACATCTCGTCACACCAAATTATCTGAAGCTAGATGAGATTTGTTTTCCCACAGACTCTGCATCAGTAGCATGTGTGTGTGTGTGTGTGTGTGTGTGTGTGTGTGTGTTATCTGACTGGGCAGCATGGAGGCCAACCAGGCCTGGCACTCTGGCCTGCCAGATAAAAGGCTGTTTAGGCATTGATTAATGAACTCATTTCCATAATATTAGCCCTGTGTGATCACAGCCGTTTGCATTTGTTTGGTCACTGCCTTCGTCTTCTATGGGCGATGCTGTGTGTTCGCTCTTATTACGTCCTACATAAACCAACATGTCAACCTCATAGAAAAGTGAAGGCATTGTTGGGCGATATGGCATTACAGTGGTGCTATACAAGCCAAGTATCTGGATGGTGTGTATGTTTGCCCGCGTGGGTCCTGCCCTATTCCTCTCTGCTCTTTGTCTGTATTAATGATGGATAGTGGTAGGAGATGCGTGCGGGACACACACACTCGCACACAGTGGAATCTGTCATCTCTTTGTCTCCACCTTCATTTATTTTCCCTGGTTTTTCTACACGCTGCAGTTTGTGTGAGAAAAATAGGGAGATGCACACAGCCTATCTGAGCTGTGTGTGTGGATTGGTTAAGGGTGGGGGATGTTTTTTCCGAGGGAAAAGGCAATGCTATGAAAGCAGTTTTCCTCTGCTTTGAACTACCATTTCTCTCTCACCACCTTCATCCATATGTAGGCTACACGTATGGGGGAAAAGGCTACCGGAACAAAAAGCCGTTTTGTGTCTTTATATAGCTGATGTTCTCCAGGAGCCCTTGTGAGGTTTTAAAGGGAAATTTCCTAGATAATTCATCTCAATATGTTACCTCAATAGGTTACGGTCAGTGTAACTGATTCCATGTTATAGCCTACCATGGAGAATCATGGGTAACGATTAGACGGTGGTCTTTAATTTATTGAAAATTTGACCAATGCATATTGTTTATCTGCAAAGGTGTGTGATATTTGCAAATGTAAAAATATATCAGCTTTGTCTGAAATGTCCCTTTTTTTTAAAAACATTTTCACAATGATGACCGCATTTGTTCACACATTCAGGCCTAGTTTTTGACAGGTAAAGCAATACGGTTGGCCTCCCTTTTTAAAGATCCAGGCTTCGATTTCTTCAAGATGCATTTCTGTAATACTTCACTAACACCAGTAAGCCTCTGTTAGGGTGTGTTTGTCTACTCTCTCGTCTCCTCCTCTCTGCTCTGTTCTCTCACACTGCATCACCATCATGGCTGTGAAAGGTGTGCTTTATTTCAATGTGAGCCGCCCCCTGTGTAAATTTAATAGCGACTGTGAACTGTTGCGTTTCTTCACGGAGACTTGGGCATTTCAAATGAGACATCTTGAGTTTTGGAGAGCTGAAAAGTAAATGAATTGGGTAAAATGTCAATAAAGCAAATTTATTTATAAATATTTATATTTATATTTATAATATATTTATAATTTAGTGCAGATCAGTGACTCCTATGGTTTTAACCAACGAGACCAGTTTAGAATTTAATTTAGGTTATGTCTGAGCTTATCGGGAATGAGGAGCAATGAAGAGACGGGGACATCTGGCTCCACCACCAGACAAACTTAAGTTGTGTTTATGTGTTTTTATTCTTCTTGAGTCAAAGCCTTGGAATCTTAGAGCTGCCAGTCCACTCCAGTGTGTATAATGGAGGCTTTTCTGAAACCTTTTACAGCTTCACTTTTTAGAGGTCCACACATGTACACACATGCTTGGCATATGTCCTCCTCCCCTCTCCCTGAGTCCCATTGTGTGTCGGCATTCTCTGTCTCGCGATCATCCCTCCCGGCTCCAGTTTGGTCCCGCTTGCCCATGTTTCATTGAGATCATGTGTACTGGCGGAAGGACAACAGCCATTAGGCACAGTGGTCACCAGCAATAGCTACCATGTCAAACTTTGCTTCAAGATTAGATACAGATTGTGATTTTTTTTTTTTTTTAAATGAAGACAATGTTGAGACTGGGGTTGGTGTGAGGTCCAATTGTGCCAGACTTGTTGTATAGCTGGAAGTAGGATTGAGAGGAGGTGGGGCAGTTCTTTGAAGAAAAACAGGAAGTCATTCTGTCCTCTTGTTTCCTTTTTGCCCTTGATGTCCTAAATTCTAGTAGACACCTTTTGTTGCTTTATTACCCTGCCGTGTGTGTGTGTGTGTGTGTGTGTGTGTGTAAGGGTGGATGAGGAGTGGGGTAAGGCCTTAAATGGCAGTAGCCTACATTCATTATTGTTTAAAAAAAAACAAAAAAAACAGCCTGATATTTCAGTGTGTGAGGATGTACGTGTGTGTGTGTGTATGTGTCTCCTGTATGCCCGATCTTTGTTTTGGGTGGGCCGGTGTTTGTTGTTGGGCCTGCTGGTCGTTGTCTCAGGGAGCTCAGATTGCAGGCTTTATTTCAGGCTGAGCTGGAATGTCCTCACTGTTCTGGTCCTGACTGACTGAGTGACACTGCTGCAGCTCTGGGCTTCAGCTCAACATACCGCCTCCCCTCCCCCCTCCTTGTTCCTCCTCCTCCTTTTATTCCACTAGATCAGCCGTGACTCTTCCTCCACCTCCCCCAGTCCATAGCGTGCGTGCGTGCGTGCGTGCGTGCGTGCGTGCGTGCGTGCGTGCGTGCGTGCGTGCGTGCGTGCGTGCGTGCGTGAGAGATCAGGAACACAAAACACAGGAAAGAAGCATGTTAACTCTAATCTCCAGTTAGACGTGAATGGGGAGTTGTGGGTCCAAGAAAACAGAAATTCAGAGGAAAACATCACATCCCTGTTCCTCTCGCCTCTCCTGTGTGACTTATTTGTTTTGGTGGTCCACAAACTTGACTGATATTTGCTTAAAAGCAGAATTATAAACCCTTGGCTCTGCAGTTGGTGGCAAGAGACACTTTCCTCTCTGTCTCTCTGTGTTTAATTATTCAACTGCAGCTTAGCTCAGTAGCAGCGCAGTGTATGAGGCCTCTGATGCGACCAGTGATCTATGTGGAACACACACACACACACACACACACACACACACACACACACACACACACACACACACACACACACACACACACACACACACACACACACACACACACACACACACACACACACACACAGAGAGAGAGAGCAGAGTAAAGGTAGCAGCTTTGTCCAACACCAGCATGTGTATGACATGACATGGCATGTGTGTGTACATGCACGTGTGTGTGTGTGGCTGTAGAGATCATGAGTCAAGCTAATGAATAATGTAAACCTGGAAGGAGGCGTGGTGATATGATGTTCAAGAATGGAAACATTTACTAATTTCAGTGATCTCTATTAAGAAAATGCTACAGGAAACCAGGCCCCAATGGATCATAAGATGACCGTTGTTAGTGGTCAGGACTGAGCAGTGTATTGTGCAGTGTAATAGTGCTGGAGATCAGGGATTTGGGGAGCAGTTTGTACCCAGAGACTAGGAGTATGTCCACACTAAGCCATTTGAAAACGGCGTTTTCGGGTCTAGTGTTTTCAAAAAGCTCGCCGTCCACACTAAACCGCTTGACTGGAGCGGCCAAGCGGCCAGCTCGCTCACAGCTGGATCAAGTGACAGTCAAATAGTGAAAAGTCACCGTTTTCGAATACATTGATACATTAATACATTGATCCGGCGTTGAGAACCCGTGTCACATGTCAGCCCAGGATGGCACCACTTACCAGATTGGACAGGGTCTAGCACTCACGTCCACCTCCAGGGTGGGTCGCTGTTTGCGGCAGGTGCCTGAAGGGGGGAGTGAAGACACACATACAGCCACACTCAACACTGACCACACGCCAGCAGACACACTCCACATTTCCACATTCACTCAGACTAACAGGGAGATAATCAGTTGGACTGATGTGGTCGGGTCAAGAGGTCGCCCTAGACTGGTATCCATCGATCAATACCTAGACTGAGTCTAAGCTAATGTAACGAGACTGTGTTGATCCCACACCAGACAGAAGTAGGGTTGGTCATATGATAGAGAATAGGTAGGTTGTGAGTTTAGATTTGCAGGTTTAGATTTCCAAGGGAATTAGCTTGCCTGATTGAAAGAGGGAGCTGGTTCCAGGGATGGGGCGCTCAATAGAAAAATGCTCTGCTGCCTGATGATTTCTTTTTAATTCTCGCAATAGAAAGGTGGAAATTAATTTCTCATCCATTTTGAACTTGGGGCAGGCCAGGCAGAACTGAAATTAAATCACATCGGTAGGGAAATGAGGAAGCACAGATATCTGATTCGCTGTTGACAGCCAATGACCACGTACAGTTCAGCTGTAGCCAACTTTTCTCGGCCGACAAGTTTGTTGACTGTCCACACATCAGCCGAATTTCCCCGCTGATGTGTTGATCGTGTTGCTCACTGTGTGAACGCGAGTTAAGAATTGGCATAGCAACAAATAAAGCACTACTACTTAGAATTATCCGCATGGTTGGAACGTATCTTTGTTTGACAAATAAGCATTGGAAAGCTCCCGATGGCCAACATCAGCCATAGAAGGTGTGATCAGGAGCCAGCACGCGAGGGAACAGGCCAGATAAACAGAATATGTAAATGGCTTGGATGGGTGGCCACATTTCCAGGAAGGGGAAGTGATGACGCAGTAGGACAGGCTGAGGGAGGACGCAAACAGGATGCTATCTGCTGTGGCTTCCTGTGCAATTTTAGAAATCAGTTTTTTCCCATGAATTTCTGTGACAACAAAAATATTTATCAAAAGGAGTATCATTATGGACCCACTTACGGTTGCCAGCCAGAGACCTCCTTCCTGGCTGTGTACTGATTAGTATCAAAATGTTATAATACATTTAAATCCAGTTAAGAGGCTGATGTGGAATTTTGTTGGATAACATGTGACTTGTATGCAGCTTTTAACAAGATGGTGATCAAAGTTGATAAAGTTGATTGTAATCACTTGCAGAGGAACCCTTAAATGTTTCTGTTAAGTTTCTGTTAGTTAGTTTATGTGTGTTTTCTCTCTACTTTCAGGATATGTTGAGACATTGAAGAACACTAGACCCTGAATGGAGCTTGTCTGGGGCTTGGACTGGCAAAGGTGAGCATATTTGTGATATGTGGCAAATGCTCATTCCCACACACACTCACACCCCAGCTAGACAGCCCATAATAGGCTCAGACCATTTTATTTTTAGCTAAATATGAGAATTAATACTGCCTACCTTGTTGACAGCTGCTGTGTGTGTGTGTACCTGATGATTTACAACACGTCTCATCTTAACCCTGGGCAGGTTCCACACTGTCAGAAGGGGTTGATTCAGGGTGATTGGCAAAATGCCAGGCCTGTTGTGACTCATATGTGGTGTGGTGGGTTGCTGTTCACAATATCTCACAAACTCTCCTCTTCTAGAGGTTTTGTCTAGTCTGGTTGTCTCTCTGAAAGACTTCAAAGATGTTGGACTTTGAGAAAAGTGCAGGATCTCAACAGGAATGAGACACACTCACTAATATTAACATGTAGGCCCAGTAATTTGTGCCTTGCAATTGTCTACATCCCAGGAGAACACAATTGTGCTGCTTAGGTTGTTTGTAATAAAGATCCAGCGACCTTGCGTGAGGGGAGCCTGTTTGCAAAAAAAATAACATGCTTCTACGTTGAAACCTATTACTTGGGTCTTTCACATTCCTTCCCCATAGCCAGTAGAGACCATACTACCCTGATATGATTTTCCCTCTTCTCAAAAAAGCCTCCGAGCAGCACCCAGCTCTGCTGTTTGTCTGTTTCGCGATGTGAGGCTGACTGGGGGCTGATGTCATCTTTCTCCACTGCTGCAGAGGTGAGCCTTAGGACAGAAACCAGGAAGGAAGAAAAGAGAGGAGGGAGGGCAGAGAGAGGAAGAGGTAGAAGGGGAGAGACGAAGACAGAGCGGGACAGCCAGATTTAGAGAGGGGTGGTGAGAGGTAGACAGACAGGGAGCATGCAGAGCAGATTTATGGCACAGCGCGTGTCTGAGTCTCGGTGCTCTGGTGGTGGTAGTAGTAGTAGTAGTAGTAGTAGAAGTAGTGGGTGACTGGGCTGCATGTCCTAGCCTGCAGTTGTGTAGCTGGAGTTAAATAACGACTCCCATCCGTTCTGCATTTTTCCACTCTGGAATGAGCTCAATCCATGTTTGTTTCAGAGAACGCATGTCTGTGTCTGTATGCATGCACGCACGTAGGCTACATTGTGTATTAGTGCAATCCAGTTGTACAGCCACACACTACAGTCGTGTGCGTGTGCGTGTGCGTGTGCGTGTGCGTGTGCGCGTGCGCGTGCGTTTCTGGGTGGGAATGGGAAAGAGCACTGACCTTAGAAGCCGGCTACAGAGGTTTCCTCCAACGTGAACTCTGAGGGGGTCAGTCACAGGGCAAGGCCAGAGCAGGAAAACAAGGGCAGGGTCCCCAGCCCAGCACCGCTACACCCAGGGAGGGAGGGAGGGAGGAAGGGAGGGAGGGAGAGGGGAGGGGTGGTTGGAGGATGGTATGAGCGGATGGTAGCCAGAACCTATTGGAAGAAAGCACGCATATAGCCTACTATGGAGAATGCCGGGGAAAGAGAATGCGGAAGAGGGAGAATTCCTGCTGGCCCCTGGAATACACAGTCAAGTCTGAATTGTTTCTTGGCTCCCAAATCCCCAGCAGTGATTTATTTATTTATTTATTTTTGCTTGTACAGTCCAGGCAGCTAGACAAAGGAGCAGGCTGGTAAATATCTGCCTTGCTGGGACAGTAGCTAGCACTCATCTCTCTTACAGACTGACTGTGCCACTACATGCCTCAGCATGTTAGTACTCTGGGAATGGTGTGTGTGTGTGTGTGTGTGTGTGTGTGTGTGTGTGTGTGTGTGTATTTCTGCTGCTGCTGGAGTGGTATCATTCGGCAAGCAGTAGCAACTCCAGCGGGCAGGCTGGCTGAACGCAGGATGACCCATCTCCCCTGAGGCTCCAAATCACTACATCATCATCAGTTGCTCCTCACAGTGGAACAGATGAGATTTCACTCCCATCAAACACTAGGCAGGAACCAAGGCTGCTTTGCTAACTGGATAGTCGACTCTTATAAATCTGTAGAAATCTGCTCTACCCCTTCATTATAACCTCACTAGCTTAGGGACGTTGTTGATTTTTGCATAACTTGCAGGCACTAACATTATGCTTTCAAGGTCAGTCTGAATTTGGCATCATTTCTGAGTGGACTTGGCAAAAAATAGACTATCCAGGGCACTCTCTTATCCACACTTATCCTTTCACTAGATTGTGCCACGCACGTGAGCATATAAAACCACACTCAGTCTCAGTCCATTCCCATTGTGCGTATTGCGCTGCTTGCATGTGTGTATGTGTGTATATATCATGGTGTGTTTGCTTCCAGGTGTTGATATGCGCCGAAGATGAGCGGGGTAGGAGAGAACTCGTTGGAGCCGCTGTGCTCCGACCGCAAACGCAAACTTTCCACCTGTGACACACCAGGCTTAGGGTGAGTGCTGCAACTTCTGTGAGTGTCTCTCATTTATCTATCCAGTCCATCTGCCCCCCCCAGTTTTTGATCTGCATGTCAGTTGGTGCGTGAGGCTGTTCCTTTTTATTTCGGCCTCACATCAACATGTCATCTACCCCCACTTCAAACGTCTGTCTGCTGCTAGCAACCATCTGAGGCATCTGAGCTCCGGCTGTACACAGACCATAATAGAAGTGGAATGGGGTGGGGTTGTCATGGCAACATGTCTAACTCCCTTGGTGCCCCGACAGGTGTGACAAGCGTCGGAGGGAACAGGAGAGCAAGTACATCGAGGAGCTGGCCGAGCTCATCTCTGCCAACCTCTCCAACATCGACAGCTTCAACGTCAAGCCTGACAAATGTGCCATCCTCAAGGAAACTGTGAGGCAGATCAGACAAATCAAAGAACAAGGTACCACCTCAGTGCAAATTATGCCCATGCACTCCTAGTCATAATCAAAGCTGCATATCAACAGGCATATGTTTTACACATAAATGGGATGTTGTCATTCTGTTTTCTCTTTGTAGTTGGGGGAGTAAGTAATAAACTATTTTAAATCTTGTCAAACTACTCCTTCACTAGGACAGGATAATACCAGTGATGAAATGGTGTGTTTGGTTCATGGCCAGGCTGCCTCAGATAGCCAGCCAGTCTGGCTGTTTGTATCGCTCTGGGTAAATGAACACCAGTAATTGAGCCCTATCCGTGGTGGTGATGGCTCAAGGCCGTCAGTGACGGTGTGTATCGGTTAGTGCCAAACCCTGCCTCTCTCTGGGAGACTAATGACACTGGCGACTCAGAACCCATTCTAGTCCTTGTAAAAAAAAAAAAAAAAAACCAACTCTCATCCCTGGGCCCTTTTTCTATTGTTTTAAAGATCTGAAATGACTGGTTAGGCAAAGGAGACTATTTGCTTCCACCTATTTTAGCTGGACTCAGATGAGATCTATGAGGTTAAGTGGGGAAGGAAGAGAGAGAGAGCTATCATATTGGAATCTACCCAGAGGGTCACAGCTGGCTACTGCTGCTCCCAGCATTGTGCAGCCAGGTTGCCATAGTTACGCAACGGGAATGATGGAGGGCCTATCTCTCTCTCTCTTTCGCTCTGTTGTCTCTTTTACACACCTCTCCTCTCCCCCCATTTACACCTCCTTTCTCCTTTTCCCAGGTGTCTCTCGCTTCCTTTTGTATCTCTAGTCCTCCCTCACTTCTCAGTACTGTCTGGTAGCTAATCTGTTTTGAAATGGCAGTAAAATAAATACCATATTATTTCTCCTATTTTCTCCCTCCCCAAATTACCCAGAATTCCCACCTGCTTGTATAGAGTGGCATCTGACAAAGCCTCAGACACATGGTGATTTTAAAAATAGAAAGGCATGCTAACCATGCACACATTGCTTGTGCTGCCACCTGGTGACCAACAGTAGTACTTAATTTCTTTATACTCTGATGGCAGCTCCCACAGCCAGGTGGAAATTGTAGCCTGGTGGACTGGAATGGCAGTGTGGCGGAAGAGTATGACCAATGATAAAGAATTTGGGCATGTGACTATTAAAGCTCATATTCTTGCCTCTCTCCTGTGAAAAAGCTGGCTGATTATAAATACACCACATTGCTGAGTTCACTTAAAAGCTTTGTAGTATTACCTGTTAATATTGATTATGTGCCAACTGCGTTGCACTGAAAAGCAATGCTTTTCAAACTTGGGGGTGGGGCCCAGAAGTTTATTTGTGGTGGTAGGGCATCCCGGGTTGAGGTACCTTTCTACCTTTCAGTGCTCATGTGAGGGATGCGTTAAGAGATCCATTTAGATCAATTTCTATACATTGACCAACTTTTTATGTTGTGGCGCCAATGAATGCCACTGAAACACTCTCTTTTCCCATTTGTCCTCTGCCATCTCTTCTGTCAACAGTGTTTGTTGGGAAAATAAAACTTGTGCTGGGTCACACCAGGCAAATGTTTTGGAATCTGTAAAATACCAGACTACTAATGTGTCACTGTAGATATTGTAAAAGCCTAATTCCCGTCATAATTAGTGTGATGTTACTTGTCTGTCCTCAGGAAAGAGTTCATGCAGCGATGATGATGTTCAGAAGGCGGATGTGTCCTCCACTGGTCAAGGGGTCATTGACAAGGACCATCTGGGACCGTTGCTCCTACAGGTCAGCCTTGGGACATTCACTGGGAACAAAAGACCAATACCAATTAGCTGCGCTTCCATATGCTATATTAGTACTATGCTGACATTACTCACATCTAGTTAATAGAGCAGTCTCAGATGGGTCTTGGAGGGGGCATGTAGTGAACAAGTAGGGTGTATATAATTGAGTTATGTGCATTGATTAGTCTTTCTCCATTCAACTCTCCATTTTCCTCCCTCTGCTGTTCCTAGGCCCTGGATGGCTTTCTGTTTGTGGTGAACCGAGAGGGCAGCATTGTATTTGTGTCAGACAACGTGACCCAATACTTGCAGTACAAACAGGAGGAGCTGATCAACACCAGTGTGTACAAGATCCTCCACGAGGAGGACAGGGAGGAGTTCCACAAGAACCTCCCCAAGTCCAATGGTGAGACATAGGCTTATACACATGTGTGTTCACACATCAGGACTGTACCGAATACACTTTCAAACATGTTCACACACACACCTGAGCATGAACACCAGGGACCTGTCTCATGAAGCAAGTTCAACACAGTCAGGGTTTCTGGCTTCACAAAACCAAACAATGGCAATCCTGACTAACCGGTCTCACGAAGCTGGTCATCAACTCGCTCTGTCAACCAGGATTTTCCAATCCAGCGATGAGCACGTTCACATAAAAGGGGTGGGTTTGTAACAAATGGCCAATCACACGCTACATGGACAGATCCAGAGCAGCGGATTTAAAATGACATGAAAATCTATTGATCCCTGTGGGGAAGTTAGGTTGTTGCAGCAGCAAAATTAAAATGATTCATAAAAATAAAGAAAAATAGTAGATAAAATAAAATTGTGGGGGAACATATGCTGCTGACAATTTATGTTAAGTACTATTATAATGAATAAATATGAGCAATACAAAAAACATAACAACAAAAGGCAAGGCAGCAGCAACAAGGCAGCAGCAACTATCAAGCAAATTGTTGATAGTGTAAAAGTAAATAGTCTAGTCAGTGGGTTTCTTTTTCATTGATACAGTACAGTCTATTGCACTAATCACTCTCGGGAGTCAGCGCACCTAATATGCAACAGTAAATTTCATTCATTATTGATAACTATTACCAATTATTGTAAGCTGCCCGCTATTTGATAGATGCAAATCACCTGGAAACACTACAAACATTCATTAAAGTGCTAATATAATTAATCCTTATGGAAAGGCATTCTGCCGGTCTCTAAACACCCCCACCCTGCAAAGAGCCCTCCTTACTATCTGTTAATTCAATAGTATCCCTCTGGACAAGTGTTCTTGTTCATAATGGAATTTTAAGTCCATGGGATCCTCTAGGAGTGATGATGCCATTTTTCCAGAGAGGTTATTGGTGAGGAGGCGGTCATTTATCCGCTTCCTGAACCCATCCTGAACATAACCCGCGCTGTAGCAGGTTAGCCGTGCAGCCTCACTTACCATGGTGATCTACTCTGCTATAAAGTGAGTCACCTTTGTGAGACCGAAAATACGGGGTTAAGCCCACAGTTAGCTCGCTAACCCACTAATCTCGCTATGGAGACAGGTGCCTGAATGCTCATGCACCCACGGGTGTTACATTAACAGACATGCAGGCAGTCATGTTCATGTTATAATCCACTTAAAATGGCCCTTGTATCTTACTAGCAGCAAATGGAGCATCATGGGGTGGAGAGGCGCCCCGTCAGAAGAGCCACACCTTCAACTGTCGTATGCTGGTAAAGTTCGTCCATGGCCACAGTCATGGGCCGTCAGAGGAGGGGCCTGGGGGCCAGCACTACGAAACTATGCAGTGTTTTGCCCTCACTCAGCCCCGCGCCATGATGGAGGAGGGAGAAGGTAAGAGGGATAACTCAGAGTTTTGACAATTTCAATTTTAGATTAAAATAGTCCTCATTGCATTGGAAAGAAAATTGTCTTGGGTGTTGAAACCTAACCTGGATGTTCGAGGAAAGAGGGGTGGGTGGGAGCAGATATGTGTTTTGGGTTATCAAGTGGGTACTTCTCACCATAGATGTTTTGTTAAACCTCCAGCACCACCACCTGCTGATCAGAACTAGACTCATCTACACTATCCTATATCTACATTTATACCTAGTGGTTTTTTGTGTGCAGACAAGGTCTTATTTCTGTTTTCTGTCATTTTTTTCCTCAAAGCACCCAATCTATACTAAACATGAATGGATTGTCTAACCCCCAATCTAATAAAGTCAAATGAGGTCTTTGCATTGTACTGATGTTAGTGTTCCTGTGTGCATTCAGATTTGCAGTCATGTATGATCTGTGTGGCTCGACGCATCACTGCGGTGGAGAGGACGGAAAGGTTCAGCACTCGCCATGAACTGTCAGGTAAGCTTCCACTGCACTACATTCAACATCCATGAGGTTCCTTTATTTTGTGTACAAGGTAGTTAAATGAGTGGCCTGATATCTGTGATGCCTAGCCTTTTTCAAACATAAGGGGATAGTTCTTACAAAAGCCTTACTCAAATTACAATGAAAAGTCCCCACTCCATCACATGCTGCCAAAGGGAAGTGACCTTTCAAGCCATATCATTCTTCACCAGATTTTAAAATCTGTACACAATAGACGCCTTATATACTCATCAGTCTCTCCTTGTTGAGATATGCAACATACCTAAAATTATTACAGCCTAAGGGTTAACGTACTATATGTATAATATCTACACATACATGTATACCTGGACATTTTGTTCTCTTTGAGCACTTTAGTTGTGGTTTAGGAGATGCGTAGTCTATTTCTTTTTTTTCCTATTACAACCATTTCGGTTTTTTTTTACAACCATTAGCCATTGTGTAACGTTAATTGTACGTCCTCCCTTCCAGGTAAACTGATTGAGATTGAACAACAGAGCTCTCTCCACACCACTATGCGTCCAGGCTGGGAGGACCTGGTGAGGCGCTGCATGCAGATGTTCCTGCATCGCAGTGAGGGACAACCCTGGTCCTACAAACGCCACTACCATGACGGTATGCGCGTCTTTGCTTCCCTACCATCTAACATGTGCAGTGTTATTTCACCATGCTTGAACACCAAGCCTTGTATCCACACCATCCTCTAACAATCTTTTGTTCATCTTTTTGATGTTGATACTGTGCATGCTTTGTCCCATGTCAGCTCATTTTCATGGTGCGTTTCTTCTCTTTCTCTGCTCCAGCTTTCCTACATGGCCATGCCGAGACACCACTCTACCGCTTCTCTCTCTCTGACGGTACCCCGGTCACGGCCCAGACCAGAAGCGACCTCTGCAGGAACCCCAACTCCAACGAGCCACCCACCTTCCTCTCCACACACCTGCTACAAAGGTGCAAATGCTTTCAACACTAAAAGTTGTTACACCATCACCAACTCATCTAAGACTAGCCAGAGTATGATTGGCCCAAAAATTGACTCTTCATTATTGATGATTTGTTTTTCCTTGATGTGTTGCATATACTAACATTGGAATTGGATTCTTTCATTTCCCATGTTCTCTCCTAGGGAGCAGAATGGCTTTCGTAGCAACCAGGGTGGAGGCATGAGGCCTCAAGGCATGAGCGTTAACAACCCCAACCCGCAGATGAACATGGGTCCAGGGGGGCCCATGGGCATGGGGATGAACAGGGGCTATGGCATGGCTGAACAGGGCAACATGCCACAGAGAGGGGCACCCCCATATGCTGGGGCCAACCGCATGAATCCCATGCACCAGATGAATCCCATGCACCAGATGAACAACATGGGTCAAATTAATCAGATGAGTCAAATGAATTCCATGCATCCAATGAACTCTCCCATGAACTCTGTGAACCAAATGGGGCCGATGAATCAGATGAACCAGATGAATCAGATGGGCCACCACAGCATGCATCAGCAGCAGCACCAACATCAGCAGCAGCAGCACCAACATCAGCAGCAGCACCAACATCAGCCGATGGGTCAGTTCCACGGAGGTGGAGGAGGGTACGGGTTGGGAATGACCAGTCCCCCCCAGGCCAGTCCAGGGATGAACGGCCCCCCGCACAACGTCATGGGCTCACCTAGAGTCCGAGGGAGCCCCAAGATGGGCGCCAGCCCCTTCTCACCTGGAGGTATGTGTCTTATTGCCAGCCTTCTCTAGAATGGCAAGAACTGGTGTCAACAATTATTAATTATGGGAGCTGGTTTGATGTAGAAAGTAAACATAAACAGATATTCTCTCACACCTCTCAAACGCACCTTGTCTTTGCAGGTATGAACTCTCCCATGAGCTCTAGTCACCCAGGTAGCTCTGGCAGTGGAGGAGGAGGAACCACCTTCTCTAGCAGCTCCTTGAATGCCCTCCAAGCCATAAGTGAGGGAGTGGGCAACCCCATGCCCTCCCCCCTTACCTCTCCACCCCCACACAAGCCTGACAGCTCCCCTAGCATCAACTCCACCAACCAGAGCCAGGCTCAGGGAGGACCCTGTAAAGCAGGCCACCCAGCCCACTCTGACTCCAAGAGCCCAGGCAGCTCACTTGGGGCTGGAGGGGAGCAGCAATCCCAACAGCACCCACACACGCCCATTACCGAGGGCCCTCCTGACAAGCCAGATAGCCAGGCCAGCAGGGAGGGGGGTCCAGCTGGGGGAGAACCCAACCGACGGGTCCCTGACACCAAGTGCCACAAGAAGCTCCTCCAGCTCCTCACCTCTCCTACAGATGAGTTGGTACCACCTAATCCCACACCTAGCTCTGGTCCCAGCTCGACCCCTGAGGCCAAGGAGGGAACAGCTGGTGTCACCAGCCCTTCCTCCTCTACGGGTGTGTCCTCCTCCACGGGCGGGATTGGTCAGCAGAGTCTGGGAGCAGTGTCCTCTTCTGGTGGGACAGGACATTTTGCCAACCAGTCCCTGCAGGAGAAGCACAAGATCCTCCACAAGCTTCTGCAGAATGGGAACACTCCTGACGAGGTGGCCCGCATCACGGCTGAGGCCACTGGGAAGAGCAGCTTGGAAACTGGGGGGCCTGAGGCTGGGCCTACAACCGCTGGAGGGGTGAGGGGGTCAGAGTCGAAGCAGGAGCAGCACAGCCCTAAGAAGGAGAAGGCCCACGCCCTCCTCCACTACCTCCTCAATAATGACTCCAAAGAAGGCAGTGACATCAAGCCAAAGCTGGAGGAGCTGGAGGTTAGGGGGGCCCAGGCGGCAGGGGTCACCAGTTCTAACCCTCATCCCCACTCTATGGATGGCAAGGTCAAGATGGAGCCACCTGATGAGGTAAGGGTCCCTACAATTAGGTGTGTGTGTCTCTGTGTGTGTACTATATTTATAGTTTAAAATCCTACACAGAACATTGATTCCTAATCATTCATGTGTCTTATTCTTCCAGTTGGAGACCCTGGAGACCATCCTGGGAGGCCCCAGGAACAACTCCGGCTTTTACCCTGAACCAGACTCCAGAGCAGGGAAAGAAGTGGGAAACAAGCAGGGGAATATGCCTGACAGTTTACATGGTAAGGTGGTCTACTTTAGTGTATCAAATGATAAAATCTATTAACATTTTAAATGAATAAACTAACACTAAGCTTGAGAAAGTGGAGTGCGCAATGTCAAGATAACGCAATTGTGAGTCTAGACACACAGAAAGTATGAAAGGCATTATGACCAAGAATCTATGTAGTGGTTGTTTTTCAGCCGGTATCCCTTTAAATCAGTAACTGTTCCCAGTTAAATAGTTGATCTTACAGCCTGAGTGGGCGGTAGTAAGTAAACTAACCTTGTAGTTGTGTGTGTTTCAGATGGCGAGAGAGGCCCCATGGCCCCAGGCCAGCGAGGGCCCTACCAGAGGGCAGTGTCTGTGGATGCCAAGCCCTTGGGTGGAGAGGGAGGAGGAGTAGGAGGAGGGCTGGCTGGGAGGAGGAACGTCCCCTGTCCCACCCTGGTTAAACAGGAGAACATGGAGGCTCCCATCCGAACTGGAGCAATGGCCAATGGCTTTCCTGGAGGCATGGGTGTGTGCCCACCACGGGGCGGTGCCACAAGTAACTTACCCACTTAATTCACCTTGGCATGCCCAAAATAAACAGCTTAGCTTTCCCTGATGACCTGGGTCGCACAAAAATAAACTGCATGGGGATATTTCACTTCACAGCAACTTGATTATTTTTAAGTGAATAGTGCAGAGAGGCTCATTATCCAATATACACTATCTAGGTAGGTGTATCAATAGTAATCTGTGTATGGGCTCTGTGTTGTTCAGGAGGTATGGGCCGAGGCATAGGAATGCCACAGCGCCCTCCCATGGCAGGACCAGGGGACTGGGGAATGGCAAGGTCCAGTGGCAGCCCTGTGGCAGGACCAGGGCATGCTGGCATGGGCCGTCCTGGCGTGATGGGAGGGCCCATGATCAACCGTTCCAACAGTGTACCTGGAAACGCCAGGTCTATGCTGCAGCAGCAACTCATGGATATGGGTATGCATAGGTGTTTTTATTTGAACCATTCCCTGTACATTAGGACAAATATACTATCAGTTCCTTTATCAGCATACTGGAAATACAGTAGTAACCATTTAGGTGTACATGCAACCTTGCAATGATAGATGACACACACCACAACAGACACATGTGACATGTAAAGGCCCGCTACAGTGAAGCCACTAGTGTTTCTGTTCCAATCCAAACATACTTCGGAGTACAAGTTAAATTCGAGGGAAATTCTTCACTCACACAGTGATTGAGTGATGACCTTCTTGATGGTAGTCGTGTTCTCCCACCGTGCTCCATTAACAAGAAATAAGTGATGATTCAATGATTTGAAGAGCACGATAATAATCTCCGGAGGTCCTCGAAAATGTCTTTTGACCGGGTAATATTCCACTTGAACAGATGTTTTGTAAAGAGCAGACTCTTTTCATAACCAAACCTTGTGGGGCTTTTATATGACAGGACACCTCTAACCCACCACCACATGTAGGAGGTGATTTGGGCCAAAACCAGAAAAAAGCACACCATTAGCATCGCCATGCATCTGCTTCTGTTATTTTTTGACTATACACTGTACATTACCACCTCTGTAGGTTCCAATGAAGCCAGTATGGGTAGCCCCTTTGGTGGACAGGGTCCCCCGCCTCAGTCCCCCTCCTGGCCAGACTCTGCCTTGGGAATGGACCGACCACAGGCTAACACAAACAGGTAAACACTGGTACCAACCCACTTTGCTTATTCGGTTATTCTTCTAAAGTTGGCTTTAAATTCACAGTTTCTCAAGTAACACCCGACACTGTAATGACTTACACTTTTCCAGATTCATTTGGAAAACTCACAGTTCTCCAGTATATGTATATATTTAATTGTTGGATTGAAGCTACAAGTTTCCCCTCGGTTACACAACACACACATTCACACTCTGTCTCCATGTACCTCTCTTTCACACACAACATACACCCTCCACATTATGACTTTGCCTTTGATTACATCTTCAGGTCTGATTTATTATTGTTATTTATATTTATGGATTAATTGTCATTATACTCGTTGTTTAATTGTCATTTATTTTTCTAGTTTCTTTTGCAGTGAGATGTCCCCATGTTTTTTTTTGTCTCACCTTATTATCTGTAATTGACTTTTATATGTATAGATAAACTAACCTAGACTAACTAAACTGACCACCAATATCCATCATCAAAGTTATTGTTATTGTTTCATAAAATAGAGAACTGAAAGGAACATCTGTGTGTTTGGTTGTGTTAGGGGCCAGTTTGGGAACCCCCTGGATGAGCTGCTGGTGCCACCCTCCACCAGCGAGGGTCAGAATGATGAACGGGCGCTGCTGGACCAGCTGGACTCTCTGCTCAACAACACTGATGTCATTGCTCTGGAGGAGATAGACCGAGCCCTAGGCATCCCCGATCTCGTGGGCCAGGTATGTGTTATGTGCACCAAATACACGATTATGCACATTTATACATAATGGAATATTTCATAAAAGCATGTTCAGTTAGGAAATGTTAACACATAAGCACACCTCCTCTGTGAAACGAACAAGCATGACATGTTTTCTTCTCCCTATCCCAAACTCAGGGACCTGAGGGGCAACCGCAGCGCCAGGGTCGAGGCCAGAGCCAGAGCCAGCACCCACCGTCAGAGCCCTTCCCTGGGCCAGACTCCTCCCTGAGCATGGACCAGAAACCCATGTATAGCCAAGGCTACCCAGGGCCCCCAGGGCCTCCTGGGCCCCCACGACCCCCCTCCATGGGCATGCAAACCAGCTACGGTGGCAACCCCATGCAGGGCCAGTCTCCTGGAGGATTCAACCCCATGATGAACCAGATGGGCCAGCCGGGGGGCTTCCATGGCATTGGTGGCATGGCGGCTATGGGCAACCCCCGTGCCAACATGATGAGACCCCGCATGATGAATGCCACTAAGCCCCTCCGACTGCAACTACAACAGAGACTACAAGGACAGCAGGTGATCATACAAACTCACACAGAACAACAAACACCTCATACTCAACTGTACACTAATGACCAGACAATACAATAGCATATATACAGTAGGTCAGCTTGTATCCAAGGAAGAGTAGGATGATACTAAAGAGGGTCCATGTAAACATAAACATAATCATAGACTGTATCTTGTCTCGTCTTGCAGTTTATGAACCAGACTCGACAAGGCATAAAGATGGAGAATGTCCCTGGAGGTAACCCCGCCATGCGCCCTGGCATGCAGCCTGGCATGCAGCCTGGTATGCAGCCTGGTATGCAGCCTGGCATGCAGCCTGGCATGCAACCTGGCATGCAACCTGGCATGCAACCTGGCATGCAACCTGGCATGCAACCTGGCATGCAGCCATCTGGCATGGGTGGTCAGGTATGTCGTCACTAACACTCACACCTAATGCAATGCACATTCACTTGGCATTTTTAATAAAGCTAGATGTAGATTAACTCAACTCACCATACTTCGCGTCACTGATTAGCTGTTCGTGTTCCTCCTTAGCCTGGTTTCCTGAATGCCCAGATGATGGCTCAGCGCAGCAGGGAGATGATGACCATGCAGATGAAGAGGCAGCGGATGATGATGTTGATGCAACAGCAGCAGCAACAGCAGCAGCAACAGCAG
Organism: Hoplostethus mediterraneus; assembly: GCA_034670385.1. Taxonomy (NCBI): domain Eukaryota; kingdom Metazoa; phylum Chordata; class Actinopteri; order Trachichthyiformes; family Trachichthyidae; genus Hoplostethus; species Hoplostethus mediterraneus. The sequence goes on along the minus strand of JAXDDW010000012.1, from coordinate 3,396,022 downwards.
CAGCAACAGCAGCAGCAGCAGCAGCATCAGGGCCAGGGGGCAGTTGGAGGATTCAGCCCCCCTCCTAATGTCACAGCCCCAGGAGGCATGGACAACGCCATGGCAGGACCCCCCATGAACCAGCCTGGACAGCAGGCCTTCAGCTACGGAGGCAACTATGGTGAGTTGGAGATGGTCCTGGAAATATAACTCTTATCTCAGAATGTGTTCCTACTGACAATGAATACTATGCATGTGCAATTTCCATGTGAAGTTCCATGCTCATGACCTATCATTGTGCTTGTACTTTCAGGGATGAACCAGCAGGGGGACCCATCGTTCATGGGTCCAGGTAGCAGCCCGCCAACTAACATGATGCCGGGGCGAATGGCAGGCCCTCCTCAGAACGCCATGATGCCAGGGATGCAGGGCAATCCCCAGGGAGGACCCATGTACCAGTCAGGAGATGTGAAGGGATGGCCACAGGGCGGCATGCCGCGCAACAAGTATGTGCCATATGCTTCCATGGCAGCATCGGTGCAATGATGCAAATTTATGTAGACTTGTCAAATCATCAGTAAAATATCTAATTATTTATCACACCCATAAAGTAAGATTTAAAAAAATAGATATATTTTCCTGTTTTCCTTCTCCTAGCCTTACCCTTGAGTATTATTTCTGTAAATGACTTGTGTTGTTCTGTCTCTCCTCTGGTGTTCCAGCTCTTACCCCCAGCAGCAGTTCCCCCAGCAGGGGAACCAGGGCCAGTTTGGACCCATCATGGGGAACAGCTCTGTGGGTGGGCCCGGGCCGGTCAGCGGGCCTGGAGCAGGACAGATGGGCCAAATGCCAGGACAGATGCAGGGCCAGATGCAGGGCCAAATGGGCATGAACTCCATGGGAATGGGCCGAATGCCAATGGGACCCGATCAGGTAATTGACACTTGGAGATGCAAGATTAAGATTATAGCTGAGGTTGACATGACTCTGTTGTGCTTCTACACATGGTTGGCACAATGATAGCAGCATCATGTATTGGGATTTTGGGATGGAAAATGATTGACACACACAACTAAATGAAGCCTCCATCTTTGTACGTACTACACCAATCATAATAACAGTGCCTTATAGGTAGGCAATAATAATAATAATGTTAAATGAAAAGAAAGGAGGGAAGGAAAAACAAAAGAAAGGAACAAACGGGTGCATCTCAGCAATATTGTCATGGAGTTGGTGGTTTAGAGAGGATAGTAGGCATGCGGCAAGTCTAACATTAAACTTAGCAAGTAAGTAGAGCGGTAAAGGATGGATGGGAGGGTTGAAGGATGAGATGGGAGAAATAAATGGTCCACAGGAGGAAAGAATAGAGGCATTAGATCTTTCCCCCAATGAGGGTAAGCACATGTCTGGTTGGGTTTATTTTGACACCTCGCTGTCCTTCTGTCCTTTGCAGAAGTATTGCTGAGGATATGTGTGTGGCTGACAGCAGTAAGAGTCCTTACCAAGAGGGCAGCAGAGTCTGGAGCCTTCCCAGCTGTGGCAGAGCAGTGTGGGACAGGGGACGAGCTGGCCACAGCGGACCTCCACACACACACACACACACACACACAGCCCTCCATCCCAAACCTCCCGGAGACTGAGAACACACCACAGTGACAGCACAGCACACCGCTCATCTTGGAGAACGTGGGGAATGAGGACAAACTTGTACAAGGTTGCATCCCCACTGTGCTAGCCTCACGTGCTACGGGGCGGCCTGTGTCCTCGAGATGCACATATGCAAAATCTCGGTGTGCGCGTGCACGTGGGGTGCGTGTTCATGTCAGTGACCTGGAGCTGTCAGGCAGTACTCGCCATCATGGCTGGGAAGCACAATGGGACAACGGTACAACTGGCTGTGGCTGCACTTTACCTGGAGGCTTCTGTATGGAAAAGGATTGTTGCAATATTTCTTCATCATTTCAGCCTTACTAGAGATTTAATGCCTTCACAACAATGGGTTTATTTTTCTTTGTTATACTTTGGATGCGCCTCATTCTTACAGAAGTCGTTGGAAGCTATAAGCACACAGTTTGTTACTATTTTATGCAGATTGGAGCAATAACTCTTGCCTCTATGCTTTAGACTGTAACTGAGCATCATAACCCCTGACATAAGCAAGCAAATGGTACTGCAGTATTAGATGTCACAAATGTCCTCTCTGTGAATAGCAATTGTAAATACTCTACAAAATATATCATACATGCTTTTTATAGGCCCATGTTATTGCACAGAGTATAAGACTTGGTCATATTTTTGTGTCTCATAGGTCAATACTGTTTTGGTTGATTTGCAGTTTGGTTTTTGTTTTTTTGTTTTTTTTAACCTTTGCAAATACTGCAGGTGTGTTTTGGGTTTTCCTTCCCTTGTTTGTCCTCTTCTGAATTCTATTTTTGTTTTAAAATTTTCCAAAAGATGACAGCCATGTATTTCATTTCTTTTAGCGAGGCACTTTTACTTGTGATGATGAGTATCTGATGAACTGAAGACGTTTTATTGGAAGGTGGTGGAAGTGAACTCTGTCAGGACAGCCCTTCAACATAAAGGAGACGTCTTTATCAAAGTGATGTGTTTCTGTCCGTGTGTGTGTTAGCGACCTGGAGCGTAACGGGCGGGCTGTGTCTGTCTGTGTCTCTGTCTGCAGTACAGTGAAGATGTGAATACATCCTCATCCAGTTCACCAACGGGCCTGTTCCTTACAGTGCCCCCCCCCCCCCCCCACCAGCTCTGTCTGTGGTTTTTACCCCCCCCCCCCATCTTCCTTTGACTGTTATTCTCAACTCGCTGAATCTACTTTTCAATATGCGCAGTCCAAAGATATTTTTCCAAATCTTTGTATAGTTTCTGAGGTTGCTGGTGTACATTTTTAATGATGTGTTATATTATACTGATGGTAAATGGGTACATATCATGGACCTTTAAAAGCATATGATAGTTATATACTGTATGCATAAAGGGGACGGGGCACATTTGTTCCACGGGGAGGCCAGTGGGAAGCTGTCAGTGCAGTACCAAGAGGACTGGAAACTCTTAACCCCGCGGTGGGAAGTCCTCCGTCTGTACGTCTGTATCCACAAAAACAAAGCGTATTTTGCTGTGAAAGAGGAATACCAATTGAATGAAATACACTTTAAGACATATCAATCTATCTCTTCTATTTTTCAGGAAATTACTTCATTTTGTGTCCAGTTTTTGTTACTTTAGGAAAATTATCTTTGTAGAGTTTCAATGAAGTGCAGAAAGAGAGGCTGGAGATCACTCGGTTATTTTTTTCTCTTTATTTGGAGGTGAGATGAGCTGTCATTTTACAGGATGTATATTACAGATTTTTTTTTTCTCTTGATGTTGATATTGATGTAAATACAAATTTCTATTTAAACATTCTTGACTCTAATGTTGTCTTTTGTTTGCTCGGTGTTTAGTCCTGTGTCAAGATGTGATTCTGACCTGCACTGATGCAACTTCTTCACTTCTGATTATGATACTAAATATTACATATCAGACAATATAGATATAGAGTGAACCAAGTTAACCAAAAAGCCTTGGACCACTAGTGTGAGGTCATTGGATAAAAATTATTGAGATATAGTTCATTAATTTCTATCGTTTTTCCATCTGTCAAAAGCATAAAATCAAGTTATATTAGATTGTAGTCATGGGGGAATTTTATTATTACCTATCTTAGCTAATTATCAGGAATGAATCTGGTACCATTCTTGTATCATAGCATCTATAACTCAATGCACATGTACACACAAAAATGGTTTGACACGTTATGATAGTTTGACTCTGATTAGACAAAATTTGAGTCAGTCAGTTATAGTCAAGGTAGTCAACCCGCACATACTGTAGGATGTATGCAATGAACTTACACCCGAGCAACAACACAAGAATATATCAACCAATATTAACAGGCTTAGGTAAAACACACAACAGTCCAGTTTGAATGCAAGAACAAATATATTCAGTCCAAAGGTCAGTCTGTGTAGAAGCAAACACACAAGTATTCAGTTACGCTTCAAAATATAGTTCATGCAACTCAAAATATTAATTTTTAAAAATGGCCTGGTATTTTGTCTCAATCACCACTCTTACTTCAGAGGACACAAAACATAACATATGCCACTTGATAATATTGTGTCAAGGATATTGTTTTCAGAGTTGTTGTGGAAGAACAGCTTTCTCAACTCTTAGTAGTCTTTGACTACTCTGAACAGCTATGAGAGGGGTCATGTCAGGGGTAGTTAGGTTATGCCTCCATGATGGGGCTTTTACCCACAAATACTATAATATAAAATACTTTATTACTAGTAAAGAGTATGTAATGAAGCAAGTGGCATTACTGGAGAACACCGTATACAAATCTTTAAAATGTTTTCAGATGCCACCATGACCAGAAGGGGGCACTGTTGCCTGCTCATGTTTTCACAGTATCTATTGCTACACAGTAGCTAAATAGGTTTACCATACGTACAGCTGCAGTTCACTACATGGCCGCACGGGGGCAAGAGCGATTCTGAAGAAGGGAACCCTGGCTTGGTTTCTGTTTATGGGAAGAGGGATTAAATATTGATAGTTACGAAATGAAACAGATATTTTTAAACAGATTGATTTCCAGTGATGTAATACGATTTAATAGTAAGAAAATACAGAATACAGTGTTTTTTGCCAACGGAGACCACAATACCCTTGATAAACTCCATATCTCAGCTAAGACTATATGATATCTGTAGTTACCATATGAAAAAACTTTGATTAAACGTGTGATTAAAACGTCAAAGGCGGAAATGAATAAGTATAAAGAAAAACAAGATGTCCATGATAGACATTAAACTATTTTATCGATTAAATACGAGACTGTTGTATGGTAGCTTATCTTACTCACAGCCCAAACGGTGTGGGTTTCTTTTATTCCTTTTTTAAGTGAAAAGTGTATATATTAATAGCAGGCTTATGACTACTGTACTGTGGGAATCTCAAACAGAGAGCAAGAGTCTGCCCCCCTCTCTCTCTCTCCCTCTCTCTCTCTTTCTCTCTCTCCCTCTCTCTCTCTGTTGGCTTGGTTCCCGGCCCATCTGCGGCCTGGCCCGTGGATTACTGTTTGTTAATGTTTCAATCAGCTGTGTGTTGAGGAATGTGGAGCTATTTAACCTGAACTTCCCCAGGTGTGCCGAGGCGCCGCTCAGTCTGGGCCCCGCCGCCCTCCCCTGCCCTTGGCACAAAGCTATCACACAAACACAATCACACACTGGCCACGCCGGGCTGCAGCTGTGCGCATCGCACCGCAGGGAAATGGGAAAAACATTGCACCAGGGAGACAGAATAAATCTTATAACGAATCGCCTCTCCGAAGCCGTTTTAACCCGTGCCCTGCCGAGAGACCACACTGTTAACGTCGAGGCTCTGATTTAGATGATCATATATTGAAACACCATATCTAAATCGATGTTTTATTAAGTGTAGCAAACTTTTTTTTTTTTCTTTTAAAAAAAAAATCTAGGTTACAACATGGGATTTGCTGGTGAATTGTTAAATGCTTTGGGGGTTGACTAAAGGTCTTTTAACCATCCCCATGTGTTGAAATACATTTGTGTCATGAAATCCAGCGTGACTGCCATGCTTAGATTTTGGTATTTCAGATGTGTCTTTTAATTATTGCCACTATTTGTCAAGACCTCTAGACCCGCCAATTTAAAGTGAGACTTCCTCCTGTAATTTGATACGTTAATGAGCCATACAAAAGCAAATTACCAGTTTAACTAGGTATGAGTCATTATAGACCACCAGCTCTGGTGTAATGTTACCTGAGGTAACAGTGAATTGCCTTAATAGCTTATTCTACTGGTAGCTCTTAGTGACAGCCACATTAAACTCGCCAGTACTACAAGATATGCATGAAGATATAAATGTACTGATTCATCCCAACGCCAAAAGGGCTATAGCTTTAGAAATCCAGCCACCCATGTGTTGATATGTCTGGGATCTGATGTGATATTGTGCTCTTTCTCTTTCTCTTGGACACACACGTACAAAACAAATGGAACAGCACAAGTACTCTTGTTCAAAAATAATTGTCTTGTTTTAATAAAAACACCAATAAGGTACATTGTAAGAAAACAATATCTTTCACATAATGTGGCATTGTAATATACAATACAGTTTGTCGCTCAGGAATCTGAGAAATGCATTTTTTCTTTAACAAAATTTAGAATTTTCTACAAGGTTTACACAAGATACAAAACAGAGACATTAGCTTTCTTTAGAAACTCTACAAGCAACAAGCGATGCCGGTTGCACTGGTAGCCTAACTGCCATGGTTCCCCGGCTAACCCAGTCTCTCTCTGGACGCCAGTCTTCTCCGCAGGCCCTCTGATGAATCGAGAGCCTCGCGTGACAGATACTCTCCAGAGAATGTCCACACAATGTTTTTTACTAGCATGGGAGTTTGAAACGTCCCTACTCAGTTCAAGGTTTCAATGTGGTCGGAAAGTCACATCAAGGTAGCCTTGTTCGTTCTTCACGGTGCTCGCTGTGGGATGATGGGGTGATGCTCCGTGATTTCTAACGGCACATAATCCTGTCATCTGAGCATCCGTTCTGCGGAGAGACAGAAGAAGAGGTTGATTAGAACATGAATACAAGGAGAGCACTCACAGGCATGAAGATGCGCAATTTACTTTTGACGCACGGCATCGGCTACTTTACGCACAGTTGCTGACGATCAAACTGTGTTATTTTAGTGTATTAAGCTCAGTGGGCCACCGAGCCGTTTAGCAACATTGGTTGAGCGATATTTACCTCTACTGAGATGCTGGCGAGCTCTGCGTTCAGGGTGGTCAGCGGTGTGCGAGGGACGCTGCCGGCGGCGTGCTGGCGGCTCTTCTCTGGCTCGTCCAGCTCGACCTGCAGGTCCCAGATGTAGTCGATGACATGCTGCAGGATCTCCACTTTGCTGGCCTTCTTGTTGGTGGGCAGTGTGGGTACGAGCTCCTTCAGCTTGCTGTAGCAGCTGTTCATGTCCTGAAGGAAGACGCTCATCTGCTCATCCAGCAGCGGGATCTTGCACTTGGAGATGGCCAGGCTCTGGTCGGACAGGCAGCGCACCACGTCCTCACCGCCGACTTTGCTCTTCAGGGCGCAGGTAGGTCCGACAACCTTCATCTTGATTGGTGCGGGAGATGTAGTTTCCAAAGGAGGAAGAAAAAATAGATTGCGCATATAAGCCGAGTAGTTTCGGTGACAGTGATCAGGCTTCTCCTACTCTGAGATATGCTGGCACGGCAATGTTGACAGTTTGCAACATCCACATGGGCCAACTTTCTTGACTTTATAGCAGACCAGGGGCTGGAGGGCGTTCCCGAGTGCGTCCTGTTTGGAGGAGAAAAGCCAATGGGGTGGCCGCATTTGTATTGAGGGGACGGTCCACAACTGTTCTCTCAGCCAATGACGGCGCTTGCCTGGTTATCGGGATTTACAATCTGTTTGAGGGATGGCGTTACAAATGGAAACAAATGTGTGTCTTTTACGGGTAATATGTGGGAATCCAGCTGTCCATGGCTTGGGGACTCTGCAGGTGTAGATTGCCTGGGGACAGTCAAGGGGTGGTGAATGCCTGGGTATGTACTGTGAGAATGTGTGTGGGATGGAACAGGATGAATAGGATGAATGGTTAATGATAATTACCATGCCTCTCACCATTATGGATGGCACTACAGATGTGGATCACAATAGCACAATAAACTAAGAGAAGTGATTACTTACTGGAGTGGGCAAACAATTCTGGGAAAGGATCATATTCAATTTGCTTTAATGAACTGGCTACAGAAAGTTTGCTTTACATAAACTTGCTCAATCATTTACTATGTAATCTTATGGAATGCGGTGATTAAAATGCCACCACTCCAACGAGGGGAGCAGATGCAGTTTGCTAAAGCATGAGTTTATAACATTACAATAATCACGGGAGGACAATGTGTAGATTGTTTTAGAAAATATCCTGTGCAGCCATTCCATGCTACTGCTGCCTGGACAAGTCTCGAGTTTTAAAACTCAAAGCTTTCTTTATACTCACAAGCTGCACTTTTTAAAAGCACAGCCTCTCTTTTTCCCCTCTCTCTCTCTCTGGTGAAGGAAGCCCAGTGTGAGCTGCTTCACGGATTCCTTCACATGTTTCTGCAGTGTGTGCTCAGCCTTGTGTGCACACTGAAATCGCATCGCTCTGTTCTGAATCTTCCCCCCAGATTGTCCAAACAAGCCCGAGCAGACTGGCAGGCGCCAGCGCGGTGACGTCACCCATTCATCCGAGCCTTGACGCCTGTCAGCCTGGCGCCGCGCGGGCGGTCTCCATGGAGACGTCAAACAAGAGAGCTAGCACTCCGCACTCCCCATTCACCTGCGTGGGGCGAGAATCCCTGAGAACAAACCGGCTCCGGAGCTTCGTCGTTCATTTATCACCTTAAAGTGCCGGGGTGAGATTACCGCCCAGCGCACCTGCACGGCCGCCATTGTCACCCAGCTAACTTCAACAGCGCCCTAAAGCCGAAACGACAAGAGGGAGGGCGCCAATGTACAGAATAACTGTACATTCCTTTGCACAGCCCACTTTCACTGCTTCTGCCCTCCCTGCGGGGACCGTGAGGCTAGTGCAGAACAGCACCAAGGTTGTTGTGTATGCTATGATATTGGTTTCCTTTGTGCAAAACAGCAACGTGGTGCAGGGTAAAGTCACCTAAAATCACTTTAAAGTCACCTAAAATCAATATACCCACCTTTTATTTGCAGGAATACATTTTCTGCACTTTTTTAGTCTGACATAAATCTTTATGCTGTAAATTAATTGCATGTGTGTTATTTGAGGATAAGGTCCTTTAAGGAACAAAACAATAAAGTCATGCTTTTCTTATCAGTGTTGGTTGATAGCCTTGTGATTATTGCCAACTTGAGGTAATAGTTTAACCATATTTGTAGGCCTGTTTATCAGTATCCAGTATCACCATGCATTATGTTATTTAATTTGGCTCAAGTATTTAATTGTTTTATAAATTCATTTTTGTGCAAAAAACATTTGATCTAGAATATTCCTACTTGCCCATAGTAACAACATAATATAAAAGTTTTAAAAATTATAATGCACAAAGGCCGATGCAAAATACAATCTTCCATCTTGTTTTATCACGTTTAAAATGCATTTGCAAAGTCTTAAAGGAATGACAAAAATGAGCTCGGATTTTAATATAATCAGTTATTTAAAGAGCCTTTAACTATGCATCCTCTATTTTCAGATCATGCAGACAACGTTATACCAGACTAATGCTAACAGCTTCAGTATTGCTGCCTTATAACAAAGTTAACTACCACAGGGACTGTTTCTTCCAACTGTTGCAGTAGCCTGTAAAAACTTTTTTTTTTGTACTTTCTTTTTTCTTTTCTTTTTTTTTTGCCCTCTGTCCTAGGTCGCAGCTGACAGGGCGGAGGGAGGGCCGGGTGGGCAGAACAATGGGAGTGCGGTGCAGGGATTGTGGGAGAGAATCTAGGCTGGAGCCACAGTGTCTGGAGCGCCCCTCCACTCCCCTCATCCAGCTTTTGTTCAGCTGCAAAAGCTATCAGCACTTCCTACTGACACCAACAATAACTCCACACAGCTGGGCCCTTTTTAGCCTGTTTACAGCACATCAAGGCGAGGGGAGAGAGAAGAGCGAGGGAAGAGGCAGAGGAGGGGAAAGAAAAGTGAAACATATTAGCTCCTGATTTTAACTGACAGAATGGCAGTGCCGTCCTCTCCCAGCGATCCACTCCCTCATCCACAAAGCAACCCCTCCACACATTTGTAAATGTCGCTGACACAGGATTCATTTCCCAGCGGAGCCTATATGTGAGATTGATTACGGTTGTAAGAGGCTGCAGAGACCACTTGGTATTTAACTTCTCTGAGCTGCTACTGTTTGTGTCAGTGATGTAGCAACATCCTGCATCCATCAAACAGCAGAAATGCAACACTTGCCTTTTTTTTTCAGAACACTGTGTATCGTGGCTATCTTCGTGCCAGCACACAAACCCTTTTCCCATTAGTGTTTTCAGTATAAATTGTTTCATTTGGTGGAGGGGAAATGCATTGGCTAATACGCCCTCTTTATCGCTCCAGCAAATAGATCTACAAAAGCACACTACAGGAAGCCGCGAGGGGAAAAGTTGGTGCAGGAATTCGTTCAGAGGAAATAGGACATTCCAACAATGCTTTCACACTTTTGCTGCTGTTATGATTACTGGGGGGACAATAAGTAGTACTCGTACTACTTCCTGAAACATGAAAGCAACTAAAACCACAATAATGACGGATGGGAATAAATGGTTTCTTAGACAGAGGATTTACTTTGCTATGATTATTGAGATACACTGTTGAAAGGCAATGCTAAGGAATTTGATTATGAGCGGAGTGCGTCACATGAAAGTTGAAAAACAATTTTGACGCACGCACGCACACACACACACACACACACACACACACACACACACACACACACACAGGCCATCTCCCTGCAGCTGTGGGATTAGTTTCCAGTTCCCAGTCAGGCTCTTCCTGTTTGCTCGATAGTGATCACACCTGTGTGCAGGTGTGTGGAGAGGCTCATATGGGACCGGGAGTGGTGTGGTGTCAGGTACAAACACTTTGACCTCACTGTGCCAGACATTGTCATGTCTTTCCCCAGTCGGGTCTCACGTGTAATTTAAAGACTGACTGATGACACTCAGGTAGACGTGGAGCCAGTATGTGGCTGTGAAAGTCTGTAACAGAATGTGTGACTTATACTGTGGGTCTGTTATGAGCGGTTCCTCTTGGATTCCTGTAGTAATTGGTGTGCCGTGGCGTGGCCTGGCACCTCCCTGGGTAGCCCAGCCTCTGTAATGACTGAGGTCCCGTGGGGAGTCACATCCTGTGGGATGACGGGGCAGCCCCAGTTCAGAGATGTGTCATCGGCGGCTCAGACCTGCTGGAGCCTTGCCGTCTGTAGCGTATGTTCCCTCTGTGCAGGCAGTGGGGTGGATGGGTCGCCCTCCCCCGGTGGGTGGGTCGCCCTCCCCCGTCGTTGTGCGCCGAAGCCTCGGAGATTCTTGAAAGCCCACAGGTGTCCTCTGCTCTGCGTCCTTGGCCCGGGAGGACGGTTGCTCTTGTTCACACTCACGGGGACAGCTTGGTCGCTATCTCTTCCTCTCTCTCTGCCCCAGCAGCAGCTTGTGTATGTGTGTATGTGTGTGTGTGTGTGTGTGTGTGTGTGTGTGTGTGTGTGTGTGTGTGTGTGTGTGTGTGTGTGTGCATTCGCTGGACCCAAACCATACCCCTCCTTTACACCCCTATGGCCATCTCCCTCCGCCTGGTTCCCACACACACTATCAAAGCCCTTTAATGGCTTCTAATTAGCTCCCCATCTGCTGGTGACAGCGCACTGGTGGCATGCTAAAGCACCCATTGAGAGCATAGGCATTGTGCTCTGGAATACTTTCCACTCCAGTGGCAATTGCCTGGAGAGAGAGCTTTAGTCGGGGGTAGGGGGTTGGGGTGGGGCTGGGTGAGGAGGGGGTGAGAAGGAGGAGGAGGGGGGTTGGGTAGTGTTTTCTACGGTCAGGGACTTGGGGGAGGGCAGGGGTGGAGGGACACACAATGGGAGACAGTGTTACAGCTTGTTGCAAATCTAATAACGCCCGAGTCCCTTTTCCGTCCACCGGTCATCAGCCCCTCCCTTCCCTCCCCAGCCCCACCTCACCCCTCCCTCTATCTCTCACTCCTGTCCTCCTTCTCTTCCTCTTTCACTTTAGCACCAGTGTGACGCTGACATCACCCAGCGGACGGTCGGGCGAGTTAGCACCGAGTTAGCACCGAGCTAGCTAGTGCGGAGGCTCTGTCGGGGCAACACCACCTGACGAGGTGCTCCATTGTCCTGAAGAGCCCTACGGCTGCAGCGCCCCTCATGCACACAACAATAGGTCCACCTCTATAGAAACTGTAAATGTAGCCTAATGAGGCCTCTTTATTAGCAGGCCCCATCTATCTCTGAATAGTGCTTGTGCGCCAGACCTATGTGGACCTCCAGCAGGGCTCAGGTCCACTGGTTGCAGTAGGGGGGGACCAGCTGTTCCCAGCTGGTAGCCAGAAGATGCCTATGGGGGACAGGGCTTACTGCTGCTGGCCAGCTGCCCCCCCCCCCCCTGCAGCAGGGAGGCAGATACAGGACAAACAAACTACTGTTGCTGCTTCCCATCAGGTCAGCTCCAGTATCCTCCTCACTCCACCTCGGACAGAACTGCTGGACTGGACTGGGACTTTTAAGTGTTGGGGTATGCAGACATTAGAGTAGAAAAAGCTTCAATTTCTGAGTCACCATCATTACAAGCAACCAATAGAAAGGTGTCAAAGGTCAGAGCCTTGTGCCCTGACAGTATTCCTGTAATCCTCCTGTATCATCAGAGAAGCAAAACAAAATAAAAAGGTAATAGATGAGGAGATTTTTTTTATTACCATGAATTCAGTATAAGCATCAATCCCTTGATCGATTGCTTATAGGAAACCGGTTTAGCAAAGGCAGAGTAATATTGAAGATATGGACTTGTTCTGGTGTTATTAAGATCCCATGGCAACTGAATGCACTGCATTGAAATGACTGGTAAGACCCTGTGTAAAGCCACGTATTTGTGTGTGTGAGACGAATGGTCTGTCACCTGACCTCTCTCTCCATCCCACACACACACACACACACACACACACACACACACACACACACACACATCCCCACAGCTGCACAGAGGCGTCCAGTCAGCACGGCCAGGGGACATGGGAGCCAAAGCCTAAAGATGGAGCATGGACAGTGGCAGCTGGGGCGCTGACAAAGCCCCATTCAGAGGGCCTGGGCCTGGGGACAATGGCTGGGCCAGGCTGAGCCCTCTCCTCCACTCTTCCACCCAAAGATTAATACTTCAGATGGGCTTCCCGGTGGCAGGCAGGGCTAAAAGGAGAGCCCTCCTGTTTGTCACTGGGCATTGTGCAAGTCGCCTGAGAACCAACCTCTTGGATGGGCTTGACAAATGAGAGCCGCCATTGACAGTGAACAGATTGGGCCCGCCACTTTTGTTTTGATTGTGGAGCGGGTATAATCAGGTTATTTGGGCCTCGGGGAGTTTTTGTTTCTCCCTCCTGATGCTCTTGACACTAAGTTCCACCTTAACACTCTCTCTGCTGGCTGAGCTGTGATCTGAGCCTGCTCAAGTTTCCTCTCTTATTTGTTGTTTCTATTTATCAAAGCTGTATGGGGGTGGGGGAGGGGGGGGGGGGAGGGGGACACAACTGCGGGGGGAAGTTAATTTACTTGGGTGTGGGAATCTGTGTATCTATTCATATGCCCTTCAGAAGGCAGCGCAGGTGCAACAGGTGTAGGTGTGTTTTCTGGTCACAGTCAATAGGCCTACAGTTTAGTGTTATTGTGTTGTTTTCTATGCAGACTTCCTCCATACACCTGATCTGAATCATGTGTTAAAAGGGGGCAGCCTCAGCCAGGGGACTACAGTAACCAGAGACACTGTTAGGTGAGGAGCGGTGGGTGAATGCAAGCAGCTCCAGTAATTCATCCCCCTTACCCCTCCTCCCCCCCCACACCCTCCCTCCCTCCCCTGAGCTCCAGCCCAGGCCGTGCAGGTGTTTAGCCCCCAGCAAGGCAGCATTTCAGGTTTAAACTGTAGGAACGCTGCCCCGCCTTTGCACCGGCGTCACCTGCACACCTGTGATCCCAGGATGTGTGCAATGCCGCTCTGGTCAGATCAGATGATTACGCAACAAGGAAGAGAAAACACACATCAATCACGCGTTTTGGACGAGCGACAATTTCAGGTGAACCGAACTGAAATGACTAAAATGTGTGGAATTCATACCGTATACCTTTTATTACACCAAACCATCCAAAGTATTGTGACCGTGTGAAGAAGGTGTGTTGAGTGAATGAGTGAATGTGTGTTGTGGTTACAGTAGGGGGGCCCCGGGGCCATCTGCCCTGTCTGTCCCTGTGTTATGGCTGTGCATCGTCCAGCCATTCTCACGATAAAGGAATGTGCCCTTCTTGTAAACACAGACCCCCCGCAAACCCCGCAAGCCTCGTTTGCCAACCCCCCTTTTCCCTCCCATCCCACCTCACCATCTTCCCTCACCCTCATCTCCCTCTCTCACCCCTTTTGGCCCTCGGACTGGCGGTTTCCCCCCCCCGGTCCCCCTTTGGCTACCCGGGGATGATGCACCTCTCGTTTCCCACGTCGCGTTGACTGACGCTCAGCCAAGACAGCGGCCTGCTCTCCCCCCCCGCCCCCCCCCCCCCCCCCCCCCCCCCCCCCCCCCCTCCCACACACACACACACACACACACACCAGAGCTCACTTCCAGGAATCTGCCTGTGTGAAACTTTGCCGCAGCAGAAGGTGCCCTACTTTTAAACTTCATTCTTCTCCCTGGGATTGTTTTTCGGGGAGTTAACAAAGGGGAGCGAGGCTGTGTGTGTGGGTCAGCAGGGTGTGTGTGTGTGTGTGTGTGTGTGTGTGTATACGTGCATCTAGGTTGTACTCGCGTGCGTGGTGTTTTTTTGCGTTCGTGCAACAGTGTGTGTGTGTGTGTGTGTGTGTGTGTGCACGTGAGGGGAGGGCTGCAGGATTATAAAGAGGAAGTGAATGGGAAGTACACACTCGGTGACAAAATAAAGAGGGAGACATTCCTTTGCTGCCCCTCCCTCCTCCCTCCTCCCTCCTCCTCCCTCCTCCTCTCTTCTCCCTCCACTATGGCAGGGCCCTGGGAAAATCAAACAGGTGGTTTGGGCCTGGCAGGAAAGCTGGCTGGGCCCGGGGTGGGCAGGCCTACAGGCTGCTGGGGGCTATCAAAAGCTCTTAGGCCCAGCTTTAGGCCAGCGCTCTGAATGGCCCGGGGCTTCATTATCATGTGAATTCTGGGAACTGCCCCGGGCCCCCAGTAACACCAGTGAGCTGCCCATATGGCGTTCGCTTGGCAACTAGGGAGACCCGGGCCCCCGACCCCCCCACCCCCACCCCCGCCTCCCTGCGCAACTCCTCCATTCCAGCACTCCTGATATCAAAGGAGGACAAGGAGGAGAGGGAGGCAAAGAGGGGCCTCCCACCCCCCCCCCTCCCCCATGCCGTCTCCTGGGGGGGGATGGACCACACAGAGCAACACTGGACAGTACTTAGGGACCCCGTTGCCCCCACAGGGCACTCCAGCCTAGCCCACCTCTGGATGGATTTAGCCGTCCGCATTAGCATTAAAGACGCTTTCTGCTGCTGTCAGTGGAACATGAGCTGCTAAGCCTGTGAGCGATGAAGATGTTGGCACCCTCTCCGCGTCCTGATCGGCAGCACGTGGCACCCCGTTCCATTACCCGTTTCTCACTCAGGGATAGAGGGAGTCATTTCTCAAAGATCAGCATTAGTGAGCCGTGGCGTGGTCGGCCAAGACGCTCACAATACAATTTCCTCTCATTACCGCGTGTAATGCATTCACAGAAAACATAGGTGTGTTGGCTGCGAGCGTTTCCCCCCCCGAAGCGTTCGCCTTTTATTGGCAGCGACATAAAAAGTCCCAATGAGAACCAGATTTGCTCCGCTGGTCTGAGCGAACTAATCTTGTGACTCGTCTCATTTTCCTGGATGAGGATGAGGACACTTCTGCAGAGGAGATGTCACTTAACAAGGAGAGCAGGAATGCTGCTGCGGCTGCTACAGTCGGCCACCTGCGAGAGTGTGTGTGTGTGTGTGTGTGTGTGTGTGTGTGTGTGTGTGTGGGTGGAGGAAGTGTGTGAGCGGTGTGTGTTATATGTGCCACATGATCTCATGCTGATGAGGAGACTTTGGATGGGTCTGGCATTGTTCATTGTGGTAGCAGCGGTGTGTGTGTTTGTGTTTGTGTGTGTGTGTGTGTGTGTGTGTGTGTGTGTGTGAGAGGGGGTGGGGGCTTATATAGCATGTGTGGATAATCTAGTCAGCTTACTTCACCACATGCACCTGTGATAAAGGAGGCGAGCCATGGAAAACAGAAGAGAGCGAAACAGAGAGAGAGGGAGAGAGAGAGAGAGAGAGAGAGAGATTCTAAGTGTGATGCTACTCCTGAGGAACTCTACTGGTGACTCATGCTGTTACACATGGAGCGATTCACTCCCTCTGCAGCTGTGCGGGGCCACATGCGCAATATTATTTCACAACATCTTCCCTGTCCTTGGAAATTCCTTTTTTTCATCTGGCCCTCTCGCCCCCCCTTCCCTCCCCGTCGGCGTGCTGGCTGTGTGTTCTCCTGACAGGGAGGCAGGTGCAGGACTTAGTCACCCCGCTCTTCCCCGAATGGCTCCGCGCTTCACCGGGGGCTTTAGTCAGCTAATGGGGCTTCACCGCAGAGCTTCACTGTCAGATACGTTGCTGTTGTTGTTATCGGTTGGCCCATCTCCCTTAGGTGTCAGGACAGCTGGCAGCAGGGGCCGTGACGACCTGCCGTCTCAGCCCGGTTGCTGGAGAAACCGGTGACTCAGCGTTTTTTGGTTTCTGTTGTTGCTTTTTTTTTTGGTACAGGTATGATGGGAGTCAGGTGATGTGTGTGTGCATGCGTGAGTTTCGATTTCTGTATCGGTGCGTGAGTGTGTAAGTATCCGTGTGTGTGTGCATGCTGTATCTGTGTGACAGTGTGTGTGTGTGTGTGTGTGTGTGTGTGTGTGTGTGTGTGTGTGTGTGTGTGTGTGTGTGTGTGTGTGTGTGTGTGTGTGTGTGTGTGTGTGCGCGTGTGTGTGTGTGTGTGTGTCTTTCCAGTGTTCCTCTCTTTCTAGTATTCTACCAGCTCCATGTCCAGTTCTGGCCCGGGGAGCATCTGTGGGCTCCCACCCAGGATGACGTGTGTGTGTCGAGGCTGTGATTCATCCCACAGCTGCCCCCCTGACTCCAGCCCCGGAGGAACGACCCAGCCAAGGTTCAGACCGCTGTGTTTACAGCAGGCCTACGCTCATACCAGTGACGGGGAGGAAACACACTCGGCACCGGGGCTTCTCAAGCAGACCCCCTCTCAGACCCCCAACGAGATCCCCCGTTCGGTCAGATTTCGACCCAGGGAAGATGTCTGTATCTGTTCTGATTTCTGTAACTGTTCACACTGCATGCATGGAGATAGTAGTGATGGAAGTGAAACCTGAGAGTAATCATCCTTATCATTTTAGTGAATTTAATTTTATCCCTCATTGTGCTGGGGACCACCTGGAGGCCCCTCAAGGACCCCTGGAGGTTCCCTGACCCCAGTTTGAGTACCAGCGCTCTACACCAGTGTTGGTCGGTAACATGCTACCCAGTAACGTGTTGAGGCAATATTATTACTTCAGCTAGCCCAGAGCAGTTGTGTTACCAATCAAAAAAACAAGTTGTTACTTCATCATCTCTCCCTCTAGATATCCGATTGGAAGTTGTATCATCCACAAACAATCTCCCACCTCCACCTCCCGGTTGGTTTTCCTCAGAATTAGTCATCTTCCTCTTACAGGAAACTAGCTGAGATGAGGAATGGCAAGAAAAGTTGACTTTATCTGTGTGGAAATATTGCCACTATTGATTTTATTTTTGATTGGATGTTTTCCAGAAAAGTAATATAATAATAAGTAATGAATACTTATTGCTCCCAGGGAGTAGTAAGTAAAGTAATGGTATTACTTTAATGATTAATGGTCACTATGTTAACTGCTTTGAGTAAACTGTGACAGTAACTGTAAGAAAATTCATACGTGGATACATTCATACTGGATACTAAATACACAGTTTCTCTTAAAAGTTATGTTCATTGTTTCATCAAGCAGTTGAATTCCTAACCCGAACCCCCACTCCCTCCTTCGCGCCAAAAGAGCCAGCAGTAGAAACTGAAAGAAAAGAGAATGGGCCTTCGAATGGAGAGGGATGAGAGTTGAGTTGAGGAACAAGTGAGTGAGAGAGAGAATGAGAAAATGAGAGGGAGAGACAGCATGGATTCTTTTCTGTGGGGCCTAAAGGCATGTTTCCCTCAGATGTTGGCTCTTCTTCAGATGCTAATGGTTCACTCTTATTCCCAAGCTGTGCCTTAGCATAACAATGCAGTGGAAGTGAAAGAGCTAAACCTCTGCTTTCTTTAAGGAGCCAAAGCTGGGCTTTTCTTGTGGACTAATGCCCCTCTCTCTCTTTGTGCTGCCAGTGAAAGGCCTGTGGAACGTGATGGCAAGGTGATCACAGAGTTTACTGAAAATGAGACTGAAACAACACGCTGACCAAAACTACATCGGTGAAGTCATTAAAAGCCTGGAGAAATGACCAAATATAGCACTGAGCTGACTGGCGCCGGGCCAGAGGCACTCGCTCTCCCAGTATGATGACAGCAATCATTTTGAATATTATCAGCTTTTGCTTTTAAAGCTGTGCTGAATTATATCTGTTGGAAGACTCCAACCCAAATGTTATGACTGTATGGCCCGTGCTGACTCCAAGACGCCAGAGTCCCATCTGAAAAGCAGTTGTGAGCCTGAAGGGCTTTTGGATGAACTGTGGACTGACCTTCACGAGGCCTGAGCAGATACTGTTGTCGGGCCCCTGATAGCCTCTGATAGCAAATTAAGAACATATGGTTTCTGCTTTATCATTTATCAGGGAAGAATGAACAGGAATGGAAGAGGACGTGAAAATAACGTCACGTTGGCTTTATCTGCACATAGAGACGTGATGATTTTAACTTCTTGTTTGTCACCGGGTACTTCTACTTCTCATTTTGAGATATTTATGATGCACGTCTGTGGTATGGACGAACACGTTGCATGCTGAAAATGTATGCATTTAGCACCCAGAGGAGTTTTACTGTTTCAAAGGGAGTAGCTGTTAATTTATTTTAACCATTAATTCCACAATGAAAGCAGAACCATAGAAAGAGGATGAAGAGAAAGAGAGATTTCAAGGAGAAAGGAATGGCTAGTGGAAGAAAATAAAGACTGGAAACACAATATAACTGAAAAGAGTTATAGGGTGAATATGAGTTAAAAGGCATCACCGCCGCTTTAAGTGTCCTGTAAACTCTAACGGAGGTCGCACAAATAAAAATGAGGCTTCGTCTGTTGTGCCCGAGGTCCCGTGATGACAATTGTCGACTAAGTACCCCCCAATTACAAGGTTTTACCCCATTAACACCTCCGCCGTTCCCCCGCTCCCTCTGTCCTTGGAACTCTACTTGGTTCCCTCTCTCTTTATGCAGAGGAGCAGTCGGTCCAGGTGCAGGGCAGAGGAAGTTACCACCTCCTCAGCACAGCGACACACTCTATTTACATGCAAAACAGCGGCCTTAGTCTGTGAATGTGTGAACACAGGTGTGTGTGAGTGGGATGTGGTGAGGATGTTGTCACCAGAGCCACTAATCTACCCAGTGTTTGTCCTGATACTGTTGAATTGTGGAATCAAGTAATTAGATGCTTTATTGAAACACATTGCAATTTTATATTGTAGAAGGCTTGTAGTGAAAGGCTACAAGCAGCTCAGAGCTGAAAATATGCCTCGCAACATACACAAGCCTGTATTTACTTGTGCTGAATTGAGCTTTTTGTCCTCTTTTATTTGATTTGTGTGTGTGTGTGTGTGTGTATGTGTGTGTAGGTTCAGAGGAAGTTGGTGGTGGCACCCAATGTCATTTGAAGCAGAGCGCCTGGCGCCACAGCATCAGGAACATCACTCCCTGGTGCCAGGCTCATTTTTATAAGAGCTCGCTAAATGACACACAGCTGGCTGCATGGAGACAGCTGTCACTGCCGTCACTACGCCCTGATCTCTACTCCCTCTATCCCACTGCGTCTTTCCCTCATTTTTCCTTCTCTCTCACACTCTGGTGTTCAGCTGGGCTGCCTCCCTTCCTCCTCCCTCCTCCCGCCCTTCGGGGCCCAGACTTTGTGGAGCCGATGCTGCAAAAACTCACTTCCTGGAGCTGGTGCTCACTTCCTGTCTTTTTGTGGGACTTCCTGCCCTGCCTCTGTGATCAGGCCGGTCATAGCTGCCTCTCAGGGAGAGACTTCCTGATGCACAGACAGCTGGGGAGATAATTCTCTTTCTGCTTTTGTCAGGGTTTTTTTTTTTTTTCTTTCTCCCGAGTGTCTTCTTTTGCCTCTGTACTGTTTTTCCATTTACTCTGCTGGGCTGCAGGTTTATTTTGACATGGAGCAAAGCGAATCTGATCCCCCAGAGATGGATCATCTTCTGAGAGAGCAGACCTATGAAGGACAGCATCACAGGAAAATGAGACCAGCAGATATATACACAGTCTAATGATATAACACAGAGGCACACAGTACAGATCATATCTGGTGATCTGAGAGGATAACTACATTTGGACTGATGTTCATCACATCCAGCACCTCGCCCTCCCCTCTGGGTGTGAGCGGAGGAATGTAGTGGGTGGGTGTGTGGGCCCTGGTAGCGAGCAGAGACTGGCTCTGGTCGGTACGCCAAGCCCAAGAACAAGTTCCTGTGATCTCGGGCAGACGGGACAGACCACAGATAGCCTGCGAGGAGGAGGCCCTCACATGGGTGAGCAAACACAGGCCCTGGGAGGGAGGGAGAGAGAGAGAGAGTGGGAGCATAGGAGCGAGTGTAGGAGGTGTGGGAGAGGAGAAAGTACAGTTCTATTTTAGGCGCCTTTCTGTCTGTATCCCATCTCGCAACACATCACCCATCATCTGTAAACGCTATCTCATCCACGCACATACTACAGTATTTTTTATTTAGAAGTCACACATCGTACAGTTATTCCCTGTTGCGTGGCGGTTGCAACAACACCCACTTTTTCACAGCGTATCCCACTCTCCCTGCGCGTGGGCAAGACCGCTAAACCCCTTCCAACCTCTGGCAGCATGTGTTCACCTTATGCTCGGCGTGTCCATCTGGCCACCTGGGTGACAGCAGGGGTGGCAGGTCCAGGGTCAGGCCAGAGGAGAGAGGGGAGCAGTTGAGCGGGGGCTAGCCTGGGGAGAAGGGGGCAGGAGCCTGGGGTGCTGACCCCCGCCCAGCCCCCGGGGGCCCGCTGATAGCCGGCATGCCTCCCCAGTGTCCCGCGCACACGAGGCCAAACTGTGAGGCTCTCTCTCCTTTGAAGCAGAGGGACGTGGCCGGCACATGTGTCGCCGCGCTCTCCGGTGTCTGCAACGGCGCAAATGGGTTTAGTGTGTTAGTCCTCTGTTTGCATGACTGCTCTTATATGTTTGAGGTGCTTTGAGGGGAACAACCTGGCTGGGGCAGTAAATACTTGGACCGGATAACTAGTGTTGTTTCACCTGAACACTCAAACTGCAGTCAAAAAAAGAGCCCAAGGCTTGTCTATTGAAGATTTATACTGCCTCAGTCAACAGATCAGTATCAAGGCCTCCAGAATATAAACTATGCAAACACACCTAAAAGCGGACGACCGACAGGACGGTAAAGGTGCTTCAGAAAGATAGCACCGTCTGGGAACCGTCTGCGGCGGTTTCACTTTCCCGACGCAACAAAAGCAACAACAGCAACGATACAATCTCATTCTCAATCCATCATAATTAGCGGACTATGTGGGGTTTTTTTCGGGACCCATCCCTAAACTCAAGGGAGGGAGCGAGGGAGGGTTGAGCTGTGGCTCATGCCCCCAGACGAGGCCTGATGTTCAGGGCATGTTCTGACGGGATCCCCCCCACCCCCCCCCAAGCTCCGGCCCGGTGCTGGGCCCCCGGTCCGCCCGGGCTGTGGCTGGCTGGCTGTTCCCTAGAGTGCTGACTGACAGGAGAACACAAGGGCCTCTCCACACGTCCTCCACTTCCTGAGCTACCGCTGGGCCTCGGCAGCCCTCAGGAGCAACACATGGCAGCAGGCTAAGTACACACACAGGAAGAGGTGACATCTGAAATAGCAAATGCTGCAACAGTTTGTTTACCACCTCTTTAAAGCGGCGAGCGTGCGCATGCGATGCCGGTGCCATCTCATCACGCTGGCTGTTGTATCTGCCTTGAATCGTAACTAAATATTATTTGACAACCAGTGTGGATCAAATGTTTTACTGTATTTGAAGAACTGGGATGAACACTACGTCGTAATGCACAACAATTCCAGTTTGTTTATAAATCTAGTGGCACCGCATACAAAAACAAATTGCTGTCTGTGACACATTTTGCCAGAGGAAAGAAGAACCGGTCGAACTAACTGTCCAAAAAGAGAAAACAGAGAAGACTAAAGAACTCGAGACATCAATCACATTTTATGCTGGAAAAACATTAGGAGCACTGTCAGCAAAACTTCCAGCACCGCTGCCACATTTATCACAATTCCCTGCTCTGCAAGACTTTTTGTGCTAAGTCATAAAAACTTTGCCTGATAATTCCACTAAAAAATAATGTAATAATGAATTCAAACACATCCAAAGTATTACCAGCTTTGCCCCAAATCTATTTGATTTCTTTGTATAAAAGAGATGCTTTAGGAGAGCTGGGGGATGAATGTGTAATGAGCTCGAAATAACCCAAAGCCTTTTTTCTCTCTCTTTTTCTCTTTTCTGTGTCCTCCCTCCCTCCCTCCCTCCCTCCCTCCCTCTCCCCTCCCTGCCTTTTTTTCCTCCTCTTTTGGGAAACATGCCTTTCCCAGCTGCACAGCCCCCACAGCGCGAGGCCAGGCCAGGAGCACAGCTGGCCAGACATGGTGGAGCCAGTCGACAGGCGCATGGAGCGCCGCCCGCCCAGGGCCCGCTTCCTCCGCAAACATGCCCAGGTGTGGGGCCTCCGAGCCGGGCTTCTGATCTCCACCAAACAGCACTGTGTGTGTGTGTGTGTGTGTGTGTGTGTGTGTGTGTAGGGAGGGTGGGATGAGGGGTGGGGGGAGGGAGGATGGGGCGGGGGGGGGGTGTCATGGTGTAGAGAGGGTGTCTCTGCTGAAGCTGTGTCAACATTGTGTGTGTGTGTGTGTGTGTGTGCATCTGTGTGCATCTGTGTGTGCGTGTGTGTGTGTGTCGGGAAGTGAGGGTCACCCCTGGGGGAGACAGTGGGCAACAACAATTACTGCAGTATTGTAACTAAATTGTGTGTAAATTGTTCATCCCTGCCCACAGCCAGCCAGTCAGGGGGAGCAGCAGCCTGGTAATTACTTCACCGTGACTGTGATTGGAAATATGAAACACTGGTTATTAACGTATAATAGAAAACAAATGACCACCTGTGATGTGAACACACACACTCACACAGAGGTCAGGAGGGTATCGCAATACATCGCAGATCACTGATTACACGCTGCATACTGACTCAGCAACTGTTACCTTTGGATCACACTGTCACCAAACATGATGTGAAGTTAAACACGCGATTTATTTGAATTTATGTGCTGTGGTTTGAATTATAACCAGCATCTGAAACCGTAACTTCACGTGAACCATAACCTCGTCAGCGTTTCAGGCGATTCCTCGTCGGACCTGATACTGTGGTTCTCCCAGTAATTAGCTGTGGGATTAGCGACCAGCTTTTCAAAACAATAACATCACCGTAATCTTGTTACATGTAATCTGTTACTCCCTACCTTGCATAATGCATGCAAACACCCACACCCGAACACACACACACACACACACACACACACACACACGCATACACACTTAAACAAAAACACACATGGGAACATATCCAGCTCCGGCCACATAGCTTGCATGAATAGCTTTCCCATAAATCACATCATAAATCACTGCAGAAATGTACACTTAAACGATTTCAGATCGCTTCATAATAATGACATTACCTGTGGCTGATTTCAGATGCAAAGCCTCTTTTTTATTACGTTACAACTGATGGTGACCTCACGCTGGCCTGGCTCTCATCCAGTCCAAGCATTTAACGCTAGGTCCAAATTCCACCACACACACACACACTCAAACACACAATCACACAGACACACACACACACACAATCCGCTTACACCCCCTCCCACCCACACAGACTCTCTCACACAGCACCACATGAAACGTAGTGTAACAGGAGGCGTATGAGTTGGGGTCAGATCAGATAAGGCGAGGCCAGACAGCCACAGATAAGCTCTTTGAACGTCTCTATCTGCAGTGTCAGGGAGACGCTCTCCCCTCCAGCCGCTTCACGTGATGACTGCTGCTGCTGCTGCTGCCGGCCTGTTTGTGGCCAATCCCTGCTACTAATTAACTGGGAGAGCCAAGGGCCCTCGCTGACTGCCTTGAGATTGCTCATGCATGCATACTTAGACACACACACACACACACATGCACACACACACACACTATCCTATCTGTTGTGGACCCCAGGAGGATGTCAGATGGTGTAGGTGGCCCCCTTGTGGTACAAGAGAGGGTCTGCGGACCTTGTGTTCAATCATCCCAGTCATTGTGCCTCTGCCTCTGTACAGGGCATCAGTTCCCGAAACATCGCCAAGTCCCTCCATCTTTTATCATTTGCCTGATGACTGATAACTTACAAGATATGATGTGATTTTTTTTATAGCTTCCAAATACATTTATGGTGTTTTTTGCTTTATTTTCTCTGCATTGTAATGCTAAAAATGACGCAGTCCAGTTTAGACTCAGTTAAGCTTTGGTATTGTAAGTATTGTTCTCTGTCTTTCACTTGTGCCATGTCATGGGGTCGATTTGAGCCAAACAACCCTCAGCAATCCCTCAGTAGTGGCCTGACTATCAGTCTCAATTGTCATATTGTTGTCTCTTGTATGAGTCATAGCCTAATGTAAGCCTGCTGCCAGTCCAGTCATGGGTCTGTATTGAGCTCCTCTCCCACAGTGCGGAGGTTAAAGCCCAGTTAACCTCTTATCGCCAGGAGGATTCCAGAGGCCGTCCCCTGGTATGTCTCGATGTTACCCATGGAGGGACTGGGCCTGGATTCTGGGAAGACTCCCTATGAGTCCCTGCGGCAAAGAACAACACAATCAAGGTGTTTAAACAATCACAAGGCACACACACACACACACACACACACACACACACACACACACAGGAGGAAGCTATGTGAACATCGCTACTGGAATGGAAACAAGGGTAGGTATGTTTGGGAGGTTCGGACAGGATCTGTGTGTGCGTGTGTGTGTTTGCGTTCAGCTGTGCTTTGCAGTAGTTGTGTTTGTGTGTGTGTGTTTATGTGTGTGTGTGTGTGTGTGTGTGTGTGTCTACTGGTCAGACTAACAACGGTGGCTTGCTCACCTGTTCACACACAGTGGACAAAAGAGGAAGCAGACACTTCTTATAGGGGCACAGTCATGGCTGGTGTACCCACACACACACACACACACACACACACACACACACTGCAATGCCCTGACCTTCCAGACTCTTCCACAGCACTCACCTGTTTGTTCAGAAGACGGCTGTGCGCTGATCAACTCAAACGCAGCTCCCATGTTTCCAGGCTACCTGTTTGAACAGCTGAGCAAGAAGCGTTGACTTTAGCGCCTCGCACAATAGCACCGGATCAGCTTGGAAACACACGCGCCTCCTCCTCCTCCCCTTCTGCTCGCGTGGAGTTGGATGTTCAGGGCTGCCCGGTGACCCACTGAAAGAAGGGCCCTTTTTTTTTTCTCCTCCAAAATAGCTCATTCTGGTCTGATGGAGCACAATAAGAAAAGCTGGTTTTAAGTGCATGTTTGTGGTCTGCATTGCTTACTATATATGGACCGGGCCTCCCAGTCCAACATCTAATTATGTGTTGAGAGCTGATGGGAAAGGATTACACACACACACACACACACACACACACACACACACACACACAGAGGAATCTGTAATTGTGTGAATCTACTCTGTGGACGTTGGAGTGGATGTGGAGCAGGGATCAGTCTGGGAAGCAGTGTGTGCTATTGAAGGAATGCCGTGGTGCCAGTGAGACTAGGGAGCACAAGCGGCAGACAATCTGTGGTGGAGCTAAATGAGGAGAGAGACAGCAGCAATTATCACACCGAACGCCACTCCGCTATGATCTAGGGGCAGTAGTCGTACCCTGACAGCCGCCCTGACACACACACACACACACACACACACACACTCACACACACACACACACACCTTTTGACTCACACCGCCAAACGCTGGGAGTGTTGCGCGCGTATATGTTCACTCATGGAAACACACACACACAAACACATGCAGAGACACACACACACACAGAAATACATGCATACATGCATACATGCACATGCACACGCACACACACACACACACACTACCGGGCAGAAAAGGCGTGCATGGAAAAGGGTGGTAACTCTTGGAACTTGGAGCCCTGTGCATCTCATACGAGCGGGGAGGGAGGCCGTGTTATTGGCGTAGCGCGGCGCGGCGGGCTCGTCGGCGTCCGTCTGTCGCTGGCCGGCCCCGTTCAGGGGGTCCGGGCGGGGGGGGAGCTCTGTGGCTGCGGTGCTGCCTGAGGCCTGGCCGGGGTGATTTACAGGCGGCGTGGGGACATGTGCTGGGGATACTCCCAGAGCAGCCTGGTGGGGGCTAGAACAGCCACACTGCTGCTGCCTGCACATCTGGAGTCTAGACTGACTGGCTCTGCTGCTGAGCGCCTCCCTCGCTCCCTCCCTCCCTCCCTCCCCACATCCCATCCATCCCTCCATCCATCCATCCCTCAGGCACTCGCTGCCTCAGCCACTGTCCCCCCCCCACCGCCCCCTCCTGCCTGACCGCCCCCTCCATCCACTGTTTGTATAGCTGCTGGGGCTCAATTGAAATTTAAGATCAACTCTGCTCCTCTCACTTTTTCCCTCTCTCTCCCTCTTCTCTCCCTCACTTTCCTTCACCCCTGTCTCCCTCTCTCTCTCTCCTCTCTCTTGCTCAACTTCCAACGCATCTGATGAAGGACAAAATAACCAGAAAAAAAAAAGACTGCGAGTCATGGAGAGCATGTGGAAGACATCATGGAGGGGATTGTTATTCCTCTCCCTCTGAAACCCGGAGCCTAAGTGTTCACAGGGGGGACTCTCCAGTGATCTTTCAAGGAATTGTGGATCAGCCTTCTGAGCCAGAGAGCGGTCATATAAACATATCAGCTCTGACATACATAATAAACAGCAGCGCGATAAACATGATACCTTGTACTCTCGCCCCCTCTCGCGCACACACACGCCGACCCCCTTGTTTCTGTAAGTGCGGGGATTTGTTTCTGTGCTGTCATGACAAATGCTGCCGGTCCTGCTGAAGACCCTGTAAAGATGAAGAGCGCTGTCCGGTCGGGTTGTTAATCCTGACACTCCTACCCCCCCCCACCCCCCACGTCTCCTCTTACCCTTCATAGGGTGAGAGGGAGGGTGTGTGTCTCCCCCCCCCCCCTGTCTCCCTCCTCGCTATCTGACACACTCACACAGACAGAGCTTTTAATGCTGACGTTGGTTTATTTTCCGAGGGTTCTCACATATACATCACATACATCACATGTACGAGAGAACACATTATCATTGTATGGGAGCCCATAAGGGCCACTCTGTCCAATTTGTAAACACAGTCACATGTGCTCATAGGGCTTTCTCTCATTACTCTGATATGATTGATGAGGCCGGTTCAGCAATCAGATGGAAGATATATGTGGGCTTTTGTATGTTGGATGGGTCTCGGGACAGGATTAGGATATCCAGTTTCTTGGTATGGTGTGTTATGAGTACGTGTCCATATGTTGTACGCTGCTTGACTCTGGCCCGCCTCGCGTTTTCTAACTGCTTCTGCGGTAAACAACACGCATCAGGGTTTCCCCTTGGCACACGAGCACAATCACAATAGTGTCTCCCTTTAAATGGTGGAAAAATGTCGAAGAAACAACCTCTGTCGGTGGATCCAGAGAGGCAGGCGTCATGAGCGTTAATGTGATTTACCGAGGACAAACAGGGACCTTTCTTTTTTTCCATGTACCCAGATTTCCTCTCCCAGTAATGAACATGGGTTTTTTACTGCTGCGTTCACCCTATCGCATTCGCACCGTGTCATACACTCCAGGATAAATGGCTGCGTTCAAGTTTCTGGTGTTAAACAGGTCGTAAAAAAGGCAGCTACGCGATACTGTCCAACAAGGCCCGAACCTGTATGGCTGCTCGCCTGCCTGCCTGCCCTCCAGCCTCTCGAATGGAACAAATTACCCAGCTACTTGGGTACCACAAGGTAATATTCGTTTAAAGGAAGAAAGAACGAAAGAAAGAAAGTCTTTCTGTCACATCTGGATAGCGCTGGTTGGTGTTTGCCTTCTCTGGAAGCCATTATGACAAACAGACAAAGTGTTGCTCGCCTGTCTGAATGGCGCTCTCTCACTATGAAATCAATCTCTCGCATTTCACTCCGGTTGAAGCTCTCACACCCTTTCACCACCTGTATCCACTCCGGTTCCCACCCTTGTTTTCTGTCGCAGAGAATGAGGGAGAGATATGGAGGGAGAGAGAGAGGGGGGGAGGGGGGGAGGCAGATACCAGATACAACAGCGGGCGGGGTGGGTGTGTGGGGGGGAGTCGGTGTGAAAAGGAGAGGGAGAGGGAGTAAGTACTCCCAAGTGCTCGATGTGACCTCAACTCTTCAGATTACAGGTGCGAACAGTCGGCGTGGCTCTCACCTGCGTCGACTTGAGTATCACTACACGACAAAGGTCAGGGCGATCGGTTTCCCGCTGCTTTTGCTGCTGCTGTGTGAGAGCCACGCAACCTCCACGGTTCCCCGCGGGCGCCTGTTTCAAGTGCCAGGCCGACCCCGGCTGACGCGGCAGAAACAAAAGGTGCTCTCCGCTGACGTCCTGAAACACACCCCCCCCCGTTGGCCACCGGCGAAAAAAACACTTCATCCAGTGGAGAATCATAAAGACATTTTGTGACCTTTTCCGAACAATGCAACGGTAGTCGCGATGTGGCTGCGTTACCTATTTTTTTCCCCCACCGACAGCAACAGAAGACCAAATGCCAAACGATTTACTGTAAACCAGACGGAGGAGCAGCTGAATGGGATTGTGTTATTTTCACTCTGGGGCAAGAATAAGTGCTGAATCATATTAACCAACTGAGACCAATAAGTTGCACAATGAAATATCTGTGTGTGGGGAAGAGAGAGAGCGAGAGAGAGAGAGAGAGAGAGCACTACAGTTTTTGTTTTCTGCATGTGTTGCCACAGAGCCAAAGTAAGTCCTTGGTGCATCGGTGTCCCGCCGTTGCACAATAAAGCTGCTGGTTGGCTGGCTGGGTGTGTGCGCCGTTGGTGTGTGTTGGGACCCGCAGATTGGCAGAGCACTTTTATGTGACTCATCAGGCCCACTGGGGCAGCACTACTGTCAACACGGGCCTGCCCAACGCCCCATTGAGAAAGGCACAACAGCTACGGTGTGTCTGGGCTGGTATTAGCCGTGTTTGTGCTCTGAGTAAGTTAGGCAAACACGGGCTTAACACGTTATCCAGCGGGTTGAGAACTATTTCTGCTCGGCGATAAAGTGAGCTATGAAGAAAGGCAGGTGAGAATTAGTAATGATCCCGCTGGTAAATGATCTGCCTGGTTAGATTTCTGCCCAGTCAAACGAATGAACAAGTATTGCTTTGTGTAAATGCCTCTTTACGCTGTCCCCAGATATCGTTCACCGAGTGAAAAATCTCTCAAGTGTGACACAGGTTTATGTGTGGTCATGTTAAAAGCACAATCATTTCGGAAAACGGTACTTTTGATCTTGGCATTGAATGAGTAACATGAAAATGAGATAGAGGTGTCACCAGTCCTGTATTTGTGAGCAGTTCAGTCAAGCAGAACCAGACCAGAACAGTCCCAATGACAGAGAGCAGGAGACATGTTATTGTAGCAGTCACTCAACTGGATCATATAATAATAAAGCTCATTGTTCCATGCTGTGTGTGTGTGTGTGTGTGTGTGAGTGAGAGAGAGACACAGAGTGAGAGAGAGTGTTTGTGCATGTGTGTGTGTGCATCTGCCAAACCAGTCTGTCACAGTGACTCTGTAAAGCTCTTTACTGTGCATCAGCTCCAGTTGTAAACGACTCTAGTGTGTTAACCTGCTTTGTAACAAACTCTTGAACGCCTTAAGTGGGGGTTTATACGGCTGTGCTATGGCATCCTTAACGTCCTGCTGTCTCCAGGTGGGACTTTACCTTTCACTCATCATCTCCTCTCACCTCTCTCTCTCCCTTTTAATCAGGGATGTTGTTTGACTTTCAATTCATTTAATTCAGAATGTAGATTGACATTGCTATTCACATAGAGAATGCATTCTTTGCAAGCAAAAGATTTCCAACTTTCCACCAATTTACATCTTCTGAATTAATGGGATTCAGAGTGAATTAACTAGTATTATCTAGCTCTCTATTCCCTCCATCCATCCATTGGCATCAGTGATCTTACTTTGTCTGTGACAGCGAATCAAGATGTTGCCAGGGGGTACTTGTCAAGCTTAAGATAATACCTGTAATAACATCTCTATTGGTAATCCTAACAACATTTCTCAGGTACATATTTAAACAGATTATGGGTTCCTCTCCCAGGGTGGAGGCTGTTGTTACACCCATGCAAGCTCTAGAAGCATAGAAAAAACACACAAACAGTGAATCTGTTATTTGATTTCCACAGTGACAGCAGTTCTCGGGGGTTAAAATCAGCACTTCTTGGGTGGAGTTTGAAGGACGAGACACTGTTCATGTGTGTAAGGTCATGGGAACCGTTGCTGCCAGGAGCTCTGGGCCATTGGGAAATAATGAAAAACAAACAAAGAGCCTTGATGTTGACTCAGAGTGAAGTGATCCACAGGTTATTATTGCACTCCTCTGTCTCAATGCTCCTGGATGATTTTATGTAATCTGAGGAGATTGTCTCCCCCAAACACACCCTCTGGCCTCTGGGGCAATAGATGTCAGATGCTCTTGTCACGTCTCATTTACACCTATGGCTTTGCAGCTAAAGTGTCCAGGAGGAGGCTGTTTATGCTGTGCCTGCAGATATTAGTCTGCTTGCCTACTGGGCTTGGGGTCTGTTCACTTACTTAATCAATACAAAATAGAAACTGAAGCAACAATTCATTCACTAACGACACAGAATCTATTCTTAATGATTTCTTTATAGACGGGGCATATGAACCTTACAGCAAAACATTTCCAATTCTCAAGCTGTGAACAAAATCCACTGCCTGAGGGATTGAACTGAAAGGGAATTGAACCCCATTCCTGATTGACCTCAGCTCTAGTAGTAGAAAGCTGCAGTCCTATCCTTCTGTAAAGATTTGGGATCTAAACCCAAGGTTTAGACAAAAGACTTGCTCTTTTGAGTCCAGAAAGATAATCCTCAAACAGAAAATGATATCCATATCTTCAAATATGACATTTGTAATTAGGTCATTCATAGGCTTCATAGAAGAAGAGGGAGGAGGAAGATGAATCAGAAGAGTTCCTGATTTGCTGCAGAAGGAGCAAATTAAAGTTACAAAGCTAAATTAAACATCTCAGTTCAGCACCACTAATGCCAACATTCACATTTGAGCTGGGAGCTATTTAGTCAAACACAGGGGTATCCTTCAGGAACACACACGTTCCGTCTGGACTGATGTGAATGAAAGCATACCTTTTACTCTATTCCCAACTCAAGAGGCAAAACCAGAGCTGGCCGTCCTCCTGTCAACTTGAATAGACTACTTGTGAAAATCATCCAACCTAGTGGCGCCCTCTTGTGGGTAAAATGGGTTAATGTAAAAATAAAAACATTATCAGTCTGTCAAATTGTTTATGACTAGTTTTGACGAGTATTAAGATCTTTACTTGGTTATTACGGACAAGCAGAAATATGTTTTTATGTAACGATAGTTCCAGTCCTCAGTTCTGATTGGCTGAGTCCGGTTCGAAGCCGTTGTAAAGAAGCACACCTGTGACCGTATAACAGTTAATGTAAATATCAATGCGCTGGCCGCCAATCAAACCGGCACTTAGCAACCAAGTTGACTAGCTAGTGTTCAAGAACGATATGACTTGACGGAAGAATAACAATAACTATTACTAGTTAGATATTACATATTATCAACCACACATACATATTTATTAAACGTTTTCGTTGTTTCTTTTTACACACCTGTTATTGCCGTTTCAGAAAAGTAACAAGCCAGCAAGTGAGTAAACATTATTGATAATCGGCAGAGGGCGCCCCGAAACAACGTCACGCTGAAGATGGGTAACAGGTAGGATGGACATCTGAATCTGGATTTATTTATGTATTACCTCAAAGCCCCCGGCGACAAGTCATATCTGATAAAATGGTACTTGGTAAATTGCAGAGCACCAGGCGCTTTCAAGTTTGTGGGGGAAAATATGTTTCAAAAATGTCTACGAGCACAATCAGTGAAGTAGCATTCGTAGTAAATAAGAGGGTGGGTAACCATGCCCTCCAGTTGGTAAACAAACACCGATATAAAGAAAATGCAATTCCCCTATGTATCGTGTCCTTCAAGCACACTATCATCATATAGATTAAATTGCATTCGTTTGATACTACTTATTTTTTGAGCTAATGCTATGTGTCAGCCTAAAAAGGTGGTCTCTATAATGCAAATGAGAATTGGACAAACTGATTTTAAGTGGTTTTACTGTCAATACAACACAACAAACCCTGTGAACCCAGAAATTGCTGTGTTCAGGGTTGAGCGGGAGGAATGTTTTCGTCAGGCTGTAAGCTTATGAATTGATGTTAATACATTCTGTGATTGATGATTCAGTGGACTAAATGAATTATAGATGATATGTCCTGGAAAATATTACTCTAATCTCTATACAAAACATTAGGAAACCTCAAGGGTTGTTTGAGCCTGGGCTGTCTCCAGTCCGCCATGAGACATTCAGCCAGGAAGTGAGATACTACAGACTGGGACTGTCATGACAGTCCGCCACCTTAACTACCCCACCCTGCCCCACCCCAGCCACCCTGTGTCTGCGTCTCTCTCTCACACCTACAGGTCAGTCGTAGGGCTCAGCCAGTTGTTTGGTATATTTGGGACATCTGTGTCTCCGTGCGGCTGTCACAGTAAGGTCATTAACGCCCTGAATTACAAATTGCTGAATTACTCTGCTATTCTTTTTATAGAAGTCCTGTGACAAATCTGCTCCGCTTGAAGGAGATTTTAGCCAGAGAGTAACTCGACTTCCTGAAGTCATCTGTGTGAAACTGCGTACATAATGTCACAATCTAAATTCCCTTTACCTCCTCTTTAGAGTATATGTATATTTCCAAAAGTATTTGTAATTGATGATTACTGCTTTATAGTAGCAGTCAACTGATTACAGTTCCTGTTTTTGGTAATCAGATTACTGTAATCTCATTTCATTTTCATTTTCAATCTATCACTCCCAGCTCCTTCCATGTGCAACGGTAGCATAAATTCACCTCGTCTCAGCAGTAGATGTCTCTTGTGCAACATCAAGTGCTGTGTGTTGGACAGAAGATTGCTTCTCTATCGTCGGTGTTTCAGAGCGTCTGTCTCGTTCCCTCCTATCTACCCATCTGTGCTCTTCACTCTGTGACTTTGTTTCTCCTCTGAATGTGTTTCAGTCATATTGTGGTTGGAAGGGTTTCTGCTTCTAATGAGCCAATTGTTCCTGTGTTTGTTCCCCTCGGGGAGTGTTCTGTAGCAAACAACATACTGCTCACAACCATTTAAAAACATATTCACTTCACCGGGGAGGGATTGAGGCCAACAAAACAATAATGCCTTGGAGCTTGTACAAAATGAAAAATGTGTTAATGACAGGCATGCCAACAAAGTGACAGCACATTCTTCTCCTGTCAATTAGACCTCGGTTGCTCAAAAGCAATTTGCAACTCCCCGCAGAGTACAATGTGTGCCATCTCCCAGGCTTTACTCTGATTGTGGTAGTGATGTACTCATTCCATTTCTCTCTGTATGTCCTAGTTTGAAACATGCCTCAGTATGTTATCCACATAGTGTACTGTCCATGCACACACAGAAGGTATAGTCCTATTAAGGAGAAAACATATTAGATGTGTGTGGATGTGTGTGTACAAGAGGTATTGATAGGGCTGGCATTCTGGGCCCTGATTAATTGCCATGGCATTTGGCTGCTCTCGGTAAATGCCATATCCCATGCTGAGTGCTTGGTTAATAGATGTCTGCCCATGGCAGGCCCAGCATCACTCTCTTCCTTCCTTCCTTTCGCCTCTCTCCATCCTTCTATTTCTCCCTCCTCTGTTTCCTCTTGTCTCGCTCCAGCCTTCCCTCCACTCCTCTGCCCTCTTCCCCTCCTCTGCCACAGATTAGGCTAGCTGTGCTTTATCAGCAGGAATAGACAGATGAGTGAGCTGATACCGTGCAGCCCAGTGGTTGAAGCTCTTGATGGTTTTGGTCAACGTGGGTTGCCATACGGGGCTTAGAGGCTCAACTCGTCAATAATTTTGACAGCAACAGTTCAAAGGTAGCTTTAGGTTATGCCGTTCCCTTCTCATCTGTAATTTACTGTAAATGAATTATGACTTATATGAGCCAGGAAAGAGCTCTACCGTCAAGTGCACATATCCCCTGTGACCCAATTTAAGTTCTCTCTATATCTGTGAGGGAGGAAATAGGTATAAAGAATTAGCTTTCTTCCTCGAGTGAATTAGTTTGCTCTATCTTAATGAGGTTTGCCATGTCGGAAGGAACTTTGCAGAGCCTACATGCTTAACAGAGTGAAATTGGAATTGAGTGTTAGCTCCTTAACTGGAAATACCTTCTCTCCTCAGCTGTAATTTCAATGCTGCCACACAATTACCCTCTCACGCAATTTCATCTTGTCACTTCCAAATGAGAATAGAAGACCAAGCACAGGACAAATCTTCTTGTTTTATAGGAAAACTAATTCTAAAATCTAATTAACTGCAGAAAAACACGTTGGCAGCTTGGCTGGAAACATCTAACATAGTTATGCAAATGGACCCAAGGATTGTACAATATGATTTGACAGAATCTCATTCTGGATGGTGTGAGGCCAGATAGAAAGATTACTCAGCCGTATCTGAGTGGAGGCAAGCGCGAGGCGATGAGCCTGGTAATATATTGTGTTGGTATTTCTCCTGTTTGACTTGAGACAGCTCATTAAGGAGAGAGGTGTCGTGCAGCTGGACAGACAGGACGGTTTCTCTAATGGGCCCACCTCTGCTGTGTCTGCATCAGCTCTTTTCTGTCTTTTGCGTGGCTGGCTTAATCTCTGACTTTTTTAATATGAGGTGCCAAAGATGATTTTACACAATTCATCATTTTGCCCCTCACGGGAGAGAGGGAGATGCTATTTCATCCTCCCACCTGTCTTCGCTCTGCTTACAGGGCTGTTTCAGGGCAGCCAAGGAGAGATGGCCAGAAGGCTGAGACAAGGACAGAGGGTCTGGATTAGATTTTCTCGGATACAATAGAGTTTAGAGTCATTTTAAGGTGTTGTCTTGTAACACTCTGCTACAGTTGTCATAGTGCTGTAGCGTTGGCGTAGAGTGGTCCAGATGCAGTGAGTACTGAGACTGAAGGAACATTTGTCTGTACGGGTGCATGCATGCTCAAATACATACACACACACACACACACACACACACACACACACACACACACACACACAAGCAGAATGCCCCCTGTAGTGGTGACCTTTCGTTGTGATGTCAGTTCCTATACCAGGCTCTTCAGGAGCCCTCCTCCTCACACC
This sequence comes from Hoplostethus mediterraneus, assembly GCA_034670385.1. Classification (NCBI taxonomy): domain Eukaryota; kingdom Metazoa; phylum Chordata; class Actinopteri; order Trachichthyiformes; family Trachichthyidae; genus Hoplostethus; species Hoplostethus mediterraneus. Next base: position 3,360,290 of record JAXDDW010000012.1, on the reverse strand, counting down.
CTGACAGGTCCTGACTGTATGCCAGCGAGTGCTTGTTTACAGACACAGACAGCCATACAAAAAAAAAGCGAGGTCCACTTCTGGTACAAACAAGTAATTAATTATTGAGGACACCAAACACGGCTGCCTGCTAATCTACATAGCTGTTAAAAGACCCTGCGATTTATAATTCAGGCCCTTCTCCCTCGCTCGGCTGAGAGCGGAAGGCTGCGGTGGAGAGCACTTGAGAACTTTTCAGAGGCCAGGTCTTTGTTTCATGTTCATGTGTGCATGGATGCTTGTGTGGTGTGAGCATGTGCACAGGCATGCATGTGCTGATGAACTGAAATGAACCCAAAAATAAATTGAACATGCGTATGCTACAAGTTCACACAAACTCCCCAGAATGTCCGTCTATGCAACAGGACAAAGCTCACCACTTTTTCAGAATAATTCAACCTCTCTGTAATGCCCCCCTCCCTGATTTTTTTCAAGTGATTACACATGTATTTGCGCTAAAAACAGTGGGGTGCCTCGTTAGACAAACAAGCACTTCTTGCTTAATATGTGTGGCAGATATTACAGTGAGTGCTGTACATCCAAAAGTGCAAATAACACACTGTGAAAGGGGTTTTAGTTAATTAGCAGGAGATGTGATGCTGTCTCTGCCCCATAGAGGCTTCTGTTCCTTGGGACCGCACATCTCAACGGGGGGCCACTCTTTGATCTGTGGATCCCACGGTCTGCTAACGGTTCTCCAACCACTGCAAAGCCTGCTACAGACGGACAGATTGGAACGAAGATGTTTGTGTGTGTGTGTGTGTGTGTGTGTGTGTGTGTGTGTGTGTGTGTGTGTGTGTGTGTGTGTGTGTGTGTGTGTGTGTATGTGTGTGATCCAATCTGTTCTGATCTGTTCCACCATATCCTCCTTAACTGTGACTCTGTGAGCAAGTATTATAATAAGTTGAATAAACCTTTGAAGTATAACCAATTACCAATGATAATACAAGACCATGCTGCTCATCTACGGAAGATGCCAACGCTTTTCTTCCTCCTTCACAGCATGGAGAAGAACATGTCCATTAGTTTGGGATGCAGAACAGAAGATTTATTCTCCCCAGACTTGGCTTTGCCCCCTGCTGGCTGACAACAAAACAACATTGGCCCATTAGGTAAGATTTGGCCTACCTCCACTTTTCCTTAGCTCTGTCTGTGTCTGTCTGTTTATCCGTCTTTGGTTCTATCTGTCCTCTTCTCATCTCTCTATGAGATTCAAGATCATTTGCAGAGTTTCTGGATACTCATAAATGAATTATAACATCACCTCAGGGCATGGAACCAATTGCTGGAAAAAGATGGTCGCTCATAACTGACTTATTAACTATTTATATTTACAATGGCAGTTCCTGATGTGTCGGTGACAGCAGGGACCAAATAAATAAGGAGAGAATACATTAGACACGACAGGATGATGTGTAGTGTGCATCATCGCTGGGTTGTAATGATGTTGGGGTATTTGGCTAAATCCCTGCCTGGCATTCACCGGCTACGTCACAGGGACTTGGACAATTGAAATATAGTTCATGAGCGATGAGCACAACTGCAAATTGTGACTGAATCAGCTATTTGCATTTGTAATGAGCCAAGAAAACTGTCCTCTGGACAGATGTTTAATCCTCTGGTGTGTGTGTGTGTGTGTGTGTGTGTGTGTGTGTGCGTGCGTGCGTGCGTGCGTGCGTGCGTGCGTGCGTGCGTGCGTGCGTGCGTGCGTGCGTGCGTGCGTGCGTGCGTGCGTGTGTGCGCAGCATATTTCTAGTGTATGTGTTCTTAATATATCTGATACTGAATATTGAAGTGCTAATGGCTGCTGTGTGTGTGTGTGTGTCTTATACAAGCTGACCAGAAGGGTATGGTATAATGTGGCTGTCTGCCTCTGATCTAAAGTCATGTGCCCGGAGGTTAGACAGGCCTATTTCCGTTCTACCTGCAGTGGCCTGTGTGCTATTTTCAGGAGACTTCCGTGGTGCCCGGACTCCTCTCATCCTCAATATCTGTCAATCCTCCATCCTTGAGTCCCCACATTCTCATCTCCTGCATTCTCTCCTCTCCCTCCCTCTCTCTCCCTCTCCCTCTCTTTCTCTCTCTGTCTGTTTCCGATCATAGAGTAGCCATAGTGATGGAGTTCTGTCTCAATGCAAAGGCCCCACTGACGGACACCCCCACCCCACCCCCCCACCCCCATGGGTGTGTGTGTGTGTGGGGTGGGGGAGGAGTGGGATAGAACAGAAAGAGGAGTGCTTTCAGAGATAGAGAGCTAGCGACGGGGAGAAGACAGTGAGGGGGCCTGCCTCATTTGCACCGAGTCCTTCCCTCTTCACGCACCCAGCTGACAGGGGATATTTTTATCAGCCTGGCGCACACTGCGCAGAAAAGGAACAAATTCATTTGTAACTGCAGACTCCCGGCTCAAGGACAAGGTCTCAGCAGGATAGAACATAGCTGTCTTTCTGCGCTATCAGAGGAGAAATCATTCATTCTCATTTATGCACCGGCCCTGGCTGTATCAAGCAGAAGGGGCTCACAAGGCCTCCCTCACTCTGTCCATTGAAGCACAAAATGGGAAGGCAAAACAAGTTTCCCAGTGTTAGCCCAGCCTCGAGCTTCTCTGGGGTCTCCAACACAATTGTTTCTCATCTATTTGTTGTGTGAAGGCATTTGTATTCATTCTCTCTCTCTATTTCTGTCTGTCTCGCTGTTTTTTTCCCCCCTCTCTCTCTCTCTCTGTCTGTCTCTCTCGCTTTTACTCTCTCCTCCCTGATCCTGTGTAAATCAGTTTGTTCCAAGTGAGGGATTGATGACATCGACCTGTAATTGTAGTTTCCATAAGGAGAGCTTACCACCTAATAGGTAGTAGATTGTTAATTGGCAGTTTGATGGAGCATATGTCGGCTGATCTATGCTGAGCCCAGTCAGAAGTCAGTGGGATGACACAGCTGAAGTGTGCGTGAGAGAGAGAGAGAGAGAGAGGGAGGGAGCATGAATAAACCATGTGCTAAAGTGGTGTCATTGGGTTGCTGTGTTGGCATGTCAGCACCGCTCAGGAAAAACATGGCTGTCTCCGGGGCTTTGTCTATAATCCAGCATGTTAGAGCGGCTAGATGGCTGCTTTATGTAAGCAGTCCCAGAGTCTCAGACATCATCTGATATGCATACGGTGGAGGAATGGATCATTTTTAAACAATATTCTTTGTTATACGATAATTATGAATAGTATTAGACTTGGCTAATCCAGTCTTACAAAGGACTCTTGGTTCCACTCGGCTCGAATGACAATGCTTTCTTACCAGGATTAGCGGTGAATGCACCTGGCGGTAGATCAGGATATACAATGTTCCACAAATGTAATGCTAAATCCTCCATCCTGCCGATTTTAAATCTACAAAGGACAGTTGTGGCCAGACAAATACAGTTTTCATCCTCTCAGAGCAGCGTGATTTCATGTCTATGCAGCGACAGAAATACCGCTGTGTGCCAATCTGACAGACAGATGATCCATCGCAGGCGCTGTAATTGAAAACACTGAGACGGGGTGGACAATTAATCTCTCTCCCTCTCTCTGTCTCAGATTTCCATGGAGAAATACCTAGAAATGCAGATGGGTAGATAAGAGCGTTATTGATTAGATGGGGTGGGAGGAGAGGCGAGGAGGTGGCGAGGTTCTCCATCAGTAATCTCTCGTGCTGTGACTGCATCTAAATAACCTGCAGAGAGGGATAAACAGGCGCATCCATCATGGGACGGCTGCCACAGACAATGATGGATGCTTCCGCCCTCATCTGCCCTCCTCCACCCCACCTCTCCCTCTTCGCTAGGGATAGGAAGTGACACTGGCACTCAGGAGAAATACCTGGCTTCAACCAGGCAGGAAAATGCCTACTTTGGCTCCGTTGTGATGGAAGTATTCAGGGTGGGGGGTGTGTGTGTGTGTGTGTGTGTGTGTGTGTGTGTGTGTGTGTGTGTGTGTGTGTGTGTGTGTGTGTGTGTGTGTGTGTGTGTGTGTGTGTGTGTGTGTGTGTGTGTGTGTGTGTGTGTGTGTGTGTGTGTGTGTGTGTGTGTGTGTGTGTGTGTGTGTGTGTGTGTGCGCGCGTGTGCGTGTGCGTGTGTTTGCATGTGTGAGTCTGTGGAATTGTCCTCTGAGCTCTGTCCCCTTGTCTCTTTGAGTTTGTAGGGTTATCCTTCTTGATAGATCCTATTTGTTTTCTCATGGAGCAAATAGGTTTTGTGTGTGTGTGTGTGTGTGTGTGTGTGTGTGTGTGTGTGTGTACGCACATGCATATTTTGGACGTGTTTACATATGCACACAAAGTGATTTGGGTGTGTGAGTATGCATTCTTTTTGTGTGCATTTGTTTTCTATCTGCATGCCTATGCAACATGAGCCAAAGCCTCCTTGATGCCTGGTCCCAATAAGCAGGCATGGCCAATGCCAGCGCGCCTCAGAGGTGCCAGCCTGATAGATATGGTGCTTATGCCAGGCTCTGCCTCTCCTCCCGGCCCCTCCAGCATTAAGATTGATCCCTGGTTCCCTCCCATTCCTTTCTCTCTTTCCTCTCTGCGCCTCTGCTTTTATGAGACTCTGAATAGGTGAAGCTCACAGGCTCCAACAGATGGCCGGAGCTGCCCTGTTTCACTGTCTCACACACACACACACACACACACACACACACACACACACACACACTCACTACTGCCATGAATGAGATCCCAGAGAGAGGGATAGAGAAAGAGAGGAAAATGTGACAAGGAGAGAGAGAGAAGAAACACGAAACAGCACAGGAGAAGAAAGACAGAAAAGAATGGAAACAGAGCTGAGGAGGAATAAACAGAGAGGAGGGCAAAAACGGAGAAGCAGAAGGAGTGATAGAATAAAAGCGGGAATTCGCTAAAAAGAGAAAGAGAGGGTGAGAAAGACAGCGACGCGGTGAAAGGGGGAGTGAGGGTAAAATTGAATTGTAGATTGAGGGAGCCTCTCTCCTCCCTCTTTCCCTCCCTCCTTTATTTATCTCATGTGAAACCACGCCTCCCTCCTTTCACTTGTCAGTGCATCTATAACAGTGAGCTGTCTGCACCGGGCTGCGTGGGGGGTGAGACTAGCTCCTCACTCTGCCAGCACAGGGGACTGGATCGGACAAGACTGGACAGGACGGGACTGGACTGACCAAAACAGGTGTGTGTATGTGAGTGTCAGTCGCTGTGCGTGTGTGTGTGTGTGTGTGTGTGTGTGTGTGTGTGATAACTGAGGACAGTGCATGTATCCCTCGGTGTGTGTGCGTTTGATCGGTTGTTCTACCCAGGGGCTTGTTTAGAGCAGCATATCTAGAAGGTACAGTGCTGGAGCTTTGCCCTAGTTTACACTTGAGTGCTCTGATCCTTTCTGTTTGCCTCTGAGATTTATTCATATAGTCGCTAACGGCGCAGCTTATCGGGGTACGGGAGATGAGACTTCTCATTTATCATATACACTGGACTCTTTCGCGCAGAGTATCTGGCTTTGCGTTGGACTAGTGTGGAGCGGAACTGCTGTTTATCTCTTGGAACAAGTTAGTAGTTTTCGGGCTGGACTGTGTCACTGTCATCATGTGTTGTGTCTCCATTTAGTATTGGTCAAGTGTCTGTGAGCTGTTCGTCAAGTGTCTGTGTTTTAAGTGTTGTTCAGGTGTCCGCGTGCCTTCTATTATGTTTTTGTTACAATAGGGGAATTGTTAAATAAGGGTCGTGTAGAGAATATGTGAGAATCCACTTTGCTCAGCATAGCGAGTCGGCATGGCTTGTTGCTGTTGGATCTCATTTGTGTATAGTCCTCTCCGGGTCTCTCTGTTTCGTGGTCTACATTGTTTGGAAATCTGGCACATTCATTGTCTCAGCATTGCTTTCTCTTGGCGTAGCCAGACTGTTGCTGAATAGTCGGTGGGATTTAAAAATAGAGAAATAAAAACAGCAACAGTTTTGTGAAGTCAGGAGAGGTTCATTTTTGCATTGTTTACCTTGTAGACCTTTTCACAGTTCAGATTTGCTGGTGTCCACCAGTCAGCATTCATTCAGGAGTCAGAGTCGCCATTGCAACGGTTCCAGCCGCGCCACTCCTAGCCTTTGCCGGTAATCTTCCTTGTTTAGCGCTGGTGAATGTACTCACTAGCAGTGTTTTGTCAGTTTCTTTATGGGTCAAAAGGCTGTGGCATCCCCGAGTGGTGGTGACTAAGTGCAGTGGAGTGGAGGTGGGTGTGGGCAGTGACCTAAAGGCTGAAATATTTATGCGAGAGACAGCTGAATGCCTCGGCCCCATGGTGTTCATATCTATATGGATGGAGGGATGAACGGATGCAGGGATGAAGCGATGGAGAGAAGTAGCAGAGCTCTACAGATCTGTTCTTTAAGCATTCATTATTTAGCACGGCGCACTCTGCCATGGAAGCTCTAACCCCCAGATCAACTGGCCTCTTTTCTCACTGAGACGCCAGTGGACTGGAGGAGGATGTTCCTGCTGAGTCTACCTGTCAGCTAACACCCAGGCATGTCACCACTGCAGCCGCATGCTGCACCGTGCACACACACACACACACACGCACACAGTAACTGTAGCTATTACTACTACTTAACTGTAATTGCATACACTTTCTTATGTAATGGGAAATTCACACATGAGCATGCTTGCACACACAATGGTTCACATGCAGGAACGGACGCACACACGGACTTATGGTTACGTTTACTGATGTGATGGCACATACACACACAAGCATGTGCACACAATTGAGAATGCGCATGCACAGATTCTTATGGTTATGCTTATTGTTATTATATAATTGCGCAGGTACAAACACATGCGCGTGCGCACACACACACATAGCCACCCCACCCTTATCCACATTTATTTTTTCTTAAACCTCTGTTTCTTCACACGTACTCATTCTCACATGAACACATAAACACCACATATGCAGATAAGCAGTCACACACACACACACACACAATCAAACCATCAGCAGGAGTGACGACCTTGAGACCTGTTTGCTGTGGCTGTGGTGTGAATACATAAGAGGACATGTGGGACCTCCCGGCTAAAACGGGGCACTTGACATACTGTTTGTGAAAATGGCTGGAAAATGTGCAGGAGGGCCGGCGATGCAGTTGAAGGGAGACACCGGCATGAATATGTATCGTATGCTAATGGTGCACGCTGAGGCTGTTGACTCAAGCTGTTGATGAAAGCAGAGGACACGTTCCCCATCGCCACACTCAGGAGGAAGTGCTATTGACAGACCCATTGTAGACGTGGCCCCATCCCTGGCCACAGGGGCAGCCTGGTGACAGGTGGCAGATATCAGTGACAACAGCCAAGGTGACACCGCTCGATAGTCTCTGTGGGCCCCGAGGCAGGCGGGGGCGCTTTGGTCGCTGCTCGTTTTACCGCTGATCTGAACCTTTATGGTTACACAGGAGTTAGATTAAAGGGTCTTAAACCTCATGTCTTTATGGATACTGCTCAGCTCCCCCACCCCTCTCCCTCCTTCCGCCCTCCTGCCCTTCCTGTCACACAACAACACAAACACAGAGTTACTTTAAAATTCATTAAAAGTAGCTTGACAGTAAGTAGCAGTCGTGTTCCCCCTCTGAGTGTCCCTGTTCATCTGTATGTATGAGCTGCTGTTAACAGGACCTGTGATGAGGCAGCATCAGGAGATCACTGTGTAAATCTCAGTGCTGCTGCTCCACTCAGCTCTAATGATGGAAAGGCAGAGGGGCTGTTTGACGAAGCCTCTCAAGTACTCCTGTCTCAACAGTGGGTAGCGAGGGAAGAGTAAGTCTACGGGAGAAAGGAGAAAGAGAAGGGAGAAGGTGTGTTAGTGTGTGTGTGTGTGTGTGTGTGTGTGTGTGTGTGTGTGTGTGTGTCCCGTCTGTGTTTGTGCGTACATGCATGTCTGCCTTCTCCATATCTGTACGTGTGTGTGTGTGTGTGTGTGTGTGTGCGTGCACAACACGTACGTGTGCAATTCCAAATGTTCATGCGTGCACCCGTTTGCCCGCTGTGTGTGAGAGCAATCAGATTTCAATCTTATCCTTCTATATAGCTGAGCTGCTGCAGCGGAGGTGCCCCACAGGGAAATGTAATTATACCCTGCTGGCCACAGAGTACAGGCTTCACTGCCCTATCTATCTCAGGGGAGGAAGTGGCTAGAGGCCGCAATATCAAACACCAGAGATGTCAGTAAGGTCCAGCTACTTCTGAATTTGTATTAAACCCTTGCTCCGCTCTCTTCCTCTGATCAGTTTTTAGATCCCGGGGGTTATCGGTGGCCTTTTGCGTCACAGTTGTGAATTATTTATGACAGAATTAGCTGCGGTTGCTAAGAGCAGCGATCAGGAGATTTTGGAACACAGCCAGAATGTGACTCAAACCTTCTCAAATGTTTCTTTGTTTGAATAAAATGGCGGCACACTCCATAAAATTGCAATTACAATATAATCATTTTCAGCAATCATTTGTATCCTTATTTTCGTCATCGTCATTTCCACCACTGAATCCCTCACATCTAGATCAATGAGTTTTCATTGATTAATCTATATTCCTCTCTGCCATCCTTTCCTTCATGGCCGTGTCTCTGCCTGTGATTGGCTCTGCTCTCAGTGAGGTGTGTGCTGGTATGATGTCCATTAGTAAGGAAAAACACATAAACAGACACACCCCACTCTCCTGGATTTAGACAAACAATCAATGAGAACACTCACATAACAGCAGTGCAAAGTGGCCCATTGATGCTGTGATTAAATGAGTACAGGATGCAGTGGTGGTAGAATGGGACCTGCTAGACAGAGGACCAAAAGTGCTCAAGACCAGAACTAAGACCAGAAGCTGTCTTTTCTGAGATCAAGAGCAAAATTGTGAACTACTAAAATAATTTTATAATAATAATAATCTATTTTGTAATCTATTTTGAAGTGTACACAGCATAACCTTTATATATAAACTAGCATAACCTAACTAACAGTTACAAGGGAAAGTCTTCCACCAATTAGGCCTGTTCAGGCTTTTAGAAAATCCATAGATGAAGGCAGTCATTAGCGTGAGTGAGATTACATCTTAAAGAAAAGAAAGGTTTTATATAAGACATTAAAGAAATATGAGAGCTGTGCCTGAGACCAAGACAGTTTCAACAAATTAGGTCTGAAGCTGAGGTCAGACAGAGACCTTGAGTTTTTAGTCTCTATCACTGCAGCAGGGAGGCCAGTGCTCGCAGGAGCACACTGTTAATACTGACTGGCAAGCTGAAAATTAAGTCTGTGAATCTTACAGCATTGCCCATTTCATCATGTTGGACCTAGTCCTGTTGACTTACTGGAAGTGTTGCTGGGCACACCGTGCACACTTCTGTGCACACTGTTTTCTCCATTTCTCTGATTTGCTACACACCGACTCTACTTTAATGTCCATCTTTGTGTTTATCACACTCTCTTCCCTATGTTAAGTGTGGTCATAACTTTTACCCCCCCCCTCCCACACCACCACCACCACCACCCCTGCGCGCCTCGCCCTGGTCCCTCAGGGGTGTTGCAGCCATTGTGGTGCCTAATAAGGTTTATGGAATTACAGATCTCTGAAATTGGATTTTCTCACTCCACCAAAGCAGTGGGATTACGGGTTTAAGGCTGGGCGCATTAGGGCCCCAGTGACCTGTGACTGAACCGCTTTTGGTTAGTGCCCCCCCCCCTCCCCAAGGTGGACAGATCTAGTGATTGACAGATCAACAGATGAAAGGAAAGACTGACAGGCAAATGCCTAGTACCTGTAAATGTACCTGCCAATTAAATTGATTCTGAGGCAGACAACTTTTGGTTACGTCTGGATTTCTGTCGCTCTCGTCAAGCACTCTCACACTCTCACACAAACACACTCTCTCTCCTGACAGCTTTCACTGTGTTTGATCTAATTCTAATCTAATGAATCCTTTGATCTTTTTTGCCTGACACCCAGACACATCCCAGACTGTCTGATTTTATACATCCAAAGTAGCTCAGTTCGTTCTAATCCTCAGATTCTAGCTGCTGGTGAAGCGATTGATTCCCAGAGATGTACAGAGACTACCCATGTCTACCCATGCTTATGTTTAATGAACTGTGGGATCCATTCGTTAACCTTGATTCGTTACTCCACCCCTTGAAGCGTTATGCTGCCTCATCACAAATCCAAATCAATTCCACCGTTATTGTTCAGCCATAATTGAGCAATAACTAAGGCTAAGGGGAAGGGGATACAAAAGTGAGAAATGAAGTGAGAAAGCACCAGTGTGTGGGAGCATAATGGCTAAAAAAATCGAGATGTTGGCAGGAAGGTGGTATTCATTAGAAATGGTCCATAGTGGCGTCTTGGTGAACTCTTAATTGGAGGAGAGACAGGGCTGAGGATGAGGGATCAATCGGGGCAGAGCTGGAATCCTTCAGCCTCCTGCCCGAGAGGCAGAACGCAGCCAATCAAAGAAAACATGACCTCGGGCTCCCACTCATTTACCCTCTCGGTCAAACTTCATCAGGATCAGCCTCGAGAGACAGACCGCTCATTCCAGCTCATCACTCTCAGTAGAGGATGGAGTCGCCTGATTGCTTTTGTTTGTTAACGTGGGCATTCGATGAAATTGCTGGAACAATTAAAAAGCTGTTACAGTTTGGATTTAAATCTGCCAAGAACAGGAGATTATTTTAATTAATAAAACAGTAGTGCTTTATTGTAAGGAATATTAATTGAGCGCCGGACGTATTTCTTACTCTACTACTAAAAATAGTCTCTTTCTCCTCTTTTTCTTCCTCTTTCCCTTCGTCTGGGTAATAACCATCTTTTTGCCCTGTCACTTTTTGATGTATCATCCTCTTATCCACATCAAGGACGAGGCCAGGTGTCGCATTTTCTCTGAGTTGCCACGGTTGTCACACTGCCTTGTCACCCACAGCCCATTCCACTTCGCTCCCTTCCTCCTCCCCCTCTTCGCTTATTTATATTAAATCTGTCACTCCTTTATTTTAGCAGGAAAAAAGGAAAATAAATCACATTTTCTGTTTGCAGCCTGCGGTGTCTGCTGGATACTGCAGGTTTGTGTCAATGTCATCACTGTGTAAATGGATGTTGTGCCTGGTGTTTTGTAGTGTTGTTGCACAACTGAAGGTCTCCTTGTACCCTTGGCTTCAAATGTGTATCTCAGTTGTGTGTTAAGCTGTCTAGAAAAATTCACAGTGCAAAGCAATCACTGACAGAGCTCTTATACATTTTTTTGCTCCAGATGGACAGACAGAGAGATAGACAGGCACAGGTGCCCGGCCTCTCCTCTCTTTGATGCCCATGAGTGGCTGGCAGAGCTGGCATGGGCGGGGAGCAGCTGGGGTCAGAGACGTGTCTTGGCAGGGAGCTGCATGTGGACTTATAAGCTTTTGCAGTGTATTCTTAGAATATCAAAGACCTTGCTACACATACCGAGTGAGGGTATGTGTGCGCTCTATGTATGTGTGCCTGTGTGTGTGTGTATGCGCTTGTGCATGCATCACCACAATGCAATTGTGCCGAGAGACTTTGTGGTGTATTCCCAGATAGCATTTCACCAAAGACTGAGTATGAAATGTTAGAGGCCCCATCAATAGTGAGGGATTGAGGCCAACAGAGTGGTTATGGAGATGTCGAAGTTGGTTTGGCATGGCTCAGAGGGTTACATGTTGACCATTGACACCCATCCAATCACAACATGGATCAGACGGCTTCGTTCCTGTCAACATGTCTTCATGTTGACACAGAACAAGGCCTTTTAACTTACAAGATCACTAGAGGCAGTTTGAGAAGTAGAGACCGTGTTAGACAGCATCTTGATGGAAAGAGCTTGGTGAGAACAGCTATTTTCCTGTAGCTCAACTCCTTCTGACACCTAGTTTAAAGCTGAATTGGGATTTACTTGTCTGCCTGACTGAAAGTGAATGGTGCTTATATAGCATAACAAAGAGGGAACTGATTATTAATATTTATGGCTAAAAATGTCCCGGGAGGTGAGAGGTAATTCTGTTCAGTTTTTACTCTCTATTTCTGGCACGGTTCAAATTAAACCACCTCCAAACTGTCAGTCAGATATGGATTTCCTGTTGTGTAACTACTTCCAGATGGGTGTGATAATAAACCCAATGGATTGACCGGCTGTATGCAGTTGTTTACCCTCCATAATGTTCTTCAGTGTTTTGGTCTAAAACAGATGTGTCATCATCCTCTGGGCATCTGTGAGGAAGGAGTAGTGACTGGGAGTGGCATCTGCTAAGTAGGACTCAGAATGGCTTATGGCATCTGTCAGGGAGGAAAGAGACAATAGAGGCTGGCATCTGGCGGGGATGAGCCAGAATGGACGTAAGACTCATTAACCACGCTAAAAAGCCTAAATGGAGTAGGTACCATATCTGCTTTCTGAACCATTTCAGGGATAGGCTGGCTCTGTTTGAGCTCCCAAGTGGAGGATGCGTATGCTCAGAGTACTCATCTGCTCTGGACTTTGTGTTTGTTTGCAGAACTTGGCGGGCAAAGGCTGACTTCTGAGGGAGAGGAGAAGATCAGAGGAAGCTTGTTTAGAAGGGAAGGTAAGGCTATTTAACTCTTACCACTGTGAACGGGAATTATCTTTTTGTCCTCTCTACCTCTCTTCTCACTCCCTTTCTTACACACACACACAATTTGCTTGTACACATGCAAATGTTGCCATGTTGTATTCATTTTGGTTGTGTGTGTGTGTGAGGATGTGTGTCAGTACATGCAGGGTGTGTTTGCGTGTTACATCCTTAAACCAGGCCTATGCGTGGGTGGTTCTCTCCATCCAGTGCGATGTTCCACTGTTCTGTCACCTATCTATCTATCAGGCCAGTCTCCACCCCCCTCAGAGCAGAGATAAGTTAGGCTCCTATTAGTGTTCCTATCACTATGGATTCTGCAGACCTCTGGGAAGACATCGTATTTACCACGGGGTATAGATTCTTCACCGCCAGAGGCATTTCACACAGTGTGACTCACAATCACATCACCTTATTTCATCTCCTTGCCATTTGCATTTCTTTTGGTGAAATAATAAAGTGGTTATTGTTTTGTTGGGCCAACTGAGATGGAATGCATGATCAAAAAGAGCTTTGGTTGTTGTTGCGGTCGTGTTTGGCCTCATCAGATGCCCTTCCCACTCCATACGGTTATCACAGGGAAAAAGAGAAACTGTGTAAAAAAGATGGCGGGGGGGGGGGCTGGTGAGTCAGAGGGGAATAGCTAGGACAATTAATGACTAAGCTACCAAGCCCAGAATTATTAAATCAATAGCTGAAACATCATGTGGCCCCTTATGGCTTTGGGCTTCAGTGCAGAGGATTACTGCTGCAACCTACAGGCACTGATAACATAGACCGTGTTCTGTGCTATACATCAGTAGTTAGTGATTTCCAAAAAAGTGAAGGCTTTGTTCCAAAGAGGCAATTGCATCTGCACAACTTGAGTAGCCACTGCTGTAGTATTACTACTGTACTGTTGGCTGCTGACCAGTATGAGGCCAGCATGCTTATGGTGCTGATGTGATCAGATTCATCCTGTGTGAGCAGTTGGATGGCAACAGGAGCAGATGTGGCTATATTATGTGCACAGCTGTCTGGCTCATAATCACTTGCAAAAACATCAGCATGGGTATCTCTAATCAGCTCCCCTTTTAGATTAGCCAGTATGAATGTCTCTCAACAAAGCTGTGAGAGTTTGCTGTTTTGTTAGTGCAAAAACGTAGCTGGCTACATACAAAGTTTTCTGACTGAGCATAGGAGGGGAAGCTTAACTTTGATATGCCTTTGTGTCTGTGTGACACTAGCAAGAGATGACAGGAATGATGTGGCTTTGGTGAGCTATTCTGTTTGAGGGCTGATCTCCACTTCAAAACGGCAGAGTGAGGACAGCATTCACCTCTCCCTTTCTTCTCCCTCCTCTATACCGGCTGAGGGGGCCTTTGGCAGTACAGGATGAAACCCAAAGTCTAAAAGAGAAACTCTTCAAAGGCATAGTTCAACTGCCATATGAGGACTTCACCAATTCAATTTTCCTCTCTTTGACCACTGTACTTTGCACAGAGCCCTGGTTGTTGCTGTCCATTTCTTGCTGCTGATTGCGTAAGGTGCTTTTGATTACTTGTGAGTGACAAAGGGACGTTTTCCTCCCTGTTCTGAGAGATTTGCCTGTTGGTGATGGCAGTTTCTCGCCTCACATCTTCTCTGGTGTATGTGATGTGCGACATGGGGTTCTTAGAGCGTTTTCATGACCCTCATTTTCCACATCAGCAAGATGGGAACTGCCGGCCTGCTTCCATGTCCCCGTCTGCCTTCTGCCCACTGATTAAAAGTCAAATATTAAAGTGCTCTGTTGTGAGCTTCGCCTAATTGATTCTTTCCGCCGGGTGCACACAGAATGGGCTGACAGCAGGCGATACCAGGCATTGTCAACATCGGGCATGCTGCCTGACGCTCAGGACAGCACCCCAATAAAGCCCCCTGTGAGTGTGCCAACCTGCGGTGCCACACACAGAGATGTCTCTCGGCATTCTAGCCAGGCTTTATAGAAACGACACAGAAGCAGCTCTGTGTCAGCTCCCATCGGCTGGCTGGGAAGCCAGCTCTCTGTTTGTGTAGGAAGGAGCTGGCTGTGTAGAAAAATTGTGTGTGTGTGTGTGTGTGTGTGTGTGTATGCATTCTGTATGATGTACAGAAAAAAACCCTCTCATCTCTACAATGGAAAAATATCTGTTCTGCCCACTTGCATAACCACTCAGCTAACGAAAGCTATCTGGGGCGATGGTGCTGAAAGGAGGCTCCATCTAAATTCCACAAAAGGCTCTCTTCTCCGATGCTCGGCGCTCCTGCTGTTAAGATAATTGCTTTAATAGCTTTTAAACACAGTCTTGGTTAATAAGGGTCACACGAAACATAGAATAACACCAAGTAAATCATCAATACCCACCCTGTGAAAAAACAGCCAGGAGAGATACTTGTATATTTTGCTTACAGTGTTATATTCTCCCCTTAGCTTCTATACAGGGATCATTAATTGAATCTTTATAGTAGTAAAACAGTGTCTCTCTCTCCTCCTCAAACCAAGGCAATATATCCTTGTCCCTCTGCCTACTTACCCTATGAATTTACAGACCATTTTATGTGCACCTTGAATTGGCTTCGCTCCCCATTTATTTTTAGTGCTTTTCTACTCCACTTTGGAGAGCGCAACAGCAGTCTTGGCGCTGCACGTTGCTTATTAAAGGTGGACATCCATCTGCAGCGCTTTCCTCATGAATCTGATTGACCTTTTCACTCAATGTGATCCACGGTAAAAGGTTATAGGTGCCTATAATTCCCCCCATGGTTGAATAGCCTGGTATATCTCCTGTCCTGTCTGATGTTTTATGGTTCATCTGAGCTGATAGAATGGTGTGATATCGAGAGGGCCAATAAAGAAGGTTGGGGGGGTCAGAGAGATGGCCGATGGTGTGGTAATTACTCTATTAGTGAAATGGGGCTGCGCTCCACGCTCTGATACGGCACTAATTACAACGCAAGGGTGATGAACTTGATCATGGCTCTGCTAATTCATGTTTAATAGAAGAGCGAGGGAGAAAATCGAGAGAAAAAGGGATAGAGACGATGAACAGGTTGCCATTTTGTATGTGTATAGAGCATTTTGAGGAGAATATAATCATATGGTGTGCCTTCTTCAGCCGTGCAAATCATTTATCAAGTGCATTTGACATTTGAATTTTTTCACATCGAATTTCAGTGTGACCATTTGAGCACTGCGGCGCTCCTCTGATCTGCAGCACGTTTTAAAGGTGGAATACCTCCGGCTTCAGTAGTAAATCCTATTGAAAAGCAATCACACTTCCCTCTGGATGAGCAGTGAGCAGCAGGTTTGAGCCGTAACTTCATCCCTCTGCTTCTCTGCCTGTGTTGGGTTCGGGGGGGGGGGGGGGGGGGGCTAGAGGCTGAGGTTGGGTCAGGATCAAAGCCACAGGGGGGCTGACAGCTGGCTGCCTCTCTGACAGGGGCCTAATGGAGGCCTAATAGGAGAGAGTAGAGTCCCAGCCCGGTGCCATGACCTTGACATGAGCCTGTGGTTACTGTGGTAGAAGGCAGGTGGGGAGGAGATGTGTGTGTGGGTGGGTGTGTGTGTGTGGGGGGGGGGGGGAGTGAGAAGTTGATAAGTAGCTGGTCTGGATGTCTCTCTTTCTCCCTATCTCTATTTCTCTCTCCCTTTATTTCTCTCTCTCTCTTACCATCACGCTCCATCTATCTCATTTTGCTTTGTTTACCTCTCCGCTATTCCAATTTGTGACCCCGAGTTCAGCTGCTACACAGAGGAACAAAGGATTGCCACAATTTACTTTCTCTTTTCTATGGGTGGGTGGGTGAGTTTGGTGTGTGGGTGTGTGTGTGTGGGTGTGTGTGGGTGTGTGTGTGTGTGTGTGTGTGGGTATGTGGGTGCTCACGAGCATGAAGATTCATTTTCATTTTCATTTATCTAATTTTAGTTATTCATTTCCTTGCTGTAGTTTAGCAACTGTTCATATTAAGGTGACATTGTGTTGTTTATTTTCAGTTGAAGTATTTATATGCAGACATGTTGATAGACTATTCTGTTTTATGGAATGATACTAGATGGCTGATAGCCGTGTCTATTTATTGCTACAGGAATGTATTCACTCTTCATTCTCAGAGCAATAAACAAGAGACTACAGCTGAAAATATTTACGTTGATTTGTTTTTATTTACATTTTAGTTGAATTATTTTCATGTTTTTTTGGCAGTACAGGTTTGGTTTTAGTTTTAGTTTTAGTAAACTTTCAACTTTCAAACTTTTTTTTCTTTTCTTTCACGTTTAGGTGTGTGTGTGTGTGTGTGTGTGTGTGTGTGTACAAGTGTGTGTGCGTATGTATGCGGGTGTGCTACTGTCAATCAATCATCATCACATACACCGATCAGCTATAACATTAAAACCACCTGCCTAATATTGTGTTGGTCCCCCTCATGCCGCCAAAACAGCTCTGACCCGTCGAGGCCTGGACTCCACAAGACCTCTGAAGGTGTCCTGTGGTCTCTGGCACCAAGACGTTAGCAGCAGATCCTTTAAGTCCTGTTGTGAGTTGGGGCCTCCATGGATCGGCCTTGTTTTTCCAGCACATCCCACAGATGCTCGATCGGATTGAGATCTGGGGAATTTAGAGGCCAAGTCAACACCTTGAGCTCTTTGTTCCTCAAACCATTCCTGAACAGTTTTTGTTGGTGGTACGTGTCAAAGTAACATCCACATGAATACCAGGACCCAAGGTTTCCCAGCAGAACATTACCCAGAGCATCACACTGCCTCCGCCGGCTTGCCTTCTTCCCATGGTGCATCCTGCCATCTCTTCCCCAGGTAAACGACGCACACGCACCCTGCCGTCCACATGATGTAAAAGAAGACATGATTCATCAGACCAGGCCACCTTCTTCCATTGTTCCATGGTCCAGTTCTGACGCTCACATGTCCATTGTAGGCGCTTTCAGCGGTGGACTACAGTAGCTCTTCTGTGGGATCGGACCAGATGGGCTAGCCTTCGCTCCCCTTGCGCATCAATGAGCCTTGGGTGCCCATGACCCTGTCGCCGGTTCACCGGTTATCTTTCCTTGGACACTTTTGGTAGGTACTACTACTGCATACCGGGAACACCCCACAAGACCTGCCGTTTTGGAGGTGCTCTGACCCAGTCGTCTAGCCATCACAATTTGTCCCTTGTCAAAGTCGCTCAGTTCCTTACGCTTGCCCATTTTTCCTTCTTCAACTTCAAGAACTGACTGTTCACTTGCTTCCCAATATATTCCACCCTTGACAAGTGCCATTGTAACGAGATAATCAATGTTATTCACCTGTCAGTGGTTTTAATGTTGTGGCTGATCAGTGTATATCGCCGCTGCCTGGTGTATTCATCCATCCCAGGAGGGGGAGGAATCCACAAGGAATTGCAAAAAAGATGAAAATGCATCAATTGTGTGTGTCCCCATTTCACTGTCAGCATATAAATTAGTGAACCTAACCTAACACCTAAATAAATAATGTGCACAATACATTTTTTTCTGTTTCTGTTCCATTTCTGTTTAACATGCAAGGGTAAATAACTTGATTAAATTGTTTCAGCTTAGTGTCACGGTTTTGTAGAGCCCCTGAAGTGACATGTGGCAAAAAACAAATCCCAAGTTTCTTGTGCGTACAAGAAACCATTTCTGTTAGAAACTGAACACCAATCACCTGATCAAGACTGGTGTATTCGTTGCGGCGAAACATTGTGTGAGACTTCAAAAGTTGCTTTAGATGGCGTGTAACAGTGTAACCAACTTATGTATTGTCATCTCTATGCAGAACGATAGGCTAGGGTCAGGGTTAGGACAATCATTGGTCATTTTTTAGCAAAACTACAGGAAATGGTTTCTTGTGCGCACAACAAACTTTCTAGTGCTCATGAGAAACTATGTTGCTTTTGGCCAGTAGATGTTAGACCCTGTGTTCAACAAGGCCTTTATCGCAATGATAATAAATGCATACGTAATGGAGATTTGGATTTTACAGTCAAGGCAGGGTGTGCCTTTTTTCCTTTATTTGATAGTAGTCTGTGGAGAGAGACAGGAAAGATCGGGTGGATGACATGTAACAAAGGTCCTAGGCCAGATTTGAACCTAAGACGCTACGGGTACATGGTATGCATCGTTTCTGAGTAGCCAGGACGCCCAACCATGACGTGGTGCGCTAGGCTGCAATTTAAATGACCAAATATCAAGATAATAACAACAATATACAGAAAAAAATCATCAAGGGAATAATTTCCACCAGCAATGGATGCAATCTATCGCTAATCCCTGATGTATTTGTTCAAGCGCCCAACTCGAGTGTGTGTACAGGCACTAGAGTGTGAGTGTGTCTGTCTCTGTCCTCAGGCCCTGCTATAGATCAGAAGGCCTGCGGGGACAACCAAGTGCTAGCTGTAAGCATCATCCAGAGGAAAGGGAGAGCCACTATTACCTGATCAATCTGAGCTCTCATTAAAAGGCTGCCAAGCCCAATGCAACCTTATACAATATCAATACTGTAGCGCCACAGAGAGACCTCCAGAGCTGTTAGGCAAGCCACTGGCAGCCTAACTGTCATTACCGAGTAGGCAACGTGCCAGAGACCCCCTTCCTGGGCCACTTAGGTTCTCCCCACGGTTCCAAACACAGGTCAGGACAGACAGATGGACTGTCTGGGCTGATGTCCCGAGGAGGGGGCAGAGCGAGAGAGAGATGGATACAGACCTGTAGAGGAGGAGACAGCTTATACTCACACAATATGGAGGGATGTGGGCTGCATGTGTTGACGCGATGCGGTTACACACCATTGTGGTTTCACAGGCTTGTTCGCTTGCCGTGGGTGTTTTGTCTCACTCGTTTACCATGGATTAAAGGAAGGACCGTCACGCATGTTTTTGATTATTGTGATCAAAAGAAAACTGCTTTGGATCGAAAATATGCTTACTGACCTCTCTAAATGTTGCTACAGATTCAGAAAAACCTGTCCCCAGTCTTGGCATATCTCCCAAGATTCCTAGTGGGAAAATCAGTGTGTTGAATAGTGCTCTGAGGTGATTTCTGAGTAAAGCTAATGGGGCCATATAAGTGGCCATA
This sequence comes from Hoplostethus mediterraneus, assembly GCA_034670385.1. Classification (NCBI taxonomy): domain Eukaryota; kingdom Metazoa; phylum Chordata; class Actinopteri; order Trachichthyiformes; family Trachichthyidae; genus Hoplostethus; species Hoplostethus mediterraneus. The sequence goes on along the minus strand of JAXDDW010000012.1, from coordinate 3,340,542 downwards.
CATAGAGAGCCTCTGCAATTCAGATCATTGTGTTGAGGTCCCCCCTCTGCGCTCCAGTCTTAACCCCCTGTGTGGTTCTGATGGGGGAGTGGGGGGGGATCAGGGTGTGCGTTTCTAAGCCCCCGTAATCCCCTGACAAAAGGGCTAGGAGAAAGCCGGCAAGCGAAGGAGGGGGGTTAGGACAGAGAATGGGAGGAGTAAAGAAGTAAAGAAATGGTCTTTGCCTCGTCACCACCCAAGGGCATGCTTAACACCAGATAAGACGGTCCCCACGGCGCCCACAGTCCCATTAGCAACCCCACTGTTATCCAGCTCTCGGATGTGGAGGAGGCCGAGCGCTCCAACAGAGGCCTATGCTGCTGACTACTGTAATCCTGCCCCCAGTGTGAAGTTATGGGAGTGACATGTGGCCCCCCTGGGATAGAACATCCTCCCGTTGAGTAGGGCCTCTTCGAGTTGTCAAGAGCCATTGTTTTTTAGCTGAGTTAAAGAATCCAGAGTCTAGAGAAGAGATAACTTCTGCAGTAGCTGCAACAGTAGCTCCCTTCTGGCATATTGATTTATCTGGGCTCTGTAATTTATTCAGAGGGCGGGCAGGCAGTTGTTTACTGAAAGTTGAGAGCAATATTGTCTGTAATCATCATTAAGTCAGAGCCATTAGAAGTAGTCCCCACTGCAGGCGCTAATTTGATGACGGGAGAGAAATAGGATGTAATTAAAACAGAACAAATGACAGTTTAAAACCTATGAGTCCTGTGGAACATGATCTAATTTTACCAACGTAGAGCTTAGACTAGAGACAAACAGCATTGTTTAGAGAAATGATCATTGCATTATTCCGAGCATATTATATTTATCTCCAGATAAATATCACCGTATTCCACTAATGTTCCTCTCATCAAGCTTTGAGTATTGCGCAGTTCCTAGCAGATCATATCTTTTAAGTGATGAGTGTTGATCATTAGCTCTCATTGGTCTGCAGTCATGCAATGTCATGCACGTGGCTGTACCGGGGTCTCAGTGAGGTAATTAGGCCAGAGGAACAATGGGCCCCGGCTGATTTGTCTGTAATCCATTTAGTTGAGATGTGACACACTGTAGGGGGGCTTTGCCTCTGGTCAATAAGTGCCAATAAGAAACAGCCATCACTCAGCGGGCTGTCCTGTCCACCAGCTTGCTCACTTGTTTCAAATTTACCTCTTTCTGTCAGACACATCACAAATGGCTTTCCCATACAAATTCAATAGCACAGGAAAGGCGAGAAGACTTACAGACTGCAAAGCAGGCCGTGTTTCCCTCTGACATCTGAATAAACCCATCCAAAGTGAAAACGGCTAAGTATTTACAAAACACCATTGACAGTTTCTCATTCTCTCAGCCTTAAACCCCTGGAGGTGGGGCCGTGGGGGGTTTGAACCCGAGTCAGGGACAATTGGGGCTCTGTTTGTGTTTTCTCTACCACCTCCATGTTCTTTTTGGGATCTCTTGGAGCGTACCACAGGGGTGCTGAGGAGGAGGGGTAAATGCCGTGACCCCTCGGGGTCAGCCCACACAGCCGTGGGCCCTGTGTGAAGCCCTGCAAAACTTGCAGACCACCACGCTAGCCCTGCATGCCGCCCCGTTGCTGCTGGAAACAGAGCAGAGGGGAAAGTGAAAAGCCTTTAAAGTGCTGCCTTAAGAAATGAAGACTGAATTCAGAGCATGTGTCACCAAACATCCTCACTGCAACAGTTTCTGACATTGTTATTGTGGTGCGGCTGCAATCCAAGCTCATTATCAGGAATATCTTCTCTGAGTTTGTTTGTTAAACGTGGAGGAGACAAAAAGGCAGACAGTAGCTGTGTGATGTCCCTCTAGTGCTGCCGGGGCAAGACAATTTGAGAACAACAAGATACTGTTCATTTCCTCCAGATTCAGAGATAATTAGCCTGGCTGCTGTTCTCTCCTTTTATGTCCCCTTGTTGGAGAGAGGTTTGAAGTCTGATACACAGTTGTGCCTGTGTATGTGTGTGTGTGTACGTGTCTGTCTGTCTGTCTGTGTACACGTGCGCGCGCATGGTGTACATTTATAGTCAACGGAGCAGACCCAGAGAATCTGTCAGAGCTCTTTGTTCTCCAGCAGGAACACATCATGACTGGGCCTTTTGTCTGAGTTGACACCATCATACTCAGGCTCTCATCACTCTCTGTTGTGTTGGAACCATTTAAAAGATAATGGGCCATGCGGATTACGGAGTCAGGGAGATGGAGATGATGTTCCCAGCATGCATTTGTGTGTGCTTAACTTGATTTTCTAGGAAGTCTTCCTAACTATAGCATCACTACCAGAAAACTCAACTTCTTTGAGCCAAGCGAAATGGTTGGCCCATTTATTGAAACAACCCAGGACAAACAACAAAAAAGAAGTGGCTGAGGCAACAGGTCAATTCCCCCAAAAATAAACAGGTTCAAAACATAAAGTTCTTGCCCCAGAAAATATTCACTGTCGGTTTTTAGTTCTTAGTCTGTTTGTCCTCCAGAGCCAAGAAGTTCCTCACTCCAGCCCGTGTAACTCATCACACTGTTCTCCCCTGCTCTTCTGTTAACCAGTCAGCCAGGTTGGCAATTGGGGAAATCTGTTTCAGGTGTGGGGCCCTGGAAGCTGCAAGTTGCTCACCTGCCCACCAGATGGAGCCAATGTGCTGCCAGGTAGCGGCCCCCCACCACCCCTGAGTGCCACATACCCTCCCCATCAGCTCGACCTGGAAGGAGGGGCCTTAGCTGTCCACACAGTGTCTCTCCTAGATGGGGAATCCGCATTCCCATGACCATGACCTCTTTTTCAGCTGGGGTTCACTGTGTTTAGTGAGATCAGTCAGGGGGAGGCTAGAGTGACAAGTGAGGGATAAATCTTCAATAATAGCTTGTTAGTCCAACAAAGGTTTTTAACTGTGTTTTGACACTGGTTGAGGCCAGTCTCTGATGGCCTATAGCATCCTTCTCTGGGGCTTGATGTTGCCTCGGCCAATCGTGTATCATTAGTATTCTGCCTCCTCCAGTCCAAGGTGGCACTTCTTGGGATTAGTAGTCAAACCAGGTTCTCTCAAAGAAGAGCCATTACCTCTGCACCAGGTAAGTGGGCCAATTATCACAATGAATTAAAACGTCATCGAGATATCTCAGGACTTTGTCCATTAATCGCTGGAAAGTGGCAGGCGCTCCGTGCAGGCCAAAGGGAAGGACCATGTAATGGAACAACCCCTGAGGTGTGGCGAAGCCGGTTTTCTCTTCGGACTCTGGGGAGAGAGGCACTTGCCAATAACCTTTTGTTAGATCCAAGGTACTTACAAACCTGGCATCCCGAAGCCTATCTATGAGCTGATCCCCTCTAGACATGGGATAGGCGTGAAAGCTGCTGATCTTATTCACTTTCCTGAAATCATTACAGAGGCTCTCTTCTGGCTTGGGTATCAAAACAATGCATGTCTGGACCACCCACTGTGTGACTTCTATGATCCCTATCTCTAGCATATTTGCCACCTCTTTATCCACAGCTTCCCATCTGGCCTCCAGTATGCGATAAGGTCTTAAGTGCACCTTTTGTCCTGGTTCTGTAAGAATGTGATGCTGAAGCTGGGTTTCTCAGAAAACACGCCACTGTGCTTTTATACCAGCTCTTGAAGCTGCTGCCTCTGGACTGCTGTGAGGTCCTCACCCAGGGGAACATCAGGAACAGAGTTTACTGGGGCTTGAGGGACAGATTCTACACACAACATATTACACACAACAAATTTATATCTTAAATCTGGTACAATAATTAATAATTAATTAAATCATTAATTTTGCTTGACTTTATAGTTCACATCACTTACTTTCTCTACCACGTCATAGGGTCCCTGCCAGGTGGCTAGAAACTTCTCAGTTGTCAGTATCAGGACCCACTCGCCTAGGCTGGGCATCAGTTGTACACTCCTTCATCTGCACATGTTCAATTAGACTGCGGTGTGGTGATTGCTGCCCCTCCTAAGCCTCCTTTGCTAGGTTCAGTAGAAACCTTGGCTGACGGCTATAAAGAAGTTCAAAGGGTGAAAACCTGGTGGAAGCCTGGGGAACTCATGAATAGAAAACAAGATGTGTGGTAGCAACTGATCCCAGTTCTTACCATCTTGGTCCACCACCTTCTTCTGCATACTCTTAAGGGTCTTGTTGATCCTCTCAACCAACCCTTCTGTTAGGGGATGATACACTTTCCTCTTACCTTTCCCCCTTGGCTTGGGTGGCTCAGCCGTGTCTGGTCCCCTTCTCAGCGGGTCAGAATAGAGGGGGCAGTCGCAGCCTATCAACAGCTGAACAGGTAAGTTAAGCACAGCCCCAACCATCATCTCACGTGACCATTTTGAGTGACCAACTGCACGGTTACTGTTGGATATTCCCTATTGTCACCATGGACACAAGAGACTCACATAGTTCACTCACTGGCAAAGGAAGGTATTGGGACTAGACCAACGTCACTCCTAGAATCTGCAAGTCCCACTGCATCTTTACCTGCTACCTTGACTGGCCATAGGGGGGTGCTTTCATGCACCCAGCAGGAGGTAACATAATTGCAAGGCCTCCCAACTGCCCTGTCAGTTGAAGGGGCTTTAGGCTTGTTAGTTGATAGTCAGGCATTCAGTAAATAGAGATAAGTACACGTTTGGGGAATTAAGGCAACTGTGATGTAGTTGTAAATAAAAAGATGGATTAACTATGAACTACTGCCAATATTGTGTAAATACAGTATAATATATAGTAGTACATATTATATTAACTTCTATATTAAATTTTTAAAATATATTTATTGTATATAATTTATATGTAATAAATTTCCTTGTAAATTTCCTTGTAAAGATCTATATCATTTTGGAAAGTATACTACTATACTACTTAAGTATTTCACAAATTAAACATGGGTAAACTAAATCTAGGTGGGTTTACATGTGTTCCAGCCAGAACACATCACAGATTCACCCATTCCCTCAAAAAGACGGAGAAGCAGACTCGTTGCAGGATTAATGATGTGTCAGGCACTAAAATTACACTCATTCATATTTCACTGTCTGGGCAGCACATTCCAGCTGATATTAAGGTTAGGGGAGAGTTTCACTCTGTCACTGAAGAGGGAGTAACACACACAAAAACACATACATACACACACGCACACATACACATATAAAGGCAAAGAGTTAAACAGTAACTGGGTAGAAATATTCCACACTTGAGCCTTCTCATTGCAGCAGAAATCTCATTTTCCCGCTTTTTGAGTCCAACCACTGCTCTTTTGTGCCTGTGTATTCAAACAGAAAATTGGTGTGCAGATTCTGACTGTCAAGTTAAAATGTCTGCAGAGTGCCCGAGCTTATCAGAGCCTCAGGGAAATCTAAATGAAATCTTCCCGGTGAATGGGATCAGCCTTGGCGCTATCTCTTGTCATTCTCAACCATTAAAGTTAGTTATTAGGAAGTAAAAGCACATTTGTCAAAATAATTCATGGGGGCTATTTTTAACTAAAGAGCAGTTGGAGAGTTGTTGAATGTGATTTCAGGGTTATCAGCCTCGTTTTCCTTTTGGGGATCATCAAACCAGCGTTTTAATGATTGAGTAGCAGTTAGCTTTACGGTCATTGGTAGAACGGTCTATGTGGGACACAGTTGCACATTCAGGATGTTGTATACTGCTCATATGATGATGCTTTTCCTTCAGAGGTGGGATACCGTGTAGATTGACAGGCCTACGTGAATAGCGTGATGTTACTGCTATGTTTTCATGGCTTCTAATGGTGGAGCAGAGATTTGCAAGCAGACAATACCAGATGGAGGATAGCAATGGCTGCTACAATCCATAGCTTCACATTATCATGAAAAAGGAATTCCGTACAGTATTCAGCACAGCGCACACACACACACACAGTATTCTGACAACATATCCTCCAATACAAACACGAACACACACAACCACACTCACACACACACACAAACTCTCCTCTTAGAGAAAGTTACTCTCACATAGAGGCATGCCGTTGCATAATTTGCATCTGAATGCCAACTTTTGTTGGTAAATTCAAGGGTCCTTGGAGATTTTGCACATTCTGTCCAGAGCTATACAGGCCAATGGGAACAAAGTCACACATTAGCAAAGCTCTGCCAGCCTCAATTATGACCAAAGGGATTGGCTTGATAGCGTTGCAACAGGCTGCATTCAGGACTGGATGTGTCTATTTAAACTTTCTTGGCCGTTTTCTTTATTTATTCCAGCACCAACAGACAGTGGATTGAAAATTCGGATTGAAAAAGTGTTGAGAATGCAGACGAGATTTGGAGGTTTTCTGCTACTGAATTCTGTTTCATTTCTTTCTGTTTTTTATGGATGCCTTGGTCTGTGAATCTAGTTTTCATGTTTGGGAAAAACAGTCTGCAATGGAAGTGCTCAAGCTTTGTTCTCTCCAGACTGTATGCCTAGAGCTTCCTTCCCTTGCTCGCTCTCTCTCTCTCTCTCTCTCTCTCTTACTCACTTTCTCTCCCCCTCCCTCTCTCTCTGTCTCACTCTGGCATTCTCTCCCTCTCTCTCCCAGAACATTCGTTACAGAGAAACCAGGAGTCTGGCTACATGCTTGTGGGCTTTCTTCTCCATATTTCATATGCATTATGAGACAGAGAGCTGATTAAATTCTAAGTGTACGCCATGACTCGTCCTCCTTCAATATGTAATAAATGTCTTTTTTTCTCATATTCTTTCTGTGTTTCATGCCTTCTCAGGGGGCTGCAGATAGAATGAATCAGACTTTATGCCCATTTCAAAGCCCAAGGTGTTTTATTTATAGGGGAAAAAGTACATTACCACCTCTGCAAAATCTTTGGAAGATTTATCAAGTCTCTCAGCTTCCTCCCCAACTCACTTCAGCTGTGAAAGTTGGAGTACAACTGTTGTGTGTTGTTGGGCAGTGTAGTGTATCTGTCTGTCGATCTGCTGTCTCACCAGCTTACCCATACTGTGACATGGCCAGCTCTGTTGTCGCGGCATTTATAATTCAGTCTTATCAATAAAAGATGGATGGTATTAACTTTTTATCTGGTGATGCAGTGCTGCTGTCTCCTAGAGCCTCTTTACAAGAGAAGAACGAAAGAGCAAAACTTTGCTTCTCTGTTCTGAGTTCCAGGCATCGCTTGGCATTAGTATAACCTTAGATGATCCTTGCTCTTCAAACACGCTTTTAGAAGCTTATTCTGTATGATCTTATATTCTGCTCTGCCTAGCTCTCTCTCGTTCTCTGTCAAGTCCTTCCTCCCTTCGTCTCCATTCCCTAGCCTTTAATGAGTTTTGCTGAGAATTATATTTACTCATGTTGTTTTGCACTTCTGTCTAAATGGCAAAATTCCTCTTTCATTCTGTCTTATCCGGCTGAATCAGCATTGTCGTTTCGTTGTTCACTTAGTGTAAAGAGCTGATGTGGGCAGCACTCTATTTGACTCTCAGGAAAACAAGTTTACAGAAACAACATGGCTTGGCTTGCATCATGAATGCATGCAAATTATCATATTGGCCATGTTGTTGGACACTGAGAATAGCTATCTATATTTACACACATTTTCAAGGTATAATGGCTCTTGTAGGAGTTACAGTTTCCAATAGAAATTGTGTTTTTTCCTTTTGTTTTCATGTTACATCTGCCACCCGGAGAGATAAACAACATGAGTAGATCAGACAGAGAGAGCGCAGTGGAAAATAAAGGAGTCTATGTGCCAGTTAGAGTTGATAAAAGCCTGAGAATCTAATTAGTCCTCCCTATCAGGGGAAAGGAGGAGGCCTCATGGGAGTAACGTCAGGAAATATCCTCTGCCGTAGCATGTCACTAACACCATATCTACATAGTTGGCTATTGATAGAGCAGTGCAACACGAGAAATTGAGCTGGATGTTTCTTGTAAATTCAAGCTTATATTTGGTACAGTTCCCTGACGGGTTTTGTCCACATCAGCGTTTTGAACAGACAAACAACTATCAAAGGGAAGTACCTTTCACACCACAAACCACTTTGATAGAGGAACCAGTGGTGGAGGACCGTCTTAATTTGAGCACACTGAATCCATTCTTCATTCATGTAAACGTCCTGGAAGCCATTTTTTGGCAGGGGGTATTTGCTGCTGTTTGGAGACAGAGCTGGTTAAGGGTTTGTCTTTCTTTCACCAAGGTTTTTTTGTTTTTTCTTGTGGCTTTCCTTGTTGCTGGTGTCTTGTTTTCATCCCGTGCCAGAAATGAGAGAGGGGTGCAGGGGGAATTTCAAACAGCACACTGCCCTGGGTCAGAGCTCATGTATTTCTTCAGAGAGGAACCACATGCCCTGGGAGAGAGGAGCATGAATTAAACCAGAGCAAACACAGCTGTTTTTCTGGAGATGTGTGTGTGTGTGGTGTGTACTTGTGTGCCTATCTTTGTGTATTTTGTGCATATAAGACCGGGCAGGAGGAGGGAGGACATGTGTGGGTGTTTGAGCGATAGAGAGGACCTTAATGAGTGCGATCTGGACTACAGCATACCCTAGAAAAAAAACAGGAAGCTCCGTGTTTGGCAGAGGAGCTCTCCTACATTCGGGCACAGTGTGATAGCTCATGCTCACCTCATCTGCTCTTTGTGCACGGAGATAAGGCTCCGCAAGAGTAAAGTTCCTCAGTTGCTGGTGAAGGAGGTAATGATTAATGATCATCTCTCTTCTTTTATCACCTCTTCCCTTAAATGAAATGCTCTTCAGAGTTTTGCTTTTGATTACTTGTTTTTGCTTTTGATGTGTGTGGGCTGTAGGTGTGTATCAAGGGACCTGTGTGTGTGTGTGTGTGTGTGTGTGTGTGTGTGTGTGTGTGTGTGTGTGTGTGTGTGTGTGTGTGTGTGTGTGTGTGTGTGTGTGTGTGTGTGTGTGTGTGTGTGTGTGTGTGTGTGTGTGTGTGTGTGTGTGTGTGTGTGTGTGCGTGCGTGCGTGCGTGTGTGTGTGCAGTCCCTGCAGAGGGAGCTTGGGGTTACGTTGTTGTTGTCGTCGTCTACAAGGAGGGATCACTCTGACGTCCACTTACTCCCTGTGGACACACACACACACCCACACACACACACATGCCAAAACACCCACCTTTCTATGAGAGTGAAAACCTCTCAGTGGACACATTGATGATTGACTGGCGCTGCTCGCTCATAGTGAAAGATAGTGGTATAACAAATAAAACCAGCTCCATAATAGGTATGTGGAATGAAATGAAGTCTTCATTTTAAAATACTATTCATATTCAAGACTAGTTGTCTAATGTGCATCGTACATTATTTCAAAATGACACCCTCTCCAATGACACAGATGTACAAGCAGTGGTCTTGCTGTAGCTTAAAACGTACCTTAGAGCTTAAAGAACATAACACAATTTATTCTCTTCTCCATTGTTATTTTTTGCTCCAATCTTTTAATAGTTATCCTTGAGATTCATCATTCAGTTGATAATAATTGCAGTTAGTACTGAAGATTGTCAGATGACTACTGCTGTGTTTACAAGGGAACATAACCAACAGTTGCCATGGCAAACTCAGCGGAAATATGCTGTTAATGAGGAGACATACTTGTATTAGAGAGCTAATAAGAAGAAAGTGTAATTTTAGCAAACTGCACATACTGGCAGAATTGGCAATTGGCAGCATATCTAGAGGCAATTTGCTTTACGGGACTCACACAGTGTACCTGGTGATATTGTCACATTAAAATTGCCTAGTGTCATTTTCACATGCACTTCAATATTATTCTGTTCCGTGGCTTTCGGTTCAATTTGAAGATGGAGTTTTCCAAAGCTTTGTCTTTTAAACTAGGGTCTCGCTCTCTCTCGCCACTGTCGCTCCCTGTTCAGTGACCCCTGTCTCTTTCATTCCTCATTTCATCCCCTCTTCCCTCTTCTCTCTCCTTCACCTCTGCCCCCCTCCCTCCCCCATCCCTTCATATCCACCCTAACCCTCTCAGGGGGAGGTGAGGCCTGTGCTGGCCCCAGGCCCAGGCCCATTAGCCCCAGCCTGGCAGCCATGTGCTCATCACCAAAGATCATTACACCCAACCAATGACACCGCTCTAATGCATCATTAATGATTGATTAACGAGCTGAGCTCAGCCCAAACAGACGCATTTGTACGGAAGAGCACCCTGTAATGGCTGTGCAAGGCTTGCATCTGCTATTTTTCACCATGTTTCTGTGTGTGTGTGTGTGCGCGCGTGCACGTGCGTGCACTCGAGAGTGGTGTGTTCGCGGAAAATAATCTCAGCTCCAACTCTTATCTCTCAAAGGTACAAATGGAATACGGGTAGCCTCTCACTACTCTCTCTGTGCCTCCTTGTTTGTGCTTTCTAGTTGTGCGAGTGTGTTAACATGTGTATATGTATGTGAGAGTGTATGTCTTAAATGTTACACACTGTGTCCTTTCTTAGCTTACTGTGTCCTCTCCCTCTGTGTGTTGTCTCCCAGGTTGAGTGAGGCTGCAGACTGCTCTGTGTGGCTGTGTAAGAGAAAGACAGAGGAGGTGACAGCAGGGTAGTGATGGCAGGGCGGGGGCGGCCTGCCCCTCTCCCTCTCCTTCTTCTCCTTCTGCTCCTGGTGGGAGTCCTTCCCTCGGGCCAGGGCTCCAGCTACCTCTCTGGCTATCGCGCGAGGTCTCGCCTGCAGAGGGACCGCCACATCCGCAACGTCCGACCCAACATCATCCTCATCCTCACTGATGATCAAGACATAGAACTGGGTAACACATTCGGTTCCTTCACTCTCTTTCACACACGCGTGCATCACTCGCCCATGCATCTCTGTCTGTGTGTTTTGTGTCCACGTCGAATGGATATGGATATTCTGTCCATGTGGAAGAGAAGTAAGAGAAGTCGACCTAATGCTGCCTCTTGGCACCATAACAACTGGCCCGCTCAAAGTCATGTGTTCCCTTGCCAACTTCACCATTGCTGGCATGAAATGAGGGCGGCCTATGGCATCCATTGTCTGGGTGCCAAACCCTGGCCATCTCCCTACCCGCTTAAGCCCTTTAACGGCGTATTGGACTGGAGTGGCTGCATAATGGCCTCGGTGACACCCTTTGTCCTCCTGTGATCGCTAGTGAGAAGACTACCATTGAAAAGCAGGAATTTATGGTCAAGCATCTGTTTCCCCAAACAATCGCCATCCGCCTGAAAGGCTTTTAGTACACATTAATTCAAATGGGTTACACTTCACCAAAAAGATTTATTCTTTCGCTTGCTTTCCCCCCTTCTTCTTTTCTTTTTCTCCCTCTCCATAACCACCTTCTATCACTCTTACCCCTCATTCCTTATATTTTGGCCATTCACTCTTTTCTCTTTTCCTCAATTTTTCATTCTCATTTTTTTTACCCATCCACTGCTTTATATCCCCCATGCCCTTTTCATTTCAATCCTTCTCCCTCAAATCTCTTACTCCTTTTGCTCTTTCCCCAACTTTCTTGGCACCCCCTTTCACCCCTCTAACCCTTCACGCTTCCCTCAAACATCCCTGCTCTCCTAGGCTCCATGCAGGCCATGAATAAGACTCGCCGTATCATGGAGAAGGGCGGCACACATTTTTCCAACGCCTTCTCCACCACGCCCATGTGCTGCCCGTCGCGCTCCTCCATCCTGACGGGGAAGTACGTTCACAACCACCACACCTACACCAACAATGAGAACTGCTCCTCGCCTTCATGGCAGGCCCACCACGAGCCGCACACCTTCGCCGTGCACCTTAACAACTCTGGCTACAGGACAGGTGAGCGTGGCGACTATGACCCATGGGCGTCAACATCACTTCAAGCAGCTATTTAAAGTGGATGTATTCACAGATGCATTGGAGCTTGAAGCCCAAACAAAAGCCTAAAACGTCTTTATTGTTTGTTCCTCCCTCAGCCTTTTTTGGAAAGTATCTGAATGAGTACAACGGCTCCTATGTGCCCCCTGGCTGGAGGGAATGGGTAGCACTGGTGAAGAATTCCCGCTTCTACAACTACACCCTCTGCAGGAACGGAGTCCGAGAGAAGCATGGCAGCGACTACCCCAAGGTCTTAACTTCTTAACCCATGAGGCCCCACGGTGACACAGGTGTCACAGGTGTCACACGTCCTTTAAATATTCTGGAAAATTCCGTATACAGCTTTATCCTTGATTTTAATTCATGAACTCATGAACGTTGTTGTCACTTAGGGACTTCATGAGTTAAAATCAAGGATAAAGCTGTATAAGGAATTTTCCAACATTTAAAGGACGTGTGACACCTGTGTCACCGTGGGTCTAACTGAAAAATATCCTACCTACTCTAACAGAATTTCTGGCATGAAAAAGTGAAAATAAAAAAACAAAGTGAAAAAAAACTGAAAAGGAATATTATTTGGGTTCATTTGAAGGCTGTATTTACTGTACTTTGGAAATATCGAGTTATTAACATGAAGTAACCATGTTGTATCCCCAAATTTCCATGTGTTAAACAGAAATAAAATCCATCCTTGGTCGTGCTGCTAAAAGGATATTTCAGTGGCCTGATGGAAAGTGTGTGCTTACTCCACAGGACTACCTGACGGACATCATCACCAACGACAGCATCAACTACTTCCGTATGTCCAAGAGAATATACCCCCACCGTCCTGTCATGATGGTCCTGAGCCACGCAGCCCCCCACGGTCCAGAGGACTCAGCCCCGCAGTACAGCGCTGCCTTCCCCAACGCCTCGCAGCACATGTAAGGACATGAGCAGGTTTCTAAACCACTGAACCAAAGGATTTAGCAGGCTGTGTACTTGCAGGTTGTTACAGGTCTCTCTTTAAAGTGAGATATTCTACTATAATGAGACTAATCTGGGTAAATAAAGGTTAGATGAAATACTGGACTTGCATGGCTGACTACCCATCCACTGTATTTGAGCTGTATTAGGAAAGAACATTTATTGTTGTTTATCTGGAACAAGGTTGATAAATGCAAGGGTAAATCTTACATTTATGCACCCAGAGCTTTTTGCTTGCATATGAGTCATCCACACATTCACACTCAATTCCATTTGACCCAGAATGACATGAATTCCATAACTGCAAAGCTATCTTGTTATCTGCCTCTGCCTGTTATGTGCTGTGGGCTGCACAGCTGTCTGCATGTGCTCTAGTTTATTTGGCCTGTGCTGTTCACATTAGTTTTACCACAATAATGAGCTCTATTAATTTGTACCATTTTGTCAAGCATGCTTAAAGAGAGGCATTAATAATGCCAGGCATGTATAGGTAATGAATACAGACACACACACACACACACACACACACACACACACACACACACACACAGACAGCATACCAGTCTTTCTCGTCTCGCTGACCCTCCATGCACCTGACTGTCTGCCTAGTGCTGCCTAATGGCAGCTCTCCTGTTGGCCTCTAGAGACAGATCCAAGAGGACAGTAATGAGCCAGCAGTTTCTGTACCCCAACAACCCCTCACTCCCCCATTCCATCTAATCCCACCAGCATCATTAACCTAAGCCGCACAGGCTTTATAGGCAGAATATTCTGGAAAGATTCAGCACCAGTGTCTTTGTAGTAACTTTTAATTGCTCTTCCTCCATAAATTTGTTCTCCCTGGGGTGTTTTTTTTTGATAAGGCCTTCTTGGGCCCTTATCAAACCCCCTTATCAACCATGTGGAGAGAGAGGCGGTAAATGTCCTGCTCTCCTCTGGTGGTGAACTGAAGAGTTCCCTCTGTGAGACATTAGCATTTCTTAAAATCGATCCACTTTAAACGTTCAATTTTTTCGCGTCTAAGATTGCATTAGATATTTAGCAGTGTTTATTTTGAAATAATTAAGGCTCCATATTGCCTGGAGTTAGATATTGATCAAACCGCCTTCACTGAGTACAGGCCTATTGATTGCAGTGCTTTGTATTTTATATGGTTTATGTAACCTCCAGTTCAGCATTACATAAACAGCTTTCTGGCTGCTTAGGAAAGGAACGGGTCGGAGACATCTGCAGAAACAGGCAGAGGTTATTGCTGTGTATGCACATTGTAATTGCACAATAAGTCCACACATTGGTACATGTTCTATAATCCAGTTTCCAGTGGAATAAACAACTGAAAGCAAATGCATGCAGAATACTATAAGGCACTGATACAATGGAATGAGATTTCTGCTTTGATATGGTCTCCTTTCAGATGTAAATGGTGGGACATACAAACTAAATGGTGCCTACTCCACATCAGACTTCCTCGTGGCTTGGTGTTAGATTCACTCACTTTTTCTATTCCTCTTTCAGAACTCCCAGCTACAACTACGCCCCTAACCAAGACAAGCACTGGATCCTGCGGTACACGGGCCCTATGAAGCCTGTCCACATGCAGTTCACTAACATGCTGCAGCGCAGGAGGATGCAGACCCTGCTGTCTGTGGATGACAGTGTGGAGAAGGTGGGTGGACAGACAGACAGACAGATGCTTAAACACACACAGACATACACACATTTAAACACAGCAAAATACACACGCTTACGCACATACACAGACAGACACACACGCACACTGTCTGACAGTCCCGAGTCCTGAGAGATCTGTGCTCATTCTGACTGTGATTGTTTAATGCATTCACTGACACACTTGGTAAATGGTTCACCCCTATTCTTTAAAACTGGCACAGGAAACTTTTACAGGGAGACTACAAACATGAAGTGCAACTTTTAACAGGATTGCGACTGTTAAAAAAGTGAACTGTTATCCTCTTTAGGTGTATAACATGTTGGTGGAGACAGGTGAACTGGACAACACCTACCTCATCTATACCTCGGACCATGGCTACCATATTGGCCAGTTTGGTCTTGTTAAGGGCAAATCAATGCCTTACGAGTTTGACATACGTGTGCCCTTCTACATACGAGGACCCAGTGTGGAGCCAGGGGCCATGTGAGTGACTCATATTTTGACATTGCTATGAAACATCATGATTATTGACTTCATTGATTTTATGATCATGTTGTTACCCAGTTGTATTGATTATGATACTTGACTCTTGTCACCCTGCAGTAACCCTCATGTAGTGTTGAACATAGACTTGGCACCCACTATGCTGGACATGGCCGGTGCTGACATCCCCTCAGACATGGATGGCAAGTCCATCCTCAAGTTGTTGGACACAGACAAGCCAGTCAACAGGTGAACACACACATCTATTACTTGCATCTTGACATTCAACAGGCAATCCAAGATTGACATTTACAAGATTGCAGATATGGGTCTGAGTCCCAAATATCATGAGCTTAGTCTTAGATGCAGCTTTACTAAATCCCTCTGTTCTTAGTATTGTCTTAGGCAAAGTGGAAACTCCAATCCAAATGCAAATATATCTTTCTTTCACTTTCTTCAGTACAAGGGTGACATTTGAAAATGCGGCACATGTTTGTTCAGTCCAAATATCACAGCCTGTTCTGACAGGATTTTTTTCTCTTTTGCTCATTTTTCAGGTTCCAGTTGAACAGGAAGGGCAAAACATGGAGGGATTCTTTCCTGGTGGAGCGAGGGTATGGTTTATTGATTGACCTTTTTCAGAATACATTTTCATTTGAAGTATTGTCACCATGTGACATCAGACTCCCTGTAGTTAGTTGGTTTCATGTGTGCCCTCTCTTGTTCACACAGGAAGCCTCTGCATAAGAGAACTGATGGGAAGGAAGTGGCCCAGGAGGAGAACTTCCTGCCTAAATACCAACGGGTCAAGGACCTGTGTCAGAAGGCAGAGTACCAGACCCCCTGCCAACAGCCAGGACAGGTACCTGTCTTGGAGGAGTAAAGGAGAGGATATTGAAGTCACGGAGTATGGCATGGAGTGTAACACATGCACCGTGAACATTTTCAATCTGGTTGACATTTTCAGTGGGTATGAAATGCAATTGTCCAGTCATTGTACTCCTATGGCTGCCTTAGACATCAAAGTCCCTTTCTTACTCCCTAGAAGGGAACACACACACACAGACACACACACACACACACACACACACACACACACACACCTACTCACAGAAATAGTAGGGTTCTTCAAGGGTTCTTTAGTTAGGGTTGTGATTCTATGTAGACTCAACTTATTTGTTAGAATAAAAAACTAGACTATCTGAATAAAAGACTCAATGTAAGTTCTGAAAAGTTCTTTCAATACTGCTGATCTGGAGCATTTCAGTGTAGAGAACCATCTTCTGCTGCTGTGTGGAACGCTTGCTCATCTCTCCCTCTACCTTCTTATAGAAGTGGCAGTGCGTGGAGGACCCGACTGGCAAGCTGAGGCTGTATAAGTGTAAGGGCATGGCCAGTCTCTATGCCCCACGTATGCAGGCTCTGATGGCCAGCGGGGGCTCCCAGCTCTACGGCAGCACCTCCAACTCTGACAGCTGTGACTGCAGCCCCCTGGGCTTCACAACCACAGTCCTGAAGAGGAAGAGACTGTTCACCAAGAAGAGTAAGCTGCTCTGTCAGTCACATGAACCAGTGCTCCAGTAGTTATTAATAGAGACTGATTTTGTTCAGAAAGACACTTGTGCTTTACTTTGAAATGTCCTTGCAGTACAAAGTCTTCCCAAACAGGCCCATTAATCTCAGGCTAAAATAACCAGCTTTTGAAGTATTCATGAGAGGAGGAGGAGGATGTGTCTGTGCTGCCACCAAGTGGTAGACTTTAGAACACACACTTGTGCTTCAATCATCTTAAATGAGTCAAGCTTGAAAATAGCAAAAATGAAAACTTGGTAGGGATTTATGGGATATGATACCAATTGCATGAAATATAGATTATATTTCCTAGGAGCATCGGTAGCTTTCTGTTTTATGCAGGTCCTTTCTCGCTTACATCAACACCGCAGTATCAAAAACAGATCTTTCTCTCTCGTCCCATGCAGAGATGAAGTCTAGTAAGACCGTGTCTAGGAACCGCTGGGCCCGCTCAGTACCATTTGAGCTGGATGGAGACCTGTTTGCTGTGGACCTGGAGGAGGGCTACCAGCCCGTGGGCTCCAGGAACAGCAGCTTGGCCAGAGACAGGAAGACAGGAGCAGGGAACGGAGAGGAGGACGACGAAGAGTTCAGCGGCATGGGAGTCACAGCCAGTCCCACCACCAGCAACAGACTCACACCACCTGCCTCTCTTAAAGTCACTTACAGGTAGGTGTGTGTGTGTGTCACCGTGCTTGCATGCATGTGTGTGACTGTGTATCTGTGTGTGTACAGTTGTGAGAAAAAGCTTGTGATAAGCTTATGAACCCTTAGGAATTGAAAAGGGTTCTATTTTTTGTATGAGAATATATCAGTGTCTGTGAGTATATAACTGTGTGTGTGTGTGTGTGTGTGTGTGTGTGTGTGTGTGTGTGTGTGTGTGTGTGTGTGTGTGTGTGTGTGTGTGTGTGTGTGTGTGTGTGTTGATGTCACGGTGCTGATATTGTGTGTTTGTGTTCCCTGCAGGTGCTCCATTCTTATGAATGACACAGTAAAGTGTGACGGAGGCCTCTATCAATCTCTTCAAGCATGGAAAGACCACAAACTGCACATTGAGCATGAGGTACTACCCCACTCTCTTCCTTGACAAAACAACAGTTAATCCTCTGGTTCACAACATCTATTACATGGGTTGTCAATAGCTTGTGGTGTTTAACTCAACCTTGTATGGCTGTGTGATTGTTTGCGCTGTGATTAGATTGAAACCCTGCAGACCAAAATAAAGAACCTGCGCGAGGTCAAAGGTCACCTGAAGAAAGTGCGGCCTGAGGAGTGCCAGTGTAACACTCCCAGGTGAGAATTCAATACCGCCACCAGCTTAGTGATCCAACTATCTACCTGACAGTCGACAATTACACATTGTGTCTCCTGTCTTTTTAGTCTCCTCAAGGACAAAGAGGCTCTCAGGCTCAACGCAGGACGCATCCACTCACTCAGGTAAAAATGAAGCAAGGTCATGTGCTGCAGACCTGTTTGATTGTGAAAGGAATAATGACGTTCCCCCTCTCATTCCCTTTTCTTTCTCCTCGTTGATTTGTTCTCATCAGAATGCCGTCCAAGCAGAAGAAGCAGTGGCTGATGAAGGAGCAGAAGCGCAGAAAGAAACTCCGTAAACTCCTGAAGAGGCTCCGAAACAACGACACCTGCAGCATGCCAGGCCTCACATGCTTCACCCATGACAACCAGCACTGGCAGACCGCCCCCTTCTGGACCAGTGAGAAATTACACATAGTTGTGGAAAGTGAAGAGAAGAAAGTTGCAGTGGAATATTTTTTGGTTTCTGAACACATATGATGAAAATATAATTTTGGAACAATATTGTAATTGCTCTTGTTTTCCTCTCTTTCCCCTCCCTTTCCTTTCCCGCCCAATCTTTCCCCCGCCTCGTCAGTGGGTCCGTTCTGTGCATGCACCAGTGCCAACAACAACACCTACTGGTGCCTCAGGACCATCAATGACACACACAATTTCCTGTTCTGCGAATTTGCTACTGGTTTCCTGGAATATTTTGACCTCAACACTGACCCATACCAGGTATTTATCATTTGTACAGACACACTGACACAATGCCAGATTTTCCAATAACTTTATAAAATGATCCCACAACATGATTCATATCGCATTCCTGTAATTTTCAGCACAGGGGGTACAGACTTTCCTGTTGAGTTTCCAAAGTAAATCTGCTTTATTGTCATTTTTGGCAAAGCCGCTGCTAACATTTTGTCCTCATTGTGCCTATAGCTGATAAATGCTGTCAGCACACTGGACCGCAATGCTCTGAATTCAATGCATCAACAGCTCATGGACTTACGGAGCTGCAAGGGACATAAGCAGTGTAACCCCGAGAAGGGTGAGTCAGAAAGCTCAAAGGCATGATTGATTATAGTGTCTCTAATTTCAGACTGAAACTAATATTACTTCTCCTTCTTTTCAGGAGGAAAAGAGCGAAACTACTTCAGTGAATACAGGTATTCTCATCCCCCTCTTGTCCATGGCTGATTACTTTTACAAACACCACAGATGGAATTCATGTTACAACCCTAACTCCGAGAGGTTGCAGCCTCCCTAGGGTGTCTTCGGTTATGTTTCTGCTTACTGCGAGTCATTTGGGGAGCCGAGGAAATAAAACATAGTGATGTTGTGGTGAAATTGAACTTCTTCAACGTTTGTACAAACTGCCATGGTTTCCTAAAAGCCTGTTAAGCATGCGGAAGCCAATGGGGCTAAAATGCAAGCCTGCTTTCAGCTTCCGCTGTTCCCTTTTTTGTAATGAAGTCTAATTGCTTGTCTCTGCTGTGTGTGTGTGTGTGTGTTTTTGTGTGCACAACTCTGTGTGCATCTGTATATATGTGTGTGTGTGTACGCGCGTGTGTCTATGTGTATATATCTGTGCGTGTGTGTCTCCATGCACGTGCATTTGCCCTGCACGTGTATACGTGCTGTGCATGCTTCAGGCCAGTTCATCGTCGAAAGAGGCCAAAAGTGAAGAAGCCCTCCTCCAAATCGCTGTGAGTTTGTCATAACCCATCTGTTCCTTTGTATTCAGCCAAGCTCTCTTATCTCCATCCAGATTTCTTTGCTTGGTCAGATGACCCAGCAGCATGCTCCCTGAGGACCTCTCTCGCTCCTATTTTCGTTCTGTGCTCTTCTACTTAACTCTTATTTACCTGCATTGCAATGTTGCACCCTCCCTTTTTTCATTCACCCACAAGTCAAACTCACTAATGCAATGCAGATGAGCTGTTGTCTCATCATGTTGTGTTCTCAGTCCTGTTATTGTCATCACTCTTCTCTTTCTTTTCTTTACTTTTCCTCGCAGTGTTACTAGGAACAGACCACAACTGGAGCCACAGTTTCCAGTGAATGCCTAAGGCAACAAATTTAACTGAAAATATTTGTTTCATCTGTACAGAGGGCAGATTTGGGAAGGGTGGGTTGGTTAACCACCTGTATCCCACAACCCACCACATGGGGTTCCTCCAGCAGAGGAAGGAGAAGGAGGAGTGTAGGAGAACCCAAGGACCTTGACCACACTTCGCTGGAACGTAACCTGAGATACTACTCTACTGTATTATGGGTTTTGTTTTTGCTGGTCCCAGACCCACTGCTGGTGTTCTGATCATCATCATCACCCAAGCAGAGGAAATGCTGAGATCAGCAGGAAACTCCAATGACTCTCCAAGTCTCCATTTCTTCCTTGCACACATTTCAAACATGCTCAAATCTTCCAGCTCTCAGGACCCTCAACACCCAATAGGATTGCTGTGTTTAAAGTGGGGTGACTTGGTGTCCACAACACAGAGACTCGGTCTTGCTGTACTGCTTGTAGATAATATATATCAGCTTTAATCAGCTTTCTTTCATGTCACGTGGGACTAAGTGGAAACAGAAGCACCAATAAATATGAGGAGTATTACATGTCGACTCCGCTGCTACACACTGATGTTATGGGTATCATGGCTTGCCTCGTTATGACTTTGTGGCACACATTGATTAGCTAAATCATTAGAGCTTTGGCATACGATTGCTGACAGTAACACTGAGTCATTTTCTGACGGTACACCAACGTGTCTGTGCGCATGTAAAGTGGTCTGGACTTCATGATGGTGAGCGGTAATGGACTCTTGCCATAATCTGTTGTATTATAGTTCATCTTAATGTTGATGAATGTCCTTGACGCGGCATCATAACCTCCTCAAAGCTGAGAGAGGTGAGGTGACTAGATTTTGCCTGCCTTGAACCTGTTACGATGCCATGTCAGCCACACCTTGAACAGGTCTACCACTACCAACCACTATCCCACAATGGTACAATCCAGACCTCTGAATATTTTCCCCCTGGCAGAATGCTTCATTAGTGGGTGCCGTTTTACTCCTTTGTATTTTCAATACCACACTGTAGAAGTATCCAAATAGTTTGTTCAGCTTGCTATACATGGTGCTATATGATAACAATACAGAAATAAAAACTTGCTGTACAGTACAGTACGTATTTGAATGTATGTTGTGCAATTAATATAAATGTTTACAATATTTTTTATAATACTGAAGAGGCAGACCTCTGTTGTATGATATGAGTTGACAAAAATGACCTTTTAGGTAGAAGTGTAGCTTGAGAAATGTCATTGCCCTCAATTTGTATGTTTGTCCTTTCCTTATTTAGAAACGTTTGATAAAAAGGTGTTTTGGCTTGAGTATAAAAGCTTCTTTACATTGGAAAAGCACTTAAAAGGTTCACTGTGAAAAGATAGACCCCCGTACAATGAATGCCAGAGAGGAACACAATAATGTAATACTTCTTAATGTGAATTTTAACTACTTGCCTTTGTTAGCTTCTTTGATTTTTTTTTTTAGCAAATATTTCCATAGACTTGAGTGCTGATAGTAATTGTGAATAAAGTGTTGTTTGACCATAAAACGGACGTTACTGTTGTTTGAATGTGAGTGATGGTTTACTTGTATTCCAGCAGGTGTCTCTGTCTGCTTTCACACAGGCTACCACCCACTTAACTTACTTACACTAATGCAAAATTGTTGTACTTATCAAACGGATCGATCTGGCCCTCACTTATGATTGGCTGAGTCACTATCCAAGCCGTTGTAAAATACCTGATGAACACGCGCCTGTAACGGCAGTACAGTTAAATATTAATGCGCTAACCGAAAACCACTCATACCGGTAATTATGTGCCACTTAACCACGTTGTTTAGATGTTGCTGAAGAACTATATTGCTTGGCGGAAGAATACAATATCATAGTAATATTTGATTATTACCATGATATTGTAGATTGAATATTTATTTAACATCCTTTCTTTTTAATGTTGTGTAACCGTCGTTTTGTCAAAGCAATACATAATGCTCTAGCATATATGTAGTTCCTTTCATTCACTGAAGCATGAACGTCTGTCTGGGTATGGCACTAACTTTGGTGAGTCCACTTGTACACTCAAAGTAAAAAATCCGTTGGAAAAGGTGAGCCGAGGAGCATTCAGGACCTTGTCTAACAATTATTCGTACTGTAGCTCGAGTGAATCCCAAAAATGAATTCGCAGTGGGTTTAATGAATCGACGCCCCTGCACCGAAAAGCTTTATTTGGGCCTACACAGCCGAGAAGTGTGAAACCAGAGCGGCTTTCCCCTTCAGCAAGAGCAGCAGGGGGAGTCGTGGGGGTTTAAGGGTGGGGGCGCAGACTAGCGGGTGACCCCCCATCCCAACCCGTGACTCACGCGCAGAGGCGGAGACTCCCCGTGTCGGATTCGCCGCCGGAGGACCGTCCGTACTCGCTACTCGGTCTGCGCTGAGAAAACTAATCCCATCCCGACACAAGCAACTTCAAAAACACTTTTCTCCCGTTATTTACGCTTTGAGGACGATGTGAAGAAAATGGCCGCGACAAGGTAAGCGAGGTTTCGTGTCCGTTTCACGCCGATAAAAACCTGACCGGAGAAAGTTTATTACAGTTTACTTGCTTCGCTATTATCCCGCCGTCCCGACAGCAGTTTGGGATACCGTGGAGAACAAGACGGCGCCACTCAATGGATAGTTGCATTATTTCAATATATACAAGCAGTTTTCAAGTTTATAGGCAGTGTAAACAACTGAAGTGTTTGTTTGTCAGGTTATGAAATCAAATACAGGACTGAGAAAATCCAGGAATGTGAAGAAAGTAAAGTGTCATAGACTTCCCCTGCTTTATCGGTGTAGTTTAAATTCAAATGTCATTTTGCTAGTGGTTTTGCAAATACATATTATTTTCAATTCTAAAGGTTATACACTATTTTGTGGCTGGCTAGCACATGGCAACTGCGGGAGACGTTTGGCACACAGGTTTCCTCTCACGTTGGAAGTCTGTCGTTTTTTTTTAATTAACTATATGAGGGAAAGGTTTAGCTTGCTTTCTTGGTTTTTCCTGCAACCGCCAGCTTCCTCTTTTGATTCTCCCTAAACCGGTCCACAAATTGGCCCAGCTAGCTCTTTGCTGTGGTTAAGAGCCCAATAACTGAAACGGAAGACAAATGTCCCGCAGCCCATTTGTTGCACCCCTTTTGACTGGTGGAAGGTGACTGGGGGCCCTTTGCTGTACTGGTTTGATCACCACATGTTGCTATTCTCCAGCATCTGGCTCGGGCTGCAGATGTGCCTTGCATTAAAAACTTTGTTTAGCTTTCATCAGTTGCTTTAGACAGATGGTTTGCTTGTATTCACACTCTATTTAAAGCTACCCCAGGCTACTGCTAGGATTCGCTTCTATTTTCAACCTCAGCAGTTTTGGCATAATACACGTAATTCATATAGCAGTGGCTGGCTCAAACCTCTCGTGGTGGTGGCTGTGAGTTTGTGCAGTTCAGGTTCGAGGAGCCGTAATGGCTGAAATTGAAGTTTCCAGAGTCTTTTGATGTCTTGCATTCCTCCTCTGGCGGGACCTTTAGTTGTATAATGAGTCATGTGGAAGGTCTGAGAAGCAAACTGTGTCGGTGGTCATCTATATAGCCTGAAGATGACATGACATACCAGTCTGAGTCCCTGTTCGCAGGAGTCTCCTACCTCTCCCTGCCCAGCTGGTGCCACTATCTAACGAGGTGCTGGTAGCATCTGCTTGGGTTTGTCTTTCTGCAGACGCGTTCACTTCTCTGTCTCTGTAACACGACATGGCAGCATACACCTACTTTGGTCCTGTTTCATTAATTGGCCTTCCTTAGCTTCTCTTAAATTTGGCCGGGATGTCAGTGTGAGCCAAGGAGCACTACAATAGGACGTTGTCTCACTGTTTAGTCTGCTGGCTCACAATAGCAGGCAGACAAAAGAGAACAAAACCCTGCATTCCCCTAGCAAGGTTACCCTGATTTAAAGTTGGGCCTTTTGACGATGACAATGCTAAGGCAGGACGTCCATCCTACAATGGCTTTGAAGAGAGATCTGTTTGATTGGCCCATTGAGAGGAAGCGTGATTTTGAACCTTGTGCTCCGGTGCCAGTTGCTCGTTTTGGGTTGAGACGTGTCAAAACAACTTCAAATCCTGTTTTCCACATTTCCTCCCCTTCTTTTCTGCTTTTTTTTTTTTTTTATTGTAATCCCGGTCACATCCCTGAAGATCAATGTTCTCAACTCTGTGTACACTCTTTTCATCCAACTGGGATTCTCTAAGACCCTCCACAAAGACGACGCATCGAGGTTGAGGTGATTTGCCCAACCACATTTATCTATTCTTGCACAACCGCTGACATTTTGAACCCCTCTTCTGTGGGGATAAAGGGCTGGCTTAACTTCCTGACACACACTTTGGTATAATGTGATGTTAAGTGTTGTGATCGCTGCTCTCTATCATTATAGAGGATCACATGTGGGTTCGGTCACACCTTTCCACCACATTTCATACACAAGGGAACTCAGTGTTCTTTAGATAAAAACAATAAAAAAAACACAAAAGTGCAAACATGCCATTGAAATACATATCACACGCAGAAAACCCTTCCCCACAGAAAGTGCGCCCACACACACACACACACACACACTAACACACACATACACTCAAATACACAGGGATGAAACCTTCAGAGATAATAATATTAATCCTTCTCTACACCGTGGACCTCCAGCATTGGCCCTTGGGGTCATTATCCGCCCCTTCAATCCCGGACAGCTTTAACATCTTCACCAGACTGCTCTGCACTTCTAATCCCGGAGGACCTGCCGTCAGCAGCCTCACTTCCTCCAGGGGACAATCCGGACGTTTCTTTCCTGTGTGGCTCCTTGGCCACCCACTGACCCCCCTCTCACCCTGTAACTCTGCTCTGGGATTAGACTCTGGCCTCGTTTGTCATGTCAGCAGGGGAGACTTGGGGGCGTGGTGTGGCCCAACTTCAAAATGAAGTTACAAACCACTACCGGTGATAGCCGCACAGGTCAGAATCTAATGGAGAGCTAATGTTTTTTTTAGACAGCAAGCAAATGGCAGAGGTTGAAGCAGCTTTTTTAAAAGGCGCTGCAGAAAATGTCTTCATTTGTTACATGTTTGATCCATCTGACAAGATGAAGTTTGGACAATGAATGTTGGTGTCTATTAAGCACAATTACATTTAATCGGTTCATTTGTTTCTCTTGTTTGGACAAGTGACCCCTTTGTTCCCCGGCTCTGACAGCTGGTGTCCTGGGCAGAGAGGCTGGCCTGTTTGTGGTAAACACCCTGATCCCTGCCCTCGGCCTCTCCTGCACATGTTCGCTCTCGTCCACATTCTTATTTGACCTGAAAAGTTCCCCTAAGTGGGGAAAGGGGAGGATTTTAGGAAGGACAGGCGCTGCTGTTGGTCAGGCTTGTGCATATAAAGGGGGATCTATTGACCCCCTTGCTGCCTTGTGTCTCAGACAGACACAGACTGTTCCACGAGGCAGGGAGGAAGTTCCCAGAATTACTGCTGAAGGCTGCTGCATTAGTGGGAGGAAGAGCAGGATGGCGGGACAAGACAATACGCTCCATACAGAAATCACAGAGCGCTGCTTCTCTGTGGAGAGTTTGTAGGCGGCGTGCAGAGAAGGTATCTGAAGCAGCCATTCAAGACTGCCAACACAAAAATGTTCTCCTGGAACCAGTGGCGAGGTAGGCCCTCTTATCTCACACCTCATGAAGAATCAGTTTGTTGCAGCGAGGGCAAACATCTTGGCAGGGAGAGGGAACAAATTCGCTCGGGCCATATAAAATCGGTAGTTGGAAAGCAGCATGGGAAAGACTGGTCTTGCTGAAGGTAGTGGAACGACCTTGTGAGAGCCAGTCTAATCCAGTGCCAAGAGAGGGGGAAACTGTCTCCAGTTCTGGATTAGGGCAGCTGTTGAAGGAGGTCACCCCAGGCCTCGTATACTTGTCCCAAGCTCCTCCCCGTTGGGGCTCCGATTGGCTGGGCGCCCCAGTGGGACGGAGACAGAGAGAGTTCTCGTTGAATGAAGTCTGCCTGGTGATCTGACAATAGTACGCATTGTCCTGGGCCATCACAGGCATTAGAAAAGGGGTGCACTCCACAGGCTTTGTAATGCATATGATTTTGAGTCATCACAGGGCATGCTTGTCAGCTAGGTAACCTTTTTTTCCTCTTCCCAGAGACCCCAAAGGCTTACGTAAAACAAGACACCGCTGTTGACTTGTGGCATGGGGGGATATTTTTCGGACCTCATTGTAATGGGTCAGTGTGTTAATGTGCCTGTTTTTCACAGGGAGGCAGGGGGAGGGCACACTGCTGAGGACAACTGACAACTGGGCATTGTGCAGAAAGTTGTGTAAAGTCAACTTTGCATATTGTGCTGGAGATTTGTGTAAAAATAGACCCCATCTCCAGTTGTGGCAGAATATATAGCTTACAGAGCCAAACCGGACCATCTGGTTCTCGGAGGATCTCGCTTCAGTGACTCAGAACCGCCAATCACACAGGTAACACTAGACAAGACACAAGACTTCTTCATCGGACGAGTGTTGACTCATGCTTAGGGATTGCTGACATTTCTTTGTAATAAGGTAAACGCTGTAGAAAGTTTGACTTTCTTTGGCGGGAAATTAAATGGTGATGACAAAGATGTGTAATGTGGTGTGAGACACTTCACTCCTCTATACCTGTGCGCTATCAAACCTCACAGCACTCAAGTCATTTGTCACATGTCTGTTCTTTATTGAGCAGTAAAAGTGAAAATGTAACTTTGCCTTTGCATCATTCAGAACACAGCATGGGACTGGAGTGAAAAAAACAGTTTTGTAAAGTAATAACAAAACTGTCACACCCGTCATCAACAGCTTGTTAACGTCTTGTCCCTGCACACTGGCTGCGTAGTCCCAGGCCTTATGGAGGTGAAGCAGGCGACAGAGTGAGATCAGGACTCTCCCCCTCTGTTCTTCTTTATCCTCTCGCCCTGGCCTTGTTCTCTCTGCCAGGCATGTGGCTTCCCAACTGTTTGGTCTTAAAGCGCTTTACCTCTCTTCGCCTCCTTGGCAACCTGCCTCTCCTATGCCTTGCTTGGCTCACATGAGGCCCGGCTCTATCATGCCTGACGTGTCCCGTCGTGAAAAACGACCCCTGCGCCCGTTTGCCAATGTCAGCAGAGGACGAGTGGGAAATGGACACCAACAACTGCTGCTGAGTGGTGAGAGAGGGGAGAGGGGAAGAAGAGGGGTAGGGAGTAAAGATGTAAACCTGTTCAAAGAAGTGAACAGCACTGCGGTGAGATTTTAAAAGTCCCACTGATAGCAGGACTGATCTTTAAAGTTCTGTCGTCTGTCATCATAACAGTCTCATGGGGTAGGGAGGAACATATTTTCACACTCTTTTGATTATATAAACTTCATGGGCAGTTTGCAGCATGGGTACCATCATGCCTAAAGGCAGTGCAAGTCCCCCCATACACACACACACAGCATTACAGTAGAGTCAATGAGATGGCAAACAAGCCTGTTGAAATTCTAACCAGCACTAGCAGTCTAAACGAGACAGGCGCTATATGCAGGTTTAACCCATAAGGACCCACGGTGACACAGGTGTCACAGGTGTCACACGTCCTTTAAATATTCTGGAAAATTCCTTATACAGCTTTATCCTTGATTTTAACTCATGAAGTCATGAACGTTGTTGTCACTTAGGGACTTCATGAGTTAAAATCAAAGGAATTAAAGGACGTGTGACACCTGTGTCACCGTGGGTCCTTATGGGTTAAGACACATTGTTGTGAAGTCAGAGAGCGAGATAGCAAGCGTACGACGTCCTAACCCCTAGCGTTAACTTTATGTGCGTTGCTGCTGTGGGGATGAATGCCAAGCCGCCTCTCGGAAGTCCATTACCCCGTAACAGAGTCAGCAGTCCTTATGCTGGTGTGTTTGTTGTTAAATCATACACAACACGGAGGCACACACACACACACACACACAGAAACCAATTGTGCTCTGGGTTTTCGCGACCCCTGACCCCGGTGGAACGGCAGGAACGGGAGGTGTCAAACAAAAGGCCTAAAGAATGTGTCCATGACAGGTGCTGGGCTTTTTTCTGTCATCTGAAACATGTGCACTCTCCCCTCCACCTCCGATTGTTCTGGACGGCCTGGGTGGGGTGTGGGAGCCTGCTAGTCCACCCTGCACAATGGCAACCCACATGCACCTCGTCGCAGCCCTGTTTCAAACGGAAACAGCATTTGGTTCAGCGTAGGCCGGCGGGTGACAAACATGTGCCTTTGGAAACATGGCAACGCGAGTAGATAATTTTGAGATTATCTACACAACTGTAAATGAACCGAGCTCCGTAAAAAACCAGCAAGCAAACATCCTCACTGCAGCACTGTATGTATGTATTTATGTAACCCAAAATAGGAAAAGAAAACAATATTGCAAACAGAAATGCAAGCGTGTCTTTTGAGTACGTGAATGGAAGTGGAAAGTGGAACCAAATATTGTTTTCCCTGAGTCTTATTGAGCGTGCCTCTCCATTCATTCCAGTGCAGCCGTTTCTTTTCAGCGCCGCGGAGCCGCCGATGGTGTTACACATGCCGGAGCTGTTGCCCCGTTCCACTCCAGTGAAGGGGGACGGTGGCCACAGCGCTCGTCGTGCCAGGTTTATGGTTACGCTCTGAGTTAGTCACCGCTACTGCAACTACTGCCAGGACGCTCGGTAGTGTCGGTTCATGTCCCCGCTCTTGTTTTACAATATTTAGATAAGCAGGTTGCCTAGCAGCCTTGTTGAGCAGACTTTGTACATGGTTTATACATAATCAAACATAAGTCCGCCTTCACGGCGTGCATCATACTGAGGTACAGGCCTCTGCTTGCTCGGGTGGGTGAAACAATTAACAGTGTTTCTGGGCGTAGCGCAGGTTCGGGGGTGTTTACTGTGTCCACATTTTTAATAGAGTTTTGTAACCTGTGCTGTAAGGTGAGTATAAATACCTTTCTCTTTTCTCAGCAGGTGACTTTTATTTTTAAAGCCAGTCTCTACGGAGAAAGGATGTTTTATGAAATAGCAGGTCTGTAAATATACTGGCCGGGGCGGACCTTGGCACTTGTTGCTGTGGCTGGCGAACAGAGCGCTAAGGTTTCCCAGATGAATGGCAGGCCCTGTGTGAAGCAGCAGCCCGCCCGGGTCCACCAGGGACAGTCACAGGCCACAGAGGCCGACTCAGAATAGTCTGTTGTTAGGAGAGGTTAGAGGTTACTTTACGACAGTACTAAATGGTGAATGGGAGCTTAACTGGCTCACTGGTGCCTATTGTCTCGCCTTAACAAATTTGGGGACAAATGAACGCAATAATGCCCCCATTTGGCTCGATTTCTGAAGGCGCCCTATCTGCCCATCAGAAATGCCACAGTGCCATGGGAGCGTTAAACTGCACTTCAGCCATTACTGGATTATCTGATAAAACGCTGCTGCTCTTGTCCGGGCAAAAAGCGAATCTACTCAAATCTGTTTTTTTTTCTGTGTGTAGTTTATCTTTCTGATGGAATCAACAACCACGCTGGTGTTTTGAGCTTTATTGAAACCCAAAGCTGAACAATGACACAAGGCTCTATTTCGAGACAACGTATTGTCCAGTGCTCTATGTTTTCCACTGCTGGGAAAAGTGCCACTTACACTTTGGGGTTGGCTCCGAACAATGGAGCAGATTCCATAAGCTCTCTTCTGTTGTTTCCCTCGCTCTGGGAAACCGCTCTCAGATCTGCAGTTATTTTTGGAGCTGACTGTAAATTGTAGATGATGGATAGAAGAGTTTCTTCTTCGCGAGGAGACCTCTGGCACACTGGGACTGAGAGAGACAGGATGGTTAAGAGGCTGTGTTTGTATGTGTGTGTGTACGTGCATGTGTCAGCTTTGGCCTCTTGGGCTCGGTGCAAAGCTCAGTTTGCGTGCTGTTTGCAGAGGTGTCTGTTTTTATAACTGTTTGACAAACTTTATTTTTAGTCACTCTGGAATAACCATAGGCTGCTGAAATGTCTCCTTGACCCAAATGGGAGACAAAGACCCTGAATGTTATCACTTCAGGGGAATAAGATTGAAACACCATTGTTAAACGGACAAAACAAAGCCACTGGATTTTATACATAAACTGTGACTAGAATTGCAACATTTTTGAAAAGTTAAAGTTTGGTTTGGGAATTTTTGACACTTTTGTGAAATTGAACCCCTGAACCCCTGCTGTATTGAGTTCAATGAAACAATTATGGTTACATGAAAAAGTTTCCATAAAATAAATTGCTTTGTATATTTAGAAGAGTGTCTCGGGTTTTATACAAATTAAAGTCAAAGCGTAGTAACCAAATATCTCATCAGCTAAAGAATGAGAAAAAGTTACAGCTCAGACAAACTAGCATCAAGGTAAATAATCAGTAAAATTCCCCTTTTAAGGAGCTAATATTTCACTTGCTCCTTAACACAGTGTTAGTTTACCACTTGCATAGCTGTTAGTTTTCATCTCTGCATAGTGTCTGTTCCAATGTTTACTAAAGGCGGTGAGGTGCTGGTTTGGGGCTGCACAAAGCCTTTCTCCTATTAGGGGTCTCCCTCCACACAGTCTGCTTCAATTACATTGGGTTTTCCAGAGGTAAATCAGGTGCTGTGTCCATTGGCCATACGCTGTGTGTGTGTGTGTGTAAGAAGTTAATTTTAGTTCATTATAAAACATTTCTGCTAGAGTTAAACTTCGCCGAGCCGCTGTAAACTGCATTCCAAACCATTTATGAACATTTGCAGCGAGAAGCGAGCCGCCTCGGTCGTTCGGAGACCTGTGCTTTAATTTTATGTCTCCCTCTCACATCAGCAATAGGCCTCGGGTAGAACTTGTTTAGGTTTGGGTCGCTTGTTGCCCGTGGTGTTGCAGACAGACAGACCTCTCAGAGTGCTGCTCAATTCATTTTCACTTTGATTTCAGGAAGCGGATTGTTTTTAAAATACAACTAATAATAAAATATTGAGAATAAAGGCTGTCGTTATTATGGGAATGGCAGATTAAATTTGTAATTTAAATTTCAAAGGGTGTTGACCTCAACCCTGGTACCTACAGTAACTACACACGTAACATCTTAAAGGTTTTCCACAGTAAAGCAGGTAAAGGATGTCACTGCCCCCCCTTCTTTAGACTGGCCTGTGTAATGGAAGTCCTCCCAGAAGCGATGTTCCAGGAATCGACCGACCAAACTGTCCGACGGTCCGTCTTCCTGCTTATCTGGTGTGTCAACAGAGCCCAGCGGGCCGGCTCTCATCGCTAACTGCTGTTTATTTACCCACAAGGAAAAGTCCTTATGCAACCACTACGCCCCACACTGCTTCTCTCCAGTCAGCCTTCACAGTTGACCCCCAAATCCCGGTTTCCTGTCGAGTGTTCAGGACTCAGTGTGGCCCTTAGATCCTTCTTCACATCTCGGCAGCGGTATTCTTATTTCAGTGTTTGCCCTACATAGAAATTTTGCGACTTAATAAAAGTGAAGAGGAGGACACATATTCTCTGCTTTCTTTCTGCTCCCTATTTGCTAATGGAGTATTGATGTGCAACGCATGAACGGCTCATTTGTTTTGATTCACATGGCCGCGCACCGCTGCTGTAAATACTACTGTTACAACAATATAATGACAAACACATGAGCTGAATAGCGAGGGATCCCGTGTGGAGAGATCAGTTTCTCTGTGTGGGAATGCCTCTTTAGGAAGCCGGGAGCAGTAGAGGAATGAAGGCTTGTGTGTGTGTGGGGTGGTATAGACTGCCTCCACTTTGAATGCCCCATTATTTGAAGTGCTTCCCGCCCTCTAAGGCGTGGATCTAATCAGCGTTAAAGTCGTCTCTTTAGCCGGTGCCACCGTGGGGCCTCACTATAGGACCCTTCTTTGTGAGAAGGCAGACTTGTAAACACCACTCCCACATGATCCCATCCCCTTGAACACTCACAAAAACACTCACACAGACAGTCCAACATCGCACATTGCTCACTTAAGGTTTACATTTTATATACGTTTTTATACAGCTATTGCCTTGGAGAAAGAAAAGTTGGGCCGGTTTCCCTGCTCTTCCTCTCCTCATCCCATGTGAGGGTAGTCTTGTTGAGCCCACTCCTCACAGTGAGCAGGGCTTTATCTGTGTGAGTGACGGCGCCAGATGGCCTCCCAGCGTAGAGCAGTGATACACGGGTAGGCTCCTATATCCCCTCTGTGTTTACCTGGCTGTTGAGGGATACCGCGGAGAGCCTGGGCCCGGTGTTGGCTGCAGAGAAGAGATAGACAGGCTTAGGCCTATACCCGATAGTTAGGCACAGGCAGCACATTTACTCGAGGCTGTGCAGTTCAAAATGGAGAGCAGTAACACGGTAACCTTGGCAGACATGACTGGCACTGAGCTCCTCGGTCTATTTCTGAGGCCAGGCGAGGGCAGAGGGTTGAATTGGCAGGCGCACAGGGAGCGAATGTGGGTATTTGTTGGGACGTCGTGGGCACTGTTACCCATGCTGGGCATCTTGTCCCCTCTCGCCACAGGTAGCCCGGACAGCTGGCTTGCAGCACAAACTGGTGTGACAGGAAGAAAAGAGCTTCTCGGTACTAAGGAAGCTGGGAAAAGGACCAAGCCCATGGCAGATCCTAGTAACACTAATCCCTCCACATTGGCCTTGTTCTCTCAAAGATGCTAAGCTGGAATTGGATGGGTTACAGAGGAAAAGAGAAAGGCCCTAGCCTCGCCTGACCCCCGAGTGGTCATCGCAGCCTAAGAGAAGGGAGCGTTGCGATTTATTGGCTATTTCGAGTTCACGGTGGACCTTTATCCTTGACCCCGTATCTCTGTCTCCCTGTTCCTCTCCTCCTTCTGGCTTCTGCCGCCGCGATGCTCAGCCCAGTGAAAGGACTGGCTGTTCTTAGCGTTCCCACATGGATTCGTTGGCACACTTATGGCCGCTCTGCATTTGGGATCTAGATCAAAGGAGACATAATGGAGCCCTCTAAAGGGTAGCATGACCTGGATACATAACACTGGCAAACCGCAGCACTTGCTTGTTTGTGATGGGGGTTTTTTTTATTTATTTTTTTATTTTATTGACCCTGATTTTATGTAGGTAGCAAAGCACCGGCCCACCCCATAACCCTGGGGTGATCTCATCCATCGGCAATCTGCTAGACACGTATTCGTTTAACACAGATAGAAAGCGTCCTACTATTTCTCTGAAATTCAGTTCACGGTCTAATTGTGTCTGAGACGGGTTGTTCCTCTTATCGACAGCCCTTTGCTCTGTACCTTGACTGTAAATTGGGTTGTCTGTTTGTGTATTTCTCTCTCTCTCTCTCTCTCTCTCTCTCTCTCTCTCTCTTTCTCTCTTGTCTCCCTTTGTTGCCTCGGTGTGTTGTGCTGAGTTAGCTGTTGTTAGCCGGTGATTGTACTTCAGCTTGGTGGTTTTTGCTTCTGCAGCACAGAGAGCGGATGGTTCCCTTCGGCCCCGCTGACTCCACGCCTGCTATCTCACTGAGTGTGTCCACCTGTCTCCTTAGTCACACACACACACACACACACACACACACACACACACACACACACACACACACACACACACACACACACACTGTCACTGCTGCTGCTCCACTGCCCACTTAAGAGATGACATCACTGCTGACACACACTCACACACACACACACACACACACGTGCACACAGATGGATACATGTAGGGGACAACACACTCGCACTCACTCCATATGGACGGTTGGGCATTTTCATGCTTCTCAGTCTGCCAAACAGTGTGAGTTGTTTACGGCTTGTCTGGTTAATGAGTACTCAGGCTTGATAGTGGCTTCCGTAATGTGTCATCACATCCCGGTGGTGAATAGTCTGTTGCCGCTTTCAGCTGTAAAAAAACAAAACGCTATTTCCCTTTTATCTCGTCTGTTCTAATGTCACCCTTCTGCTGTTTCTTTTCACTCAGCTCTGATTGGGTGGAGATCCTGGAGCCACGCTCTCGGGAGCGCATGTATGTGAACCTGACCACCGGCGAGTGCGGCTGGGATCCCCCTGCAGGCGCTCCTGTCCGCCAGGCTGACGGCAACCAGTGGTGGGAACTGTTCGACCCCCACAGCGGCCGCTTCTACTACTACAACTCCGTCGGGCGCCGTACGGTCTGGCATCGACCCCAGGGGGGCGATATAGTGCCCCTCTCCCAGCTCCAGGCCATGAAGCGCTGCTCTGAGGCCAAGCGGGCGGCGGGGGCCGGGGAGAGGCTCCACCACGGGACCACGGGGAGTATCGGCAGCGTAGGGAGCCAGGGGCGCCGCACCCCTCTGCCCGAGCCGGACAGAGACACCCCTGTCCCCAGAGCCCAGGAGACCAATGAGAACGAGGCGGCCGAGCCTGAGCCGGAGCCGGCAGCGGACAGCAGATCGCAGGGAGACGGCAGCAGTGCAGACGGCAGCAAAGAACCACAGAGGTAAGCCTGACCTAGACCTCCCCACCAGACCGTGGTGGCTTCTACTGTAAGGCCAGGAAGGGATTGTGCTTAATCATTAGGGGATCGCGTTACCGGCAGAACTGGGCGGAAACGTGATAGTCATCGCAGCATGTGGCATAGTGAGTCCTAATGACTTTCAAATGCTCAGGCTCTGAGAACTCCTTGGATTATTTTGACTTTTGACCAGTCAGCCAGTCAGGCTGATCTAAAACTGCTTTTTTATTTTCGCTCTCACTTATCTGAACAGTCCATATGCTCCGTGTTTCCATACTATCGCCTGTGAACCGTGCTTGGTCCTTTCTGCAAATTGCTACCAAATGGTGCGACGGGGGTTCAGTCTATATTATGGAGCATGACGTTTCCCCCGTCTCGCTAGTGTTGTTGGTGCAGGGCAGCCCCTAACAGTAAGCCATTCAGAGACCCCATCATGTGCTTGGCGTTGTGGCCCAGTCCAAACCACCATCTCTCCCTCCCGGCCAGATTCCAGACATGCCACTTCTATTTCCCCTGGCCCGGGGCCACTGGGGCCGTCTTAGTGTCCTTCTGTGCGCTCACCACCACCTCACTCCGCTCATTTCATTTTCCTAAAACAAACCGCAGCCCATGGCCATCAAAGACTGTAACGCCTTTGAACGCCTCTGGGTGAAGGCTTACACCGTCATGTGCCAAATGTGAGTGGATGCCCCTGTTCAATTTCATCTCAGGATTTAAAGGTGCATGTGTGTACATATAAAGCATACATGAGAGGCATGTGAGGGAGTGTTGTCTGTTTGTGGTTAATAATAAGCTGATCTACTACATTCCAGCTGGCTATAAACAGACGAGCCCTGCTGGTTCTGCAGCGGTGACTCTGGCTCTCCGGTTCCTCCTGGATCTTCTTAGGCTACGTCCACACGAAGTTTAAATTTGCAAAAATGGTGTTTTCGGGTCTAGCATTTTCTAAAAGCCGTCCACACTAAACCACCAAAAATGGATATCTCCTTCCATGGGCATGCGCAGATCACTGAGCAGATCACTGAGCAGACCACTGAGCGTCAGGCAAGCAGTGAAACGTCACCGTTTTTGAAAATCTGTGTTTTTTCCGCCCACACTACAACGGGGGGCTGGTGTTTTCAAATTTATCCACTTGGGAGAGCGCTTTGGGAAAGCTCTGTTTTGGACCGGAGGCCAAAACGGAGAGATAAGTATGAGTTAGCAAATTTAAACAGCTTAGTGTGGACGTAGCCTTAGACTTCACCTTGGCCAGTAGGAGGTCTCAACTCCGACCCTCCAACTCCTTGGAGTTACGTAAAGGTAGAGGGGGAACTAATTGCTCAGCCAGCGCTGTGGAAGGACTCCTGGAGGCCTCCTTGCCCCCGGTGTGTTTGGGGAAGTGTTAAAACTCCCCACAGGGTCTGCTCTGCCCCAGTGACTCAACCTTTCCCAGAACCCTTTCTGTCTCCTCCAAAACAATGGCCAGCTGTGTTCCTGAGAGTAAGGCTGAGGAGTCTTTAGCCCACAGGGGCTCGATACCCTGCTTAGCCATATGGCGCTTCACATGGTCACCGGCCACCCTCTCTTAGCAGGTAATTAGACACCGCCACACAATGCGGAGCGAGGGTGGAATGTGACAGCTCAAAATGGATGAAAACAAACGGAGTCGTCTGATGTTTAGGGTTAGGGAGTAGCAGCTCAGCTCTATTTCAGCTAGCGGCCGGCCTTATTGATAATGACAAGGATGAACGGGTAAGAGCCAGGGAGAGGATTGAAGCGAAGGAGAGTTGGAAGGATCACGGTGGTTTGAGGTCTGCTAATTGTATTGTCCCACCCAGAAGAGAAAAGTGTTGGGGACTTTCACAAGGCATCATTGTCATAGCTTTTTTAAGTTCCATAGGGTATTTCTATTTTTCGAGGTTCCTCAATTTTGTGTCCTGATGTCTGAGTCTATTTTAGACCCGTCTCGTCATTTTATTTTTCTTCCTATTTTCTTCATCGCTGCAGACTGTGGGACTGAGATGAGAACTTATTAGTTTATGACTTTTGAAAAACAATGCTGTTCTTTGTGGAAATGGGACAGTCCCAGTTCTTCCATTGCCAATTTCCTTTTGTTTTGCTCTATGAATAAATCGGGGGAGGGGTCATAATAGATTGACGAGTTTCCAAAGTTTCCAAACAACACACCATCTGTATTATTCTATGCACAGGCTGGTTGATTCAGCTTCCTTTCTCTGTCTCTCTCTCTCTCCCTCTCTTTGTTGCTACAAAGGCCCATATCTGTATTTGTGTACACGGTACATGCATGGAAGTGTGGGCGTGCGCTTTTGTGTCGACGGCAGCGCCAAATCTGTTATTCATTGGCCATGTCTTATCACATGTCCTGGGAATGTCTGGGTACTTTCAGCCTGTGAAGCTCATCAGGAAAATACCTTGGTCTTCAGTGGTAAACATGTTAGTCACATGCAGTTAAGGGTAAAAGGATCTGAGGTTTGTTCCTGTTTCATCTGTTTCATGATGTAGGGCTGAAAGGTGTTACAGATCATCTATCTTGTAACATCTGTACTGGATTTCACCCACTTTTGACTGTGTGTGTGTGTCTGTCTACATACGTCCTCTACCAGGTAACATCTGTACAGGATTTCACCATGGATAACCTGTGATCTGTGTGTGTCTGCCCGTGCTCACTGTGTGTGGGCCACTTCCCATACGGCTTTCAAGTCAGACAAGACTGCCGGGTTTAAGTGGCTGTTTGAGCCGATGTCTGTTGAGGACACATGACAGCGCGATGTAAGGCGACCCGGAAGTTAGAGACTCCAGAGTGTTTCGCGTCAGGGTCACGGCACTCCATTGTCCTGTGGGTTGGCCTGGGGGGCTGTAATGGACCACTAAAAGGAAAGAAAGGCCCTGAGTTAAGCCCAATTGTCCCTCGGGGGGCAACTGAGAGCTTTCTATAAGCAGGAAGTCTAGGTACAGTGAAGAGTGCACACCAAATGACTGGTATGTGCCCTCTCATTTAGCCCTGTAATGATATAGCGGCACTCCAAAGAATTACTGCATCCAATCTAAGGCAGTCAGGCACTTAAAACTGGTCAGCCCAGATTGTCAACTCGCTTTAACACACGCTGTTTCCTACAGAGAGAGTCTCATGAAACCTTGCACTGGCGTTGGTATTTCACTACCTGTCTGGGTTGTTACGTTGCTTATTTGTGAACTAATTGTACCGCGGTTGAACAAGTTTCCGCACATTTAAGGAGACAAGATAGACAGCTTTATTTAGACGGAGTGTGGTTGAGTTCCTAGGGCTTGAGGGGATGCTGTTTTTTATTTTAGTTGTTTATTTTTATTTTAACTTTTTAAAACGAAGGAAGAATTTACAACGTTTATGTGTCTGGTTAAGAAAAATAACTAAAATTCAAAATGCCCAAGTGCCCATTTCTCTTTTCCATTTAAGGAAACGAAAGTCCCAAAAACTCCCCTACATATGAAAGAAAAAGTGCTTGTGAGTGTCTGTGAGTAGGAGAAGAAAAATGAGGAGGCGTCTTATGGGGTAGGCTAGATATAGTTTTAGGTTTTTAATGAGTCACACATTGTCTACATGTTTACAGCGAGGGCACAAGCCTCTCACACTTTCATCTCTCGCTACTCTTGAGAACCTAGCCACAACATTTTACACACACTGAGGCTTGTTTTATCTCCACACTCCTAGCTGGTAAGCTCATTTCTTGGCTGGCTCCAGATGTTGTTTTAAATCTGCCTATAATAATGTGGTAGTTTTTGTTTTTTTTCTCTCTGTGAAAAAGTTACACTTTGAACTTGCAATTTAGTTATGTGCCTCAGTGCTTTGGTCTGGTTAGCAGTGACAATGTCCTTATTTCTTTTTTATCTGTACACCGTTTCTCTTCCCGTTCCACTTTTCACTCTCTCTCTCTTGTAAAATGCACATTTTACGGCGTTCTCTAAAACTAGATTACAGAGCTAGTTTTATGTGTCTAACTGGAGCAGTGTATCCAAAACCTCTTTTGTTTTATTTTAGATATCATTCAAGCAGTTTTATACTGTTAGTCTTCCTTTCTGGTGCAGTAGTGTGCTGGAGTGTCTCCACTGACTTTCATGAAGAACCAATGCCACTCTGTGTGAGCTAGCCTCAGGCACCGAGCACAGACTGTTTCAGCTGACTTACAGCGTGCTGGCATGGTGTTTTTCAGGGTTTGTTCAGGGTTTCAACGCCCATTCGTTTCTAATAAGAAATTACTGGGTTTTTGTTTTTTTTGCTTTTTGTGCTCCTGACCACATCTCTGAGTATGGGAACCACAGAGCAGTTGGGCTGCTATGGAGATGCAATAATAATTGGGAAGAGGATCAGTTTTTATCACTGTAACCCATGTGAATAGATTCCTGAGGCGTGTCTCTCCCTCTGGCGTCAATCTGGGTTTGGCCTCAGTGTCACGCTGTCCCTTCAACATGGCGACCAAGTATCCCAGTGGCAGTCCTCTGGCCCAGGCCCAGCGATCCTCGCAGGGTGGGTCGGCGGGAGCCGCAGATATGTACAGCTGGTAGACATCTTGGCTCATGGGAGGGAGGTGCGTCGGTTCAGCTGTTGCAGGACAGCTGGCTCTCTATCCCCTTGGAGGTGTCTTTAGGTCTCTCTTACAGGAACTAGGAGGATATCGGCTTTGCTCTAGGCCCGAAAGGACGTTCTTTTATGCTGCAGCTTTGGTTTTATTGTGGTGGATGGTTCAAAAGTGAGAGGGAAAATCAATTTGAACACTGGCGAAGCGGCTGTGACATTGTCCTCAGCAAATCCTCTTTGTCTTTTCAGTTTCCTTCCTCTACGCAGATCGCACTGATCCCATTGGCCTTTGCTCTGAGGTGTTTGTGTAGCAGAAGCTTGGCCTGTGCAACCTCATTTCCTCTTCCTGTCCAGCATATTATAATAATAGCCCCTGTTTTTCAGACCCCACTATTCCCAGGGGGTATATTTAACAACATCTAAATCCATATCCCTACCCGCCAAAGTGACTCAGCTGATGGCTTTTCCAAAGACAGTTATTCCAGGCAGGAAAGTAAGGAAAGACAGAACATCTGCTGACAGTATAGTCCCCATAGTATATTTAGGTGGTTATTGAGACGATCTGACCACAGTAATACTCAGAACAGCGACAGAGGTATCTGGGACTGCGGTCATGGGTGTGAGACAC
Source organism: Hoplostethus mediterraneus (assembly GCA_034670385.1). Lineage (NCBI taxonomy): Eukaryota > Metazoa > Chordata > Actinopteri > Trachichthyiformes > Trachichthyidae > Hoplostethus > Hoplostethus mediterraneus. The sequence goes on along the minus strand of JAXDDW010000012.1, from coordinate 3,300,916 downwards.
CAGAGCTGCCAAGACTAATTGAAATTTGCTGACCGTTAAGTTGATTTGCTGCCCCACAGTCCAATCGAATTACTCAGTTAGGCTCCAAAGGGCCTCTAACTTCATTTTATCGCCCCCTCCTCTGGGTTTCTGAAGGTCTCACACGCTAGCACCAGGCTCAGAGGGAATGTGCTAATTGTGTACGTGTGTGTGTGCGTGGACAGGAGAGGAATCGCTGAACTGGAGATGATAGCTTTATAAACAAAATAAAACGTGGAGGGACTTTTAATCTCTCAGTGATAATAATCATGTCTTCTCTTAGTAGCCTCTGATAAATGGATGTAACCCCTCCTTCAGCTAACATTTGACAAACATCTGACAAGCAGGCGGTTACAGCAACACACCCTTTCTAAACAACTTTCATTACGATTTGAGTACAGGAAGCGTGTTGTCGGTGTGTCACCGCAACAGCCCAGACCTGCTCGGCGTTACATAAGCGCCGTCTGTCTGCCTGAGTGACCCCCGGAGGTTGAGGATGGCTCTTTCAGGTTGAGCCTCCCTCCCCCTTTGTCTCCCTTCATCTCTCCCTCCGCTCCGTTCCTGTTGTTAAAGGAGGCGTCTCCGTGACGATGGCACAGCCACGCATTGTATGAGGCTCCCCACACTGCCGCGGAGGCCCCTGAATGAGCCCTGAGGAATGCCAGCCTTCCCGCTCATTCCCCCGCTGCACTCTCCCACGACTAATCCCCAACCCTTCTCATTTACACATACTCTCACCCTCCTCGCTTGCCTCTCCAGCTCGGTTCTTCTTTCTCCCCCGCTCTAGGCTTCTCTTATTTTCTCACCATTGTGCTTTCTTTGTCTCTCTCTCTTGGTCAGTAATCATAATTTGTTTGGTTGACCTGAGGTTTGGCGATATCGGAGTTTTGTTCGAGCTGCGTAATGGGATTAGAGACTTTGCATGGAGGAGGAAGACAGTGTGCAGCCTTACTGTTGCATTTGGCTACCGGCCTCCATGTGATTGTGATAATCATCTCACCCCTCTGGCTCACTGCTGACACCCAACATAATGTGCCAATGCTGGAGGGGTTGAACACACTAGACCTGTACTGGGCCTGACTGGGACAATGACAGGCAAACAACAGAGACAAAGCCTGATGAAATCCCTATCTCTCAGTGTTGGGGGGCTGGACTCAGCAGAGAGCTCCTCACAGGCCTCTGAATGTGTTGAGTTTCAGTCCCTACAGGATAGGGTGTCTACTGTTGTTATTGGGCTCATCCTAAGAGAACTGATATCATTTAGCATTAGTAGTGACAGGCATGGATAGTATGGAAGCGTGTGACTTTTCAGGATTCAGTTTGTTTTTGGATAGAAAGGTGATTTCTCATGAAAAATCCCAGGGATTAACTGGCCTAAGGAAGTGGAACTTCCCATGTAGTAAATAATTTTGTAAAGCTTCATGCAAGCCCCCTATAAGCGTGGTTCAGCCGCTACTTCCGTCCCGGGTGCAGTGTGTGAACATTACATTAGGCATTTCCTGTTTATGTTGTACAGGGAAGCCCTCTCCCAAGCCCTCCAGGGGATCTCCTCGGGCTGTAGTGGTCACTACTCTCTCAGGGTCCTCATAAAGTAGACCACTCACCCACCACAAACAGAAGATAGATTCAAGTTTTTTTTTTACAGTTGGCCATTTAATGAACTTGAGAGATTGTTTCATGAGCAGCATGCTTTGATTTGTTGGTGGATCATGGAAGGGGAATGTGATTATTGTGGTTTGTGTGTGTGGTCTTCTGTGTTCCTTCGTCTAATTAGACAAAAGGCCTTGATGTTTGCTGTGAGCTGTTCAAACCAAGCAAACCAACGCTAACAGTCAGCCGTGCGTCACCCAGCGAGTTGGGAACGTTTTTGTAGTGTTTGTCTACGATAGGTGTCGAAGCGATCACCTCCTGCCTGCCTGGCCCCTTGACGGGACCGGAGCGAGAAAAGTCACAGCGTTTCAAAGAGTTTCAAACAGTGGCTTCTCACGTCTACAGCTGTCACCTACCCAACACACACCCGTGACAACTAAACAGTGGCGGTTTGAGGTGAATCACATGTGTCACAGCTCCGCGTGTGTGTGTGTGTGTGAGCGTGAGTGTGCATTTGTTAGGCAGTAAACTGTAAACTGGTTTGATTGGTCTTTCGTCGCTGCATCGGAAGCGAGGGGGGGCCTTGGACTGTTCCCAACAACAGTGTTAGTGGCCGGTCGTCCTGGTGCTGTGGCTGAGACCCAGCTGTTTACACGCCCTGCCTGGATGCCATTTCTGTAAGACCGTTTGAAGACAAGAGGCTGTTTACATTCAAACCACCAAGGTGGCGTGAGTCACCCTTAGAGAAGAAAGGGAAGGGGGGGTGGTAAGAGGGAGAGAGAGAATGCTGAGCAGCTAGGAGGAGTAAAAGGAAGTTTGCCGTTGGGTCTGAGGACCTCGGGGGAATTGTTTCTGTATTGTTCCAGTGAGATGTGGGGAGGGTCACTCTGCGTCCCTCCCTCCTCCCTCTGCGTCCTTTTCCTGCCCTCACAGCCACAACTCTGTACCGAGCCGTGGAGCTCGTAGAAAATGTAAGCCTTTGAACGGTTGCTCTAGTTCTACGCAGGTCTGTGTTTACGTCTGGATTTACAAGGACAGGAGGTGATCAGCTTTGATCTGGTTAACTACTTGGCTGAGTGTACAGTAGAGAGCGTAGAGGGAGGGAAGGTAAGTCCCCGGGCCTTCTAACTTTACCTGTTTGACCTTTGATTCTTTGAGTGTGTCGTCCTACTCAGGCCGGTCACTGAGTGTGTTTGTGTGTGTGTGCGTGTGTGCGTGTGTGTGTGTGTGTGTGTGTGTGTGTGTGTGTGTGTGTGTGTGTGCCTGCTTTAGACGCACTTCTTAGTTCGAGAGGACAAGTGGTTGATCAGCCGAGGAATGAAAAGTCTTGATTCCAGGGGAAGATTATGGGGTGAGAGCGGAGCTGTGTGACCAGATTGATGGCAGATTGTTTTAACGCCGCTGCTGGGATTAGCATTGTGTCATTGGGTCTGAAGTTAGCCCAGCCGCTAAACCAGAAGGAGGCGAATTAACCTTTGGACCCGAGTGACGATTTACACTGCTGCGTAGTACTGTAATTCTCACTTGGCTCAAATCAACCTCTTTCCACGCTGCCTGCTGATTCGCTCTCCAAATGTTCATTAACTGTTTCATATAGAGGAAATCAGCGATAGCTACTGTTTTCCTCAGGCCTAAGAATGCTACCAAACAGCATTATACAGGGGTCATTCTCCACACCTGCAGCGGTAGCGGGGATTCTGGATTGGTTTCAGTGAGTGATGTGTTGCAGTTGTTCACTCAGTATTTTTAGCTGCTTGGTTTGCACAACAAACAGTGGAGTTATTGTCTCATGGGTTTGACAGCACTATTATGGCTTGCCAGACTAAAAATGGAGCAAAGGCTTTGGAGGTCAGTGAAATGTTTGGAGAAGAATCTGTGGATTTCTGCTCATTTTCCCAGCCCTGTGAGCCTTGAATTTTCTAAAATGGATGAAATATAGGACTGGCTGCAAGGCTGCGTATGTATTTATATGATTATGATGCTTTGCTGCTATTGTCCACTGTCTCACCATAGGTATATTTATGAGACTTTGGCTGACTTTACTTTACCATCTTCTCTCTCCCTCAGGGACGCTTCTCAAAGATGGCAGCCCCCGCCTGGCTCTAAGGCAGCCATGTTGGTGAAGGTGAACAGCATGAGCCGGAGCCAGCCCAGCCCAGCCCTGCAGCAGCAGCACCTGCACCACAGTGCACACAGCAAAGCCAACGCTTTCACACTGCTCCCCTCCAGCAACAAGGCCCCCGGGGGACACCTCAGCTCCACCCAGGGATATAAGACTGCACCTTCTGGCAAAATGGCTGCTGACACCCGCCAGGCCCACCACCTGAGAAAAGCCAGCAATGGCAGCTTCTGTTTGATAACGTCAGAGAGTGGCCATCCAAGCCCGCTCCTTCACAGGTCCCAGACCAGCACGCCACGCCCAGTCTCCCCCCAGTATGGCTGCACGGCTCCTATCTATGATGACCCAGTGTCAGAGTGCCCCATATATGATGAGCCCCCGATAGACATGGAGGTAGAGGGGGCCCATCTCTACAACGGGCTATCTCTGTCCCGCCTGACACCGACCCACAGCCTCCAGAAGCCCAGGCTCCTCCAGCACCCTGGTTCTTCTCACTCAGGCTCCAGACACAAGCGTAACCCCTCCGCCTCAGACTATAGCCCAGCTGGCCTGGAGTGTATCAAGCACATGGTCAACGTGGACCCCAAACAGGGAGTACACCTATCTGGCTCTCCCATCCCCACACGTTCCCCTTCCCCTGCCACAAGACAGGACCCTCTTTTGACCCAGCCTCAGCCTCAGCCTCAGCCTCAGCCTCAGCCTCAGCCTCATCCTCAGCCTCAGCCTCAGCCTCAGCCACATCCCCAGCACCAGGCTCAGGCTCAGGCTCAGGCTCAGGCTCAGGCTCAGGCTCAGGCTCAGGCTCAGGGTCAAGCTCAAGCTCAAGCTCAAGCTCAAGCTCAAACTCAAACTCAAACTCAAGCTCAAGCTCATGCTCATGCACAGGCTCAGGCCCAGGCCCAGGCCCAGGCCCAGGCTCAGGCTCAGGCTCAGGCTCAGGCTCAGGCTCAGGCTCAGGCTCAGGCTCAGGTCAGAGGTCAGCCGAGGGATAGGGAGCCAGGGACCCCGGGACCAAGTACACTGGAGAAGAAGCAGAGCTGGCGGGCCCTGGAGGCCACGGTGCAGCGGGCCATGGAGTCGCGACACAGCAGGCAGAGCAGCCAGGCCTCTCAGGACTTCCCCACCTCGACCCCTCAGACCACAGCCACCTATCAGGACTCGGGTTACTCCACCGGCCCCTCCCCGAGCCTGAGGAGGAAGAGCAGGAGGAGGGTGGGAGCGGGTGGAGGAGCGGGAGGCCGGCCGGGGTCGGTGGGCAGCAGTGGAGAGCTATGCGCCCTCAACGAGAGGCTGATGGCCGAGATGAGGGAGGTGGTGAGTCGCTCCAACACCATGAGGGAGGTGAGGGCGGGGCTGGAGCCGGAGATGGGGGAGAGGGGGGTCGTGCCGCGGACGCGCTCGCCTGCGGACTCACTGAGGTGGTATGGAGGAGGAGGGGGGGGGTCAGCCGGCAGGTGTTCGTCACGAGAGGACCTTGCTGGGGCCGCCCGGTCACTGAGCAGAGCAGCTAACCATGGCAACCCTGCCCTGACCCCCATCGAGATACCGGGGAGGCAGAAGAGGACCTACGAGAAGGTGGACACCCTGGAGAAGAGCATCACTAGCCAGGCCAGCCTATCCTCACCAGAGACCCCTGGACCTCCCTCACAGGTAACCCCACGTTACCTGTGTGTGTGTGTGTGTGTGTGTGTGTGTGTGTGTGTTACATGACATCTGCCAGGTAACATCTGTACTGGCTTTCACTACAGACAACCTGTGGTGTGTGTGCCCATGCTCACTGTGTGTGGGCTGCTTCCCATACTGCTCTCAGTTGTGACATTGTTGGTAATGACAAAATAGAGATTGTAAAAGTAAGACATTTTGGCTGATCCAATATTGTGATACTCTCCTGCTTGATTTAAGAGCTCAACTGTGTCTATAATGTTTGTGTGGTCTGTTTACCTCAGTGGGTTTGTTTGGATTCGTCTTATTTAGTTTGGAAGTGCTCGGATAGCTGGTGTCTCTCCAGGACCACATCCACTGTCAGATTAGAAAAGAATTCAGCCTCCCTGCATCGAATGAGGCCGAGTTATGCTTGAAAAAAAAAAAGCATCTGCGTATGATGGGAATTTTTAGCTCCTTCTTTTGTATTGTTCAGTGTTCAGTGTCTCCTCCTCTGAGAGCTTTAAATAGAAGAATGGGCAAATTGTTGAGAACTGAGAAGAAAAAATCCTTAGCTGTGAGGGCAGAGCACATCTTTCAAGCGTAGACGACAGAAAAGATTATGATATTTTGACTTGGCAGAGCACTAAAGTACACACAGATACACATGCAGATGGACCACGGCGATGGATGTCTTGTTATCAGGAGTTATTCCTACAGGTGCACCTGATTTGAGTTAAGGGAACTATTTGACTCCTACAAACGGTTATATAAGCAGCAGCATGTGGAGTCAGAGCTCAGTTCCAAGATCTGCTGCTCATAATCTCCAAAGCCCCTTCAGCAGCAGAATCACACCCCGAGCCTCCATACATTTATGGTTTTGACTTCGGAAGCGAGCTCCACTGTGCAGCTAGTGAACGTAAAACATGATATCAGGCTGTGGGAGGAGAACAGAAGCCATTTTATGCCTCTTAGGTTCCAGTCTTGAATGTGGAACTGGCCATTACGCAGTGAGCACCGCTGACTATAATGGCGACAAACCCAGCATCACCTGTCACCCTCTTACCATCCTCCATCTGCCCTACACTGCAGGTACCGTATACTCATATGCCAGGGCATCGGGGGCCCATGCCAGGCCAGAGAGATTCAGGACATGGCTTCCTTCAGGCAGGAAGGAGGGCCGCTGTGGCCCATATGGCCCAGGCTTGGCAGGGAGAGGGGAAGGAAGGGGAGGAGGGTTGAGAGGCGGGTTGGTACCGAGGGTTATTGGGACCACTGTAGCAATAGCAAATTAAACACCGGCCAAGGAGCGCTGAGTTGGGCCCCCTAAGTCTGTCCTGGAATGTTCTTCAGACCTGCTGTTATATCACACAAACACACACAGATTATGGCTTTCCGTCTAGGACCGTGAGGAATTTTACTATTCTGTGCGTTCCATATATCAATGTTGTCTTCTTACTGAAAGACGTTTGAACCATGCTGTTCAAGGGATGCATTTAAGACATTTTTAGGGACTTTGCGGCGTTTGCCACTGTTTCAGTATCCCAAGTCATGGCACGACTAAATTACCACCCTGCACTGGTGCATCTGTAACCTATATGTATAACTGTGTAATGGAAGTATACCGTATACAGTTTATGTCCCTGTCCCTAGTTAAATATTGCCTTGCATTTGGTCGCATTTGATCTTCTGGGGTTGACCTCTGCCACCCATTTCAAACCATCAATCTATACGAGCATGTAGACCCTCTGCCAAAGCTGAACCACGGAGATCTGCTCCATTTGATTGAGAAACCCTAAATCTAAAGCCCAGCTTGTCTGGCACTCCCCAGCCCAGCTATTACATCACGGTGTCATTGAAAAGACATGTCAACGTGTTTTATGTTCCGATAGTAAATTTTGAGCTTTGATTCTGGCTCTGGGTTTGTGTTGTTCCTGGCTGTTTGCAGAGCGTATCTGGGTTACTGGCCTTCTCTGTCAGGGGCGGTGAGAGGTTCCTTATGGCCGTAAACCCCACCGTAGGGATCAGAGTGAGGTCTTGTGTGGGACGTAGCCTTAGTTGTGCTGTTGGGTCTGGTGTGGGTCAGGGCAGAGGTAAGGGCTGTTACGTCACTGTCTGGTCACCTGCTGCCGAGGCCAGGGTCCATGTGGATTTTGGGGGGATTTTTGCCCCCAGTGCAATTCTTTTCCAGCTTTAGGAAATTAATGTGCCGATCCTGCAACAATTCCCCCTCGAGCCCTAGCACTGCAGAGCAGAGCATAGCAGGGGAAAGGCAGCCCAGCTTCCACCAACACAGCGAAGACACTGCAGCTGCACAGACACAGTATATACCTATGCTGCACTGATGCCTCCCCCCTCTCTCTCTCCTCTCCCTCTCTCCCGTCACCTCCCTCCTCCCTTTTTGTTTGTCTAACTCTTTTCCCTTTACTTCTCTCTCCTTTCCACCTCTTCCTGCTCGTTCTCCTCTTGCAGGCGGGCACCCTAGAGCTGCAGGCTCAGTTGGAGAGCAGGAAGAAAGGTATGGTGGACGGGCGGACAGCTTCGCTGGGCCCCCACCGCCCTGCCACCCACGACAACAGAGAGGGAGGTGATGGGGGAGGAGGGAGGGCGGGAGGCTCCTCCTACCAACTCTCCTACGCCACCTTGCGGCAGCCCCCACCCCCGGACATGGGCATGGAGGACTGGGCCAGCAAACACCTCAACATGCACACCCAAGGCCTGTTCCGCCGCCGCGTCTCCATCGCCAACATGTTGTCGTGGAACCGCGGCTCCATCAAGAAGCCCATGCTGGTCACAAGCAACCGCGCCGTCAGGAAGGAGGCCTGTGAGATGTTCAAACTGGTGCAGGCCTACATGGGAGACCGGCCCTCGCGCCTCGACCGCCGCCACTGCGCCCTGCTCATCGTCACCAAGTGCTGGGACATGCCGGGGCTGAGGGACGAGCTGTACGTGCAGCTGGTGAGGCAGACCACCGGCAACACCAGCCCCAGGAGCTTGGCGGCAGGCTGGGAGCTGATGGCCGTCAGCTTGGCCTTCTTCGCACCCTCACCCAAGTTCCGCTGCTACCTGGAGGGCTACATCCAGAGACACACAGAGCCCACCAGCGACAAGAAACGTGAGTCTCAGACTGAGCAACAGGGTGGGTCACCTTTCTCTCTTCCGTCCCTCCCTCTGTCTTTTGTTTTGTTTTGTCTCATTCCCAGCATCTTTGATGTGAGTCGGTAGATGTGTTTTGGTTTTTTTTGTTTTTAACTCATTTTCGTTTGCTTGTGGAATTCTAATCTAATATTGTCAATTTGATACGGCCAGGATAGAAAACAAAGTCATTGTTAGGGTTGAGCCTGATAATGTGGTTGTCGGCCTTGTGCTTATCTGATTGACTAACTTTTGTCCTCCGCTATCTTCTCTGTTTCACAGTGACTCAGTTCATACTGGAACAGCAGGAGCTGAAGCTGAAGAAGAATTCAAAGTCCAGAAAGAAACGAAAACAAAACACAGATGAGGAAGAGGGTAAATCTCATTCTTTCACTTCCCCCTCAGTGTATTATCCAAGATATCGCTTTGAAAACGTGAACGGTTACCTTTTTTTCCCCAAGATTATCTGTTTGACAGAGCAGGAAAGGGGTAGGCGAAAGACCCCAAACATATTTTTCTCTTCTCTTCAAAAGCTATTTTGAGTCTGTAGGCGATACAGATTGTAACAAATCAAACATATCACTCTCTGTGGAATGACCGTTTTGAGTGGGATTTGCTGTGCAACTCATCAGGTGGCCGTACATGCTGATGTACTTGTAGACACAATGAATGAGTTTCACAGAAAGTAGGTCTGGAAAAAAATATGTTGGATGAGAATTTCAGAGGCTTTCTATAGACACACAATGGACTACACTGTGAATCATATTACTGGTCGCTTGCCAGTCCCATATTGCATGTGTGTCTGTCCATTTACAAGATGCCTACTCATGGGCACATGCCCTCATTAGGGTAGCCCACATGGCCAGCTCTGATGATGTCACCAGATAGGCACCCAAGCCTCTCAAAGCAGACACCACATTGGTGGTCTCACACATTGTACATCAATGACTCAGACACTGTGCTGTATGCTGAATAACTCTAACTGACTAAGAGGTCAAAGGGAAAGCCTACTCCACATGTCTGACTAACTCCAAAGGAGACAGGAATCATGTGTTGAGGGCACTAGTATTGCTCTCGATGGACGCCAACCACGAGAAAATGCCTCACATCCACAAAAACAGCATAATGAGAGCTGCTGTCTGCTTGATGGATGGAAGAGCTGGAACGAAGTGCAGTGTGTCTGACCAGAGCACGAAGCAGCTGTGAGCAGAAAGGGTGGGAGTCGCGTGTGGGAACTGGAGGCCTTTTGTCAGGCAAGGCCTGGCCTGGCCTGGCCTGGCCTGGCCTGGGGTTGGAAACCGACTCTTGGGCTTGGGGCCTGGCCGTGGGGGCGCTGTTCTTAGACAACACTGGGATGGGCTTAGACAAGGCTCACCGCGGAGACTTATAAACCAAGATGAGACTGAAGTTGTCTCCACAACATCCTCTCCTGTTATGTTTCCATTATGTTGTTAAGTTTAGCCTCAGCCCATATGTAGACAGGTGTCATGCCGTTCTCAGCCTGGTACAGTACACTCAAGCTGCTAATGAGCTCAGATTTCTCCTGGGCTTTGGTTGCTTGGTTGTTGTTGTTTTCATGCCATTAAACTTGATGTAAATATAGACCACTGGTAGTGTTCAAACTCACTGCAGCATGAGACGAATAGGCCTCTTCACTCTTGCTTTTCTCCCAGTAAATGAACAGCCTGGGAAAAACCTGTGTGTTTTCTCTAAGATTAAGGGCAAATTATTGGTATGATCGCTCTAATTAGATGTAATTATAGTCAAACTCAGCCAGATTAACAACGGTTGTGAGCATGCATGGGAGTCACCTGGTTGCTATAAATCCAGGGGCTTTGGCTCTATGGAACATACTGGAGACAGTGTGGGTTTTTTTCAGCCCAGCACGAGGTTCTCCATCTGGCACCGGTTCAGGTACCTGAGATAGTGGAGATTCTGGGAACAGGAATGGACCCCATGAGTGTGATTAGAAAAGTCTGGAGAGGGGAAGTGGAGTCCGGTGTTTGGGGTAAACTTGAGTTACCACAGCAATGAAGGATGGGGACGATTTTGTTTTTGTGAGTGTAGACAGTGACCCGTAAATTAGGGTTTCCTGTTTGCCTTTTGTTTGAGAAACTGTCTACAGGATCCCAATTTAATTTTCGGTGACGGCAGATCGGGTTCCTCCTTTATAGCTTGTGTCTGTTGAAGTGAGCGCCACCCTCTGAAAACAAAGTTGTTCCTCTGTTGCACTTCACTTACGAAATAGATCTGGGCCTGCAGTAGCTACATATGGCAGGTAGCTGACAGGGAACTTCTGTGTTTCTCATTCTCTCCGGTGGCCTATATGTCTCTGTGTGCTGACTAATCACCTGAAACAGGATGTGTAGGCTGGCTGCTGTCTGTAAAGCTTTTGTTCAACAGCAGTAAATCTTCCTTCAGCTCTAATCCCCATATGCCAGAATCACACCGTCAACATGTCTCTCCAATTACCGCCTCCTGCCTGTCATACACTATCTGACATCTGCGGGGGGAAAAAAGCTGCTTGTCCTATTTGTGGGAAAGGATTTTAACCATTTATTGTACGGTGTGTTCGGTAATGTCAGATGGTTTTGTCAGATGGATCAGGAGTCTGTGAGGATATGGAAAGGGTGCATGTTTCTTTCTTGTGCTGCTTTCTTGTGGGGTTGTGTTTTGCTGTTCCTCAGTCCTGCATTTGTCTCTCCTCTCATCCAACAGGCCTGCCTATCAGTACATACGCCAAGTTCTGCTATCGGAAACTGCAGAAAGTGGCTATCACCGGAGGGAAAAAGGTGAGTTGGAAGAAATCAAAAAGGAGTTGTCCTTAGAAATACAAGTGGTTAACTATGTCTCACTGTACAGTACAGTCAAAACATTTAACTTCCACATGATGAATGAGGTAATGCCATGAAAGTTGTGATGCACAACTTAGTCACGTTGGACACAGTCATAGAGACACAAAATTATAGGCACGCTGACACAGTCACAGGTAGACATAAACACAGGCTCAGTCATAGTGCCTTCCAGATGTAATCACAGATGCAGGCAGTCATAGACACAACCGTGATTAGTATCATAGACCCTGACGTGCACAGGTAGTAAATCCTCTGCTCGCTTCGCCCCAGGGTCTACGTAAGCCCACCTTGGAGGAGATCGACCACAGCAGGCGGGCTATCATCACTCCCTCCCTGTTTGGCAGTTCCCTGGAGGAAGTGATGGAGAGGCAGCGTGAGCTCTTCCCAGACAGGAAACTGCCCTGGGTGCAGGTTCAGCTTTCCCAGTATGTTCTAGCTCTGGGCGGGGCCCAGACGGAGGGCATTTTCAGGTAAGACAGACAAAACTCAGCATTACCTGCTATGACTTGTGTGAGCTAGAGGGAGCGGTGGAGTCTGTGAAACTCTTGGGCATGTGTGTGTGCCGTATACTATGTATACAGTATATAGAGCTATGTGTGTGGTCTCCTGTATCAGTATAGCGTCCTGTGTACAGCACACAGGCTAGACAACAGAACAAACAGCCCTGCTTTGCTCCAGAGACCAGCGCTGTTTAATCTGATGCTTCATAATATGTGTTTACATTACTGCTGAAGCATTGGCTTACAAGCACGTGGGAGCTTTGCTAGTGTTTTCAACTGTGTGTCACAACAAGTTTTTCTCTAGCAACTGTAGTGCTGTGAGATTTTGATCTTATTTAGAACATTGTTGCTTCTCACCAAACTATCACTATCTACAGTATCTCCCTGTGAAACTCCACTCCTAAGAGGGGACTTGCCGTAACTGTGTGCGTCTTGTTTATCTTTATTCTGTTTTTGTTTTGCTCCAACGAAAAATACAGCCAACAAAGAACAGTGTATTTTCAATGTCACCAGGCCACATTTGGAGCCAATTGGGCGGGCATGAATAATGGATTTGCCACAGGGCATGCAGAATTTGTAACGATAGTAGTAGGGGTCCCCCTAGTGGCCATCAAGTGTAACTGACGTGCTGTGTAACGTCCTCAGGGTGCCTGGAGACATTGATGAAGTGAATGCGCTGAAGCTCCAGGTGGACCAGTGGAGGATCCCAGAGAATCTCTCGGACCCCAACGTTCCTGGTGAGGCAAGCTGCACTTTGTGTGTGTGAAGCATTTTGCTCGTGTGGACATGTGTGTGTTTGTAGAGGTGTATGTGTGGGCGTGTTCATGTTCATTTCTGCATATGTTTGAACACGTATACTAAGACTAAGCCTCTGTCTCGGTCAGCCTCTCTGATGAAGCTGTGGTATCGGGAGCTGGAGGAGCCTCTCATCCCCATGAACTTCTACAAGCAGTGTGTCAGTAACTATGACGATCCAGTGGCGGCCATCGCTGTGGTGCAGTGTCTGCCTGAGCTAAACAGACTGGTGCTCTGCTACTTCATCCACTTCCTGCAGGTAACCTACACGTTCACACAGCCTCACCGCTGACAGAGCTTTCCGTTATTCTCCTATCAAAAACAATGAACATGTCATCTACTGCATACTGCAACAGTTTGAATGCAGCATATGTCCCCTTACCCTAAGGGTCCATATCCCACCACCACCCTTGGCTGCATCTTTGTTTCATGCCACTGTTTTTGTGTCTTTTTTTTAATCTCGATTGTGAAACACCTTGTACGTTTTGTTACAGAAATGTGCTACACAAGTAAAGTTATTGTTATTGTGTCTACAGTACCGTAATGCTGCTAACTTAGTAGCAAAGTGAACAAAATAAAGAAAAAATAAATACACAGTTACATTGTACAGACACTGACACACTTTTCAGCCCTGGAAATATTAACAGTTTGAACTTTGTGTTTTAGTGGTGACCCATATATCAAAGTAAGGTGAACTGAGCTCATACACGGCACAGTGCAGGTCAAAGGTCAGCCTGTGTGCTCACGCCTCACCGCTCTCTCCTTACATTCCGACTTTCCTCAGGTGTTCGCTCAGCCTGCCAACGTGGCGGTCACCAAGATGGATGTGAACAACCTGGCCATGGTGATGGCCCCGAACTGCCTCCGCTGCCAGTCCGACGACCCGCGGGTCATCTTCGAGAACACGCGCAAGGAGATGTCCTTCCTGAGAATGCTCATCGTTCACCTGGACACCAGTTTCGTCGAGGGGGTGGTGTAGACTCTTTAAATCACAGAGCCCACCCCGTCTGCTGGATCGGCCTCCAGCGTCTACAGTTACACATCTACAGAGTAATCTACAATCAGACATGAAACACATTGTCAGAAACACATTGTCAAAACCACACTGGAAATTCGTAGGGTGAGATATGACACCCCTTACAGCAAGGAGGAGGCGATGCGTGAAGACAGTTCAGCGTTGTCTAACACTGGCGGGACAATACACACCTGAGGCTTCGTCTTTTTTTGATACCAAATCCACAGTGACGGCATGAGAGAGCCAAGGAGACTCATGGCACCTCTGGTCATATCCCTGGAACCGGCTTTAATGTGGTTCATTTTAATGACTGGGGTTTTTTTACTGCATGTGAAAACTGATTTACTCTTTCATTTCTTACTGATTGGATAGTACTACAATTTCTTTGGATAACCTGGGCTGTGTAAAGTGAGATTCTTACAATATTTAGTTAACAAAATGGACACTGGCACAAGGAAACTATCAGATGGACACAACCGTGATCAGTCGCCTTATTTATATCTTCTAAAATAAGCAATAGTGATGCTTGGCCTCTTTTTTCTGGCCAGCTGCCAGGTTTCATACAAGTGTGTCTGTGTGTGTGTGTGTGTGTGCACGAGTGTTGAGTGAAAGACACAGACTTGATTTATTATGTACAGAAATTAAAAATATGAGGAGTATGAGAAATCTTGTAATGATGTCTTATTAATAAGCTTGCCTGTGATGTTTTCAGTAGTTTTATCGATAGCAGCCTGTCGTGGTCTCCTCAATATGTTCATATTACGAGACAAGAGAAGTAGCAGTGCCGCCTCAACTATTTTGATATACTGTACAGAGCCTACATTTAAAAGCACAAACTGGAAGGATGTGTTTTTGACATTGTGCGGAAAGCTCTTTTTAACGGTTGGTGGCGAGTTCAGAAGCAAGTAAACATGGAAGTGCTTTGATTTTATAACTAATAACACTGAACCGAAGCCAGAGGAGGGTGTTGTAATTACAGTTTATGTGGTGTATGTAGTCGTTATGTGGGAGCTCGGTGATTCAACTGACAACACTCTTCTCTATTATCTGTGTGTAGTCTCTCAAACTGAGGTTGTGTTCTCTTCTTTTGTTTGTGGTCTGTACTTATTTTTGGCTCAGGTCTTACGATGAAACGGGTGTAGGGTGTGATAACTGTGCTCGGCCTCCCTTGCAAATTGGATTACTCTACCACGAACCCCGCACCGAGAACGGAGTACTGTTCAACTCTCTAGCACTATGAGAATGTAGATATGGCTTTTTGTCTCCCTTCTCAGGCTTTGCTGATGTAAATAAATTGTGCTTGTAAATAGTATTAACTCCCCTTGAGTGTATTCTGATGGTCCAGGGTCGGGGTGAAGCTTTCTGTTGCTGAAAAGAGGAATAAAAGAAATGTGTGTTTTTGTAATTACAGTTCATTTCCCTGCTGTAACCGCCTGCCTTTTGAAAATAGGACTAATTCAAACCACTATCCATGTGTGTATATGTGTGTTTGCATACCTTCTTGTTATAGTATGGAATGACTGTCCATAAATAAAGGTTTGTTCAATTGTAATTTGGTTGGCTTGTGTTTCTGTTTTTTATTGAAATGTGGTCAAAAGTCAAAAACCCCAAAAAAACATAACAGAAAAACTAAATTATCACTTTGTCCAGTACAATTCTGCTCAGAGTAAATCCCTAAACATGAAGAGAAGAAAGAGAACTATTGAGTAGAGTTGAAAAGGTTTGGAGCATAATTCCAATAAAATGTAACTTAATACACTTTATTGAGATAAATTCATTCAGTGTCTAACTACATCAAACTGGTCACATTCAATCGTAAAACCCAAAGGGAAAAGGGGTAATGTTGAATATTTGTGTATTAGAACACGTTATATGCACAGCAACCTTTTGATTGTAGCCGGTGGCTGAATAGGGCATAAGTGTGATTTGTAAACCTTTATTGTAGCATAACTCTGACTCAGTCTTTCACATGAGTCTGTCAGATCAGTGCAGCTTACTGACAGATTCAGTTACTGGAGGCAGTTTGCCATGTTATTATCTATTATCTATTATCTATCTCACTTCAACCACATCGCTATTCTGGACCCACTATGACATCACAGACAACACAAGGTTTAAGGTGTTAGCCCTGTAAGTCCATGTCATTTACCAAACACATCACCACTCGTCTTGATGCAACAAACAAGAAGCATAACAAAATAGCTGTCTCATAAACATTTGCAGATTTCAGGAAAAAGTAAAAATGTGACCCAAAGCCTTAATCACATTTTAAATATGTTATTCTGTGATTGCCAAGACATCAGAGACAGGTCTCTCTTGTCTTCTCATACCAAGTGTGGGCATGTTACACCAATATTAGATAATATTTGCCAATAGAAGTAATAACCCTTTGGTGAAGACAGAGTAAACAGACATGTAGTTCAACTTCTTGAACTCTGTCCCTGCAGCTCTGGGCTGCTTTGATACAGGCTCACCCGGCCACTCCCAGGCTAGGCTCCATGAACCTAGTTCCCTGGAAATCTTCAGCTCTAAACTCAAAACCTACCTGTTCCTTTGAGGCTTGTTTGTGATAAAGGGCTATATAAATAAACTTGACTTGACTTGTGATCCCTTGCCTGAGGCCAGGATGTCCCTACCAGGAGGCTCCCAGGGTCACTGAGACTGACAAACCCTTCCACCATGATAAGGTTGCTATTTCAGGAGGCAGTAAGACAAGCTCATACGAAGTGGGCATGGGACTTTGACAAGGGTGCGCCTTGTCCCCTGTTTGTGATATACATGGACAAGATAACAAGACGCAGCCAAGGTCTGGAGAGTGTCCAGTACGGTGGCATCTCTGCTCTTAGTGGATGATGTAGTCCTTCTGGTTCTGGAGGTTTTCAGCTGAATGTGATATGGTTGGCATGAGGATCAGCACCGTCAAATCTGAGGCCATGACTCTCTCCTGGAAAAAGGTGGGCCCGCCTCATCCAGGTGAGGGGTGAGAAACTGTCCCAAGTGGGGGAGTTCAGGTACCTCAGGGTCAGTTAGGTGCCTCGGCTGTAGTAATGTGGGTGTAGTACCAGACGGTGGTGGTGAAGAGAGAGCTCAGCCTCCATTGACTGGTCGATCTCCGTTCCAACCCTCACCCTCGGCCATGAGCTGAAGGTAGTGACTGAAAGAATGTGATTGAAATGAGGTTTCTCTGCAGGTGGCTGGCCTCACTCTTTATGATACGGTGAGGAGCTCAATGATATGTTGTATTTTAACATTGAGGGCAGCCAGTGGCAGTGGTTTGGGCACCTGTTAATGAGCCCCCCCCCAGTACAACCGACTGGGAGGAGACCCAGGACAGGCTGGAGGGACTACATCTCCCAGCATGCCTGGGAGTTCCTGGGGATTCCCCAGGAGAAGCTGGAGGAAGTTGCTGGGGAAAAGGAAACCTGGGCTGCTCTGCTTGCCCTGTTGCCACCACAACCCTGACCCAGATAAGCAGCTAGACAATGGTTGGATGGATGGAACTGATATATCATAAACATATTAGTTTGTTTTGAAAACAATCAAGTGAGCAAGATAATCCTATTGAACACAACAGCCTACTAAAACAAATCAAGCCATACAGGACTAGTTAACATACCTCAAACACGTAAGCACAAGCAAGACATAAGACTTATGACAAGAAGGTCCAGTCACACAAAGGTAGACCCAGTAGGCCTGTGATGCTCTTTAAAGGGGAAATAAACCCAAAACATGAACAGGTCTCTGGCTGTCTAAAGGCCAATGTTCTGAGTTGTTTTAGGGTTTTGGTGTAAACCAAAAAAAAACAAATTTGTGATTAAAAAAAGAGAATACATTTCATTTTGTTTGTAAGTCAGGTCACTTCTGAATCTGTCTCTGAGGAGCTGAGGAGGGTGGTCTGGCTTCACTGTGTTTCATCTCAACTGGAGACACACACACAGGCAGCATTCAGAAGTATTTTAAGCCTATAAATACCCACAGTTATGAAATCTGCCACTCCACAGGTGGTAGCGTTAGCAAACACTGTATAGAAGCCTCTCTCCATCCTGTTGTAGGATGCCTCCCTCATCCATCCCATCTGCCCAGATATTCATCTATTTGTCCACCCATACACCCAACTGCACAATCCTGCCAACTGCTCATCCGTCATGCTATAGCAATCACATAAGTGTCTGCCACTGATGAAAAGCTGGGTTGGCATGTAACCATGGAAACTGTCCTGGCCAAAGGGACACATGACTGCTGGCCTCAGCCTGTGGGACTGGAACAAGTGCAAGAAGGCAATACAGGATGACATAAATCCAGCTCCACACAAAAAAGACATTCAGTGAATGGTGGGGTGAATATATCATCCTTAATGTTTGAATCGACCTAACTTCAGGGAGATGTTGTCAACCATTCATTCAGATGAATGGTCTTGAACTCAAGCCTAATGTTTCCCCTAATGAAAATCCCTATAATATTCCTATAGGGGTTTATAGTGTGTATGTGGTACTCATTAGTGAGTTTATTTGTTAGAGTGGCCTTACCATACTTTATGGTAGGCTATTTACTATATCTGTTATGGTATCACTATAATATCCCTTGAGGATATTATGTGTAGTTCATAGTTTTACTGTGGTAGTTGTATAGTATCCTTCTAAAATTTAATATAGGATTACTATACAGTAGTTCTTTTTGAAAGGGTTTACTAAAGTAAAACTAATTGGACAGCAAATGTTTATTTGACCACTTTTTGTCTCAATTTGATGGACTGGTTTAAAAATATGTGAACACAGCTAGCTAATATTATACATGCTGAATTGAGAAATAATAAAATTACCAAAAAATAATATTCCAAATTGATTTGCAGCAGAATTTAATCAATCCTGCTGACACATACCCATAACTCCAACCAATCATGTGTAGGGGAAAGTGGAGTGATCTGAGCCATTGGGGCAGTTGAGCCACCCCTTGTTTCTAGGCAACCATAAACAAAATTGGTCATGTGACCACATATTTTTGAGGAGTCCTTCATTTTACTCACCCTGTGATGGACAGATTCACACTGAATAAGTGGTAAGCACATATAAGTTAAAAAAAAGTTTTTTTGCCATTCTAAGTAATTTTCTTATGTTCAGTGAGTCATGATTCTTCTGTCTGAACAAGAATAGAAAAGTTTGAAGAAATCTCACACGTTAGTGCTTTAGGAAGCTACAATATGAGGTTAAACTGTTAGCATGACTTGATGGTGGGGTAATATGAGCCAATAGCCCTGGGGCGAGTTGAGCCATTGGCTTAATTTATGATTATTACTTATGTATTATCTAACTGTAATTCTACATTGCATTCTTATATTTTATCACACAAATGAACTAAGATGGGACATTTTGAACTTTATAGACCAAAAACAATCAAGCCATGGTTCTATAAATGGAAGACGGAAGGCAGGGCTTCAACTCCTCTTGTGGATTTGGACAGAGCAGTAGGAGAGGTCCATAATGGGAAGTGGAATGGCTATTGTTAAAAATACACCAGCGGAAAAAAGTATCAAAAGAGGCATTTATTTATATCAAAATCTTACCTTTAATTTGTTGTGTTAATCTCACTGTAAACTGCAATGGTTCAATAAAGGATACATAAAAAGATGACCATATAAATGACATTTTAACCTTATCTAGGGCGTGATTGGTTCAACAGTTTCAAATAGGCCCGGTTCTGTGAGGGGTATTGCAGCCAACATTGCACTTGATTTTGCACTTGATTTTGTTCAGAAATTTTTTAATAGGCCTTGTTGAAGAAAATTGGCCGATGAGGTTGTAAACTTTGAAAGAAGTTGAAAACCTGTAAGAAGTTAGTATTGAAGATGTCTTGCTTTGATATAGAATTAGAATAGAATATTCTTTGGCAAGTCATATTTTCAAAAATTCTTATTTTAGATCTAATGTGATGATTTCCAGGGATGCATCCTGAAATATATGTACATATCTTAGTTGGAGACATTACTGTCATGCACTCACTCTAAAGATTCCTCAAGTAAAAAGTGTCAAGTCACCCCACTCACCCCAAAATCATTAATCTATGCTTTTTCTCCTTCAAAGACCCTATCCTCATATAAAATATATAGTTATGCTAGTAAATACTAGATTATATAATTAATTTATGACGCAACGATTTGTGTCAGCCTAAAAAGGTTGCTAAATTCAAATTCGAAAGTGAAAAAGTGAGTTTGGCGTGGTTCACTCTCCACTACATCCTGTAAACAACTGTTAGTTGCAATGAATGGACGATGGGGGGAGCTATGCGCACAGTGATCTGTAAAGAGGAGAGGACGAGGCGATGGGAAATAACTTCATATGGGTTCTCTCTGACCTATTGCATCCAAATGTATCCATATCTAAGATTAGCATTGTATATCGTGGCTTCCATTTTATTATTTTTATGGACTGAGGGGTGGTTTAAAGGGCCCTGTGGAAAAATATGGACTTGTTAGTTTATTTATCTCCATTTAAAATTGCTGCAGCCAACACATTTAACCTTGTTAAATACTCGATGAATATAAACACAACAGAAAATACGCCAAACAACACAGTGTGCAATATTGGGGTTATTACGATAAAGGTCTTTATGGTGAATTTATGAGGATTCTCGTGTGCGCATGCGTACTGCGGCGCCACACTGCCCGCGCCGGTGGTGAATGCTACGGAGAGAAATTCAACTGCGCGATCTGGACCAGACAGACGGAGGCGGCGGTACCTGCGCTTCAGGGGATTACATCGCATATTTTTTACACCCAACCGGACAAACAGTGACTGGGAAGCAAGGTAGGAAACCGAACCCGTTTTCCCCGTCACGTTTGCGAGTTTATCACCCGTAATGGCATCGCATTATAGGCCCGTTTGTTTGATGCATCAACAGCCTAGACTGTATGATGCCGCATGTGGCTTGGCTTTGATGACGGCTTTTTGAGTTCAAAACAAACATGACGAAGTAGCTAATACAGTGTTGTGTTCGTGTACTTTGTGGTCCCTTTTTGTTGGTGCACTGGCGTCTTTGGTGCTTAGCTGGAGTTTATTTAGTTGGTGTTTGTAGACGGTTCCGTGGTTTCTCAGTTAGGGAAGTTTAAACCTCTGTATTTCCACGCCGCTCAGTTACGGCAAGGAAAAAGTCTGAAGAAGTAGGCCTAGCAGCGAGGCCCCGGCGAGCTCTGACTGACAGCTCGTCGGCCAATCGGACCTGGCCTTCCCGCCCACAGCAGGCCCCATCGACCAGTTATATTCGGCGAAATCGCTGTCGTCAGTGGTGGTTCATTTCACACTACGCCCACTGGTTATAAAACACCGGACAATAAACTGTCACAACGGCGTGGAAGTGGCCAACAATAGGTCCCCTGGAAGTGCGCGAACCATTTTCTCGCTTTCATTTTTATTGTGAAACATGTGAGACCCACTAAATGTGTTGCATGCGTGGTTTAAAAATCGCAGGGGAGGGAGGGAGGGAAATATATTTTTTTTGTATAATTTATAGAACAAACAAGTTGAGCTGTATCATCCTGAAATATACACCTCCCCTGACCGTTAAGTGTGAATCATTCAATCCTTATTTTGTGTGTTGACGATCTAATTCCTGACACATGAATCCTGCATCCACTACCCAGCTCTGTTAGCGCCCTGCCTGGTTCGCTTTCGTTTCCCCAAAGCCACTCTCTGTGCAACGTTAGGCCATGAAAACAAAGAATTTCCTTGCAATCAAACATTTTACTGACTTAGACATTGTTCGCCCTCGCCGTGCCGCCCGATTAGTCATTTTCCCGCAACAGATAAATATTTTAGGGTCATTGCCATTGTCTCCCATTGTTTCGATTCATGAAATCGCCTGACCTGAAAACACGTGGGTCGCCGAGTAGTGTGGAGACATCCGGTTTATAGGTCGCGTTGAAAACCAATAACGCCCAGGCTTTCTTCCCAAATGTTAGGTAAATTACACACAGGGTTAATGTAAACTGATGCCATGTAGACCGCCATATTTAAAAAAATATATATATTTCTGTAAGATTTTCATTAAGGGCGGGGAGGGAACAACAGTGTCATCTGGATACCGGATAAGCGTGACATGACAAAAGGGGTGCTATCATCACGAGGATATTGATATTTTCCATGAAAGACACATTGAAAAGAGTAAAGCCTACACCAAGCCTCATGTCAAGGACCCCAAATTATATCAACAGTAGGCTACCATCCCTTTTTTGATGAGATTGCATCCCAGTCTTCTCCATTTGAGAATATTTATTTGTCAATTATGATTTAGTGTAGAATTGACTTGGTCTGGGATTGCATAATTGTCTATAGGTGTACTGAAGGAAGGGTGATAAAAGTGGAAACAGTGGAGTGAAAGCTATGAAGCTATCAAACTAGTCACGATATATTAGGTCATTGTGGCAACCTTTAGGCAATGATGTAATGAAATTGCAATAAAATTAAACTATTTCTCATTTTGCTTGGGGCCCCTGGAAACCCCTCAAGGACCCCAGGTGGTCCCCAGACCCCACTTTGGGAACATTACAGCGAACATTTGCTAGTTCAGTTCCTACTAGGCTAGCTTTGTATTGTGTTGCACACTGTCACTACAAGCATAATCTATAGCTATACATCAGCAGTACCATATCCCAACCTGCACTTCAGTAAGCACTATTCTCTGGTGCAGGTGGAGCGAGAGAACAAAATCAGACCTGTGTTTTAGGTTTGTTTCAACAGCTGTTCATTTGTAGACCCCGCCCAAACATAGGGAGCTGCTTACTTGCTTTTAATCTCCACGTTTACTACTCGGATGCAAAGATGGGATTTGCCATAGTCCTTGTGTAAAATAATTGATGGTGATGAACTGAGATGGAGAGCTGACTGGTAGAGTGTCTGATAGATAGATCCCTTAGTCCTAGATATGGCTGCATTTACTGTAATCAAGGCTAGACACAATATGACCTTTCTCAGTAGTGCTATCAAGGCCATGTGGGTGTAGTTGGGGTGTAGATTGGTCTGTTACTTGGTTAACTGTGTGTGTGTGTGTGTGTGTGTGTTTGTGCGCGTATAAGCAGGAGGTGAGCTTTGATGTGTGCAGTATGAGTAAGACGCCCCCTAACAGAAGAGGGATAATATTCGAGGTTGGAGCTCAGCTAGAGGCCAGAGACAACCTCAAAAACTGGTGAGTCATGGCCCTACTTTTTTACTTTTTATCTCTGTAACAGTTCCCTTCCTTCTCCCCCTCGCTTAAATTGTTATTCCCTCCACCGTCGACCTGGCTAAGCTATTTTGTATGCCAACCATACATTAAAAGATTAAGAAAAGACTCCGTCACTGCACTTGGGAGCATCACTGATCCTCTCACAGTAGGCTACAGTCAGCGATGGGTGTGCTCTCTGAGTAGGCAGCAGCCCAGCCTCTGACCTGGAGTAATCATGAGTGCCATTAAAATTAATCTGTGACTGTTAATTTGTATTTTAAATAATGTTTTTTTTAGTGTATGGAAGGCATTAGCTGCTTTTCTCTAATTGTAAGTCGGAGGGGAGAAAAAGTAACATAACTAAGTAACCTTGTAGAATTATCTTCTTTCCTCTCCCTTCTCAGTCATGCATCCTTGACAGTGTTTTCCTTAGCCCAGAACTTAATTTGTGGGGGTAGGGCATCCCAGGTGGAGGGGTGGGATTTACATTTTTATTTAACATTTATTGCACATCATACCCTGATGTTTTTGTCACTTGGCAGGGCCGTCACTGGAAATGAAAATATGTTCTTAACTGACCTGTGTAGTTAAATGAGGGAAAAATAAATAAAACTTTATAGCGGGGGGGAGAGGGGCATGTTGAGTTCCTATATTAATACATGGCAAAAAGCAATAAAATAGCCAGTGTTCAAGCAGGCCCCATTTAGACAAATTAAATTTAAAATAGAACAAACCTCAACACATTCATCTTGACAAAAACTGCCATGCAACACGTGTCCCTGTGTTAAAAACCTCACCTGTTGTTCCTGCCCTGCCACTCGCCGCGCTGGTTGAGGGCTGGAATCAAAATGAACGCCTTGATTCTGTCATGGCTTAAACAAGTTCAGTTCCCTTTCCATTGTGATAATAACGGATATCGTTGCAGCCACTCCTCAAATGAATAAATTGTTTGGTTTAGGGCTCAGGGCTTTTCCTCTCAGGTTTAATCGGCATGTTTTGCATCTACCCCAGGTTCGTACTCCCTTTGGCTCTCTTCCTCCTCTCAAGGCCTTTGCCTTGTAAAATACCTTTCGATGCTTATCTGAGGGAACAAACGTTCAATACATGGGGAAAAAAATAATTTTCCACTAGATGTATGATTACGTCACTTGTTGAATATAACGACTCCGCTAGCTTTGTGGACGGTAACATCCCAAGTTCAATATTGGAAAATTAAAAGTTAACAGTTACCTTCTGTTGTCGATATTAGGGTTTTGTCAGACAGCTTTTTTTGAGGTCAGACTGCCCGTGTCCGTCTAGCAGGTGATGTCTGTCTCACTAGTGGATGAGGAAAAAAGGGAACGTGTGTGCGGTGTGTTTTACAAGCAATGGTTGAGTGAGATCCGTCTCTGCTGTGACAGAACATAACGTGATGCGTTTAGATCAGTTTCTATACATTGACCATCTTTTTATTTTGTGGTGGCCATGCGCCACATAAGAGCCTATATATATGGGAAACACTGCTTGATCTTCTTTCCTCACCCCAGGTATGCCGCCAACATAGAGAAGATTGACTATGATGATGAGAAAGTCCTGATCCACTACCGCCAGTGGAGCCATCGCTATGACGAGTGGTTTGAGTGGACAAGTCCCTACCTGAGACCCGTGGAGCGGATCCAGCTGAGACGACAGGGCCTGCAGGAAGACGCTCCTGTCCCTGTAAGCCAAGAAGTCTGTTCACTTTTGGTTGCTTAACCCAATGTTGTATACTGCCATGCATGATCTACATTTCTGGTCAAGATTATTGGCACCCTTGCATCATAAATCCTTCTGGGAAAATGTGCTGTGGACTGATGAAACCAAATTAGAGCTCTTTGGCGTTTTGTTTACAGACAACAAAATGAAGCTTTTAAATAAAAGAACACCCTGCCTACAGTCAAACATGGTGGAGGTCCCATAATGCTGTGGGGCTGCTTTGCTGGGTTGGGTACTGGACATCTTGAATGTATTAAGGGCATCATGATGTTAGGACATTGCCAATGCATTTTGGAGCAAAATGTGCTACCCAGTGTCAGAAAACTGGATGTCAATTGAAGGTCATAGATCCTCCAGCAGGACAATGACCCAAAACACACATCCAAAAGCACCCAGGAATGTTCTGGTGTGGCCAGCGATGAGTCCTGATCTAAATCCCATTGAGAATCAATGTTGAGACCTGAAATCTGCAGTTGGATGAAGGAATCCTTCAAACACTGATGAACTGGAGTGGGTTGCAATTGAAGAGTGGGGGAAACTGGCAGCAGAAGCATTTTGATGGTTACTAGAAACATTGGGAAGCAGTCATCATTGCATTATATTAGAAAGGGGTGCCAATAATCATGGTCATAGCCACTTTTCAATTTTAAACCACATAAGATTTATTTTTTAATATTTGTATTTTTTTCCTTGATCATGTGCATGATTCCATTTTCACTGGAATGAGTGTGACCACTAGTTTGACAGTGTAGTCGTTTTTTTGTGTCTGTGTGTTTAATGTAAAGCCTAATCATACCCTAACAATGTGTACATATGGAAATGTTATATTCTCTGTACGTGTTGGAGTCAGTAAAGTGTGTCACAGTTGGATCCTTTTTTGTCTGTGGCGTTCTCAGAGGCCGTAGTGAGCCCAGAAATAGCGTGGTTTAGAAGAGAAGAGCTCCAGTGACCTCTGTGGCCATCCATCAATTTAATGAGGCTTAAATGAAAGACGTGTGTCTCTTTTAATGATTCAACATTTAATGTTCTTACAGAAGAATTTTAAAGATTGGTTTGTTTATGATGTCTTCTGGAGTGGTCCCTCAACCACCACTACATAGCCCATTGGCCCTTCTACCACTAGTCATGGCTAGTTATGCCTGAATTAAGCTCCGATTACAAGTGATTTAAGATCAAGCGGTATTGTTTGACAGGATACCATTCTTGCTAACTGTTAAAGGGTTATGTAATAAAGATTAATGCCTCTGCCCTTCCTTCTCCAGGGGTTTCATGTGAATGACAAGGTCCTGGCCAGCTGGTCTGACTGCCGTTTCTACCCGGCTAAGGTCCTGACAGTCAATAAAGACGGTGGGTATCAGTAAGCTGTGGTGGTGAATCTTGGTATATCATAGAAACAACACTTGAAAATACTTCGCTAAAGTGTATACCTAAATATATTCAATGTATTCTTAGTTACTGATTGCTATTGCGTATATAATATCAGAACAGGACTATTCAGAAAACAAAAATATTTTCTTGATTATTAAAATCATAGTTTAAATATAGGCTCTGAATGAAGCTCTGACAACTAAAATGTGTCACATTACTGCCTAGCGCACACTGTTACAAACACATACAAGCAGTGTGGAGAATACTGTAGAATTTCAAATTTCACTTTTGTTTTCACAACCAGAGGCTGTCAGATTGGATGAGATGCAGCAAGGCAAAACTCCTTTCTCCTGCACTAGCATAGCACTAAAACAAAGTGAAACAAAGTATAGTAATATGTCTTATGTGCGACCACAAGGCTCCCAAGTATCAATATGGCAGTCGGCTTTAGGAGAAAATCCTGCATTAAAAACAAAAATTACCCTTAAAAATTAGCTGGCTGCAAAGCAGTCGATAATCTGCTATCTGTTTGATAGAGATCAATTCAATCTTCTTTATTCCCTCAGCATCCTACACCGTGAAGTTCTACGATGGTGTCATCCAGACAGTGAAGGGGATCCACGTGAAGCCTTTTGTTAAAGAGGTAAATTTAATCTGTGATCATAAACATCCAGAATTCCTATTCAGCATACATGGCACTGTATTCAACTCTTTGTTTTCTTATTTTTGCTTGTTACCCTGACATATAGAAAGGAGGGAAGTCTCGGTCCGCCGACAGAAACATGGTTAGGAAGGTCCAGAACGGCAGAGACAGGAGGCCTCAGGAGAACGGAGGCCCCAAAAACAAGCGGGCCAGGCGCAGCACGTCCGACCAGGAGGAGGACAGCAACAGTGAGGGTGAGGATGACGAGGCGTGGGAGGAGGAAGCGCCCGACGAGAAAAACGACAAGGAAGACTGCGAGGAGGAGGCCGCTAAAGTCGGAGCAGCCGCCATCAAACAGGAAGAAGATGCACCGCAGCAAACGGGCCAGGACGAGCCCAGAGATGAGGAAAAGGAGACAGGACTCATTAATGGAGTGAAGGTGGAAGAAGAGAAGGGGCAGAAGGAGGAAAGCTGCCATTTAAACGGAGAGGTAAAGAAAGAGGAGGTGGAAACAGAACTGAATGGAACCAAGCCATACACAGAGGTGCCCAAGCCATACACGGAGTTGCCCGACCAGACGTCAGCACAGACGGAGCAAGTGTCTGTCACTATGACAACCACGGAATCCAATGGTGACATGGAGCAGAAACCAAACAGCCAATCAGAGAGCGCTCAGCCTGCAGGGGAGGTGCCACCTGCCCAGCCCGTGAAACGTAAGTGTCCATGGAAGTGAATCAGCATGAATATTTGAAGGGATCTGTTGGACTGTGAAATTGAGTAATTGAGTAATTGAGTGCAGTAAATATCACATAAGATCTGAATATATTTTCAAGGTTTGAGTGGCAGCCGCTGTTTGTTACATTTTTGTTTTATCTTTTATAGCGGTAAGAAAGCAAGGTTTCCACAACCCCAACAGATTCAGCAGAGAACCATGTGAGTATATCCCAGCGCTCCCAGTTATTAAACACTTATCACTCGTATCATTGATGTTCTTCTTTTCCACACAAAACTTACGTTCCCTCAACCTGTTTGATGACATTTCAGTGTACCGGGTTATCAAAAACCAACCTCCACCAGTCCTGTCCATCAACCTCGACCACAACCCGTTTAAGTGCAGCGCTCCCGGCTGCACCAAGTCGTTCCGCAAGGCCAAGCTGCTGCACTACCATATGAAGTACTACCATGGGGAGGACCAGCCTCTGGAGGGGGACCGCAGCCCGACCAGGAACATCCAGACCAGGGCCTCTGAGAAGCAGGCTGCCTCCGTTTCCTCAGAGAGCCCCAAGAGACGGCGCACTATCTCCGCCTCTATGCGTGAGTTCTTCTCTTGTTCAAGGCTTGCAGTACACTTGGTGTAACAAAAGTACAATTTTATAAGATATTGGGTCAGTTGCTATTTCCACAAGTGTTCCAAACAGCTGCTAGCCATGCACTGTAACGACACACTTAGATAGATAGATAGATGTACTTTATTAATCCCAAGCTGGGAAATTGCAGTGCAGCAGCAGCATTACACACAGAGACAATAACAACAACACAACCACTAAATAAACAAAAGTTAAAAAACACGACGGGAGCTGCGGCTACAGGCTGCCACCTGGAGCGGCGCCATCTTAAGAGACTTCCATCGGACTTTAGCAAAGCTGGATGTGCTATATTTACAATAGAGTGTCAGGGCCTTGGGGTTACATTTGTCTTTGTTTCCCTTTCCTAGACCCTGGCGGAGCTGCCCCAACGTCTCGCAGTGAAGTGAAGGCTGCAGGCAGACGCACATCAGCTCCCCCTGCTGTCAACACCCAGGGCCAGCAGCAGAGGGCACTGCTGAGGGAGAAGAGCAAGGAGAACCACCTGGACAGGAACGGATGCCAACAGCAGGGGAAAGACGCAGACAAGAGTGGCTTTGACATTGGTCAGTATGATGCTGTGAGCAGATGTTGTAGATGAAGTGAGGAACGATTGCACACATACATCTAAACCAAGTCTGTGTCAACTCTGACACATTATACCCCTTTGTTTTTGCATTAAAGGGCATTGTAATGTAATGCCTGTAATGTTAGCTGTGCTCACATGGGGCTCATCTTTTGTCACTTGACTGCCCCCAGCGTCGGTGAAAGACAGACTGAAAGAGAAACCGAAACAGAAAGACTTCCTCCGCATTAAACTAAAGAAGAAGAAGAAGAAAAAGAAGGCCAAGTCTGGTAAGAAAGGGACCCTGGCGTACTGCATGGGGCCACCCTACATTTGTGCTGCCACTGCATGTGCACTCACTGCGACACTGCAACATTGCCAACATGGCTAGGCCATGGAGCATAAAGGACTCCATTCACCCCTCTTGGTGTGGCGGCTGAGCCTCTGTGTGTGGGAGTAGTGTTACATCTGCTGCTGGCCTACATGCCCAATCAAATTGCTCTGACTCTTCTCTCTGCACCTTTTAAATCATCTTTTACCCTTTTTATACAACAACTCTGACAGTGTTGCTGATGAATAGCCAGCTTCCTTTTTTGGCACTAATAATGCCTAGTCCAAACATGAATCCAACACTGGTCTTCCTCATTCCTATTTAGGATTGACACCAGACGGTATGGCATGCACACAGTTGCATGTGTTTGTAATGGAGCCTTCCACTGATTGGTTTTCACACCATTAAAGGGATTTGCCCCTAACATGGCCGATATGGATTGTATAAAAAAGATTGTCTCTGACCACTCTTGAATCTATCATATCTCTCCATAGTGTTTGTCATACCAGTTTGTCACCTCTAGACTAGCTTTTGTTTGGCATTTCCAAAGTTGACATTTTGTTCTACGTGTGCTTCCCCCCTTCCCTGTATTAACAGACTACACAGGTAGTGAGGAGAATATTGACATCTCAGTATTGGGTCTTCAGTCCAAATTGAATTTGCCATTCAAATTCCCCCTCTCACACAATCACAAGCCTGAGGCCTACCCCAGCAGGCCCGGATACAGCCACTCAGAGCAGATACATGTGGATGGTGGGTATCTATACGATTGTGTGTGTGTGTGAATGTGTGTGTGTGTGTGTGTATATGGCTTTCTCTCCCCTCCATTCTTTCATTCCCATGGATTCAGTCCATCAACCAATTGTCTCATTTTGATCTGCATCACTTCTGGTTCTTGTTCAATGATCCTCATAGCATATTGTGACCAGCCGAGTAAAACTGGCCTGCTGTCACAGACGAGAGCTGTTTTTTCTGGTTGGTTGGTTGAATCCTGAGCCATTCTTCGCTGCTACAGCTTGCTTTATTCCATAATTCCCTTGTAACTATTCATGAAAGCTCACATAACTGTATCATTAAATTCTGTAATGCTACAGAATATAAATTGGCACGTTTGTCCTAGTGCAGACTACTTGCAATTTGTGTCATTCCCTTCAAAATGTATCACATTTTTCCTCCACTACTGTAGATGAGGACAGCATCAGTGACTGGTCCACTGACAGCTGTGGGTGGAGCGACGATGACTTCGGGATGGACTTGGACGTCACCACGCCGCCCTTGAGCGTGGACTCTGTGGCCCTCGATACGAGCGATCAGGAGATAGTGCGGTGTATCTGCGAGGTGGAGGAGGAGAATGACTTCATGATCCAGGTGAGATGTTCAATGTCTTGCCGTGATGTAACACCTCACTCCACCATCCTGCTTCATAGCTAGGAGGTCGCCAGTGCAGTGCAGCTGTTCATGCTTAATTTGTGTCATGACTTAGTTTGTTGTTCTATTTTTAGGCATTGCAAGCTTTTTTAGCATCGCAGAGTTGCACTATTAAGTGTTATATTTGTCCTTCCCTCAGTGCGAGGAGTGTCTGTGCTGGCAGCACGGCACCTGCATGGGCCTCCTGGAGGACAATGTTCCAGATAGATACGCCTGCTACATCTGCAGAGACCCACCAGGTGAGTGAAACAACTCTTAATGCCAACAGCATTAATATACTATCTAATAAAAATGCTCATTTTAACAGGGAATGGGTAATTCTATCTCCGTGCGGGTTTATGGTTCTGCTTTGATGTGCCTTTCATCAGATGTTTGGCTAACTGCTAATCTGGTAGAAAGGATGGCATGCATCCAGGATGTTTGACTCTGTAAAGCAGTATGTGCCATCTAGTGGACAAAAGTGTGATGGCAGCAAGTATACAGTGAATGGGGCAATGGAGATTTTGCACATATGCATTATTAATAAATTAGTGTCAGATAACTTAATGATCCTGTACGACGTTATAATTATTCCAGTTTTTGCTACCTGAGTGAATCATGGCTATTCATGCTATTCTCTCCTGGCCACTGCCAGCCATTGTTTGCAGCATAAGCTAAAATGCAATCTTAAAAGTTACAGTCTACAAGCTACCTTACAAGCATGCAATCAAGTACAGTAAATATGTTCAGTAAAAGCTGCATAAATATAGTTGTGTTCAACGAAATGAGAAATGGCTGCTGTTATGAAAGTAACTAGCAATTTACCTGTTATAGAGATTAAACTTTGGACGTTTGGTTAAAGCATTTCTCAACTCTTTCTAAAATTAAAAATATGTTTTGCAATCCTAACTGTATCCCAGGTCAGAGGCAGAGTCTGCGCTACTGGTATGACCGCGAGTGGTTGAGCAATGGTCACATGTACGGCCTCTCCTTCCTGGAAGAGAACTACTCTCACCAAAATGCCAAGAAGATCGCCGCCACCCACCAGCTACTGGGCGATGTGCACCATGTAGTGGAAGTCCTCAACGGATTGCAGCTCAAAATGAGTGTCTTACAGTGAGTACAAGGGAATTGCACAGTATAAACTGTTATTGTTACCTACCGGGAGAAATATTTTGGTGATTCCAATTAATTTATTACAACAGACTCAGACTCAGCACTGGTTATGCTCTCAGATGCTTGTTTAGGAAGGAAATGCACTTACTGTTTCTGGTGACTCGTAGTTCTCATACCTACCTACGTTGAATGCACTTATTGTAAGTCACTTTGGATAAAAGCGTCTGCTAAATGACTGTAATGTAAACTGGTTAGTTGATGTGTTGATCTTTGCTTTGCCTCTTCAGGAGCAAGACCCACCCTGACCTGCGGCTGTGGTGCCAGCCCTGGAAGCAGTTGGAGAGGCCCCGGAAAAGCTTTGACTCGTGTCCAGGCACCGACGCAGCCCCGTCCCCCGTGGCGGCCGACGAGGACATGAGCCGCGGCGAGATCCTGATGTCCAACGCCCTGGAGAAGCTGAGCCGGGCCGCTACCACCGCCGCCTCCTCTTCTTCCTGCTCGTCCTCCTCCTCGCCCTACCTGTCCTTCCAGGACTCGTACATCATCATCGAGCACTGCTACCAGAAGCCGCGGGCGTACTACCCAGCGGTGGAGCAGAGGCTGGTGGTGGAGACCCGGCAGGGCTCGGAGCTGGAGGACAGCATGAGGAGCACCGAGGACCTGCTGGAGAGGGAGCAGCGCTACGGGGGCCTGCTGGAGACAGACAAGCACAAAGCACTCAGCACCACCAACAAGGTCGGGCTTGATCCCATCATGGAACAGGAATGTTTAAACTAGGGCTGCAGATGTCTGTTGTTCTTCTTATCCAATATATTCTGATGATTAAAAATGCTTCATGTAAAAAAAAAAAAAAAAATCAACTGCCCATCAAGTATTCTACCCAGAAATGCTACTAAACGGTATGCTGTCTCTTTCTGCACCAACGGTACTTCTGGTGTGAGATGAGATAAACTTTGTGTGAGCAGAGGATCTGAGAAAAATGAATGTAAGGCAGTATAGCCTGTGTAACTAATCAGTATTTTTCCATTTTTTGCTGCGCTATTGCAAAAAGAGGCAGTTGCTTGATGCTCATTGTGGCTCCTGCTGTTTGATATGCATGCAAAATTGAAGTTTTAATGTTTCTAACTTGCAGAGCAAGGCATGTCATTAGTATCTAGCCGAAACAACTGTCCTGTCAGCACTGTTGGGAACACGCAATAACACATCCTTCAATAAATTATGAGGTGGAAATGGGACAGCAGCGGTTCTCTACATGCACGTAGACATGTTTACTTACGCATGCAAATAACAAATAAGATGAGTAGGACTTGAGGGAAAGTTAAATTGAGGACTTCGAGTTCGAAACATTTCATGTAGTCCACAATGTATCACTTGGGTGCTTAAATGTGAATTGGTCTAGCAAAAAGGCCGATGTACAATGACAAGTGAAGCATAAACCTCTCCCTAATGAAAATATTGTCTGTCTGAACATGTCACGTGTATGTCTGTAGGCTTTCGAATGCTGGCCGGTGGTCCCAGGCTGAGGTGAAGGAAGAGGAAAGGGGGGGTCCTGGAGGGGCTCCAGACGACAGCAGGCAGCATCATCAGTGGCAGATCAACCTGCTGGACCACATAGACACAGTCCAAGACGAGGTCTCGCACAGGATGGACTTCATTGAGAGGGAGTTAGACGGTAAGATATGGGGAGGGCTCAACTCAATAACCGGCATCTCTCTTTTAGTTGGTACACCCCAAAATTCATGCGCTGCTAGTTGACCGAAACTCTACCGAGAAAAACAGCAAAGCAGATGGAAACCGAAGCCGACTCAAAAGTATCCTTCGACATCCGACACAAGTGGTCCGTATTACGTATCCCTAACGTTCGCAAATGTTAGCTTTGTTAACATCATATTTCTCTCCAAACCGACTAGGTGGAATTATTTAACTTGTAGCCAACAACTAGTTTTAACAGGAGCAGTTTTAACCAGCGTAAGTCACTAACACTAGTGTTGGCTGGCAGACATTCGAAGGAGCATCAATGAGGATATGAAGCTTAATGTTAGTACTAATACTAAAGATAATGGCTGTTAATGCTGACAGTGAGTATTCGACCAAGTTGCATCAGGAACGTCGTCCCAGATCAATATAAGGGCTCAGATCCTGCTGCTCTTGGTGTGAAAATTCAGGGCTTAACCTTTGTCGCCCGATTTGATTACAGAATGTGATCATGTGTACTTTGGATGATGTTATGAAGTGACAGCCCACAGGACCGGCCCATGTACTGACCTTTGGTTCTCCTTCTGCCTCTCCTCCTCTTCCTCCCCCTTAGTGTTGGAGAGCTGGCTGGACTACACGGGGGAGCTGGAGCCTCCAGAACCCCTGGCCCGCCTGCCTCAGCTCAAACACCGCATGAAGCAGCTGCTGACAGAACTGGGCAAAGTGCAGCAGATCGCCCTGTGCAGCTCCACATGAGGGTGCTAGAGAGCAGCGTGGGCCACGGCCACCACAGCATGTAGAGACGATGCAGAGCGGGGAGCTCACCGATCTCTGGATGGAACGGTGTCAAGATATGAAATGCAAATGGACAGTTTCAGGTTGTTTGGCGCTTTCTCCTTGACGTGAATTCGGCTGCTGTTTCTCCTTTTTTGAAAGGTTCTGTGTGGTGGAATCCAATGCTACAGCCAGTGATCATATAACTAAATATTTATATGAACATGTGCGGAAAGTAAGCATCATGAATCAGGATTAAACACAAAAAGTAACCTCTAAGTGCAGGAGAAAGTCCATGGGGCCAGGTTAACACTTTCCTGGTTCCTGTGCAACTCCAAACCATATCAATGCCTTTTGTCTGAGCTACTGTTTGAGGTTGCCCTGTTTCTCAGTACACAGTGCGTTACATGCAAAAGCTTTATATTCAAAGATCTCAATCGAGCTCCTGGTCCACATAACCCACATAGCCTCTTTGCAATAGTTTTCTTCAGCCCATTCTTAAAAATCGTCACTTTTTCTTGAACAATATTTAACATAGTTCAATTTTGATCGCCTGTCATGCCATACTGTTTAAGCTCTTACGTTGTGCTCTAAATGTGGGGAGAGGTTGACTTGAAGACATCCGATTATATAATGGCACTGTACAAGTAATCACTAATATTTCGTCCTGTTTTTTTGACCTACTCAAGGGTTAGTTTTATACTACACTGTGAAGCTATTTTTGTCTGGAATCAAATGCATCTTATTTTTGGCTGTAGAGACGGTGATGAGTGAGATTTTGGTTTTCTTTTCTTTTTTTTTCCAAAAAAAAGGTAATATTTGTTTTGGCTTCTTTCCTAAGGGGCCTTTCCTTGATGTACCTATTGTATCAGTTAATCTTTAAGTGTTTGTCATTTACAGTATCCCTTATTTGTGTTTCCTCTTGCATTGTTGTTGCTGTAGCATTTGACCTATGACTCGCTGAGAACTGTACGTGGACTGGTCTCTTCTAAACCTAGCATCTTGTGCTTTGTTGGTGACAAATACTACTCAGCTGACTTGTAAATTTATTTTATTCCTTGATTCTGTTTCACAATGTTTATTTGCAGTATTTTGTATTCTTTGTAAATACGTCATTCAGAAAATGTGCTCTTCTTGGGATCTTTGTATTGAAAAGAAAACATTCTCCAAAAAAGGATAATATTGTATGCTACTGTACTGTAAGTGTCTGGCTTAGAAGCAGGGGAGATGTCGAAAACAATGCAAACAGAATTGCTGGTACATAAATAAACTATCATTGTTATTAATAGTCTACTTGTGTGCACCATGGTCTCATTGTTGCCGTTTGTTAAATGCTGAAGCTTCAAGTTCCTCCTCATCTTTCTGACATGCGAGGCCTTTGAACTAGAGTGACCCTGAGTTTCTGTTTGTACAGCTGGCGACACCACTTCCAGTGCAGTCAAGGGTTGAGAGGTTTGAGAAGCCAGCGAGTTTGGTTGGAAAGTTGTCTGTTTGAATACCTAACTGGTTGTACTGGGCAGCTCCCATGTATCAACGTGAAGCAGGGCGTTGCTGGGAAAAGGCATGCATGCTCTGTCAACTATTCTGGAATGAAGGTTTTAAAAAGGTTGCATCTACACTGAGGTAATAATTGTTTTTTTGTACAGTCTATTTCTGCAGTTACATAATCTGGTTGAAAACAGAAACTTGATGTGAATTGTAATCGGTTAATCTCAAAATTGGGCCAGCACAATGTCCTGATAGGACAGGGCAAATGATGATATATTGTCTCTTGATCCCCAC
Source organism: Hoplostethus mediterraneus (assembly GCA_034670385.1). NCBI lineage: Eukaryota > Metazoa > Chordata > Actinopteri > Trachichthyiformes > Trachichthyidae > Hoplostethus > Hoplostethus mediterraneus. The sequence goes on along the minus strand of JAXDDW010000012.1, from coordinate 3,265,298 downwards.
AAAAAAACACAATGTTAAGCGAACACGTTAGAATAACCTCTTGGGGGCGTTGGAAATGATTTATGCCAAAGATGGTATATGTTTTAGAAGGAAAATATAGTAAAAACAACTGTCCTACCTTTCCGCTCTGCAAAGGCGGGCGTTAACCCTCGCGCATGCACTATTCTGCAGCTGTTTTGCCTCAGGCAGACAGCCGTTACCATAGCGACAAATGTGCCACTGACCTGAAATAAGTTTAGATAATACTCATCCCAAAAATGTAAGATTTAGCTCTATATGCTGTAAGAACAATTTCGCTTTGTGGTTCGCATAAACCTTAGATTGTTTTTTCATGAAATATATAGGCTATGACACAGTAGGGCCTCCATATCTGTCAACGTTTCTGTGAGTCAATGAGTCTGGTGTGCATTTTTTGATGGTAGAGTGAGACCTCTGAGCTTGATGCTTCTCTCTGTCTGTGCCGCCTCCTCCCATTGGCCGCCCGGCTGGCTTCCGTCACGTCTAGGACGCAGCGTGTAGTTCCGCCCAGAGTCACATCGAAGTACTAGTTGAGACAGAGGAAGCAGAGACGAAACGAGAGCAGTGCAGTTTATTACACCATTAACGTTGTTATTCAACGTACACCCCGAGAGGAATTGACTAGGATCCAAACGGATACTTATTTTGTCGAGGCGGTAAGTCCTACATTAATGTTTTCGAGGCAGTATTTCAGATTTACCACTTACAGATGTGTCCGATGCCACAGGAGATACAGATAATCCCCAGCTCGCTGGATTTCCCTGTCTGCTCGTGTTGCTGACTGTAAACTGAAGCGTACATTAAACCAATACGAACCGTGGTGTTTGATCAAACGTAACGTTAGCTCGACCGGGATTTAATGATTCCAAAATTTAAAACACATGTTAAAACACAAGCAGATTCAGTACCTGAGTGCAAACGAAGCGACGCACGCGAGAACTGCAGTTGAATTGAATTGAGTTGATTGTTGCTCCTCTTCACTGTGATGCGACACAAGGGTTGTTTCCACAGTGTTTTAATGTTCACTACTGTAAATTATTGCTGTCAGTTTATCAGTTATTTTGTTACATTGCGACCATTGTCAATAATAACTTACGCCATATCTAAAGCCCATTGACGCCTGTCACGATTCGTAACATTGGAAAATCCCTCAGGAAAAGGATTTATAGTGATGATATAATACATTTAATAGATGGGTACGATACAAAGATAACACCTAAAGTCCCTATAGTAAAAATAGTGTGGCTCGAGTATTATAGCATTATAGTGGAACCATAAGTGATAAACAATAACGTAAAGTACGATATGGTCGCTATAAACTCACTATTGAGTACCACGGACACAAGTTGTCGTTATAGGTTTATTAAAGGGATGCTACAGTGATTTTCCGTTAGCAATACATCTGAACAGATCGCAGTTCGTCCGAAGTTGGGAGAGGAAGCCTTTAAATAGGCCCGATGTGATGAGCCACATGGCAGCTCTGGTGGAGAGACATGACTCGATATGACTCTTCATTCTGCACATTATTCCAACTGCGCTGACCAGGACACGACGGCAGATCCATCACGATCAATCACATCAATCATAATGATGTTGCTGCAGAGTGCACATCATTCATGCACCACGTGATAGATGGCAATGTCACCGGTGGCCATGCGAAGGTCACACAGGTGGGACGTGTGTGAGACGGGCCATCAGGTGTCTTCCTCTACTAAAAAGAGCTGTAGTACTATATACTATAATACATTTTAGGAGGATACTATAGCCTGCAAATATCACAGCAAAACCACAAGCCACGATAGGAATAATATATTGAAACCACAAGAATGAAAAAATGCCACACCAAAATATGTAAATATATAAAATTGTTTTTTATGAATATATGAGAGGCATATATACACTATGGGTTTCTATATGATTATTATAGTGTTTTTCTGTAGTTCCTGGTGGTGGAGGTGATTTATCTCCCACAATGCCCTCATCGGTGTCACATGGTCAGTATGGCTTGGATGGCGCTTACACAACAAGCAACAACCCAGCATTTGTTGTCATTCAAAACAGACCCTATAGATAACAAGGTATTTACAGATAACCGCTTTCTATAAACTGGTCTGGGAAATAATCTTTTATTTTGAAAGTGGGGAAGGAGAACAGATGGGGGATCGCTTGAGGGTTATTGCCATATCCTTGGAAGGATTCCTCACCTGGTTGATTATTACAGTGCAAATGTAATCCCTAACTGGTAGGTGTGTCAAAAGTTATTGATTAAACCATACATTGTACCTTAACAGAGATATCTTTTGCACATGTTTAATGCCCCCTTGGAAGTATTTCGACATAAAGGAGTGACAGTATTGAGGCTAAAAAGTGACTTGTGCATAGAGTTGCTTCTGCATGGAATAGGATTTCTAACGGGAATCCCAGGGATGAATGTCAGGGAATAATGCTCACTGGAGAGCTGAAGGCTGTAATTAAGCTGGGGTGCTGACAGTCAGCCAGGCCTTGTGTTCACCTCAGCATCACTGTCTCTACCAGTGTGTCAGCGCTGGAGGGCAAAACAAAGCCTGATCCTGGAGACGGACATTTAACTTGACTCATTCACATTATGTAGAAGGCGCCGGGTTGTCAGCAGCACACCCGTGTCTCCTGTTGCTGTTGCTTCTCAGTCATCTGTTGGTCAGTGGTTTAACCGTACCAAGACCACGGTGGAAAACGACTTGTTTCCCTGGGTTAATGCTGTATTGTGCCATATTCTCCAGCCCGACCCTCTCGTCGTTGCTGCTGCTGCTGTGTTTTTGTAACTGAACTGCATCTGTAATTTAAGCTGTGCCTGTGCCTAGAGTTACAGCACAAGCCTTGCACAGCAACTTCGAGCTTTCAGAGCAGAAACAGCTGATGCACACACACTTCTGTTCCAGGGGAACTTCTTAAATGTTTCCTGTGACCGCAGCCAGTCGGCATACCTGAACGACTACCCTATCTATCTCCGCTCATATCCTTCTTTACGGTCCAGTGGTGCATGCAGTAACCCGCGACGTAGAGGGGGGATGGGCCCAGTGTGTAACTCAGTGTACCCACATGTTTGTGTTGTGCAGCAGTTTGCTTACCTTTTTCTTTTTTTTTTTTTTTCTTTTTTTTTAAAGATGCTTCAGATTCAGGTTGTTTTTGCAATTGCATGGATCATAGCAGGTAGTATTATAATATGGTTCCCATGGGCCTCGAAAGTCTTTGAAAGTTTGTGAGAAAAATTGTTTTTGAAAATGAATGGAGGGCCCTGAAAGTAGCTGCTTTTTTTTTTTTCTGCTTTTTTTTTTTAAACTAAAACACAGCACCCAAATGCATCAATATGCCTCAGCTTTTTGGGCGTCTCTCCATCCTAGCATCAACACTTCAAATGTGATGGATACTTACTTTGATGTAGCAGCAGTTTTAAAATGAGCGATTTCACTGTGATGTCTTCACTTGACAAGATCGTAGCTAAAAACGAGGCTTCTGTGATGTCTAATTTTGACCAATGCTACGTCTTACCTCAAAACATGACAATATTGTGTGCTTGAATTTCACCAAACAAAACCTTGGAAGTCGTTGAATCTCATGTCCACCTGAATGCGTAAACCCTGTCATAATGGCTGAATGTAAAACACCAGAGACCAATCACTAGCAGGCTTGTGTGAGGCAACAGCGGCGTGGGGGGAGAACTTCATCTGTCTCCATTTTGTTTTATTGGTGTCAGCAATAATATCAGCGGGTGGCGAGGGATGGAGGCGGAGAGAGAGAGCACAGGTCCTAAGCTTGTTGATCCGAGGGGACAGATACAATCCAAGTCGGACCTCTGGATGCCCGGGACCGTCCTTCAACGCCACTGTTCATTTAGGATCGTATATCTTAAAACCCACCACACACACGTTCCACTAACCGCACACTTTGTAGATGCACAAAGTGAAGGCAAATGACCCCCCCCCTCCCCCCGTGCTCCCTCCACCAGACGAAGACACCTTGCTCCTCAAGTAAATGTGAATATTTACCCTGTGAGGAATCTCATTACACCCGTGGGGCTTTGCTGCTCTGTGCATCCAGCCACATTTTAAATGGCTAGAGGGAGTTAGGAAGAGGAGAGGATGTTCCAGCCGTCCCCTGAGACGAATCCCTGTGGATCGTAGACACGAATAAAGCTGGCATACACACCGCACGCTCACCGTCCACAAATGAACATGCAGCAAGCAGCACGCAGACATATTTACATTTATGTGTTGGGAGAGGCTGCATGCAGCATGAACAATTTCATCCTTGGCTCGCTTTAATGGCCTCGTAAGCAGCCAGGAAAGTTAAACGCTTTAGCGGTTGTTATTGTGTTGGATCAAATGGCAGATACAACCCCCCGGTGGATTGAGGGTCCTCCCCCACCCAGGCTGTGTTTCTGTGAGGAGCGGCTCAATGTGGACGAAGAGGATATGCAACAAACACTTAATTAGTGAGTAAGCGACACGCTGAGAGAGTGAGACCACGCCTGAGGGCGAGTTGTGACTTGGACTCACTGCATTCACTCGTGTTTGCATTTTATATATTATCAATCTTGCACACATAATATATTGTAATATATTACAGTCATTCAGCAGACGCTTTTTTCCAAAGTGTCTTATAAAGGTACTTGATACTATGTGGGGATCGAACCCACGACCCTGAGACTGAGAGTCTCATGCTTTACTGACTAAACTGTCCGGGCCGAATGGGAAGAGTAGAATAACACGGTGCCAGTCCGTCCATCTTCGTGAGTCATTTTTGTCTCTTTATTCTCTTATCGTCTTGCGCCGTGTCAAAATACGTCCATTTCTCTTTCGTGTGCATCCTGAATCCCACGTGCGGCTGCGTTGACTAGTAAAGCCTCGCTAGTTGTCTCGGTTGCCGTGATGAGCGCAGAATGACTTCATGTAAATGATGATGAAAAGGTCATTCGATCTCTGCGGCGCCACCGGCTGAGCTGAGGCGGGACTAGGGGGTGGCAGCCCCCCGTGGTTGCCAAGGACAACGCTGACCTCCATGGAGAGCAGTCGGGAGGGGAAGGCGCCAGAGGAGCCACCTCTGTGTTTCTTTCTGGGAAATTGAGTTGTCAGTAATCAGTCATTGTGACAGCCAAGCCGACCGCAGGGACGGCTCTATTAGGAGAGGATGTACTCAGCACTGGTTCAAACGTGTGAACACGCTGACCTTGTATTTATTTAAGAGGACCCACCTGCAGAGACCGAGGCCTTTACCATGTCTAGGCTGAGTGTCATCAGGGCTTTCATGTCTCCAGACCGGGCTAATGTCTTATGGAGACCGTTTCAAATGCCTCCATCCAGCTCGTTGATGTACTGCTGTGAGTGGGTGTGAGTGAATGGCCTGGCTGCACAGATGGCCTCGCTGCTGCCTCCCCGGCCACCCGCCTGCTGGACGCCTACCGCTGCTCTGGAAACTGTCTGCGTGGAAGGTTACCAACATCATCCCCCTCGTACTCAAGATCCACACACACACACTTTACAACCGCTTGTCTTTTGTTTGGATCTTGTGCTCTGTCTCCCTTTCTCTCTCTCTCTCTCTCTCTCTCTCTCTCTCGCATGAGTGAGCTTGGCAGAGGAAATCCCCACAGACCGGCAGGCAGCTATAGCCTAGCGTAGCAGAGTGGAGGTAGGCTCGTAGTCTATTAGCAGTGCTGAGTGCAGGGCCGACATGCCTGGCCATTCAGCCTTATTTATAGCCGGATAGTACCGGGAGGAGCCCGGCCAGCGGCAAGTCATTTAGTCAGGCTCACACCTCTCTGACCCGCCGTATAGATCACAGCAGATTTATCGAGACTCATCTATCTGTTGTCAACGCCGTAGTAGTAGTAGTAGTATGTCGGCTTTTCTTTGGACTCATCCTCCCTCCATGTCTCACTTTGCGTGAGACCTGCCTGTGCCGGTGTGTATTGACTTATTGATGATGTGTGTCATGTAGCTGCCACTGTTCCCATTGCTGTCTGCGTTTCCATTCTCTTATTAGTTCGTTAATCATCGTTTGAGAGCCATCAGCTGTGACTTTGTCTTGCAGGGTATTATTTGGCGGCGAAGAAATGATGAAAGAACATTATTCATGTGTGTTTGTGTGTGTGTGTGTGTGTGTGTGTATGTGTGTGGCTGGCGCAGTATGAATATATATTGCCATTTTCCCAGCTTAGACCCTGTAATGTAGAGCCCGAGGATCTGTGCAGTGCAGTCTGTTATCAAGCGCCCAGATGTGGCATGGCCAAAAAAATCAATCTGTTTCCTGGTTTAGATGTGGAGTACAGCGAGAGAGAGAGAGAGAGAGAGAGAGAGAGAGAGAGAGAGAGAGAGAGGACACAAGCGCTCCTAAGAATCAAATCACATTCACCCTAAAGACTCTCTTAAAAGTGATATGCAGCTTAGTGCTTGGACCGCTCCATGACTTATACATGAGGACCAAAATAGCGTCTGGCTGACTGTGTGAGGAGCTGTACAATGCACCGAGGATGCAGGAACATGTGATGGCCGGCTCAACAAGCTGCCCTCACACACACTCAGGACCGCGCCTTACGTATCATGCTCCTGCAACTGCTACTTCTACTTCCTAGTGTGATGTAATGGCTAAAATGTATTTTCCAGTTCTCTGGTCTGAAACATCACTTCATGAGCGGAAAATATTGCTGTGGGTCTCTGGGTTTATATTAGGGCAGTAAATTTAGCTTGCCGTTGTCTGCGTGAATCGTGACAAATAATTATTTGGACCATAGATCGATGTAGGAAGCTGGTAGGCTGTCCTCTGAGGCGCTGACTGTGTATGCCGGTGTGTGTGTGTGTGTGTGTGTGTGTATGTAATAGGGGTGATGCCTGCTCATGATGCAAGTAGATATGAGGTTATAAATCAATATGGCTAGATGTCTTTTTTTTTTTTTTTTAATCTCATAAGACCATTATCAGATAAAGTGGCCCCATGAAGTATCATGCAATTCTTTAAAAGCCTCAGAGTAATGAGAGGGGTCTTGCACTTGGTGGCCCTGCAGCAAAAGGTGTGTGTGGTGTGTGTGTGTGTGTCTAGCACTACACTGCTTTTTAGCCAGTGTGTGGAGGCTGTGTCTGTTTACGTGGAAGTTTACTTGAATGCGTCAGAGGCTGTCCCCAATCCTCAGTGAGTAAATGGGGTGGGGGGTGGATAGATGGGGCTCCCCTTTTTGGCAGACAGACCAGTGCAGTGGTTGCTGCGTGCCAGTGAGGAACTCGACTAATGAACCAGGCTTTTACTCTCTCACACACACAAATGCACAAACACTCAAGTGATTGACATTCAGGATTTCCTCTCATACTAAAAAAAGAATGTCCTATAAAAAGACCCAGAGAGGCAGGGAGGCAGGGAGGCAGGCAGGGAGGGAGGGAGGGAGGGAGGGATGAACTTGACCAGGAAGCTGCTGGACCAGCTGGGTGGTTCATCAGGCGCTTGGCAGATCTTTGAAGCGACAGAGACCCTCAAACTGTGACTGGATATCGGGACACAGAAGACAAGGTCATGGGTCTCCTCCCACTCACAAGCACACATTCGTGCGTGTGTGTGCGCGCATTCGCAATATCGGTCCTCTGTGTGTAATATCCACGTACCATCCAAGCACAACCTGAACAACCTTTTATCGTTTGCCTTTTGAGTTATTGCTGGTAGCTTAGGATATTAAACGTGGGAGTGACAGAGAGAGTCTATCTTCATGTTTTTTCAGTGAAGGAGGGGATGAGTCAATTATAGTAATGTAGCATGTATTAGACCTTTTTAATCCTGGAAGGATCCAAAGCGACAGTTGGCACTGGGGAGGGAGCGTTGTTCCTTTTTTTAACAGCACTCTTAAAATAGCTACTCTTGCAGAATGAATTGCTAATCTGCTAATTTACAGCGCTTCAGGAATCGACTTCCGGCTGTCTTTGTAGGCATTATTTTTGTTCTCCCTCATATTCAGTGGTCATTTGTGTGTCCTCCGCATATCTCTGTAGGTTTACGTCCACTTTGTCCATTGATATGTATTATCAAGCTTATGTCTTTTAAAAAGCTGCGTAAACTAGTGTAAGGTATTTAGGATATAAACTAGAGGTGGGAGTTTGTCTTTATTTTGAGGTAGGAGTTTGGGTAAGAATAGTCCACTCTGTCAAAAATCATGACAGAAAAAGACATCGGAGAGAGACTTTATTATTATTATTATTATTATTATTATTATTATTATTATTATTATTATTATTGATAATAATAATATCACAACAACAACAAACTTAATTTATATAGCACCTTTCATAACCAAATGTTACTAAGTGCTTTACATAATACTAATACATAATAGCCTGCCTAAAATATAGATACGAGTAATAAAAGACATCATGTAAATAAGACAATTAAATAAAACAAGACAAATAAATTAATACTAAAATGCAAAATTGTACCAATGCAAGGTCAACTAAGATGGGAGTTATATGCTCTCTCCAATTGGTCAGAAACCTAGCAGCTGTGTTTTGGACTAGCTTCAGTCTTCCAAATGAATACCAGCCGGAATACAAGGACTTTCAATACGGGATGAGATAGTAGCATGAATAACATTTTTCATGTCAGAGAAGGACAGGAATGACCTGATCTTGGATATATTTTTTAACTGATAAAAGCAAGATTGAACAACATTTTGTACTGTTTCTCAAGGTCTCAAGGTCAAACCACAATCAAAATACTCCCAGATATGTGGCTGCTGATTTGATGTTAGCTGTTAGTTGCCAAGGTTATCATTAGATTCAATTTTAGTGGTGGTGTCAGGAGGGCCAGATACAACAACCTCACACTAGACACATCCAACATTTAATATCAGCTAGGCATTCCCTGAGTGTCAAGGCTACTTGAGTCACTGGGATTTACAGGGAAATACAGCTGAGTGTCATCAGCATAACATTGGAATGAGCTATTATTCGGCCAAGAGAGAGCAGATAAATAGAGAGCAAAAGAGGACCAAGGATGGATCGTTGGCGGTCCCCATAGGTAGGTTGAGTTACAGTGGATCTAGAACTACCCATTTAAACACATAATTACTTATTGGATAAGATGTAAACTTAACTTTATATAAAATTAAGATCTGTGATGCCAACAAAATTGCTGAAACAAACAATTAAGATGTTGTGATCAACAATATCAAAGGCAGCACTAAGGTCCAGTACAACCAGGATGGAACAATCACCGGCATCAGCTGTAAGAAGAAAATCATTTGAAACTCTGAGCAGTGCGGTCTCAGTGTTGTGTTTAGACCGGAAGGCAGATTAGAATTTCTCAAATAAATCATTACAGCTCATAAACTGATTATAGACAACCTTTTCCAAAACCTTAGCCAGAAAACAGAGTAATTGCTAATAATGGAACGGTCCAGATTGGGCTTTTTAAGCAGGGGATGGATAAGTGTTTGAAATATGATGGCACGAGGCCACTGGCCAATGAGAAGTTTATACTTGCAAGAATGAAAGGACAAACGGCATCAAAGACCTCTTTTAGAAGTCTAGTTTATATCTAGAGGACAAGATGAACATTTCATCTGAGAAACAGTCTCCGCTACTGTGTGTGCTGAGATCTGCTCAAAGGAGGTGATCACCTGGCAGCTCACAGTCCTCTCATGTATAGGAGGTATCATCAGATTTCTCATGTTTACAATTTTCTTGCAGAAAAAGGTTAAAAACCTTGTTATATTGTCAAAAGAGGAAAAAATACCATCTGTCTAGTTGTCTCAGGAGTATCATGTGAACAGTAAGGAGGATGATGGAGCCTCAGGAGAACATGCTGTCCTTTAATTAAGTAGTCTGGGCGCACAGGGAGATGTGTGTGTGTGTGTGTGTGTGTGTGTGTGTGTGTGTGTGTGGGGGCTGGTCTCTGTTCTTGTTCCTGTATGTGTGTTTGCTGACTATATCAGCGAGGGATGTGTTGTGCTCTATTCTGTCAGCTTTTCTGTGATGGAGAGCAAAAGAGCAGGTTTCAGAACAGATCTTTTCTTCGTTCTCATGTTTCATCCCCCACCTCCACCCCTCGGCCCAAGGTTGCTGGCTGAACTGGACCAGAAGATAAAGGTTTATATATCTACCCCTACTATGGCCCGTGGAGCTATTGCACTGACAGGAAATGGGTGGGGGCAGGGGGGTTAAAATGCCAAATGAAGGGATTTGCGTCTTCTAATTCTCTTACCAAATGGCCCGGGTTAGAGCAGTAATCTGGAACTGAGCCTCGTCACAGTCTGTTAACACAGAGTTTCACTTTGGTGCGCATTACCACCTCCACTGACTGAGCACTGTAAACACTGGCTTGGCATGATGGGGAAAGAGGAGTAGTGGGAGAAATTTCCAGTGATGTATCCCTGATTGGAACAGTCTTCCAGCCTAACGGTAATGCGTAATAGCTGCCCAAGACATAAGTTGTTTCCACTCTGTGGCCCTGACAGCAGAACACACATTACATTACATTACAGGCATTTAGCAGACACTTTTATCCAAAGCAACTTACAATAAGTGCATTCAACATAGGTAGGCAAGAAAACTACTACTACTCACCAGAAATCGTAAGTGCATTTCCTTCCTCAACAAGCATCTAAGAGCAGAACCAGTGCTAAGGTAAAAGTGCAATAAGTTAGCTACCTACTTTTCATAAACAAATGAGACAAATAAGAAAATCAAATGAGCAAGAGCTAAGACAAATAAGTGTATCAAATAAACAAGAGCTCAGACACATAATTGACGACAAATAGGCAGGGTCAGGGTAGTGTTTCCTGAAGAGGTGGGTTTTCAGCCTGCAGTGAAAGATGGGCAGCGACTCTGCTGTCCTGACATCAGTGGGGAGTTCATTCCAGAACAGACAAAAGCCATAGCACATAGCCAAAAGCACTTGCACATAAATAAGAGCAGACATGGAAGTTAGGTTGTCTGAATGGTTGGCAAGAGGGTAGTATCTCTGGAATTTGCCCTGACCTATTTCTCTTGTGTTTTTGATGCCTGGCTGGGTAGCTAACTGAAGATGGAGGCCCCAGACGAGGACAGACGAGCTTGTGTTCTCCTGTAATTGGAACTGTCATTAAAATAATTTGGCCCACAGTGAAAGCAGACAGGCTGATGACTCTATTTCCTTTAGTAGTGGATTGCTAACTGTCAGCTTGTTTCCCCAATAGATCCCCTCAGGGATCTATTATCACCATCAGGATCCCATGCAAAGGCTGGGAATTCACGGTCATGATGAGTTGTCAACACTGATGATATGGAAGCGGATAAAAGGATGATTTCTGGTTGGGGTTTTTTATGTGTGGCAATCAGATGATTGTTTTGCAAACCACAACAGCGTTTTTCAGAATTGATTGTCCAATCCCCTTAAATCAACTGAATTCAACAACAACACTTTGTTGGTGTTTTATGCTAAATAAGGATGACTTCTAGGAAAAGTGGTGGCAAAATGTTGCTCTTATGTGTACTACTAGAGAACTAAGCCATGCCTTCTGGTTTTACACGATTGTTGGACTACTCTCAGGCCAAGAAATATCTCAAGGGGGATGAAAACACCCTTATACTTTAACTCACCCTAGTGCGCAGCCAGCAGCATCACCATGGAAAAGCACAGGTTCACGTTAATGTGCTGGATGGCTGATTCAGAGTCGTCATAGAGACCCAGAGGCAGGTTAATATGAGGTCACCATGGCGACATTCACCAGGGTCGACCCGTGGTCAGAGTCACAGCAGGGTAATGACGAAGACGATGATGATGACAAGGAAGCCTACAAACGGTTGCCATGGTGAAATGGAGGAGAGAAGACTAATGGAAGGGGCTAAAGGGCAGGGCGGCGTCACGGCTGGGCTCTCAGCTGTCCGTCATGCAGCCTTCCCTGACTTCCTGACGTCCCAAGGTGAGATGGAGATCAATAGACAGAGGCGGTGACAGAGAGAGGATGATGGAAGGGAAGAAGAAGAAGAGGAGGAGGAGGAGGAGGACGTGTCCTCATCATCGATCATTCAGTGCCGGCAGTTGGCATGGCCGCTACAGGACTCCCTTTTTGTTGGCAGAGTCGGTGTGTGCGTTCACGCCTATGTGTTCACGTGCGAGTAAGGTACAGGAATAGGTGTGTTCGGTGTGAGGTCTGCTAACAGGAGAGGAGTGGGGAGAGAGATCGGGGAGTAGCTGACTGAGTTCAACCTTTCTCTGAGATTCGTCTCCCGATGTCATTGTGTCGGTGTAGGAGGCTTGAGTCCAGGCAGCGTTAACGCTAGTGAAGGCTGAGCTTTGCTGTGTGGAAAGGACTACACTTTCCTCTGACCCGATTTGATTTTTAATTTTTTTTTCTAGCACAGCCCCTTGTCTCTTACCGCTCTAATGCAGTGCCTCATGGCGTGATATTTAGCGTTGGGATGGCAGCTACATGCTGTGAAGGGAAATTGACCCGAAGAACGGATGAGGGAAATCACGCGTGAGTGTCACCGTGTAGTTTGTGTAGTTATTCATCTGCAAGTGGTGGAGATGAGTAAAACTGAATTGTGATAGCTTTTTCAACAAGGCCATTTGTAAGAACAAGCCAGACCACTCAGCCCGGCTGTCCCAGATATCACTCATTCAGCGTCAGCTCTTCCAATCCCTCCGACCCCCATCTTCATCCATGTTAATGGTATGGTGCGAATGTGGGGCAAACCCTCGGAAGTCGCATATGTTGCAAATAGATCCTCTCTCCCGTCATCTGGGAGTGCTTTCCCTGATTTCCCACCGCAATTACGCTAAGCTTCGCTGCGAGACCGAGATGGAGATTGCGTCAGCGTGGCTCAGTGTGACTGTCGAGGGTAATCACTGTTCAAAGCAGATGTTTGGAGCTTCACTTTCTGAATGTGCTCCTCTCGTTTCTATCTGTTTCCCGTTGTCTCCTCGGCTCACATCTGTCCCTCGGGGCTAGCCCAGCTTAGAATAAACACTGGCAACCGGCTTTGTCTCTATGGCAACAGCTGCGCATGCTGCACGGTGGAGCAGGGATGGAGCGGGTAGGAAATGGTAGTGATGGCGGTGGATGTTGCTTAATGGGACCCGGTGTTCTTGCAGGTCATTCGATGCAAGGTTAAGGAGGTGTGGGGCATGCAGAGGCCTGAGGGGACACTCATCTTTATTTCAGGCTGAAACCAAAGAAACAAGCACATGGGGGGTGATTGTTGCCCAGGTAACCCAGTAAGGGTTCGGTGACAGGGTGGATTTTCCAGCCCAACCCCGGTCTGTCAGTTGCGGTAAGCTTTCCCTGGCCCCCGCTCCCTTAACACCTTGATTAGCCGGCTACAATTACATTGGCCTTTGCCTCCGTCCCACTTTCTGTGACTGCCCGAGGAAGTGTTGGATTGAGCCGGTCAATACGCTCAATCTGCTCAAGCATGCAAGTATTTGTTTCTTTTTTCTTTTTTTTTTTTCCTTGTTCGCTTGTCTAAATATTATTCAGTTCCACCCCTGAGCTGGATTTGTCAGAAGGGATTTTGCAGGGCATGTTTTCACTTTCCACGCCGGTGGCTAAGTACTTCCGACGCTTGATGTATCGGAAGTATGTAATTTGAGGATTGTGCCCATCTCCTTTCTGGTTGTTTCCAGGCTAGGCGCATTCTGTTCCCAGAGCAGGGTGGCCTCTGACCACTGGTGAGATTGTGTCAACAGGCAGCTGTCTGTCCAGGCCTCACTCATTACATTACATTACATTACATTACATTACATTAGTCATTTAGCAGACTTACAATACGTGCATTCAACGTAAGTAGGCAAGAGAACTACTAATCACCAGAAATCGTAAATGCATTTCCTTCCCAAACAAGCATCTACGAGCAGAACCAGTGCTGAGGTAAAAGAGCAATAAGCTGTCTACCTACTTTTTATTTAAACAAATGACACAAATACGAAGAAGGGCCAGGGTAGTATTTCAGTCAAGCGATCGGAGAATTCCTGCTGACTCAGACATGATGTGACGTCATCATCTGTGGTACCTCCTGTGGTTGGTTGGCTGCTCAACCCATCTCTAACCAGCCCTGAAGGTTACCTGATACCAGCAGCCCAAGGTCGTTCCAGGGGGGGCGGGGTCTGACTCAGGAAGTGATTGTAGCTGCCACTCCTATTGGCTATTCTTCTGCCCAATAGAATTCGACCATATTTCATGCTGATTTCTGTCATCTTCCTGCACTTCTGTTGTAATTGAGTTTGGTTTTTACTTCATGGGGAGCTGTTTGTGATGTGGCGCGGGCTGATTTGGCTTCGTCTACCTGTTGTAAGCATAGAAGAGGCAGAGAGTTGAGGCTCCATCTGCTGTTATGTGCAACATGAGCCAGCCTCCCAGGCACAGCCAGGTAACTCAACACCACTTCCTGTCCTCACCTTGTGCAGGCTGGCAAGGCCGCTGAGCTACAGGAGGAATAGGGGGGTGGGGGACATTTTTATGTTTGTGTTCTTGCTCAGTAATTATTTGCAGGGACAAACGGCTGGCTTCAAGGGGAAAACAAATGAGGTGGGCTTTACTGTTGTTATACCTGCCCCCCCCCCCCCTTATGTGTGTGTGTCTGCGTGCCTGCATGGGCTGAAAGGGTAACCTTTCCCTGAGAAGTGGTAGAGGAAATGCCCTTCACTGCCTCCCCAGCCGACTCCTCATGCATCATCACATGCGTATCTCACAGTGTGCCAATGTGGTGTGACAGAGAAAGCAGAGCCCACAGGGAGGAGCCGGCAGGGCTGGGGTTACGACACAGCTAGCCGCTGCCTCCAGCAGCCCCATACTAATGGATCGATCAGTATGTTGTCTCACCATGAACTTCCCTTAGACATGAATCAATGAATCATACATGAATCCAAACATCTTCTCTCAGATCTGAGGAATATTGTGTGTGTCTGTTATTGAGTGTTTTCAGTTTGTGCTAACGGTGAACCTAAGCAAGGGCTTCAGTATGATTCGCTCACCTAGCTGATGATGCTTAAATCTTAATGAGTGTTTTTCTCTCTCTTCTCGTTGGACAGTGGTTTACAGTGACGAGACAGGAAGATGGATGAGCTGCAGGATGTACAGCTGACTGAGATCAAGCCACTGCTGACCAATAAGGTGAGGGGCAGGACTAGTGACTACCTGCTAAAGCAACAGGCATGATAATCTGCACATGTACATCCACACACACACACACACACACACACACACACACAAACTGACAGATGTGTGGTGCGCTCTTAAGCAGCCCGCATGGCACTCGCAGGAAAATACATACGCTAATACGCTGGGCATGCACACTCTGTAGTTCCCTTCATCAAAGTGAATAATTCATATCTGCTTGACGAGGAAGGGAGAGCAAGTCAATAGCAGAAAAATAGTCTGGAGATGGAATAGGGAGAGGGAGGAAGGGAAAGGGTGGGGGAGGCACATGTAGAGAGAGAGAGACCGAGAGAGAGTTGGGGAAGACAGAGTCTGGAGAGGGATGAGAGAGAGATCAAAGGAGAAGCTGGCAAAAACTCATCTTTTTTTTTTTTTTTTTCTCTCATTCTCTTTTTTTTTTAAAATTTCTGAGAGCTTGAGAGATTCTGGCAGGCGAGAGAAAGGGGAAAACAAGAAAGTGAAAGAAAGAGATGGGAGGGAGGGAGGAAGTAAGGAGGACAAAACCCCCCAGTGGCAGATCAAAAGCTCTTCCCCTTTCTGCCTCCTCCACCTCCACCCTGCTCCATCTCTGCGGCTCAGAGTCCCCGTCGCTTCCTGGCTGGGCAGGATGCGAGTGTGTCTGGGTGACATGACTCTCATTGCCCCCCGGTAGGACTGCTCCGTTGCCCCCAACCCCCCAGGAAGTGTCACTAAGAGTTAGGAGGGATTGAGAATAGGTGATGTATCTGTGCTGAAGGGATGCCGTCACTCCTCAGTGGTGGGTCTATGGACCGAGCGGGAGTACATTTCTCCATGGCCGGCTGACTGACTAAGTAGATGCTTAGTGTGAGGTGACAAGATAGGAGAAAATGACATAAAAATCATGTGAATGAAGGAGACTAGAGCTGACCTCTCACTCCACCTAGTGGCCAGCTCATTGAAAGGACAAAACAGAGGAGTCTTGAAGACAGGTGACACTGTGAAAGGTTCGGACACAAAGAGAGGCATCTGGAACAGTGAAAATGCAATCAGTTCTCCATGCTGGTTATGCAACAATAATACCCGACAGGGAACTCTGTAATGTGATTGCGGGTACAAAGATGATGCAGAAAGGTACAAGGCACGACTGGGTGCCATCAGCATCACCCTGGTACCCGTGGACAACGGTAAAGAACATCCTAACGGGTACGGCTTTCATGCAGCGCTTGCCAACATACGTGTGCTGACTGAAGTTTTCTTCAAAGTCGTACACATACATAAGATGGGGAAACAAGCAAAATTGCTAACTAGGTCCCTGGGTAGTGCAAGGGTTGGCATAGCAACCAGTAAAACGTGATTTTATGGGAATTATCAGCACAGATGCAACGTGTCTTGGACCAGTCACATCGCTTGGCTGAGACTTCCTCTTGTATAAAAACTGTTTGTTGTCTCACCAACATGCTGAGGTGATATTCCTTCATCTAGGTGCAATGATGCTACTTATTTTTGGTATCAAACATGGGGACAGTCATGGAAATGTTTGCAAAAACTGCCATGTGAAAGGATCCGCAAAGCCTACTCGTCGTATTAAATAAACTAAAGGAAGGAATTTTGGTTTCTTTCTGCTCCTTCTACACGTCTTCCTGAGAGTACACCTCCTCAGCACAATACTAAAAGCAGGGTGTTTGTGTAGGCTTGGGCTCGGATCAGAGTACTACCATGATGTCTGCTGCACAGTTACTTGGGTCGAAGAGAGGAGGAAGGAGGGGACAGCTTCACAACGTCCCCCCACCTCTGGAGCAGCTTTTTAACACATGGTGACCCACCCCACTCTGGATAGAAACATTACTGAAAAAATAAATATAAAAATAAACAGTTTTATGTAGCTGTGGTCAGGAAGCAACCTCCTTCTATCAAACCAGCCCAGGGGAACTTCCACCATAATTTAATCCCTAATGCATTTCTTTTGGACGACAGCATCCCATGGCTCAAACTCACTAAGATCAAACTGATCAGACGTGGTTATCAATTGTAGTATTACAACCTACATTTTTCATTGCATCTCTGATCTACTGACAAAATGTAATCACCTTGAAAAGATCACAGAGAGAGAGAACACATGGGAATAAATCCAACACATGCGACACCTGCATCGCAGTGCGTCTGCAGTGGTGCTGCGGTAACCGATTCCCTCATTTGAAATGAATGAACCTCCAGAAGAGCATAATGCATGCAGCACATTAAGTGTGATCCCGGCTTTATGTGTGGAAAAATATCTGCAATGAGCCTACGAAATCTCCTAACTCTGCTCTTTTTCCCCCTTGCAGAATTCACGCAACTTCCAAGACTTTGACTGCCAGGTGAGTGTTGCTGTCTGCTTCTACCTGAAACACTGTTGCTGCCGTGCTGGCCAGACAGCATGGAGTTGGTGTTGGTGCCATTCTCAGCCCACTACTGCTGAACCCAGCCGGTTGTTTGCCCTACATCTCAGCATTGTTTCCTCACTTACAAGCAGAGTCTGTTATTGATTTATCCACCAAAAACACATTTTGCCAGTATTTGTTGAGAAGGCAGCAAAAATGTCTCTGACTTCATCATCCGAGTTTGAATGGCGTTCATGAGAAATACCCACAATACCCAATTCTATTACTCAATATCACTGTGGTGACATATTTCTATAAAAGATTTATAGTAATTATTTTGGCGGGTAAAAACTTTTCTTGGCACTTGGCACACGGTTTTAGTTCATGGCTCGCAGGTCGTCTTTTGTGTGCTTATTGTATGTGTGTGGATGGTTTGTACTGTTATGAAAAGGCAATACTTGAATACGCATTGGTCTCTTATGCGGTAGTGTTGGCAGGGCTTGGGATACATAAAGAGCCTTTAGAGGCTGGCCTGATTCATCTGTTTGTTTTCTTGTTGGTGCTTATTCCTAAAAACAAAGGCATTAGGAGTGACTGGCGGCTCAGCTCTGCTAATGGCCCGTAGCCCACTATTATTCCCTTGTACCTCCAGGCCTGGCCGTGAGCATTTTGGTGGGGGCACGGCAAAACAGGACAGTCAAGTTTAATGTGACTAATTAACCAACACTTTGAGTTACAACTGTCTCTGCAATCTGCTCCATCATACAGATGTACAACCTAGAAATGATCCTTTGTAAATGAATGGGAGGCTGACTTGTCAATGTCGGTCCGACCTGTTAATATCCAGGTGAATCTGATATTATTGTAACACGATTCATTTCCATGTCAGAAAATGTGTCCAGATTCTCATACCTCTTCTATCCTTTCTTCTTTCTTGTTCCTTCTTTCTGCAGAGGTGAAATTGTGTGAGAAGGTTTTTCTGAACCTTTTTGATTTACTTCCTTTCCTGTGGAGTGGCTCCTAAAATATGGTCTGATCTTCACCTAAGGCATAACAATAGATACACCCCAAGCTGTTTGAACTATATGATCAATAAAGACACATAAAAGTGCTTTATGTGTTAAATCACATTTATCTATTGTTATGACTTAGATGAAGACCAGACCATATTTTAGGAGCTATTTATACAGGAATGCAGGTAATTCAAAAGGGTTCTCAAACTTTCTCTCACGTGTGTGTGTGCGTGTGCGTGTGCGTGTGCGTGTGCGTGTGCGTGTGCGTGTGCGTGTGTGTGTGCGCATGCGGGTGGAGATGGTCCTTCTCTCTTGTCTCTGGTTGCTGATAATAGGGAATCTTTACAGACTGTACTTTCTAAATAAATGTCAGGGATCGCAAAGGGACTATTCCCCAGATGGGACCTCACATAGTGCAAGACAGGTACAAGTACAACAAGATGGGCTTCAGCCGTTTTTAATAGTTGTATCAGCCAATGTCTTTTACACTGAGAGACCGTGTCGGAAAACTGCATCTGCTCCTTCCAGAGTAAGCATTACAGCCACGCTCAAGTCTTTTTAGGGGATAATGTGAAAAAAAGATTGAAAGCGAAGAAGAAAGCGGTGTTTGTCTGCCCTACATAGAGCAGGCAGTGTTCCAGATCCTTTGATGGTACTTAGGATGGTGAATTAGCTTGCAGACACTCAGCCGCCATGCTGTTGCAAATGATGATTTGCCTTTCTGCAAGGGATGAGTTCCCTGGATGAGACAGGATGATTTTCCAGAGGCGAGCTGACTGTTGTGTTCCTCTAGCCACGTGCCTGCGAAGGGTTAAACTCTTTGGCCCTCCCTCACTTTCTGCAGTCATGCAGGCTTCCAGCATCCCACCAGGGCTAAAAATAGCTACTGCAGGTAGGGGAGGAGAGCAAGCATGTCGCTGGAGCAGGCTTGGTGCATGCTCTCTAGCATGTGCTCCTGTCTGCACACTAATAAATTCATATTCTTACAACGCAGCGCTCACTCACCACTCGTATTTCCAGTGTGACATCTCTTTCCACTCCCACTAATGTAAATATTTGACTAAGATGACAGGAAGGCTGAGAGAGACACATGTCCAAGCCCAGCAGGTGTACTTTATTCACCAGGTACAGGGGATTTGTTTGAGTGACATTGGTACATGTACATGTATATTTACATTGACCTTATTCCCACAGCGGACATTTTGAATTCATCTCACAACCAGGGTGGGAAACTACCCAGAAGATGGACACATGTATAAAACCAGCGTTCAGATAGACCTAACAGTTAACAAGTAACTACCACGTCTGAATCTTAGCTAGCTAGCTTGCTATCTAGTTAGCCACTAGCTTGCTACCTAGGCTAGATTCCAGTAGCTAGCTATAGCGGGCCAAATATATATTATCCTAAAATATCCCTCTGGATTCTTGAGAGCCACTTGTGTTTGTCCAATTCTTGACGTTTCTATGTTGTGCTTCTTGGTAAACAACAGTAATAAAGAGCTAGGCTGTACTTGTTAACGTTTAAAATGGCTGCCATGGGAATAAGGTCACACACACAGTGCATAAGTACAACTATGGCGTAGTATAGCAGTACATAGTATCACAGTACATACTGACAAGATGGTACAAGGACAACAGGAGACATGGGATAGCCAGCAGACTCCACATGAAAACATTCAACTTATTGGGCAGGGGGTCTTCACCGCTACACCATCTCTGCAGCTGGAAGATGAATCCTCCTCGTTTCCCTGCTACCACAGCGCCCACTACAGGCAGCTCACGGTCACTGCAGCTGTGATGTCAAAACCCGTCACTATACGCAGGTGGGTGGAGGAGGAAGAGGGGAGGACGGGGGAGGAGAGACCCTGCAGTCTCATGTTCCCTAAGATCCTTACGTCACAGGGAGGGGAAGGGGGGGATGTGAGTCAGAGTCCTGCACCCGTGGGACCCGCTGTGTTTTAAAGTGTATACTTAAAAACATTGAGTAACTTCCTGGAACACTTTAAAAATAGAGCAGCTCAGGTTTGATGGAGAGTGCTGTGGAGAGCGAGAGAGGAAGTTGAAATAGCATTCAGGAATCCTCATGTGTATTTTACTTTGTCGTTTAGATTGTTTTGGATCATTATATTTGCCTTTTAATAGTCATTTATTGACAGTATTTGCTATATAATCTATAATATGTCTAGCTGAATCATCAGTGATGAGATAGTTAGATATTAGATAGATATTATAGTTATATTCACGTTTGATGCCTCCATCTGCTTGACCTTGACCACTGCAGCTCAAAGACAAGAAAGAGCCGTCCAGTTTGTTCTTGGAGCAAATCGCTGTAAGTCTGTTGCTTCTTAAATCCTCACTGCCTTGTTAAGCCCAGCAGAGGGCGCCATAGGCCTGGTCCCGGTGTGGCTGGAGGGCGACATCTTTCTGTGGTGCTTTATATACGTCTGTGATCAACTATGCTTGAGTTAAATAGCGGAGCTCAGGGTTCACAAAACAAATGATGCATTGACAAGAGAGAATAAGATAACATGCCATTTGGTGGGCGGTTTTATCCCAAACACCTTCATGAGTGGCACAGTGCGAATCAAACCCCTCATCCCAGCAGTATCAAACCAGGCGCTTCTCGTTGGGCGTGTTTGTCTCCGTCTCCTCAGAGAGGGGATCCATGCAGAGACGGTAAGATGACTCATGGGCTGACAAAGCGCCAGTGGGCTCTGCCCTGCCCATGAACTGGTGTGCATGTGATCAGTCACACATTTCCAATCACTCATGCCAGATCATTGTGGTGATGATGATGCGTGACCAAGTGCGTAGGTTTCACTTCAACTTTAGCTAGGGGGCACGCTCCATTTTCTTTCTTCTCTGGACAGCAACAAAACATTATCACATGTTTATGAGACAAAGAGCACGCTAGGTTATTTTATTTCAGTGATGCATCTGTCAATGTGACACTATCATCATTTACACTTTAATTTCACCTATATATTACTATATGTGCACTACATTTGTCCACATAACAACTGCCCACCTTATATTTCTTTAAATGTATGTACTGTGTGTGTCAGTGGCACCCTCTGTGGGGCAGTACAGGCAACTAGAGGAGACACACTGGCAGTTTACAACCTAACATGCTGCTGCACCAGCGGGGCGGAGCTTCCACTGAGGAACCAATCAAATGTCCCTGGACTGCATATGCACGTGCCTGCAGAGCAGCCTACCTTAAACAAAAGCATGACTCCATGGACTGCATTACCCTCACCCCTATGATTTGCCTTCTGTAGATGACAGTAGAAAATGGAAAAAATCAATAAACTACATGGATCAATAGACTCAGAGGGAGGCTTAGAGGAAATGCATCCTCTCATGTAGCGCTGAATGTAAATTTCAACATTTCCTGTGCAGCAGAAAACAGCTCATAATGTCTGTGCACTATCACGTGTTTTTCCAAGAGTTTTTTCGTGGTAAAGCTCATTTTGTAGCTTATTCTGGGACATTTATTTTCTAGTCCACCCAGAACATAATTAGAACGCCTCAAGGTTATCGGTCAAACATCAATACTGAAATGGAGCCTTGTGCATGGTGAGATTTATCTGATGCAGTAGTGTCTCCACTAGGAGTGGAGAATCACAGAAAAGCTGAAGTGACTAGTGATCGTCTCTGTAGAATCAGTCTGTGCGTATCAGACGTTTTGTTACGCTTTATTCCCGTCTAAATTGGAAGTGACTAATTTGGTCTAATTTTGTCGTTGAGATTAGCAGATTCGTGGCCACAGTCATTTTCTATGACCTTATTTCAAATTCATCTCCCCCAACAAGGTGAGGTGGATCTAGAGGCAATTACTGGTAAATCATCTGATCTGCAGCCATTTTGCTGATGCAGAACACAGTCCAGGGGTCAGCAGTCAAAGTCAGCATCCTCTCCTCCACCATCACTCTATCAGCATCACCGCCTGACGTCACAAGCCTGCCTGTTTCCTGGGCTGCCCAACACCCCTCTCCTCCCACCCGTCCCCTCTCCCTCCCCCGTATCCCTCTCCATTCTCCTCTAGCCCCGCCTCCCTTCCGCTACCCACCTGACCCTCTGAAATCCAATTAGATGCAGTGGTAGCTGGATGCACGGACGCGCTGTGCCTACCAAGCACAAACTGCAGTCTCACTCTCCTCCTCCCCTGGTCTCTTTCCTGCTCTCTCTCCCACCTCTTGTGTGTGTCTCTCTCTCTCTCTGTCTCTCTCTGTCTCTCTCTCTCTCTCTCTCTGTCTCTCTCTCTCTCTCTCACTGCATCTTATCCATCCTCCCCTCCTACTTTCATTCAGATTATTTGCCCATCTCCTCTTCACTCCCTCTGTCGTGTCTCTCTCTCTCTCTCTCTCTCTCTCTCTCTCCTCCCTCTCCCTGCTGCTCTAGCCTGCTGCTGAGCTCTGCTGCTGTCGGGAGGTTCAGCGAGTGTGTCTCTTCCCTCCCTCCTGTCTCTCTTTCTCTTAGTCACTCTCTCTCTCTCTCTCTCACCGCCTCACCCTACATCCCTCCCTCCCTCCCTTTTCTCCGTCCCACCCACCCACCCACCCCGTCTTCCTTCTCGTGGAGCTCTTCAAAGCTTCCCCAGCGCACTCACATACATAGCATAACACGCTCCTCTCCTGCGTGGGAAAACATGTCAGCTATTCTGGACCTGGACCAGATTGCATGCTCTGGGAATGGAGTGGTGAGTGATACGCGTCTCGTTTGACACACCTCGCTGGGTCCTTGCAGCGGGGGGGGGGGGGGGGGGGGGTTGGGGTGTTGGGGTGAAGAGTGGGGGGGGTTGTTGTGCAGTTTTCTTGAAGCTAGGTTGACAGCGGGTGCCTCTCTAGTGCAACTGGAGGAGGGGGGCTTCCTGCCTCGCCTGTCACCACCTCAGACAGTGGCTGAGAGCTGTTTCTCTCTGGGCAGCTGCTAGTGTGGGGGCGAACATTTGTCTGCAGCATTTTTGGTGTGTGTGTGTGTGTGTGTGTGTGTGGGTGTGGGTGTGGGTGTGTGCAGGTCATACAGTCCCCATGTGCATGTGGTCAGCATAGCCTAACCGTTCTCAGGGTGCAGTGGTGCATTTTAACGTGATGCTATGAAAGATGCTTGTGTGTGTGTGTGTGTGTGTGTGTGTGTGTGTGTGTGTGTAAGCGTCACTGAATCTGCAAATGTCACAACCAGAGTGTGTGTGTGTGTGTGTACGTGCCTGTCTGCCAGCGGGCATTGGCGGGGTTGTTTCTGTGTGCCATGCCTGCGCGCATGTGGGCACTTGCATGCATGCGTGCATTTGTATTTGTGTGTGTGTGTGTCAAGGTACATGCTTGTGTTCATGCCCATACATGTGTCTCTGTCAGTGTGTGTGTGTGTGTGTGTGTGTGTGTGTGCAAGCGTGTGCACTCATATACACAGACATGCTCTATCGTGCCTTTTTATAGCGCAGGGCTGTGTTCGTGATGCCCAGTCTACTGTGAATAGCTGTGGAGGTTGCATAGTGCCGGGGTTATTTTGCATCACTGTGGACTGCAACAGTCCGGCAGGAGTGAGGTCACGCACCCCCACATAGCAACAACACACCAGAACCACTGGGGTGGCTCATCCCCTACAGAGACCTTCATCTGGGGTTTTTTTTACACACCACTTCGACAACATGCACATTGTCGTAGTGTGTGTGTGTGTGTGTGTGTGTGTGTGTGTGTGTGTGTGTGTGCTGCAAGCTGCAGCCTGATGATTGATTGATTGGGGTGATTGATGCCATTCCTGTCAGGGCGGGGGGGGCAGACAGGAGAAGGATTGCGGGAAGAGGAACAGCATGACATAGTGCTCTCCTTTTCCCCACAACCCCCCCCCCCCCCCCCCCGTAGAATATATTTCCCCTCAATCTCTATGGCATTCCTATCATCCTTCTCCCCCTTTTCTCCTCTTGCCCTCCTCCCTGCTCTCCTTCATTCTGGGACTGTTTTATAACCCCCCCACATTGGCCCCATGCCGCCTACAGCCCCTTTCCTCAAAGTACAAACCCCTGTTCAGTATTCCAGTCTGATCCCCACCTCCTTCCTGGCTGCTAGCCACTAGGACCATGTTAAGGGGGAAAGGGGCTGCAGCCATTGCAGTGCTATCCCTCTTTTTCCCCTCTCGCTCTCCAGGCTAGCAGCCCCACCCCATGTATATCATTTCTTGTGATGCTGCTGGTGTGTGAGTGTGTGTGTGTGGAGGTGATGAGAGGCAGAGCTCTGAGATCAATGCAGCCCATAGACGATGCCAGAAGTTAAACGGCTGGATGAAGGGCCCGACTCTACCCGACTTCTCTTCTAGTGCCTCTTCTTCTTCTTCTTCTTTCCACCCTGGTGTCCCAGCAGGGTTTGTTGGTTTGTTGGTTTGTTGGGCATCATAAGTGGAAGCGATGCGTCCTCCGTGTGCTCGAAGGCGTTGTGCCTTCTGTTTGTCATACAGCACCTCTCTCTCTTCTCTTACCTCTTGTCTCCATTTTGCTGTCCCTCCTCTCTTACCTCTTGTCTCCATTTTGCTGTCCCTCCTCTCTTTCATGCTCTACTTCCTCTCATCCACTTCCAGAGTGTCTCTCTCTCTCTCTCTCTCTCTCTCTCTCTCTCTCTCTCTCTCTCTCTCTCTCTCGTGTTCTAGCTATCTCATCTTCATTCTCTACCCCCCCCCGTCACTAACGTTTTCATGTACTTATTCAGAACTCCATCACCATTGATGCATGCATGTCTGTTTTTGTGGGCACTTGTACAGTACATGCACACAACACAAGACAGGCATTTGCACAAGCCTTGCATTTTTGTGTGTGTGTTTGTATGTGTGTGTGTGTGTGTGTGTGTTTGTGTTTGCCCCGTTTCTTTGTGCAAAGCAGCTTCTCCTGCTACACCGGGTGTCCTTGACACCGTCCTTGCCTAAATTCCAAAGGTCTGCAGCTGCACAAAGAGGGGGAGTTTCTCTTCAGTTCATAACAGGTTGTTCTGCCCCGCAGCCCCGGGACTGCAGAGTCGTTTTATCAGGCTTGAAAAGGCCTCAGATGTGTACAGGACATCTTATCAGCAGGAGCGTTTCTTCAGGGTTGATCCCAACCCAGGAAGAGAGAGTATAATAGCTACTGTGAGGCTGTAGATTGTTGCACACCGCCGCTGGCAGGCAGTGATGGGTTTCTTTGAGTCTGCGTTGTTTTCTTTGTGCACAGTTTTTGTGATTTGTAGGAGAAGATCTCTCATTCCGATGTTGTCAGGATGAGTAGTTTTCCATCAGACATTACTCTGTCCCATTCTGATTGCAGACTCAAAATACTGCAGCCTTGTCCTTGAGAGTTAACCTTCAACACCCCTAGAGAGATTGTGACACATATCCATCATCCAGATGCCTGCACTGAGAGTCGGGTAGTGAAAATGCCGGTGTGTACTCGGTGTGGTGCCATTCTCCCCCTCTGTCTCTCAGCTATCGCTATATAGAGTTTCTCTCCTCCACTGAGGCTCTCTCCCTTTATTATTGATGACTAGTGGGCCTCCAGACCAGGCAAGCGCTGGGCCCCGCCCGCCACTCCTTCACGTTGTACACACACACACACATATGCCACACGCTCATGCGCATACCTGCACTCACACACACACACCCTTGTACGCAGCGCTGTCATGCTGACCTTGGCAAGTGTGTATGAGTGTGCATGCGCGCGCGTGTGTGTGTGTGTGACGTCAAAAGATGCTGCGATTCCCATAGAGGAACCGAAGTGACCTAAACCCGTTTGGGGACGGGCCCGAGAACGGCTTTGTCACTTCCTGTACATTGCATCACTTCCCATTACATCGCTTCCTTACATCTTTCTGAATCCCATAAATGCTAATGAGGCCTTCTGCATTTTTGCAGTGTCATCTTTTGAACAATGTCCCCCCGTTCACCTGAACCAAGCTAGAATGTCATGCAACTGAAACTGAATTGGATTGTTAAACATCTTTTAAGCCATTTTATGTGTCACATTCATAGATGCACTGTGAGGTACTTCTTATTCGGGGTTTTGTTGTGCATGATGGAGAAAGCTATTCATAGAAAGCAATGCAAAGAATGGAGCTATTGCAAGCTGAATTGAGCCCCTGAGAGGCGATGGTTCAGGGATTTTTGCGCAGTCATACTTATGAGAGCGCTGAGAGTTTCAGGCCCTTGGATGAAAAGACTCTTCAGCCTATTCAGTGCTTTGTTTGTCCACAGGCATAAGGGATCAGTGGGGGAGGGGGGGAGGGGGGGAGGGGGGTGGGGTTGAGGGGTGCACGCATTGCATCCTCAATCCTAGATATAAACCCCACATGCTTTGTTGGTCACTGAGTTTTTTTTAGGACATTTGTCTCTCTTGTATCTAATTGATGTTGGACTGTAACATCTTGCTGGTGTTTTTTCACTCCGCTTTTATTATATGCCAGTGATCTCAGTCACCTGTGGGTGGGTGGGAGCGTGTGGTCTAAAGGAACCTGTTACAGGCTTATTTACAGATCTGTCATTGGTCCATCAGCCCTGACCCTGTGTGCTCTTCTCTGCAGGAGCATGACATTGAGACTCCCCATGGCGTTCTCCATGTGACCATGAGGGGCGTTCCCAAGGGCAACAGACCTGTCATCCTCACCTATCATGACATCGGCCTCAACCGTGAGTCAGCCAAAAATAGACCTATCAATACACAGCGACAGTTTAGTCTTGGCCTCAAAGAGTCACACTTGGTTCCTAGGCAAAGTTTGAACCATTTAAGTCCTGCGTCTTTCTGTAGGGCTACATCATATATCATATATTATATATCATATATTATATATATATATATATATATATATATATATATATATATAGTAAATCGTATATATTGACATTAGACTTTTGCCATTGTGTCTTTGTACCTGTCCAGACAAGTCGTGCTTCAACACCCTGTTCAACTATGAGGACATGCAGGAGATCACGCAGCACTTTGCTGTGGTCCACGTGGATGCACCAGGCCAGCAGGAGGGTGCACCTCCCTTCCCCAGCAGGTAGGGGTCGCTATTTATGTGTTCAATTAAAATAGAAAGTGAATGGCAGTTCATTTGCTAATGCAAGCACGTTCCTTATCCAACCTGTTAGTCAATATTCTCAAGGCAAGACTGTTTCAGTGTTTGTATTTACAATAAAATTGGATCAAAATGAATTGCCCTCAATGGACCCCAGTGCCAGCGTGGACTCAGACGTGTTTCTTCTGCCTCCAGCTACCAGTACCCGACCATGGACGAGTTGGCCGAGATGCTGCCCTCTGTGATGACTCAACTCAAGTGAGTGGCCCCCCGTTGATAGCTGATCAATGATAATCTGCATAAGCATTGACTAGTCCTGTCTGATGCCGTGGTAACGGGTGGTTTCCCCGCAGGGTCAACAGCGTGATCGCCATCGGGGTGGGAGCAGGAGCTTACATCCTCTCCCGCTTTGCAGTAAGTCCACATCGGGACCGGGGCCTCTGCCCACTCACTCCCTCTCCATCTCTCTCTCCAAACTCCAAACGGACACTCAGATACTCTCAGACTGTTTTCTATCATCAACCTGTGATGTTCAGTGCGTTTCAGGAGTTATTTTGTGATAAAGTTTTGTAATTTATCTTTTTATTGTACCCACTTTCCCTCAGTCTGCCTTGTCTGCTTCTACTTCAGTTAGTGATTTCCTATATTTCCCAGAATTCCTTTTGACAAACCCCAGAGAACGTGTGTGAAAATAGCTCCATAGCAACAACTCTTTAACAAGTTGCTTTGTTAACCAAACGAACCGCAGCAGGTATTTCTAGTTAATCATAAACAGGTTCGTACTAGTGTGACTATAACTAGTAGTTATTATTTTATTACATTTGGACTTTGGTGGATTCCCTGCAGCCATGTTTTTCCATTATTTGTCAGGTGGGAGATATCGGAGCCCTCAAAAAGTTCCCATATTTCCTATTCATTTTGAATTACCACTACCACTTTTTTCACAGACGATGTCACGTCATCTACATTAGGCCAATTTAGGATGGTCTATTCCTGTAATGCCTCCCATCAAGCCCACACAGGCATCGGGTTTCTCTGCCATTCCCCAGATGATGAATCACCTTGATGATTCTCTCCATTTCTGTTGCTTTCTTCCTGTTCCTCACACTGTTCATGCAGAGGAGCTAAAATAAGCACAATCTCTGTTCAATAGAGCAGAAAGAGACAGAATAGAAGGAAAGCATCCAGGCAGTGCTGAAAGGTTAATGATGAAGAGAGAGGGTAGGGGGTCGGGGGTGAGAAAGGGAAGGTGTGGGATTAGGAATCCTTGTGTCCGTCTGCTCTTGTTCCGAATCAACGGCAAAAAATGTATTCTGAAATGCAATCTCAAACTGGATGGAAACCAAATGTGTTTACCCTTGATAGATTTATAGCATCTGTTGCTGCATTGCACTGCGTTGCTCTCTGTCTTCAGGCAATTTAAACGCCACACCCCTTCATTTTAAAAGCTTGCGATTTCATCTTCTTCCTTTTATGTCTTGATTTAAAGAGACAGCAGACATGTTCTGCTTTACATCATTTTAGAGAAAATTGCAATGGGTCCACTATTTTTTGACATTTGCTCGTACAGTGGACGCTAAGACTTAAGCATACTGTGTTCAGTCGAGGGAACAAGCTAGCTTACCATCATCTCAAAACTGAGTATATTCACTATAGCACACTAAATGCTAGATGGCTACAAATCGACACACAATAAATTAACTACAGTCTTTATTTGCCGGAAGTATTCCTTCATGTTTCCTAAACCCCGTGTCGTTGACACTGACATGTTCCCTTCCCTTCCCAGCTCAACAACCCCACCCTGGTGGAGGGCTTGGTTCTGATCGATGTAGACCCATGTGCCGAGGGCTGGATCGACTGGGCTGCCTCCAAGGTCAGTATTATCGCTGTGCCATAGGCCCAAAAAGGTCCCAGTGCATGCTGTCGGTCAATCCATCCTCCCAATTACTCTTCACCCTAAGCACCAATACACTCACAGGCAAGCACAAACACACATGCACCGAACTAGGGTCAGATGTCAAATATCGTTAGGTAATTGAAATCTGCAGATAGAAGGTCAGCTCAGGCGTAATTGGAACTGTGTTTTCCCCTTGTGTGCAGCTCACTGGATGGACCAGTAACCTGGTGGACATTGTGATGGCCCACCACTTCAGCACTGTGAGTCTCTGCTGTGATACTCACCCGGTGCTTTTTGCTCTGTGTTGTTGACTATTTTTTTTTTTTATAGCCACTACAACTGAACTTTAGGAGTCTTATCTTGATTTCCCCGGATAGCGCCGCTTTGTCTTTCTCTTAAAACCTTCTGTTTCTGTTTCCATTCTCTTGGCTCTAGTTTGTGTTGATAGGGATTAGGCCTTTATGAACAGATACAGACCGGATCCCCGCAGGGACCATGAAGATTTCCTGTCTTCTGATCTGATCTGTTGTACTCTACTCCGCTGTGTGTTCACCAGGATGAGCTCACTGAGAACCAGGAACTGATCCAGACCTATCGCCTCCACATTGCCCAGGACATCAACCAGGACAACCTGGCCCTCTTCTGTGGCTCCTACCAATAGTATGATGCAATACAAGATTACACATTATACAGGGATGGGTTTTTTTTTGGGGGGGGGGGGGTTCTATTTATTGTATGTGCACTGTAGTTTTCCTGCATTCTTCCTGTTTTATTTGTGTTCCTGATCACATTATTGGATATAACTTTATTGCCAGGTGTGTAAACTCTTTCTGCAATGTCAGCACAATTCAGGCATCACAAAATACAAAGCCCACACAAGGGAATATTGTTATCAGAGAGCAAAGTGCCCAGTAAATCAGGATTTCAGCCAGGTTCTAGCTGAACCTGGAACAAACCCAGACAGATCACCTTACATAGTAGATCTTCGTCCAGCTCAGTCTGTTCCCGCCAAGCTAACGACTTGTAATGTGTTTCCAGCCGTCGTGACCTGGAGATCGAGAGGCCAATCGTAGGTCTGAATGAGGACACAGTCAACACACTAACGTAGGTCTTGGTATTAGGCTGATACGAATCACCCAGCAGTTGTGTTTGTGTGCTCTGGCAACCATTTGTGGACTTCCTCTCTTCCCGTCCAGGTGCCCTGCGCTGCTGGTGGTTGGTGACACCTCACCTGCTGTGGAGGCTGTGGTGAGTTCGATGCCATCATCTCAGTACTTTAAGAGGCTTTGGGAAGGTCAGGATGTCAGAGGGCTGCATGTGCTACTAGTATTTAGTGATGTTTAGTGATTATCATGATACAGCTTCACACACGGATAGCCTGATGCCTCTCTTTTTCTGTCAACCTTTACCTCTGGAGAATGTCCATCTAATTCTGTACAATATGTTTCAGGTGGAGTGCAATTCGAGGTTAAATCCAACCAAGACCACACTGCTAAAGGTGTTTTGTTTATGAAAGATGTTTATGTAATACTCCCATTCTTTTGTCTGTGCAAAGCACTTACTAAATTGACTGTTTCTCTCTCTGTCAGATGGCTGATTGTGGAGGCTTGCCCCAGGTTGTGCAGGTTGGTTTTCTCCTCCTCAGACGAGGATCGGTGTCAAGTAGCGCTTTTCTTGTCTGAATTATATTCTGAATCATAACTGGTATGCTTTATCTGTTTACAGCCTGGCAAACTTGCTGAGGCCTTCAAGTACTTTGTTCAGGGCATGGGCTACAGTAAGTACACCATTCTCACACTTCTTCCACTCCCTGCACACTTTCTCAGTATTTTGTGTGAAATTGTGAAAACATTCAAGTAGATTGTGATGCTGGTTTCAACAAGCCCACCCTGTACTGTTTACTCCCCAAGTATTATTGCCGCACTATTGTCTGACGTATTTGTGGTCGTCGACGTATGCGTGTTCTTTGATGAATTTCCTGTTGACGCGAGCGCAATGAGAACTGCAGTTTAAATGAGGTTTGTTTTTGTTGTGGTTTCCAATGAGCCTTTGCCAGACACCCGTGCTAATGGGGTCTGGAATGTAGCCAGCAGTGCATGAAAAGACCCAGCTTTTGTCACCCTGGTCACGGAGAGGCAGCCTTTGCGCCTCATTGGTCGCTAACGCCATTTCCTCTCTGCTCTTTGCAGTGTGTCGCACCCCTAACCCTCAGTAGGTGAGAGGTGTAAGTGCTTCTAGCATGACTGAAATGACAGTGGCACCCGAGATGGGCTGAACAGCAATACACTTCCTGTTCAGTTCTGCATGGGAGTGAAAAACACTCTCAGACTTTTTTTTCTTTGTTTTTCCTTGTGTGCTTTTGTTTTCTATCCAGAACTGTTTAATGATGCAGTCTCCTCCAGAGACACTCAAAGTGCATACTTAAACAGGCCTCCAGGTTTTATGCTCATTCATCGAAAAAAGAAAAAAAACACAACCAACACATTTTGTGAGGCCATATTGATTTTCGATTCATCAACTAGAGGCTGATCCCAGGATGGATGAAGTCATGAATGTAGGTTTGCTTGCTGTGGCCAAACAGATGATACCTGTGTGTATTTCTCTGATGCTAATTCTCTTTTGCTCTCTCCCACCCCCACCCTCCACAGTGGGAGGCGCCTTCGGGTGTAGCTAGTATGCCAGAGTCTCAGTGTTGCCTTAAAGGCCACCGAGTCCCCTGTCGAGGAAATGCCACTGCAGGATTAGAACAGATTAAGAGTCATTTCATGCAGAGAAAGTGGTGGAAAATAAATCTTAACACCTCAGCATGTTTCTGAAAGCTGCTTTTCTCCCATTAGCACATTGACCGCGTGAAATGCAAAAGCAGAGTTGATTCAACGCCCGCACATTATGATCTCTTATCTGTTGTGGATAGCAAACACCCATTTACCCACAACGACCACAGAGATGTGACGCTAGCTGGCTTGAGAGCCCTGTTGAGTTTCAGCTCCACGTTGCTCCGCCGATACCCTGCTGTGACCCTCAGTTTGAATCAGGCACACACTGAGGTGGGAAAAAGCAATTTAAGAGCTACCTTTTTCAACATTTCTTCCTTTCTCCCTCTTTCTTTCCTCCTTTAACCGTCGCTTACAGTTCCCTACGTTCTCCTCAGTCACCTGAGCAACGAATCAGGTACCAGGTTCTTAAGCAGCTGCCAGGCTAGAAGGCTTTAAACCCAATAGCCTGCTACGAGCCTCCACTTGGCCTCCACCGCCCTACAACAGATGAATGTCAATGTATGCAGAGTTTGGTGTTGTTATTTAGTCGTAGCTCAGGGTGGTGGGTATTGTCCACAACGAGATCCTCGTGCATACTTTGACACACATTCATCTCTGTGTAGGAGTTTAATTTCTCCCGTTAGCATGGATTCAGTCCTGACTGCTCTTTTGTTGCATGAGGTGCTGGTGTTGCTTCCCGTCGGTTTAGTTGGATTGCTGATGCTGAATTCTGCTGTTTTTATTGTCTTGATTTCCTTTTACAAGACGGACTCAGCGCTGTCTATTTGCACACATGCAATCATTTTCTTTTGAACATTTATTCTTTTTCGACTAGCCCCCTTTTTAGTTGCCCAAAATTGTTTGCATGGTGAATATTGGCAATTGTTTTTTTTTTTTTTTTTTTAGTTATCCCCTGGTGTGTGATTTCTTAAGAGGCGTCACATCGATATGCTCTCCCCGTACCGAAATGAGTCTCTGTGCTGTGAGTGGAATATTAATGTGTGTGTCTATGCCTCTGTGTGTGTGTGTGTGCCTGGGTGTGTGTGGGTGTGCGTGTGTGTGTCTGTGTGTGTTCCAGTGCCGTCAGCAGGAATGACTCGTCTGGCCCGCTCCCGCACCACCTCCTCCTCCAGCCTCACCTCCGTGGACAGTAGCCGCAGCCGCAACAACCTCAACAGCCTGCTGGAGGGCAGCACCACCGGGGCCCTGGACAGCCAGGCCGGGCCCCAGACCATGGAGGTCTCCTGCTAAACCCCCCTCCTCCCCCCACAACACCCACCATCCCTGCTTCCTTTCCTCCACCTTCCCTCTGTAACTTATATGTGACCCATTTCTCTCTCTCTCTCTGTATCTCTCTCTCTCTCTCTCTCCCTCTGTCTCTCTCTCACCCTGCTCCTAAGCTACTCAAAGCCAGGAGGATCTGTAATGAATTGTGTGATAGATTTGAGGATGTAATAAATATATTAGCAGATGCATATTAACTATTCTATTGAATACACTGTTAGTCACATTCCGACGGGGGACAGGAAGAGGAGTAATTATATACTGACTCATGTTGTGTATTAAAATGGTCCAATGTTATGATCGACTCAACCATTTCCCATTTTTAGTTTTCCACTCTGTGTGTGTGTGTATGTCAAATTTGGAGATGCCGATTTAGTTGTGGTGTCTCCCTCTTTGTATTTTGTTGCCTTGCCCTTTCTTCCTTTCTTGTCTTGTATGTATTTATTATTTTTTTCACCACGTGTCTTTGTGTTAAATGTTTTTAATCCCAGCAAGAGGATTTGTCCGTACATTACACTGTAGCCCAGAAACAAAATCCTCTGTGTGCTCTTGTCTGAATAACATGTAGAAGTTTCACTCATTGCACGGTACAACACCTTTGCCATTCTCACTGAACCTTAAAAACATTGCCTGCATTGATTGTGCGGCATGTGTGCTTGTGTGTTTTTACTCTGAAATGTTCCCTTGCTGCGCCGTCCTTCCATTTGTTCCTATAATGGCGAGTAAAGTAATCTGGATGACGTATTGCAGTAGAGCTAACCCTGCCTTCATTGAAGCCTCGGAAAGAGCTGCGTTTTTAAAATACGAAGAAGATGACGCGGTGCTGAGAAAGAGTTGCGGGCCAATGTGTAGATTCTATCACATCTCTTTACATTCATTTATTTTGGATTCCTTTTGTAATTGAGCTCATGGTTGTGTCTCTTTCTGGTTTGCGTTGCTGTTTTTGTTCATTTGGGTAGACCTATACAATCGCACTCACATTTTAACAACCTTTGACGAGTGGGTTCTGATATGACTGTTCAGTCCCATCACTGAGAGGCCCAGTGGTGCTTCTTACTGTCTGCTGATTTATCATTCATTTATACTACTACTGAATAAAGCTAGAAGATGAAAAATGGCTGATGTGCGTCATTTATTAAGATAATGTCAACAGTTCTGCCAGTCAACTTAAGAACTAAAGAACAAGCAAGTTTGGTGACTTTTGTTGAGCCCACAAGTATGAGATCAACGCAATGCACATATGTCACACTTGTCTTCTGTTAGTGGAAAACTGAGGTGATTGTGGGCAGTTAGTTTCCAACCACAGGTGTGCTTTTGCTTTCATACACAGAATCAACCTCTATCTACTGTGAGGCAGTTGAGGCAGTCTATATTTAGCACATTAAATGTGTTTGTCTCACCGACTGTGGCTGTCAAACCTGAAAATACTCTGCTAAAAAGGAAGTGTCTTCCATGCGAAATTTGTATTATAGAATTGAAGTTGTGCAGGTGGGAGAGGGCAGAGTGTAGTGCCGTGGAGATGCCGTCCTCCATACGCCAGAACAGGTGGCACTGCACTCTGCCCTCTCCCACCTGCACAACAACACCACCTATGTCCGAATGCTGTTCATCGACTTCAGCTCAGCATTCAAACACCATCACCCCCTCCAAACTGATCATCAAACTCGGTGACCTTGGCTCTGCAACTGGATACTGGACTTCCTAACCAACAGACCCCAGTATGTTAGGTTAGATAACCACACCTCCTCACCCTGAACACCGGCGTCCCACAGGGCTGTGTGCTGAGTCCTCTCCTCACCTACGACTGCACACCTGTACATGGTTCCAACACCATTATCAAGTGTGCAGACGACACAACGGTGGTTGGCCTCATCAACAACAACGATGAGTCGGCCTACAAGGAGGAGGCCCAGCACCTGGCGGCATTGTGCGCCAACAACAACCTGGCCCTCAACATCAAGAAAACCAAGGAGCTCATTGTGGACTTCAGGAAGTCCAAAGCTGGCACACACACCCCCATATTACCACTATACATATGTACATACTCTGCACTTTACTGCTACTTGCACTTCTGATTAGATGCCAAACTGCATTTCGTTGTCTCAGTACTTGTAATCTGTGCAATGACAAAGTTGAATCTAATCTAAAGTACACTTTAACATGCCCTTGTATTTCAGTGCTTATTCATTTATTCACTCCAGGATTAAGGTAAAATTGTCTCTGGTCAGTTTATTTCTCTTTGATTAATACTTGTTAAAGATGGCTCCTTCCAAAACAGCATTTTTGTGAGCCAATCTGAAGTTCTAATGCAAAACCTTTTTTTTTATCTTCAATGTAATTAGTCACTGGGGTGTTAGATAAATATAGTAAAACGTAGGATGTTTACAGTATTTTAGAATGTAGGGGGAAAGAAATATCAAGTATGAAATTAAGAAGAAATTAATAAGTAAGATATCTCAAAATGGAATATAACAATTCTTGTTTAAATGCAATTTCCACCCCTGCTTACAGGCAGTTCTCAGTGAATGACTCAACACAAATTCTGGTAGAGCTACTATCTTTTCTCTCATCATTAAGCAGACTCTGTTCCTTTCCACCCATGGTTAGGTTGTGAGTTTGGCTTCTGGTAATCGCAGAACAGAACGTTCTCACAGTGCTCCTGTGGTATTTTGGGAGCATAAGCATCTCTCATGTTGTGTGAAGAAAAGGTGGGTGCTCTAGAAGATACTCCAGTGATAAAGTCTTCTGTTTCCTTTTGGGGTGTGGGACTCTAAAATTGGTGTCTAGTGTGTGTCAGCATCTATGGCTAATCTTGTGATAGGAAAATGATGATTGATTAAGTGATTAATCAGGGGAGCTGACTGACAAGGGAACCTCAGTCATGGGTGGCCTGAGGTGACATTCTGACGTTCTTATCTGGTGCTAAACATTTTCTGGTGATTGACAGTGTGTCTATTTTGGCTTCTAGAGAAAAAAATGACAAACTAGTATGTCATGCACCAAAGCCAGCGCTGCATTCACAACAAACACGTCAACACTACATTCCATAAACAAGTGATGCACTGTAGCTCCACCTGACATGCTGCATCGGAGATCAACAACTAACTGCTCTGAGTCAGGAAGTCCGAGGTCTTGAACGTCACAGGAAGTAGTTGACATACATAAAACCCATGCAGGGAGCCTTGCCTCTTCAAGTAAGCCCTCAACCAACAGCTGTCTACAAGGGAAACCAGTAGAGGAGAGAACACTCATTCATTCTAATTGATCAGTGGGCCTGAGTGGAAACCTGAACTTACACACATATAAAAAAAACTTACCCATGTGTGTGTGTGTGTGTGTGCACAGTCTGAAGGCAGACAAGCATTTTTCATCTGAGTGACAGGAGAAGATTTTGCGTTCACCAGTTGTCTGGATCTGGATAATTATCGTGCAGCACATCATTTCTGGACAAACCAATTCAATACTGGGATTCAAGGAGGTGAGTCTGTCATTCACTTATCAGTTTCTGATAATATCTCTCTCTCCCTCTCTCTCTCTCTCTCTCTCTCTCTCTCTCTCTCTCTCTCTCTCTCTCTGTCTCTCGTGCGTGCGGATGTGTGTTATGTGTGTTGGGCAGATTATATACAACCGCGCCAAAACAGATACTGCCACTAATTTTATACATAGTTTGTGTTTCGATGTATTATTTATGTATTATTTATGTATTATTTATGTATTTATTTATTTCTGCGTGTGTGTATTCTCTGGTGAGTACGTTACTGTGAATGTGTGCATGGGTCTGTATGTGCATAGGGGATAAACATTTCTAGGAAGTTTGATGTAAAGCATGTACATGTATTTATATGTGTGTGTGAGTGTGTAAATCGTCTGTATGTCATTTTTTAATCGTGTCTAAATGAAATAAAATAAAACAAAACCACTTAGCCAGGTTAGTTGTATGACGTAGAATCTATTATTTCTCCTTTAGCAATGATCACATGCTGAGGCTGAATGGAGAAATAAACTGCTGGTTTGAAAAAAGGATATTTTATTACTGTGTATGCGGGTGTGTATGTAATAGGGGTGATGCCTGCTGATGATGCCAGTAGATATGAGGTTATAAATCAATATGGCTAGATTTTTATTTTTTTTAATCTCAAAAGACCATTAGCAGATAAAGTGGCCCAATGAAGTATGATGCCATTCTTTAAAAGCACTCAGAGAGTAATGAGAGGGGTCTTGCACTTGATGGCCCTTTAGCAAAAGAGGGGTGTGTGTGTGTGTGTGTGTGTGTGTGTGTGTGTGTGTGTGTGTGTGTGTGTGTGTGTGTGTGTGTGTGTGTGTGTGTGTGTGTGTGTGTGTGTGTGTGTGTGTGTGTGTGTGTGCCAGGTTAGTTGTATTGCGTAGAATCTATTATTTCTCCTTTAGCAATGATCACATGCTGAGGCTGAATGGAGAAATAAACTGCTGGTTTGAAAAAAGGATATTTTATTACTTTGCTGCTGCTATTTTGAAAGAGTTGCCACCATCATGTGAATAAGACATTTTTAATCTCTTCATCTTTTCATGTTCTCAAGACTTCTAACTAAGTATGTCTCCTTCCTGGCATACATACATTGTTGTATGGAAATTTAACACAGGATATCAATGCCTCTTGTTGTGGTTTGATGTCTTCCTGTATCATCTCATTTCTGTTGCCAAACTACAAAAGGAAACATAGTGTACCTTCAGGCTGAAACCCAAATGATAGTCACAATATGAAGACAAGGACTAAAACTAAATTATGAATTTGAGTCATTCAAATCCTCTATGGGAAACATAAGATAAGATGAACTTTTTTTTTCCCCGGTGGAGAGATTGTGTAAACATTTTGAATATACTAGACATGTCCTAATACATATCCTCTCTCTCTCTCTCTCTCTCTCTCTCTCTCTCTCTCTCTCAACAGAGTAATTTTAAAACATCAAGAGGCTAAAGATCATGGGGAACTGCCCCATCAAATGTAGATCTAACATGACAACCCTTGAGAGTCCACCTGAACCTGTAATACCAGGTATGTTATATAAATGTATATATGTGTTTGATACATGCATGAAGTAAAAAAAAAAAGAAAAAAAAGAAAAATGATACCACTTGATAGTATCAGGCTTAGATTGCATTCGACTCATGATGCACATCTCCAACATGTACTCTCTCTTTGCAGACAGCCAGAGGAACATGGTGGTCTCCCTCTATGACTACCCCTCCTATGGTCTTGCAGAATTAAT
The DNA here is from genome assembly GCA_034670385.1 of Hoplostethus mediterraneus. NCBI lineage: Eukaryota > Metazoa > Chordata > Actinopteri > Trachichthyiformes > Trachichthyidae > Hoplostethus > Hoplostethus mediterraneus. Next base: position 3,226,583 of record JAXDDW010000012.1, on the reverse strand, counting down.
CATGCACATTGGGGAGAGGCTCACCATCATATCAGAGTATGTGAAACAGCTGGTTGTCACAGTTATGCATATCCTAGCTTCACTGTCTTAAGCACTGGACTTGACCGTTTTTTTCACCAACAGTGATGGTGATTTCATGATGGTGAAATGTGTAACCACAGGCCGTGAAAGTTATATCCCTACCAACTACACTGCCAAGGTGACAAACAGGTAAGCCACCACCTCGAAGGACGCTTGTTTAGTGAAACTGTCTCATGGGCTTGTTTGATCAGTGTGCGTCAAGGCACCAGACGAGTTGAACTGAAAAGAAAGGTGGGGACTCTCCTCGACTGGTAGGAGGAGTCTCTGTGTAGGAGTACTATACCTCTTTGTAGGCAGATGTTTGGAACAAGGCTTTTGTTCTCTTGTTCTAAATGACATCAGCTCTGCCTCCTATCGTGTCAGCCCTCCTCCAGTGGGGGAAAGCTCTTTGATATCGTTCCAGTGCATTTTCCTAACTCCTCCTTAGCATTAAAAATGTCATCTGAGAGAATTTTCTGTCTGCATGACATTTATTCAGTGGTAATATTTCCTCTCTCTGTCTCTCTCGTGGTATCACTAGTCTAAATGTATCTTCTCTCTGTTCAGGTGGCTGTTCATAGGCATCAACAGGTACAAAGCAGTGGAGCTGCTCATGCTGCCCCATAACCAGACCGGGGCGTTCATGGTCAGAGAGTCGGAGTCAAGCAAAGGTTAGCATTGTTGTATTCATTTCAAGCCCAACATTGTAACATTATCCAAGTCATTTGTTAAGCTAATATTAAGCCGAGATTAGTTCTTAAAAAGGGGAAAGAAATCTGCCGTAGTGTGTGATAATAAGTCAACTTGTTTCCGATGCTGTTTCCAGGTGATAATATATTGAAATAAGGCAGTTCATTCCACTAGTATCAACAAAACTCTTGAAACAAGTTGACTGAGAGAAATTAGAAATTATATATTATATTTGAAAGAAATTATGTCACACAATTGCCTTTTTTTTGTGTTTTGAGAAAAATCTGATTTAAGATGTTATGACTTAATATGGATGTTTTTTCAGTGCAGTTACTTTCTTGTTTATGTGATAATGTAAGATTTTATATTTGGGTTGTAATTGATATTCATCTGTTTAAGAATCTAGAGAAATGTAACTTAACTGCTGTTTTTGGTCTCAGATTGTTACTCCCTGTCTATCCTGAGGCGAGCCAGCTCCTCATACCTGGACTCTGTGAAGCATTACCGCATTTGTCGCCTCCAAAATGGCTGGTTCTACATATCCCCAAGCCTCACCTTCGCCTCCCTGAATCACCTAGTGGAACACTATTCTGGTTCGTACTGCACATGTATTGTGCTGTTTTCTTTCCAAAGACACACAGCAGTCCACGGCCAATCCTAACTTGATTGTGGAAAATGATGACATCTTGATGTTGCCTCCTTTTACAGAGTCTGCAGATGGATTATGTTGTAGGCTGTTGGAGCCTTGCTTCATCAAGGGTTCAACCAACACTACAGAGATGCAGATACAGACTAGGCCTGTACCCACGACTATCAGGAGGCCTACCCTCAACTGGAAGGATGTTAATAGGTGTGGAACAGTCTTTTCTGCTTCACCTCTACTGATGACTGCCACAAGATGTCACTCTATTACTTGTTTGTTTATGTGTCCTTATGGTTCCCTGGTTAAACAAACAATATATGTTCACCTATGATGATATGTTGTTAGATAAGCAAAGCCATTACTGTCTGTCCCCATAATTTGGCCTGAAAAAAAGACACCAGGGCAAAAGATCATTGGTTTTGCCTCCCATTAACTAATGATTGAATTTAACTGAATGATCAACTGATTCCTAAATTCATAGGTTATGCCCAAATGGCTGCAATGTACAGACGATTTTACACTCCATGTCTATTTTCAGAAAATATCTAATAGGCTATTTACAATATAATTTATCCCTCTTTGACCTGTTTTTAAGAATGCAGCTAATCCTTGTCACCATATACAGCCCTTTTCAATTCATATTCTGTCTCCTCCCAGGTCAATGATCCTCAGGAGAAACAGAACAGAGTCGGAGCACTCTCTGGTGAGCGAAGGCCTGAGGGAAGCCATCAGCTCGTACCTGTACATGACAGAAACCAATGGACGGGGAAGTGACACAAGCTGGGACACTTGAGAAAAGAGAGCAGACCACTCTGGGAGTATGAAAGCAGACAGGTACATCAAGATACTGTCTGGTCTGCATTTTGGCCAAGCCTATGGAAGACGTCCTCTGCATGCCCTAATGCATAGTCCATCTCGAATGCCCCTGAATAGCAAGATGGAAGAGACGCTCCAGTGGCTGGGACTGTGAAATATTTCATAAATATTTCCTTTGTCGTTTTTGTCTCCAGAAAGGCACTCAGTATGTACAGTGGAGTTTTTAAGCAGAAATCTGAGAGCCAGTGAGACAAACTTTGTTTCATATTTGTTCTTGTTTGGTTTCAAAAGCAAACTTGTTTTTGTGAGTGTTCTGTTAATTAACTTAATTTGTACATCTTGCAAGTTTGAATGTAACCTATATGGGAATGGGCTAGGCAATAATGACCTATAGAGTTTGTATTTTTTTTATTATCCTTTAGTCATGTTATCATGAGTATATTATTGGTATCCAATAAAATGTGTTAAATGCTAAATAGCCATCATAAATATTGAATAAAAACGAGTGACTCTGCCCTACAATTTCTTAAAATGTGTGTTGTGTATGATGATGACAATTATCCTGTTAAAAAACATGATGTGATGTAGAAATAAAAGTAATCTACGATTAAAGGCGTTCATTCATGTTTCAGTCTCCACCAGCAGATGCCGCTTAATTACCTCCAATAACTCTTCAAAGCCCTCCACTTCCTGCATGAACAGTTCAGTTCAGGAAGAAGAAATAATGGCGACGCTTCTGGGGTCCGAGTCCCCTTGGACTGGAGGAAAACGAAGAAATTGCAATGGCAATATCGTCACAAAAATCACATCCAGTCAAATTACGGGCCAGGGTTTCAGTCGAGGGACACAGGTAAGAGAAGCGATGTATGGTTTGACAGTAAAGCCATCCGAAAGTTGCTCGATTCAAACCAGGGACTTGCGTTTGGAATGCTGCCTGAAAATGAAGACGTCGTCCTGGCGAATGACATGGGGTGTAGTCGCCCCCTGGTTGGGCTTTATATGACATTAAGGGGGTATTTGTAATAAGAAAACCTTATATTTAAAGCATTATTGAATTTAGGGTAGTAATGTTTTATAGCTGACAAGCCAGGTATACGACAAGAGTAGATTGCAAGCTCCGCTTCAAGTAGGTCTTTTGTTGTTAGCTTAGCATTACAAGCTAGGCTAACCCAGGTTGACGTTATTAAAACAATTTCTACGTTTTGTGGACAGTTGAAGAAACGTTTAGTGTGGTAATCGGACGCGGAGACCTATTTTTTATTAGAGAGGCCGTAGTTCAATTTGTGAGACGCTAAAATCAGGTAGCCATTGCCAATAACGTTTGCTAATGTTAGCAGGCGAGGTAACGTCAGCTAGCTAGCTAGCTAGCTAGCTAAGCCAGCTGAACAGCTCAGGTGATTACGTAACGACACACCAACCACAATAACTATCTTTGCCATAAATGGATACACCGCAGCAGCTGTTTGTACGAGTTAACGTTAACAGGTGTATTTTTTTATTACCGTGCTAGCAAACTGCACTCGATATTTGCAACTGTTGAGCTCATCCAAGTATTTTTTAAATCAGTTTTGGTTTTGGTTAGGTGTTATGACACTGAACGTTCCTTATGCTTTTCGATGTCGCACCTGTCCTGATATTTTGTCCCAAGACATGTACCGTATATCTTATTCACTGTGTTCCCAACATCCCGTTTCCTCATGATGTTCTTTTATTGTACAAATATTATACCACTCATTCTGTAACTTTTGGACATTATGTGAAGTTCAACTTCCTCCCGTTGCATAAAAACACATTACGCTATCTGCCTCGTTGCAGTTAAGCAAGGTAATGGATCTCTGCGGTTATTTTCAAACAAGTTAGGTAGGGAAGCTTTCATCCATCAAGAGGATAAGGACTAGGCATACTTGTAGTGTGGTTAAAAACGCATGCCTCTAACTGGTTATGGTGAAATACCATGAAGTGTGCAATTTGACAAGAAGTCCCATAATACAGCTCACATGATACATTGGGATAGCGGATCCCATCTGAATGACTTGCTATTCACAACACAGTGGGGTAAGATAGTACGCAGACGCAGTGTTTTCTCAAAAGCTATTAGCCACAATTACATCAATAAAAGGTATTTTGGTGTCTCTGGAGGCTCTCTAGTGAATTGATTATCAATAACCATCAGCGTTCCAAGGCTGCAGCAGAGAACTACAAAACTTTTGCTTCAAACAGGCTACTTCCCTATGTTATGTTTGCAACACAGACTTTGTTAGTTCAAGATGAATCCCTAATGGAGACAGTAAAGGTTTTCTGAATTGCATGAAACACATTTTTTTCCCAATTTAAAATTGCCAAGTAAACATTTTATGTCTATGGGAATTATTGGGAATGTCCTTTAATGGCTCATTTTTAATGGAATTCATCAAGCAGGATAATGGGTCTAAGTTGCACTTTTTCCAGAGTGTTTGTTCAAAGCTTTGTTGTGTATGCTTGTCTGAGGATGTTTTTCCTCAAGTAACCTTATCCTGTCTCTACATTCCACCAAGATAAATGCTGAGTCACTTCAAATAGGCTTGTAGAGACTAGGAAAACATCTGTGCATATTTTTCAATTGAAGTGAAATACTCAATGTTTAGGATGTTATTCAGGTGTTTGTAGTTTGTTTCAGTTTCTTTTTGGAATGGAGTGCCTCTGATGCCTGAGTTGTGTGTTACCAGCACATGATATTTCCAAGCTGGGAGGGGAAGAGGGTGTCATGTAGTGGTGGTGGTAGTGACGGTAATGTCTTCCCAGGCTTTTAGTTGCCAGTTGGGTGGGTTAGGGTTCGGGTGGAACGGAAATAGGAGGATTGAACATGAGCCCTTATGCAAGGAAAAGGTAGTATTGGAACACATTCAGAAACCATGCTGATTTTAAGGTATGTATGGCACTAATTGATATTGCCTGTCCCTATGTGTTGTAGCTCCCAGGGAGCCTGCTCCAGGAGAGAGACACACGGGCCAAGTGGCATGGCATCCCTACTCTGCTGCAGAAGCTCTGTGAGAGCAGCCATCCCAACAGTGACCTCTCCCATGCTCACAGCCTTCTTAAGGTAACACACAGCACCACTCAAACTAGTGCATCCAACAACCAGACCTTGCTATTACTGATTTTAGCCCACTCGCCACTGAGTAATCTACTTTGGAGCTTGGGTGAATCAAATGGCAATTTGATGTTTGTTTTTGTCAGGTATTATCATCCCAGCTTTCTATGGAGGCCATGTCTTTTGTCACCGAAGACAGGAAGACAGCTCAGGAATCCACCTTCCCTAACACATACACCTTTGACCTCTTTGGTGGTGTAGATGTAAGTTTGACATACCAAGCACTTGATGCTGTGTCATTAGTTAGTTGAGAGGAATATAAAACTTATACTTCTGCAGAACCATTTCTATTGTGTAGTAGAACTCCTACTGAGACATGATTTAATAAAAATGGAAAAACATTTATTGAAAAACAGTGCTTGCTCACTACACACTAATTTCCCCGTTCCTTGAAGCTGCTTGTGGAGATCTTGATGAGACCCACCCTTACTATGCAGAAGAAAAAACCCAAAAGTAAGTAGGCTTGACATCACATACTTCTTTTCAGGAGGAAGTTGGCTCTAGTGTATTGTGGGAATGTTTAGATATATTTACATGAGTTTGACTTAAATGTATAATATTTATATAATTCAACTAATGTCTGTTTTCTGTCGCTATAGTGAATGATGACTTGGTCAAGGACTGCCTTAGTGTTCTTTACAACTGCTGTATATGTGTAAGTATCCCATTTTATCTTTGTATGCACTGCAGAAATGTTAGGAACTTAAGGTGTACCATACTCTGTCTCCATTTAACACACACACACACACACACACACACACACACACACACACACACACACACACACACACACACACCTAGATGTCTTCCTCATGCATTTGGATGATGGTGTGTCTATAGAAGACCATTTCCACCCAAAGGAGAGAGAGTCCTCTTTTTCCAGGCACGATTTAATTAACATGTAAATCTTCTTCTTCCCGTTCTCAGGCGGAAGGGGTCACAAAGAGTCTGGCAGCGAGGGATGACTTTGTTCTGTTTCTCTTCACCCTGATGACGAACAAGAAGACCTTCCTACAAACTGCTACTTTAATTGAAGATATTCTGGGAGTCAAAAAGGTCAGCGTGATACTTAAATTAAATCCTAGCCGAGAATGTGACAATTTGTTTTATGGCCATGTTGACTCCATAGAAAATAGGCCTATAAAACTGTTTAAAAAATACTTGCAAGCAAAGTTGTAGCCAGGCTTGTTTTCAATCTCATTCTATGTTCAAAGGAAATAAGTCCCTGAAAACACACATTGCACGCCATGCAGAAAAATAATGGACTTTTCCCTCCTCCTCGCCAACTGTGCACACACATTTAAGTGCTAACTGATCATCTTTCATCTGTGCTTCAGCAGATGCCCAGTGGGTCCTGTAGGTTTCACACACATGCATCTAAAAAGACAGCCTAATTTCACATAACTTCATAATTGTCCTGTGAAAAGAAAAGCTGTTTAATGTCTTCTCTGCAAATTAATTTGCATCTTTTATCTGCTGGGTCTTTCATCCAACTATGCACAGAAACTGAGAAAAACACAGAAGACCTACAAACACCCCAGTGTCTCCCAGCTTTTCCCTTAATTGTAGAATTGTATCCTGCTGTGCTCAGCTTATTTTTTTTCCTGTTATTATTCAGAAATGTAAAACAGCGTCACTGTCTTTCACTGGTATTGTGCAAAATTTGTAATGAATCAGACTGTTAGACACTTTATTTTTTATTCTCTGTAGTGTATATCTTGCCACTTGCATTCAGACGAATGTCGTCATTCATGATGGAAGTCATGTGCCAAATCTTTGAAACAATAGTAATATTGTAGGATGCTGTTGTGCAATAGTTTAAGCCATTTTTTCCCTTCAATTTATCTCGATATAAAATGGTGGCATGCATAGTGGTGTCAGGCACTGCTGTAGATGGGTTAAGTCATTTAATGTAAGATCCCATTTAATCCAGCCAAAACTCCTCAGAATTGTGCTGTCTCTAGCATGTTTTTTTGGGGGGGGGGTAGGCAGATCAAAATATCAAAGGGGATTCAGCCTGGGCATTTTGGGAACCATTGCTATAAATGATAATGATAATAATAATGATAATGATAACATGAACGTTGACATACAGTGCAGGTCATGAATAGGCCTGTATCCTGTGAGCTGATTGTTCATGTATTACTCTTTTCAGTTATGAAAAAGCAAAACCTCTAACATTTGCACTTTTGTAAACTGATCTATTGAAATATGAAAACGACACAATTTTAGTAGGAAGCCAAACTGATCCCCTTCAAATTCATTCTGGGTGAACCCCATGCCTTGATAAATGCATACTGTGTTTCTTTGGTAATGATTGTAAGGGAAAATGTGTTTGCCTCTCTCAGGAGATGATCCAGTTGGAGGGTATCCCTAACCTGTCGGGCCTGGTCCAGAGCTTCGACCAGCAACAGCTGGCTAACTTCTGCCGCATCCTGTCAGTCACTATCTCAGAGCCTGATGTGGGGAACGATGACAAGCACACCCTGTTGGCCAAAAATGCCCAGCAGAAACGTATTGCCAGCCCCTCTCGGGCGGAGGTCAATCAGGGTAGGTTGTATTTGGGTTACAGAGACCAAAAGGTATATGCGTATTGGGTCACTGCATTGTGGGATGGATCACTGGATCATTAAATGATAAAATAACACACACTTTATTGTTTCTACCAGTAACCCTACTGAACATCCCTGGTTTCATTGAGCGGCTGTGTAAGCTGGCCACCAGAAAGGTGTCTGAGGCCACAGGGGCATCTAACTTCCTGCAAGAGCTGGAGGACTGGTACACGTGGTTGGACAATGCTCTGGTGCTGGACGCCCTCATGCAAATGGCTACTGAGGAGGCAGAACAAAGCAGTACAGGTGAGACAACATACCCAGGATGAAAAACATAATTATATGGTGCTGCTAGTGTCTTGCCCCGTTAAAGGATTGGGATAGACTCATTATTTTTTTTCTCCTTCCCTTCAGAGTCATCAGATGAGAGTTCTTTGGCCACTAGCCCTCTTAGACACCGACTTCCCCAGTCCATGAAGATCGTCCATGAGATCATGTACAAAGTGGAGGTGCTCTATGTGTTATGTGTCCTTCTCATGGGCCGACAGAGGAACCAGGTACTGCGTTAGAACTAGGGGCATAGATCTGCTCCTTGGTTGTGGTTTATGCTTGAGTGCAAGCAGAGTGGAGCCCTCTTCTTCACGGACTCCTGTTATGTTTCTCTCCCCAGGTCCATAAGATGCTGGCTGAGTTCCGTCTCATCCCAGGGCTCAATAATCTGTTTGACAAGCTGATCTGGAGGAAGTATACAGCTTCCAATCATGTGGTGCACGGCCAGAATGAGAACTGCGACTGCAGTCCAGTACGAACTTTTTAAATGGAAGACTCTGAAACTGGCTCTGGCCTGTTTTTGAGAACTCCTTGATTTGGATGATACTTAAACAAATCTAACTTTTTATTCTGACTTTTCACTCAAACATTCATACTCTTCCATCCTGCAGGAAATATCCTTCAAAATCCAGTTTCTGCGACTACTCCAGAGTTTCAGTGATCACCATGAGTAAGCAACTCTCAAACCAATCTCCTAAGTTTCAACTTTCCTCAGAAGCTAAGTTTGGTTTTTCAGAGCATGTCCCCTTTCTTTCAGGAACAAGTATCTGCTGTTGAATAGCCAGGAGCTGAATGAACTGAGTGCCATCTCCATGAAGGCCAACATCCCTGAGGTGGAGGCTCTAGTCAACACAGACAGGAGCCTGGTGTGTGATGGCAAGAAGGGCCTCCTCACGCGCCTCCTCACTGTCATGAAGAGGGAGCCTCCAGATTCCTCCTTCAGGTCAGCATCATGTAGGGCAAAGGTCAAGAGTCTCAAAGTGGCAGAGGATAAATATGCGTAGCACCATGCTCTCAGCTATTTTTGAAGATTTGTCTCAAGATTTATGTCTCTAGCTCTTCTTTCTATAGCTTCTTCTCTGACCCATCCTGTTGTTCATGTAGATTCTGGCAGGCAAGGGCAGTGGAGAGTTTCCTCAGAGGAGCCACCTCCTATGCAGACCAGATGTTCCTCCTGAAGAGGGGACTGCTAGAGGTAAAAACTCCCTGCAGTAAGCGTCCATATAACTGCTCTCCTTTTGCCCTCATATACCACGAAGACAGTTGCATCGTACAGATCATCCCTAGGTTTTCATTTATCATCAGCTTGAACATTTTCACGTAATTACTCCTGCCTCTGTCCCTGCATAGCACATCCTGTTCTGCATCATAGACAGTGGTTGTACATCCCGAGATGTCCTGCAGAGCTACTTTGACCTGCTTGGAGAGCTCATGAAGTTCAACATTGATGCCTTCAAGCGATTCAATAAATATGTCAACACTGAGGAGAAGGTACAGTTCTGCACCTTTTATACCACAGAATCCTTTACTATATATCTTGGCCATCGAAATTACTTGTTCAAATCATCACTTCAGTGTCAACTTCAATGTGGCTTGTACACATGAAGTGTGTTTGATTATATGGTTTTGTTTCTTGTCTGTAGTTTCAGACCTTCTTGACGCAGATCAACAGTTCTCTGGTGGACTCCAACATGCTAGTGCGCTGCATTGTCCTTTCCCTGGACCGCTTTGAGAGCCAGACTGAGGATGTCAAAGGTAAACTAAGTCATTCTCCTTTTACAGGCTAGATGTCAGGGATGGGAATGATGACACAAACAAATAATCGCAGGGACATGATTACACAACATTCAAAAGAGAGCTCATTTGTTGAGTTTTGTACAAGGCTGATCGGTGAATTTGCCCAGGCTACATTTGGTTTGGCAGGTAATATCAGACCAATAGATGTCAACCATGTCTGTTTTGGCATGTTTTTTTTTTTTTAGCTTGTTGTTTGACTGTTTTAGACTCCAGTAGAATTCTATAATGTTGCTACAGTTCACGGACAATCCTCAGATACATGAGCGTTTTCTTACTCATTCCAAACAAACGTCTCAAAAAAGAAATTGGCCACTGCAAGTTTGTTTCATTTTTAAGAGCGCAACTCAACTTTTGAGCACCCCATTCTGCACAATCCATGTCCATGATTTTCAAGTACTAAAACCCTCTTTAACCATGCCCTCTCCTTCATGACTTGGGTGGATTTAATAGATGAAATCAATAAGGAATCACAGCATTCAGCTGGTCCGCTTATTTCAATATACGTATACTAAATATCTCAGCGAAAATTAGTACAAAATGGTACAAAGAAACTTTATTGGCATAACTGTTAAAGTCGCCGTATACTGCAAAAGCAGTTTAGTCTATAATCATACCCTACTTAGTTGGGAGAAAAAGTTTGTCTATGTTGAAGTCTAAATTTAAAATGAATGAACAGAAAATGAAACGGACACAAAAATATTTCAGCCATGAGATTTACAAATCGGTGGAACCTCCTAGCAGCAATAACAATAACCTCAACCACACGTTTCCTGTACTTGCTGATCAGACATGCACAATGGTTAGGACTGTTCCTCTTTACAGAACGTTTCAGTTCATTGATATTTTTGGGATGTCATGCTTCAGGCCATGCCACAACACTTCAGTAGGTTTAAGGTCAATACTCTGACTTCCTCTGTTTAAACCATCCTGTTGTAGATTTGCTTTTGTGTTTGGGGTCATTGTCATGCTGCATGACCCAACCTGTGTTAAGCTTCAGATCACGGACCGTTATCCTGATAATCTCCTGTAGAATTTCCTGCTACAACTTTAATTCATTGATCCCTCAATGATTGCAAGCCGTCCAGGCCCTAAGGCTGCAAAACAGCCCCAAACCATGATTCCCCCATGCTTCATGGTTGGATGAAGTTTGGCTCTTTGTATGCATTTTCTTCTCCAAACATAGGGTTGTGCCCCTTGGCCAAAAAACACATTTTTTTGTCTCCTCTGTCCACAGAACTTTGTTCCAGTAGCTTTGTGGAATATCCAGGTGGTCTTTGGCAAACTTGACAGGCAACAATGTTTTTTTTGTGGAGAGCAGTGGTTTCCTTCTTGGTCACCTCCCATGAACACTACTCTTGTTTAGTGTTTTTCTTGTTGTGGACTCGTGGACACAGATGTTAGAAATTTCAAGAGATGCCTACAGATCTTTAGCTGTTACCTTTGGGTTCTTTGTCACCTCCTTGACCGTTATGCAGCATGCTCTTGCTGTGATCTTTGCTGGACGCCCACTCCTAGGGAGAGTAGCAACGGCACTGAATTTTCTCCATTTGTATACAATCTGTCTGCCTGTAGACTGATGAGTCAAGTCCTTGGAAATGCTTTTACAGGCTTTTCCAGCCTCATGAACTCTTCTTTGGAGGTTTGGCCAGGGCATATTACACTTTTTTTTTGGAGAGCAGACTCTGTTGGTAACCAAACTTTGTGGGGTTATCATATAACAGGACACCCACCTCTAACCTGAATATCATCTTATTGATTGGATCACCTGACTTCAATTACCCCCTTTCATAAAAGTCATTATCCTAGAGGTTCATGTACTTTTTCCAGCGTAGGCTGGTAATGTTTGGACAAATATGTAAAATTTTTGTGTTATTTGTTAAATCACATTGTGTTTATCTAGTGTTATGACTTAGATGAAGACCATATTTTAGGAGCCATTTATGCAGGTAAATCTCATGAAATTAACATGTAATACCAAACAAGCAAAATATTCAATGAGAGATGCAGTATAACTAAAAAGAGCGAGAGAGATCACAAGCATGTGATCCACAGCATTTTACTCCGTCTCGCATACTTCAACTCCACATTGTGTAATAAGGTCAGACAACAACAATTGTCAAACCTACATAGAGAAAACCAGTCAGTCCTCCCTACGGACTCTTTGATGCACTCCCTCCCAGAAAACGGTGTCCCTCTACGGTAGTGAGTACTAGGTCAGTCCCTCTGTGTAGTAAGGTGGTTGTGTCTTGTTTAATCAAACAAGAACAAGGGATTTCAACTTACAATGTCTTTGTCATTTTCTATGATGATTGGGTGGGTCAAGATCTGGTTAATAGCACATTGTTCCTTCCAAAGAATGCTTCTAAAAAGTTGTAAATGTGGGGCTGCTTAGGTGGCTTTGGCATTTTTGGACTAAGAGTCATGATAATTCATGATAATTTGACTAATTTGTCACCATAACACTAAATACAAAGATGAATTAAAAAAAAATATATACTGTTACTTTTAGTTCACTATCATTCTACATTTTTTTTTTTTTTAAACATAAAAGGAAGCCATCATTTAATTTCAGTCAAGGATTTAATTTTTTCAGTATCCAAAATTTTCAGTTTGAATGTACAATGACTGTGTTGACTGATAATGTGCACCTGAACCTCCACTCAATCCTTCCCCCTCTTGTCTTAAGTGCACGAGTCGCCTTGTTGTCCCTATCTAGATGCAAGCTCATAATGTGCGTGTATCAATGTTGTGTAGGCAGTTTCAGGAAATCGTTGGTTTATCGCCCCGCCCTAACTAAGAGTAGAAGAAAATTGAACCTAGAAAAAAGTCGCAGTGTCACCATATACATTTTCCGGTTACAGTTAATCACCTGAAGTGTCAACAAAGCTCATTGCGCTCTAGTAGGGTTAAACAATTTATCTGTTTAGTTTAATGATATAGAAAGAAGTCATAAGTGCCATTTCTAATAGAAGGTTTTTTAAAAATGAATGTGGTGTCCTATGTGCTTGTGTTTGTCCCAGTGGTGGAGGTACTGTCTGAGTGCTGCCTGCTGTCCTACATGGCTAGAGTGGAAAACAGGCTGTCCTTCCTCTTCAGACTGATCAACATCATCAACGTTCAGACACTCACACAGGTCTTGCTTCATTCACTTTGTCACATGTATTCACAGTAACTCATACAGGTCTGTCAGGTTTTAGAATGAGGAAATGCTCCCTTCGCAAAACAAGTAGAATACTGAAGGGGAAAGATTTATTTCCATGAATTTGAACTTGGTGTAATATCATCAGCTACATTCCAGATGCATTTGAATGTGTTTAACTCTAGTTGGAATTGTCCTTAGTTTCTGCCGTCATCCCATTCCTTTTCCTGAAATGCCCACCAGGAGAATGTGAGCTGTCTCAACACCAGCCTGGTAATCCTGATGCTGGCCAGAAGGAGGGCCAAGCTACCCTTCTACCTCAACGCCCTACGGGAGAAGGAGTATGCTGAGAAGTACCCCGGCTGCCTGCTCAACAACTTCCACAACCTACTGCGCTTCTGGCAGCGCCACTACCTCAACAAGGACAAAGACAGCACCTGTCTGGAGAATGTGAGTGGCTTACACCCCTCCACATAGACAAGTGAAGAATCGCCAAATAATCTCAGCCGAACTTCACTTTGTCTTGCATGTTTGAGAAATGTGCGGTCTGCTGTAGCCTGTGGATCCGTTTAGTTTTGTTATGAATGTTCTTTTTTGCACTTGTCACAATACACACTGCTCCTTGTCATTGCTCTTCAAATCTCCTAGCAACCACGGCTGGCTAATGATGAAATATTTAACACCCAGACAGAAAAGGCTCTCTGATTAAGATAGTTGTGTTGTGGGTGTAGGTCCATTCAGTAACTTAAAATGTCCTTTCAAATTTAGGTTACTGTGACCGAGTAAACATCTTTTGCTCTGGTCCCTTTTGGTCCTAGTCTCTACTTCAAAGCACTCAGAGTTGTAGCTGACATAGTCAATCCAGTTGACCTGCACGTTATCTAAACACAATTCAATAAAATGTATAAGTGATAAAATGATCGATTTAGAGTCAAACAGCACAGAAATTAACCCTGTCCATTCCATAATGTTGAGATGGTAAAGTCCTAAATTTAAGAGATGCAGTGACCTGTTTTCAGTCATTGTTGCCAAGAGCTGAGGATGTCCAACATGGCCACCAGATGATGCATTTTGTCACTTAAGAGCCCTCTATTGGGCCCTTCATAGTCTAACTCCTCTGTTCTCCCACCACTCAGAGCTCCTGTATCCCCTTCAGCTACTGGAAGGAGACGGTGTCAGTGCTGCTGGGCTCAGACAGGACTTCTCTGTGTGCCATAGCCAGCTACATTGACGAGCCCTTCATGGATCTGGACAGAGACCTGCTGGAGGATTGACCCCACCCCACCTACCTATGAGCCCAGTGTGCTGGGGAGGGGACTGGGGGATAGAGGGTCACTGGGGAGTATGGACGCCTTAATGCTGGTGATGACCCCACTGAGCTGAGCCCGGCTCCCCCTCCCTCCTCCACACCCTCCCCCTCCTCTTCCCCTACTTAGCCAGCCATCCAGGAAGCACTATGTGACTGCTGCGTTTTGGATGTAAAGGCTCAACTGTTTGCTGTCTGTACCTTCGCCTGGAGGCTGTTAGTGAAGACGAAAGGGGACATAACCTGCCCGGCTGGCGTCTTCTCATCTAGTTGTTTTTCCTCTTTGCCTCAAAGGAAAAGAGGGGAACAACTCTTTGCCCACCCCAGATCACCCACATGGTATAACATGGACAATTAAGGGATGCTGGGAAATTACACCTATGTTGGTGGTTTGCTTTAGGTGAAATTCAAATGGAGCCTTTTATATGACCTATACAAAAGTATGTCAAAATAGGTATGATTCAAAAAATTGTTAGGAAAAAAACAAAACATTCTTTTGTTTCACGTGACCTTGCGGTTTGGAAATGGCCACAGATTACCACCCTACTGCTCAGGTCACTGGTGTGCCACAGGGCTGACGGGAGTCACAGCCCACACCCTCCCACTACCTATGGGCTCTGTGTCCACACTGTGTCACGCCACTGCCTGACCTTTGGGGAAAGATTGGTGTTATTGGGGTTGTTCAGGGGTCTTCTGAATCAACAGCATCTTCATTTGATTTGTCCTTGGGTGTGTTCTGTTAGGTGACTGTAGTTGAATGGTGCTTTTTGGCTCAGCACATGTAGGTAGCTTGTGGACCTGCTGAGATGTTTCACAATTCACACAGGGGCTCCCTCTCACCTAATACCATCCACTGTAGTGGCTTCAGATGCTTCACCCAGGGACTATTTTTCTTTTCCAGGTTTTTTTTTTTTTTGTTGTTGATTATTTTCAACTTGTTTGGGGAAAAAAGCTTTTAGCGCTGGATAAACTGTAGAATAAAACATTGCACAGATTAAATTGTTTTTATTGTTTATTGTATTTTAACACATTTTGTTGGAAAAAATACCATGTTTTCATTTTGTATCAGAATTTGTATCTATGTTGTGAGAGATGCTTTGGTAAGAGAATAAACTATGCAGGCGCTAGTGTTAACCACTTTCATTATTCCAGTCACCACAAAGTTTCTTTTAATGTGAATTAGCCTTCAGCCCAACAGCACCGTTAAGTTGCATCATTAGATTGACAGTCTACCACTTTAAAATTGAGTTCAGGCTGCAAGCCTAGAATTTGACAATCTTTATATGTGATGGCTCTTTTGCATGGTACCACCTATACTTTGTTTGAATTGAGAAGGGGCAATGGGCATGGCTGAGTTGCTGAATGTGCTGATGCTTTTGTGGAGAGCAGAGGATGCAGAAGTGCTGTCTCAATTAGAACGAATCCAAGATGATGGCAATGATTGAGCTACCTCATATTTCAGCCTGACACCATATGGATTAAACCACTTCTAATCGGAGTATACAGGTTTACTCCCAATATCTCACAGATCATGTTATATGTTCACGTGAATGTATGAGGGCATTTCTAATCAAGTTGGCCCTGATGCCAAGAGTTACTAGTGCTATGCCACCACACGCTTCCTTTACACCAGGGATAGACAACCATGTGCCATGGAGGGCCAAGAGTCTGCAGGTTTTCTTTCCAACCAAAGACCACAGCAGGTGATTTCACTGCCTAGTCCCTACTCTCTCATTGAAGGTGTGCTAACCAGTGAAATCACCCGGTGCAGTCTTTGGTTGGAATGAAAACCTGCAGACTCTTGGCCCTCCATTGTTGCCTATCCCTGCTTTACACTCTTAAAACCTTTTTGCTTTAAAGTTGATCCTTAAGCAGAAATGCTTCCTTGTTTCTAGCATTTGCAATCATTCAGCATGTCTTAAAGCTCTTGATCATGTGTGTGCGCATATTTGGACTTAGTTTGTGTGTCAGTTGTGCTTTGCAGTGATGTTTATGCAAGTACGTTTTACAAGTGCTTCTCTCTTGCAAGTTCTCACTTTCTTCACCAGATGCCAGAGGTGATTGCTCTTTTTCTAAATAACATGATGTCCTGTGACAGAGGGTACTTCTGCAGCGGTGCAATGTTCCTGGTGCTGATGGTGCATTGTCATTGCCCAGAAGTCCTTTCATCACTCCATTCACCTACCAGGGATGACATTGGAGATACTGCTATGAGAACATCATGAATGTTGTGTGCTCTCTTTGTAGCAACTATACCTATTGTTGAGGCGCCATCCAGATCTGAACCTTGATTGCTGTAGCTCTGTCGATCCATCTACATGAACAATTATGCTGTATTTGGTTTGATGTCCAAAGGCCTGAGATTTCTTTCATCCATTAACTTAGATGGTGTCATTTTATTCTCATGGCTGAATACATGCTGCAGTGGTTAACTATGATAGCGGATGATTTTTGATTTTTTATTTTAGATTGTTGGCATTTTCACTTTCACTAACATTAGACATGCTTTGGGAGCAAGTCGCATTGTCCCATGTACATGGTGTCCACTTCACAGCATTAAGATGTAGAATACCCCAACATTTTTTTTTTACATTTTTGCCTCTGTCAGCACACTTAAAACCATTCTAGACCATCTGGT
This sequence comes from Hoplostethus mediterraneus, assembly GCA_034670385.1. Classification (NCBI taxonomy): domain Eukaryota; kingdom Metazoa; phylum Chordata; class Actinopteri; order Trachichthyiformes; family Trachichthyidae; genus Hoplostethus; species Hoplostethus mediterraneus. The sequence goes on along the minus strand of JAXDDW010000012.1, from coordinate 3,209,482 downwards.
GCTTTGTTTGATTGTATCTCATACCCTCCCAAGATTGACAGGATGTGGTGTCTGTTGCCAAGAGGACTTACTAGAGATGCATACATACTGGTGGTGGTGACAGTGAATATTGTTCATGCCATAGCAAAATTCAGAATTGTGTTAAGTAATTTTAGAAAATAGCCATTTTTGATTGTGGCATTTTTCTTGGTATTGAATAATGGTAAAATCCTATGGTTGTGTTAAAGACATTTCTATGGAGCAACGTGCATCTAGTGTTTCTGCAGTTTTGAGCTCTTTCAAACCCTGTGTTCCCATCAAACACACTAACAGACAGATCGCCATGTTTTGGTTTCCCGTTCCTCAGTCATCACCTCTGTAACCTATTTTCACACCCATGTTCATCCTCCTAATGCTGGTATGGAACTTCATTTTCCTTATTTAACAACTGTTTGTGAAATGAATAATAATCATAATAAATTCTTAAGACCTTCTTCTTTGTATTTGTATCATGTTTTCCACACAGAAATAACAAGGTGTATTTAAATGTTAAGAAGCCTTTATTGGAGTGCATCCACACAGTCACACACAGCTGTTGCAGCTGGCTGGCTGTGATATCTTTGGCCACGGTGGTCATCCTCACTACATCACTCAGCAAGCTGAAATACACAAGACAGGGATGTTTATTAGCAACCACATACACACTGTAATAGACAGAATTACTCATGACTACACTAGACATCACATGAGAGGGCTATGCGAGGTCAACTTCAATAGGGGATTACATCAAGTCTGTTCTAAGATTAGTTCTTGTTATGAAGCCTGTGGGCTAATTTTAATGGATACTTCCAAAGGTCACCCACTTCTGAAGCCTAATGTAATTAGAATATCTCTGTGATATTGTACTGACTTTGCCTCCTTGATCCCGAGTGCGGACACGGAGCTTGTTGACCTGCGTCTCGGCCATGTCAGCCCTCTCCTCTGCATCATCAAGCTCATGCTGGAGCTTCCTGAACTTAATCAGGTTGGTGTTTGCCTGCTCCTCCTGCAGCCGGGAGGAAACAAAACAAGCAAGAAGAACAATAAACAACAAATAACTGCTGCTGGCCCACTTTTAAAAAGGGTGCTGGTAGAGATGTCTTCATAATAACAATTGGAGGTCAGGGTCAGCTACAGAACAGCACCTTGCTCAAGGACACTGCAGCAGGGCAGATGCTTACCAACACTGGGGCTTGAGCCCCAGGTCCTCCAGTTGCAGAGCAGCGTTTCTAACCACTAGACCACCCTGCTGCCCCACGTCATTATGTTGGTGATATGCCAGTGAGAGTACATTGCACACTGCTATTCCAATGGAAAACCAAAGGGTGCAGATACTCTCCTATACCCATGGTAGTATATAGATGCAGCAAAACAAGTGGGCAAAAAGATATGAATGATTGTATGAGTATCTTTAAGAGGACTCACCACTTCTTCAGACTGTCTCTTGTAACTCTTCACCTTGGCCTGCAGCTTATCTATGAGCTCCTGGAGGCGGGCCAGGTTTTTCCTGTCCTCCTCTGTCTGCACAAACAGCAGGGATCAGTATACTCTTACCATGTTTTCATTTTGTAACTAAACCATGCATTCATATTTTACACCTTAGTATCCTCTATGCAGAAACTGCAGTGCCAGTTTACCTGGTAGGTGAGCTCTTTGATTCTCCTCTCATATTTGCGTACTCCCTTCTGGTACTCTTGGCTCTTCTTCTGCTCAGATTCCAGTTCATTCTCCAGTTCTTTCACCTACCAGTCAGATCAGGAAATGATTAATCTGCTGTCACTATCACAAAGATTAACAGGTGAGACAGCGACTGATTAAATGTTCATATGAGGTTGTCTCAACTCTCACCCTGGTTTCTAGTTTTTGGACCTGCTTCTTGCCACCCTTGAGGGCGATCTGCTCAGCCTCATCCAAACGCATCTGCAGGTCCTTGATGGTTTGCTCCATGTTCTTCTTCATCCTCTCCAGATGGGCACTGGTGTCCTGCTCCTTCTTCAGCTCCTCTGCCATCATGGCTGCCTACAAATAGAAAGAAACAGAGTTAAAGGGGCATTAAATACTCCATGACTTTTATCAACTTCTATCTGTGACCAAGGAATTGCAACAGCAACATTGACTCTGGCACAGAGGTCACGGTGGCCTGTAATTGACAAATAATAAAGTCACGACAGTATCGACAGGTAAGCTAGCTAATGAGAGCAGAGATCTAAGAAACATGGAGTATAAAATATATCACAATGCAAACTAAAAATACAACTTTGTGAGTCATTGGTATTGATCAACAACCCTATCAACCGCCTGCAGATATATTATGGTCATTTCATTCTATCGGGCGAAATTACTTACTTATTGCACCTTTAAATTAAATTATTCGTGTATTTGAGCCTGGAGAGTATAACAGCTATATCCGTGCATCCCTTACATCAGTGATGGCCTTCTTGGCCTTCTCCTCTGCATTGCGGCACTCCTGCACAGCATCGTCCACCTCAGTAGACAGCATGGAGAGATCACTCTCCAGCTTCTTCTTCTGGTTGATCAACCCTGTGTTCTGGAGGAAGCAAGACCATTTCAGAACTCCTTAAAGACTAAAATGATCTCTGATCTTGCTACTCTATTGTCAGCATATTTTCTCCCAATAATCACTAGCCAGGTTTTCATGGAGCCCAATATTCCATCAATAATCTGAATCTTCTTCCTCAGCCTGTTCATCCAGTAAGAGACATCCACAAGTTTTCAGGACAGTCTTTATTCTGACTATGTGTATCCACGTAAATGCACATCTTGTCAGACAACTTTGTTTAGCGTTCATGTTGAAGGGTATTGGATGTGCCTCCCTACCTGAGAGTGCAACAGGTTGACTCTCTCGGTGGACTCAAGCAGTTCATGCTCGGCCAGCTTGCGAGCACGGTCATTCTGCTCCAGCAGGGCCCTGAGCTCCTCAACCTCAGCAGCCAGGAGGTTGTTTCGGCGCTCTGTCACTGCCGATTGCTCCTTCAGCTCCTCGTTCTGGTGAATGGTCTCATCCAACTCCAGCTGAAAGTCCTGGAGCAAGCATAGAACACAATACACAGAGTTTTTATCAGCATGAAACAAGTTAACATGCTTTAGCGGTGATGGGGAGCATCAGTTGAGACATAGTGTAGATAGGAAAAATTACATCAGATTTGAATCTGAGTGATTCAGATTTGAATCTGAATCTGATGTGTTTTAATGAACACAACAAAAAGCATAAAGCTAACATACAAATCAAGAGTTTTATTCCAAAACGCTATAAAAGGGATCTCATATCAGAATGAAACCCAAAACAACTCTTCTCCATCTGCTAATTAATCTGACACAGAGGGTTAGCTGGCAGGCTGGCTACAGTATGGACTCACCTTGATCTGGACCTGCAGGTTTCTTAGGAGCTTCTGGGACTCTGAGGCCTGCCTGTTGGCGTGGTTGAGCTGGACCTCCATCTCATTCATGTCACCCTCCATCTTCTTCTTCAGGCGCACTGCCTCGTTGCGAGACTTGGTCTCTGCATCCAAGGTAGCCTGCATGGACTCCAGTGTTCTTTGGTGGTTACGGCTAGAAGAGATTAGGATACAATATAAGGGAAGTGTTTGATGGAAGATAATTATGGTCAAGAGTAATCAGCAGTAAGATCTGGTGATGAAACTCACCGAAGGTTGTCGATTTCCTCATCCTTGTCTGCCAGCTTCCTGTCAATGTCAGCCTTGATCTGGTTAAGCTCCAGTTGGATCCTGAGGGTCTTGCTCTCCTCGTGCTCCAGAGTGCCCTGAGACAGATACAACACTCAGTGCTGGAGGATGTGGCTAGCTTAAAACAAATATATTCCACAGACAACAAAAAGAGGCGAGAGTGAGAGAATATGCAAACCATTTACCTCAGCCTCCTCTAGTGCAGCTTGAATCTCGCTTTTCTCCATGTCCAAACCCTTCTTGATCTTCTCGAGCTCATGGATGGTCTTCCCTCCCTGACTGATTTGATCTGACAGGTCAGCTATCTCCTCTGGGGTAGTGGAGATGAAGCAGTTTATTCAGTTAGAATTACACTTCAGATTAAGACAGAGGTAAACACCTAGATGCTGTTTAATTCATAACGTGTACTAGGTTTTAATGAGGTGAGCTACAAATGCATCTAGTAGTACCCTGGAGGTTCTTGTTCTCTCGCTTGGTGGTCTCCAGATGATCCAGGGCCTCTTCATAGGAGTTCTTCAGTTTGAAGAGCTCTGTGCTCAGGCCGCGAGACTCTTTTTGAGAGCTCTCCAGCTCTGCCTGGCACTCCTCATATTTTTGTTTCCACTCAGCCAGCACCTGGAGGGGACAATCAGACAGATTTGCAGTTTTAGATTTGTATTTATGGGATTTCTGCTTTATTAGACAAAGTGGATGGCATGAAGCTAAGTTTGTGAATTCAATGTACATGGTACCCAATCCCACCGAGTCATCAGGTCACAAGACAAAGCTGCACATTAACTATCTGACAATAATAGCATCATTGTGCCATCAGGAAATATATTTTCTGACTGGATTCAGGCCAGAGCTACTCTGTGCCAATACCTTGTCAAAGTTGCGCTGCTTCTTGTCCAGGGCAGAAGCTGCAGCGTTGGCGCGCTCCAGGTCTATGACCAGGTCCTCGATCTCTGTCTGGAGCCGGTGCTTGGTCTTCTCCAGGGAGGAGCACTTGGCATTGGAAGCCTCCACCGACTCCTCAGCCTCCTGCAGACGTATCACCAGCTTCTTCCTAATGAAATGCAAACAAATTTGATGCTTTTCATAGCATTCTTGTGACGAATGAACATTTTGTCCCATTTGATTTAATTATTAAATATTGATATAGATATATAAGATCTCACTCACTTGGCCTCCTCCAGTTCCTCAGTCCTCTGGATGGCGTCAGTTTCATACTTGGTCCTCCACTGGGCCACCTCAGCATTGGCCTTGGACAAAGCCCTCTGCAGCTCAGCCTTGGCCTCCTGCTCTTCCTCATACTGCTCTCTCAGCAGATCACAGTCATGTCTAGATGACTGCAACGCATGGGCCAGGGCGCTCTTACCCTTGGGAGACCAATCAAGGTGTTGGAGAGCGGTTAGTTGAATTGCAAGAACTGCAAAACTCTACTGAGGTCTATTTCATGCTGGTGAAAATGTATTACTGATTGGAATATTGATGCAGTGTCATGGAGCTTACCTTATTATCCTCCTCCAGCTGTTTCTTGAGCTCCTCAGCGTTCTGGCTGAAGGAGTTCTTGGTGCGCTGGAGCTGAGATACCAGGGCTTCCCGCTCTTCAAGCTTCCTGCCCAGCTCGGCTACATAGGGAGAAGACAGGAGTCAGGGAAGGAACTGCGTTACATATTGGTCTGTGTCATCTGTTTGAGATTTACGATAAATCTAGGTTCCTTACCACTCTCGGCCTGAGCACGGGCCCTTTGGGTGTTGGTCTCATTGAGCTGCCTCTGGAGCTCCTCCACCTTGGCCTTAGCCTCATTCGTTTGATCTTCATACAGACGGCACATCTTCTCCGAGTTGGCCTGCAGAACAGAGACAACAAACTTAAGTATATACAGCAAGGCTGTAGGGAAATGATCTTAAGCTGACATGGTTCACACTGAACTGGAATGGTTTGTAGGTTGTCCCATTTTACTTTACATGAATCCCTGTCAACAGCAAATACAACGCAAACACAACAAAGATAAACCAACACTTATATCTTATCTTATAGAAACACTTCTACATGTTGAAAGATCTGATGTCCACTCCAACTCCAACTCCACCAATAAAGATTTGAACCTTTGTGTTCCTCTCTCAGTGCATGTGTGTGTCCCTGTTTGTCTCTCTACCTTGCCCTTGGAGAGCTGCTCCACAGTGGAGGCCAGGTCATCAGCCTCCATCTTGGCCTCGCTCCTCTCCTTCTCCAGCTTCTGCTTGATACGCTGCAGGCTGTCAATCTGCTCGCTCAGCTCTGCAACGCTGTCGCCGTGCTTCTTTCTCAGGGCTGCTGTTGTGGCCTCGTGGTGCAGCATGGCTTCTTCCAGGTCTCGCCGCAGCTTCAGAAAATCGGTCTCTCGCTTCTTGTTCATCTCAATCTGGGCTGAGGTGGCTCCGCCCGCCTCCTCTAGACGCTCGCTGAGCTCCTCCAGTTCACGAGCCACATCTCCACGCTGCTTCTCCACCTTGGCCCTGCCAGCCCGGTCAGCATCCAGCTCCTCCTCCAACTCCTCAATACGAGCCTGGAGGAAAACATGAAAGGCACCGATGTTAATGGAGGAATGTTGGCAACAGATGTTCAGTTACTTTCTTTATCATGATAGTGTATACATAAAGAGAGATGATGATACATCACACTCATCTGTTAAGGTTATTAACTGTGGTTTCCAGTCCTACCTGTAGCTCCTTTATCTTCTTCTGGAGCTGGATGACCAAGGCCTGTTCATCTTCAATCTTGGTGCTGATCTCATTCATTTCAAAATCTTTTCTGTATGGAATAGAAAAATGCCTTTATTAATCACTACGCACTGATATAGCCTGGAAAGTTGGCTATTTTTTTGTGTAAATCTGATAATTCTTACTTTTTCAGCTTCTCTTCGAGTTGCTGCTTGTCGTTCTCTAGGTCCATAACAGACTCCAAGGAAAGCTTCAGATCCCCCTCCAGCTTACGTTTGGCCCGTTCCAGGTCCATGCGCATCTTCTTCTCTTGCTCCAGCGAGCCCTCCAACTGATTTCAAGTAGGAATGTCAAATATGAAAGTATTACAGTATTATGTATAGATTATACAGATGAAATTGATTTGCTATGATGTAAACCTATCATTCTATTAGGATATAGCCTAAGTGGTGTGATGAAGGAGTCATCTGTACCTGATTTGTTGATTTTGTATGTGATGAATGACCTTGAATTTGAGTATTGTAAACTCACATCATCTACTTGTTGCTCCAGCTTGGCCTTGGCTTTGGTGAGAGTGTTGACTTTGTCTTCCTCTGCCTGTAGGTCATCCAGTGTCTGCTGGTGAGCCTCCTGGAGAGCCTTCTTCTCCTTGGTCAGCTTCAGGATGGTTTCATCCAGAGCTGCCATCTCCTCAATCAGGTTCTTCACCTGGGGAGTGAGAAAATTTGATCTGCTAATTGGTATTTTAGTGTTTCATAAATACGTTATTTTAAATTTACCAAATGGGAAATCAAAGACATCATTCATATTTCTTTTTCTTCTTCCCTCAGACACATGCAATCCATTGAATGTGCTGTGGAGCTTACTGTGCCCCACAGCACCCAATGCCAGTGAGACAATGCTCTCCTTTGCTACTCTGCTCTCCTCACCTTGTTCTCGGTGGCATGTTTCTCCTTCTCCACTTTGGCCAAGGTGATCTCTAGATCGTCAATGTCTTTCTTCAGCTCGGCGCATTCATCCTCCAGCTTGCGCTTCTTGGCGAGTACAGTGGCGTTGATCTCCTCCTCGTCCTCCAGCCTCTCTACTATTTCTTTCACCTTGGCCTCCAGCTGGATCTTAGTTTTGATCAGCAGGTCACAGCGGTCCTCAGCATCTGCCAGGTTGTCCTGCTCCTACAGGGGAGAGGAGAGAAAGACGTTTTGTATTTTGGACTAATTTTGTGGTTATTACTGCTTGTACAAGTCTGCATGTGTCAGTGCATTCCCACACTCAGATGTGAGCTTTGTCTTTGTAGATGCTCAATGAATGTGCCAATATATCTGAGGGTAGTACTACTTACTGCCTGTAGCTGTAGAGAAAGGTCATTCTTCTCTTGGATCAGGCTGACCTGCCTCTCCTCCAGCTCCTTACGCTTGGCCTCAGATTTCTCCAGAGCCTCTTTCAGCTTGGCCAACTCCTCCTTCAGGGTGGCCATCTCCTTCTCTGTGGCAGCGCTCTTCAGGAGAGGTTTGATCTTGAAGAAGAGCCTCATCCAGGGCCAGTGCTTCACAGCGTTGAAGGCCCGGATGTTCCACTGGATGATCATCAAAGCCTCTCTGGAAACAGGAAAGGAAGCAATGACAGGGGTTCCCTGTTGAGTTTTTTTCTTGGCAGGGTTTAAATGCCTCCGAAACAGTATTTAGACCAAACTAAGATAAATGAAACCAATATAACTGAACTAGTATATCAAGGGGAAAAGGTTGGATGGATTTATCAGAGAGCTACGGTTTCCTTTTTGTTAGTTGCTCCTTCCTGGTTATATACTGTTTGCTTGTTTGTTGGCAGTAATCCACTATCCACTATCCATACCCTTGTACCTGATCATATACAAAGGGACACTATATGAAATCAAAGCCATGATGCTGTTATTACTGTTTCATGACTATGATCAACCAGAGCTAGCAGATTGATATAGTCTCAATAGGATGGCGTCTCACAGCCCTAAATATGGAACTAGAGCAGACTGGTCAAGGACTTCCTGTCAATATTTAGAGGGTGTGTGTGAGTGTGTGCAGGCCTGTGGACAAGCCAGGATGGTGGAGGGGCCACAGTGGGAGGTGACTGAATGAGGGTGGGGGAGCTGATTGCATTTTTGACATGACTCCGTGCTGGGTGCCTCTCAAAGGTGAGCATCTCTGTGTTTATTTAGAAACTAAAGCCCTCTGTCCAATGGCAGGCTTTAATCCTCTGTCACCCGCCACATATCCCATCAATGCACTCACTTAGAAGTACAGGCGCCGGGGACAAAGGGGGCCAGGGGCCATGGGGCATCCAGGAAGGGGGGAGAGGGTGGGGGTGGGGGGGTGGGAGGGGGGGGTCGTATTTTTAGGGAGGGCCCAAGCAGCTGCCATTTGACACATGTCGCCACCTGGCTCTAAGGACACCGTCAGCATTGTTTAATTTAGAGAGCGTGGATGGAGAGAATGGCAGGGCACGGGTGAGGAGGGGTGTGTGTGTGTGTGTGTGAGAGAGATGGGGCCCTTATTACCAATAGGGCCACACACATGCCTGGTAACCATACATGGACAAGCACACGCCTCACACACGGCGATAACACTGCCCTTGCATGCCACACATACTAGGCCAAGGGAGTGAGCACCAAGGTATAGTGTATCACGAGCTGAAAGGCTTGCAGCTGATCGTGTTGCTATTGAACCTGTTAGGGGAAGCAACTGGTGGGCGAGTTCATTTGTTTTGTACTCATGTCTTCGCCGTCTTGTGAGGTATGAAGCAAAAAGGAAATAATCTACTGCCTTCGTATGCCCTAATAAGGCAATCATCATCTGACAGATTATTATTCATTCAGATTCATGTGAAAAAAAACAAAAAACATTCATCAGTAAATCATAGATGGTCGTTTGGTCTCTTACTTCCTCTCCATCATCTTCATCAACTCTGTCCTCATGATCTTGCCACGGCTGACAGCCTGCAGCAGTGTGAGGATTTTGGCCAGGCGCTGGTCTCTCAGCTCCTCTAGATAGCCCAACAGGCCTACTTTGAAGAACACCTATATAAGGAGCCCCGGCCGGTGCCAAGAGCGAAGGGGAAATAATAAGAAACCACAATTAACTCAGAGCTCAGTAGCAGTAGCATCCACTCCCAAAAATAAATTCATGCAACCAAGAAAACTGAAAAATCAGCACGTGTGCAACTTAAGATTCAAAGCAGGAATGGGACTTATCAATTCAAATCATGCTTCTAAATAATTTTCCTATTTTTAATCTTTTTTCATTTTTGAGCTTATTGGAAGAAGTGTTTCCATTTTCTCAGTCATTTAAATGACCACATAAGACATGTTTAGCTTAAGAACTATGCCACACACAGTCCTGCATTAAACATAAGCCTTGGCCTCCCACCTTGGTGTGTCCAAATCTATACTGATTGTGGTCCACATCCAGGGAGGCCAGCAGCTTCTCTGCAGCTTTCCTGCTGTCCACAAACTTGTCATCTGGGATGGCTTGTGGGTTCAGGATGCGATAGCTGTCCATGAAAAATAAAGTATGTTTCAAGATTCATTACCAATGTGATTGAGAGAGTGTCTCCCATGGTATCAAAGCAACTGTTGTGTCTGTCTCACCGCTGTTTGAACTCAGCGTAGAGGATGCGGTTGGGGAAACCCTTTCTGCAGATCCTGATGCCTTCCAGCACACCGTTGCAGCGTAGCTGGTGCAGCACCAAGAATGCATCCATGATCCCTGTACAGAGCAGGTTTACCACATGCATGTTTAGCCACAGACTCCGCGCCCCAGATGATGAGAGGTGTGATGTGGTGAAGGTTGTACTGTGTCATACCTGGAGTCTTGGTCTCATTAGGGATGATGCAGCGAACAAAGTGGGGCTGGGTGCTGCGGAGGTTGGTCATCAGCTTGTTCAGATTTTCCTGGAGGGATGGAGAAACAAAACACAAATCACAATTCATAACAATGAATAAAAGTACCTTCATTATTTGTCTATTTTTACACCATTGCACAAACACCTACAGAACATTCAATAACATCTTCTATTCCACAGGATATTGTGTTCACCACGCGCATTGTCCTTGATGTACAAGAGAGAGGAGCCAGCACAGACTTAAAGTGATGTTCATGTGATCATTGCCCTAAACATCACTGCAAGTCTTAACTGCCTCCCTCCCAGTTCTCCAGTGATGGACACATTTCTCATGCCACCCAAACCATTTGCAATATCTTACTTGGATTGAACTCACTATATAACATGTTGGTGTACTTCATCATCAACATGGCCAAGCTACACAGGCCTCACCTTGTGAAGCTGAGAGACAGTCTGGAAAGATGCAGCCTTCTTCCTCTTCTCCTTGCTGCCAGTCCTGGGATCAGCTGTTGCATGGCAACCAACGAAGCAATTAGTTTGACCATCAGTAAGTTGACCCCAATGCCAGACTCTTCTATCATCCACCCATTTACTGTACCTGAGTCAGAGCTGATGTAATTCTCATACAGCGAGGCTAGCAGTTTGCTGGAGGACTTCTGGAAACACACTACCACCGTCTCATTCAGGGGATCTTTATTTTTGTCCAGCCAGCCAATGATATTGTACGGTACCTATGAAACAGCAAGGGCAACCAAATTATCAATACAGCAAATTCTGAATTGAGCAATGAATGTGGAAGACTGTCCCAGTGCTGCGGACGTCGACCTTTAGGGAGAAGGCACTTACCACTCCGGCGTAGTGCACCAGCTCAAAATGGGCCTCGTACTTGCGCTTCTTGTCTAGTCGAGGTTTTTGAAAATTAGGCGACTTGCCAATGTGATTGTCATACATCTTGGCCTTGAAGCTGTTGTCTGTGGCCTTGGGGAACATGCACTCCTCTTCAAGGATGGACATGATGCCCAGAGGCTGGAGGAAGAGGAGGGTGTTGGTCAGTCTAATGTGTGTGTCTGGAGTGTGCCTTTCATAGACACAGCGCAAAATATCTCAAATAAAATGAAATGCTTTCTATACTTTTTCAATGAGGTCGATGCAAGACTGAAGATCAAGCCCGAAGTCGATGAAGGTCCATTCGATGCCCTCCCTCTTGTACTCCTCCTGCTCCAGGATGAACATGTGGTGGTTGAAAAACTGTTGCAGCTTCTCATTGGTGAAGTTGATACACAGCTGTTCAAAGCTGTTGAGCTGCAATGAAAGAGGAACAGGTGTTCAGGAGACGCATTAGACGTGAAAAGCATGACTAACAAGAATATGTTTCGTAGATTTGTCCTGAACCACTGCTAGGATGAGACCGTACACCAACAGAGCACCTGTTGACATTAAACCAACGTATGCCCACGCAGAAAACGACGTTGAGGGGAAGAAATGCTTTTTTCTAAGGAGAGTAAAGATGATTTAATCTCTAAATATAATCATAATATAATTAGACTTACATCAAAGATCTCAAAGCCGGCAATGTCCAGTACTCCAATGAAGTACTGACGAGGCAGGGAGGTGTACAGGGTCCGGTTGATGCGTCCCACAAGCCATTTGAACATACGGTCATAAGTGGCTTTGGCTAGAGCTCCAACGGCATAGTTCACCTACAGCACCCATACATGAATACACACACACACACACAACCACACACATAACACAAAGGAGAAACGCGGCTATCATTGGACAGTCCATGGATAGCCCCTGTTGCTTAGATACCAGATTCTAGTGTGTGTGGAGTGCCGAGTGTATTGATCGATTGAGGATTAAGAAGCCGTCCCTCGTTAGCATGCTAGTCACCAAGCAGAATGAGCTGAACGTTGCAATTGTGTTGAAATGTATTAATGGATTTGTTGTTCAATTAAGCGTCATCTTTAGTTGATACAATATCTACTCTTGGCTATACAGCTGATGAAAATGTTATACATCATTCTGGCACAATGTGTGTCATTAATAACTCTCCCATTTAACATTGTTTTTCATTGTATTTGCAGTGATCAATGTGAGGAACCACAGACAGCAGACGTTGGTTCCCTTTCTCACCTGTTCAACGTTCTGTCCCTTCACCACATACTCATTGCCCACCTTCACCCTTGGGTGCAGGAGCCCCTTGATGAGGTCAGCTGAACTGACTCCCATCAGGTAGGAGGCCTTGTCAGCACCTAGGTGAAAAAAAAATCCAAAAACATCACAAACTATCACTTTTAAATCAGGGTGTGGCTGCTGGGCTTATGCCAAAGATCCAAGTTTGGTCCAAATCTGACGTTGGTCTTTCTCACTTTCAGTGCCGTCGGCCTCGGCCTGCTCCTCACGCTGCTTCTGTTTGAATTTCATGTTGCCAAAGTGCATGATGGCTCCAACTATTTTATAGCAGCCGTACTTCTCATCGGGCAGGAAGCCAAGTATGTCCATGGCGTGCTGTGGAAGAGGAAGTGATGTCATGACTCGAGATGGTATCACCGGGGTTCAGATAACTACATCCTATAGTGCTCAGTGTTCTGAACTCAACTGTAGCTGAATTTCTCCCCTCAGCGAAAGATAAAAGCTCTTACGTCAGTGCCCATCAGCTCCTGTCCGTCATCCATGTTCTCCACAGTGGTCACACCCTGGGAGCAGAAGTGGTAGTCGTAGGGGTTGGTGGATACCAGCAGCATGTCTGTGAAGAGGAAGTTTGCAGGATCATGTATACTGTCTTCAGTTGCAGCCCAGCAGTGAAGATAAACAAACTGTCCCCTCGGTAATGGGATAGCCAAAGCATTCACAATGACTAACCTAGAAGTTCTGGTTTCTTCTGGGACATGATCTGGTAGTAGATGTGGTAGCTCCTCTCCCCAGGCTGCTGAAATATCACTCTGGATTTTTCCAGAAGATCTGGAGGACGAAGGCAGGAGCAGGGTCTTACAGAAATACGTGGCATTAAAATATTCTGTGTGCGCCCTTTTCTTTCTGTAGGTATAACCAACTCACATATATCAATATCAGCTGAGGCAAGTTTCCCAGTGGGTCCAAAGTGGATCCTGATGAACTTGCCCTGTGGGAAAAGATCAGAGAGTATTATATATGTTTATTATATAACTATATATGTATATACACACATGCACATATACTCACAAAACGGGACGAGTTGTCATTCCTCAGCGTTTTGGCGTTACCAAACGACTCCATGGCGGGGTTCGCCTCAATGATCTGGTCCTCCAGGGTGCCCTGAGAGAAGAGAACAATATAAAATGTGTAGATGCCAAGTCATTCGTCTTTACAAATCCAACCGCTACTGAATATTTACATTAAAAATAGGTTACAAGCAATAACAACTCAAGCCAAATAAAATTTAGCTTCATTCATTCAACTTATATATACTTTTTCTAATATATATTTTTTTATCTGCCGTGTGTTATTATTCTACTTTCTTAAATTTGATTCTTATGTTTTTTTGTAACACCTGCTGTATCTACTGCACCTGACAAATAAACTTGACTTGATGACTTACCCCTGTTTTAGTGGCAGGGCCTTGCTGCAAAGGAACATGGTAAGAAATGTGTGAATATTAAAGCATTTCTGTGTTGGGAACAGTGAATGGGACTTTCACAGTCAAAGCGGCACATCACGACCAGCCAGAAAATGATTAGAGATACTGATTGTTAAAACTGTGGTAAAACTGATGACCACCTTGTTTTATATGATGAACAGAGCCACTTAGTGAAGTGTATGATCAGTGTGATCAAAAGGGGATATATGGGAGAAAAGGGGAGGAAAAATGTACATCAAACAAAATAGGAAAATCAAAACCAAAAATCAAAGGGACTGGAAAGATGGTGGGAAATTTTGAGCCATCTCATTGTTAATACTTATTCAAAAAGAAAAGCAATGACATGGAAAGGGAAGAAAAATAATTCAAAAATAAGTGAGAAAACATACAATAGAGTAGCTGAAAAGGGCTACACAAGACAGATGAGGGTAAAGACATTATGAATGTAATCAGGCTCACATTCACCATTTTGACACTCAATGAGGAAAAGGTATGGACAAGGTTTAAGGGGAATACACTGAAGGATTCCTGGGACCAAAAAAAATAAAAAATAAAAAAAAACACCAAAAATGCTTGAAAAAGGGAGTGGGGAACAAAAATATGGACTGGCGTATTGGCCTTACTCCTTTCTTAGCAGATGCTTCCCCAAGAGCTGCCACATTGGCAAAATACTGAATGACACGTTTCGTGTTGACAGTTTTGCCAGCACCGGATTCTCCGCTATAGGAGTGTGAAAAATGACAGTGTAGATACAACAGGTAAAAACTGGTCACAAAACTTTTTAAGATAGTGTAAATCAAGAAATCACTTTCAATCAAAGCACAAAAGCTTTGGAGGAAAAAATATGAAAACTTTAACGTGGCTGTGTTTGGTGGTCTACAATATTGAATAAATGCTCACACAGTGACAAGATGTCAAATGTCTCCAGAACTCTAATATGTGACACGCAAACAGACAATAAAAGCACATTACTTTTAAACTAGTTGTTACTTACGTGATGAGCATGGACTGATTCTCCCGATCTGATGTAAAGAAAGACAGTGACACAAGGCTTTAGTCATTGATAGTAATGCGTAAATATAATCCTGAAAAATGTGTGCGTGTGTTTATCTATGTGTGTATATGTGTTTGGTGTGCACATCAGTGTGTACGTGCTTCTGTGCGCTGTTAGTTTGCATATGTTTAAGTGCGACCACTCACTGCGCAGCATGTCATTGTAGGCGTTATCTGCGATGGAGTAGATGTGGGGCGGAGCCTCGGAGCGGCGCTTGCCTTTGTAGATAGCGACCACGGAGGATGTGTAGACAGGCAGCCATTTATATGGGTTCACTGTCACACAGAAGAGCCCGGAGTATGTCTAAAGCAACAGGAGAACAGCATTGGATCATCGTTAGAGTACTGCGTCGCCGCTATTAACCCACTTAAATCACTTATACCCAAAAATGTCAAATACCACTACAATACTAAATGGGTGGTGACTGACAGGCTTGTGACATTGCTGAAGCTCAAGGCTCAACTCTGTAGTTTAATCTGGACAATTGGGCCGGTTGGTGAACACGGGACAGAGGAAGGGGAAGTGTCTCCAGTCCATATACTCACATAGATCATCCAGGCAGCGTAGCGCCTACGCAGGTTGAAAAGCACTGAGGCCTCGTTGAGGTGGGTCAGCATGGCCATGTCCTCCATCATGTCGAACTTTGGAGGATTCATCTTCTGGATGTCACACTCCTTCACCGTCAGGGTCTAAGGCAGTGGATACAGGTGGAGATAAGACTGGGATTGTGGCGTTATACTGTATATATACACATATTAAAAGATGACTGCTTTATATTTTGTTCATGTTCATTCATTGTTGCATAGTAAAAAGAGAAACTGGTAATATATCTGGTATCTGGCAGCAATGAAGGCATGAGCTCTTACCTTCCGATCTTTGGTCTCGACGATGATTTTGTCTCCACTGAGTTCCTTGATCTCAATTTCAATGTAAGCCTCCTTTTCATCAGGGATCCATGCTCGCTTCTTACCTAACATTACAGAAGAAGACGTTGACTGAGGGGGTCCAGCAAAATAAACCATTACTGGCAAAATGTGTTGGGAAATAGCCGATCCCTCAATTATCCCAATGTTGGAATAGAAGAGTTCTGAATGGATAGTATACAGCAATTCAACACAAAACAATTATTATGGTTCAGATAAAACTACACCATGTTAACGAGTAGTTTAATCTTGATTCAAATGATACTACCTTGATACTTAAGTAGTGATGCACCTTATTCTGCCATGTTTTAAGATTGTTAATCGTTTAAGTGAAACTGAATATGAAGATAAATGACTTAAAAATGAATTGAATTAAATGAATTAAGATGACCATAGCAGTGGTATGTAAGTCAGGCCCCACGCCATTGCAGTTTCAGGTAAATACCGTCAAAAGCGACGGTCTGCGCAGCCAGCAGCTCCAGGTCAGTTTTGCGTAAAAACGGAGCAGCCTCCCCGAACTCCTTCGTGTCATAGCAGGACATGGTGGCAACTCCTCGCCGGTCGAGTACCGGACGCACCAGTGAGATAGACGACGCCTGGAATTCCTTGGGCAAGAAAACAAATGTTTGCGTTAGAGTCACTAGTTCTTACTCTGTTAAACTGTGTGTCTGTTCTTTCCCCATCTCTTCCATTCTAAACGAACTTCGCAGTCTAAAAACACGTAGACGCCGCCGCAATCTAAGTACTACTTGTGCGTAAAAGAGCGCAAGTCCACTACCACTAACGAAATAGTGCAGCACAGTATGGTGAACTAAATGGCACGTGTCGGCGAAGTTAAATACTACTGGTATACTGCTATGAATGAAACTTGGACTCTATAAGTCACTTTAAAAGGCGGACGACCCGCGCGTAGCATGCGTAACGATCAACCTACAAAACAAAAGCAAAAAAGTTGCAGACTGACCTCAGGACGACCACAACGAAACAACAGCTTGGCGAGGTGTGTCCCCCTTTTTATTGCGTCTCTCAAGGTCACGGTCAGTGGACATTTGTCCTGCATTAGCATATGCCACCTCCTCCGACGCCTATTGGTGGTGGCCGCCTGTCTCAATTGACACAAAAGGAAAGCTACGTTTTTATCATTGCGCTAAACCCAAGCCGGCTATTTTTGTATCCCTGTCATTTTATGCACTGTACACACTGCGAGGGAGTGGAGGAGAATGGAAGAGAGGAATAGGAGCATCCCTGAAGGGGGAATTTTATTCCCCCAACTTTGTTGCACAAATGTCATTGCCTCTGCCAAGACAGAAAGCACTGACTGGTGTCCATTTCTAGCATTATTACAGTACAGAGGTTACGTTAAGAATCTGGGCACCTAACTGATCATCCTTTGGAAAACCACAAAATGACACACACACAATATTTAAAAGCAACTCCACATAAAAGTCCTAAAGTACATATCTGGAGTGCACTTCACCAGTGTTCATTTATAACCACGCTAACCCTCCTGTAAAACACAACTTCACTCAGAACCACTTAGTGTGACTTAGATGCCCATGAACTCATGCTGGCCCCTAAGTAATTGCCCTGCCGGTGATTTTGTTGTTGAGTGCCAACAGGGATGTTTGCTATTGTGTGTTTCCACAGAGGATGCAACCTTAGAGGAGATTATTTCAGGAGCTGTGTGGCATTAAACATGGCACTATAAATACATGGCACAATATTAATAGAGAGAAACAACTCACATTCGAGCATGGCGGATAGCTCTCACCGTACAATAAAATACGATGCCTCCTGAATATAAAACCAGTAAATGAATAATAATATAGTGACCCCAAACGTGCTATAGGATTCTAAACTTAACTTTATTTTCGCAATGCTTCTTCAAAGCCACTGTCGGCATTATGTAGAGCTTTGGTGTGTTAAGCTCCAGCTAAAAATGGAAAGTATATGGATACACGCCACTTAATATTATTGAGCATGGCCGCTGTAATTTTGTCCATCCAGTAATTCTGGCGTAAGGACTGTGCCTCTTACATTCTGGTCCCACCAGATCTGACCTTCAGTGAATGGGGAGAGGTTGGTGCCTGGTATGAGGGCAGGGTGACAGTGCAGCACAGGGGGAGGGAAAGGGGACCACAGTTTCTCAGAATAGACAAAGCCAGAGTCCAGCATTCCTGATGGGGAGATTGACTGTTGGGAAAGTGCGTTGTTGAAGAGATGAAGCACTGCGGTGAATTCTGTAGAAGTAAAGCAGATAAGCTGAAGACGAGGCATTCTGCTCGTGCCAACCGAGACAATCTAACAATAACAAATACAGAGTGGCTATATACCTGCAGCTCTGAGGGCATTGCTCTCTCTGGTGTGTGTGGGAGCTCACGATTTTCTCAGTGAACAAACAAGAAAACAAACTCCTAAATGGATGTCTTGGCGTGAGAGGCAGCCATCTTTGTTGATGGCACTATCTGTTGCCGTGGCAGGCTGAGAGGTGTCACCGTGATGGCTCAAACTTTCTTGGGCATCAGTTAGATAGAGCGGGCCTGAGCTATTCTGGGACAAGGGGCTCTTCAGAGTAGCAGAGGCTGGTTTATGTACTGTGTCACTTGCTGCACCATTTAAAAAGTTGGCATGCTGATAACACATGAGGAGGAGATGAATCCCAAAGTCCCCAGAGCTGCTGGCTTTAAATAAGTCACATACACATACACCAACACACACACATACACATGCACACATAGTGCATGCACCGTTAGCCTGGTCCCACAGCACATCTCTCTGCACTGCTATACTGCAGCCCACTGCAACAGCTGAGTTCCCAGAGCAACAGCTCTCCTTACATCCCTAGCGTTCTCCTGCAAAATCATTTAGACTGTAATGTGGCCCTTTTGATACTCGTGTTTTGATTATTGGACATTTGTGGAGCTTCACAGCTTTTCCTTCACATATACTATAACCAGAGTAAAATCTGGTTGTAAAACTAGCCCCTAGCTCCGCAATACTAGGGCCGTGGTGATGGGGTAGCGAGGAGCTGGCATTTTGGGCATCAAGACTTGATCTGGGGGTCGGTCACAGTTGTTTTAGATCATCATGCACCGAATGCCAACAGGCTTAGATAGAGAGATGGAGAAGATTTGGAATTATGACTGCATTCACATTCAGCCGTGTTCAACAGGACTACACAGTCTATCTCTCAGTTCTATCTATCTATCTATCTATCTATCTATCTATCTATCTATCTATCTATCTATGTATCTCTACTCTATCTATCTGTCTGTCCGTCTGTCTATCTATCTATCTATCTATCTATCTATCTATCTATCTATCTATCTATCTATCTATCTATCTATCTATCTATCTATCTATCTATCTATCTATCTATCTATCTATCTATCTATCTATCTATCTATCTATCTATCTATCTATCTATCTATCTATCTATCTATCTATCTATCTATCTATCTATCTATCTATCTATCTATCTCTACTCTGTCTATCTATCTATCTATGTATCTATCTATGTATCTATCTATCTATCTATCTATCTATGTATCTATCTATCTATCTATCTATCTATGTATCTCTACTTTATCTATCTGTCTGTCCGTCTGTCTATCTATCTATCTATCTATCTATCTATCTATCTATCTATCTATCTATCTATCTATCTATCTATCTATCTATCTATCTATCTATCTATCTATCTATCTATCTCTACTCTATCTATCTGTCCATCCGTCCATCCATCCGTCCGTCTATCTATCTATCTATCTATCTATCTATCTATCTATCTATCTATCTATCTATCTATCTATCTATCTATCTATCTATCTATCTATCTATCTATCTATCTATCTATCTATCTATCTATCAGGGACATTGAATCAGCCTTTCATTTTGGATCAAAGCATTCATCACTGGTGAATATCTCTGTAATCGCCCTATGCCTGCCCACAATACCTTGCAGCAACTGTGTGGGCTCAGGTCTTAGCCGCCAGTTCATCAGAGTGGAGACAGGCAGACGCGTGGCACAAACTCATACTAAAGCCCCAATCACTCTTCTACCAGATCTCTCTCCACACCCTCTTCAAACCCCAGCACTAACCCACACACAAGCAACAATAACACACAGTAGAGTTAATCAGCCTTTTAGCAATTTGTTTGGGGAGGGATAGCTAAGCTATTACCCGCTGGCTCCAGACAATACCCTGTCTCTCATTGTGCTAAGTCGTGGTCTGGGGGCCCAGCCGGCCCGGCCAGCCCTACGCTCAGTATGCACGGCAGCCCTCAGCTGTCTTTCTATTTCTGGAGCGTGGAGGCATACCTCGGCCCTGCTGGGGCATCAGAGACAATGGGCATGCTGCCTTATCCAAACACAGGCCCGCAGACAATGTGACGCACTCCAGGATCCCACCGAGAGCCCTGCTGCAGCCCCCCTCCACACTAAGCACTGACTAGAAGAAAGGGTTAACAAGGCTGCACACACCCTCAGACAGATCACTCAGGAGCTGTTGAGCTTCCTCTAGATGTTAATGATGAATGATCTATTGCAAGGAGTGATTCTTTTATTGTGTGTATTGTACGATGACAGACAGGGATGTAGTGGAGGGTAAACTCACTTAAACTCTGTTTGCCTGACTTTTTGTTTGTAGAATAGGGTTCACCCGTGTTCTGTCTGATGTCAATTCAACGTATCCATCATAGTGAATAGTTTCAAACGGATGTGAGTGATATAAAGATAGAGCCTTTCAAGGAAAAGGCAGTAATGCTTTTCAGAAAATCAAATTATTATTTCTATTGGTGGATGTTTGCTTTATGGTGATGGAACTGGAAGTCATTTTTACCTTATCTTTTTATTTATCACTACATCACCAATGACATATAGATGCCATAGTTATAGATATATCCTTGTGTATTCTTGTCAATAGTCAGAGATATACAGCACAGTTTACAGAAACATTCTCCTCCATTTTTGCGAGCCCCTGTGCCAGCTTCTATAAAATCACCAGTCCTAAACAGCGGGCCCTGACTTCAGTTGCTCCGCTTGCCTTTAAATAGACTTGGAAGGCAAGCCTGTCTAGCTGTTTGGAAAGACCTTCATTTAGTGACCTACAGCATCTCACTGTCAGAGTAGACATAGCTTCACCTAATTTACTGTCAATCCCCTCGGGGTCTTCCAAAGAGGTCCGGGGGATGCAGGTGGCTGCGCAAGGCCTCTGACCGTAATTGCAGTTTAGACAGAGCTGCTGTCACAATGAGAGGCATGCCACGGTGCTGCACGGGGGCTCTTTCGCAGTTTACACAGGCTCCCGGCCCTCATATAGTCCTTTATACACTCCAGCACATGCATTCACACATTCACACGCATACACACAAGTACACACACACACACACACACACACACATACTGGCATCACCACCACTGCCGGCACCTCAACCGCATAAGACAACGGCACCTGTCTCCCTTAGCAACTGCTCAAACAAGTGGCCAACTGGCAGTGCATGTGTTAAAGCGCCAACAATTCGTTCAGGGGCAGACACCACACAGAAACAGAACAATCCAGCTAGTTGTCGAGCTTGTATCCTTAAAACCGATACTGGCCACTCAAGGGTTATTTCAGTGATGACAAATACTTTGAGTGGAACAGAAACAGTAGAGCTTTAGTCTACTGGTGTCCACTGATGCTGCTAACAGGGGTAACAATCCAGTATTGAACATTGGAGGGGGGCAGATCCACGGAGGCATCTTCACGTGTTCTGCTCATGTATAACGGCAGTTACACTTCACACATGACGACAAGCCGCCAAGTCTGTGATAGGGCGCTCGCCTCTTGTTCTTTCAGCGGTCCGGCCAGCAGGGGGCGTCAACCTCTATCCCGTCCACCTCCTCCCGGGCCTCTGAGCGATCCTGCCAACATTTAACAACTAGCCGGAGATATGCGGGCCCCCAGGATGTTGAGCGGTAAGAAGCTGCAGCGGGAGCAGGTGAAGGGAGTCCTGAGGGAAAGCCCTCTCCTTCCACTGGCCCCACTCTTCGAGACGTAACAGAAGGATCAGCTTGGCATCCGGAGAAGTGCTACTTCCCGGCAGCAGGCCAGACACTTGGACAGCTGGCACCATGTGTGTCTCAATTCTCCCTCTCACACTGCATTTAGCGCACAATACTGCAGTGTGTTAGCAATCTGTTGTCATCTCCTAAATGGCAGCGCCAGAATGGTGTGAACATCAGAAGTTGGGAGTCACGGGAGTCTTCTTACCTGTAGCCGATGCCAAATCGGAGGCACGAGAAATTTGAATCTGCAAACCAAAATTGAAGAGTTGTGTGAGAGACAGATATCACCTGCTGTTATAACCCCATGGGATTATTATATATCAGCGGTTGTAAATACGAAGCAGATTGGCCCTTGTGGTAGAAGCTATTGTGATACTGAGCAATGCTACCCTCTGCTGCCCCACAGGATTAATCGCATGTCCCTCCTCTCGAGTCTCCACAGTATTTATATTTGTTATTAGTTTAGGTGATATTAGTTCTGACGTCAAATGTCTATTTAATCATCCAAAGTAGATTCAGTTTCCATGCCACAATGGATACTTCTACTTTATTTAGTCCTATTGACAGATACCCTACTAGATACTACCCACTAGATCTACTACTAGAGGTCACCATACAATGGCCAGTCTATTAAAGATGTGGACAAAAGGTCATGTAAGTTTGTTGGATCATCTGTACACATCCCTAGATGGTCAGACATATATTTATATATTTTTATTGACTGAACAAAGTAAAATAATGATATTTTACTATGTTTTAAATGTTCCTCACAGCCTACTAAAATAAAGGTCATTTAACATTTCTATCTATCTCTATAGATTTAGGTGATTTAGATTTAGATTAATATCATGACTTATTTTGTACATTATTCTTAGTCCTAAAGCTTGGTAACATTTCTTATGTTTGTTTCTCCAGAAGTCTTCTTTGGCCTCCCAGTCCCGGAGGCCATTGACATGTGGTCCGTTGGCTGTGTCATGGCAGCCATGTTCCTGGGCTGTCACCTCTACCCTGCATACTGTGAATGTGACGTAGTCAGTAACCTAATATACCTCTGCACTCGGTCTCTTTCTACACAATTGCCTAATAGATGGAGTACCATTGCCTCCACACATACTGTTTATAAAAGGCTCATCGTTTCATAGCTAGAGGAATGGTTGGATCTTGCTCCTAGATCTTCTTAGCAGCTACTCTAAAACCACCAGGTGGTTACCACCACAGACAAATCTCTTCATCATCTCATGTGGAGACTTGATTTAGACCGTAGGCTGGTGCAATGCTGTATTGTCTCTCCAGATGTGATTCATCATGCAGACGCAGGGTCAGCCAGAGGAGCACCTGCTGAATGCTGGGACCAAGCCCAACTCTTTTATCAGCAGGAATCCAGACTCCATCCATCACATCTGGAGGCTCAACGTATCACAACTTCCTCCTGCTTTGGCCCAACCTGGTCAGATAATATTTTTTCCTAAAAGTCCAAGAAAATAAATATCTCTTACACATTCTGTGTTTTTTTTTCAACAGCAGGGATCCAGTCCAAAGAAAGCAGGAGCTTTTAGTCTTTTAGTGAAAACTCAATTAATAGTGTTCATTTGCTCCTTTTCCATCAGCCAGGAAGTGAATTTGACTGAATTGTCGTTCTTCCAAATCCAGCTCAACCCAGGGCTGATGGTAGACCATGTTGACATGTTTGCATTTGATGCTGAGCAGAGGATCACACCCAGTGAAGCTCTGCAGCATCCTTTCATTACCACGAGCCACCTGGTAGACAGTTATGTCTACAGCTTTCAGTAAGTGTCCTTGTGCCTGTGTGTGTGTTAATGTGTCTGTGTGCACGTACGTTAACAGACAAGGGACAAGTGAGAATGTCTTGGACAACCTCAGATGAGCACCTCTCCAAGACATTTGAAGCCAAGGCTATTTGAAATACTAAACCTCTTTTCATAAGCGCCCCCAAAAGAAACCTTCTATGTAATGGGACATATAATACCTCAATTTCAAGCACCATACTATTACAGTTTTTCTCAGTCGCTTTAGTACATTTCTCGAATCATCCTTAAGATTTGCAAAACAGTAAACGCATTTCTCGAAACAATCCGTACAAACAGCACCACACAATGGATTACCTGCAAAAGCCTGTAACTTGCTCAAAATCCTTAGTTAGTAAATCTCAACGAACATGTCAGTCCATCAGAATGACAAGTCCTTGTGTCATTGAGTACAAACAAGAGAGTCAAAATGCTTAGCCATGTTGTCAATATAACAGTTACTCTGATGGAAACTATGGTGAAGGGTTTGATGGCAATGATTGAAAATGCACAAGGCTGCACTTTTTCTGTATGGCATTATTGGCATATATCAATTTCAAAAGACATATACAACCAATAAGTCATAACTGTCATTTGCCTAAATGTGCTAAAACATTTGCAAATGGTAACAAAGAGAAATGCTCTTTCTGTTGTGCGCAGGTAACAAAATGTTGTGAAGAATTTCACATTGTTTTGACGACTTCAACTGTCATTAGAGAATTGAGCCAAAGAAACTGAGAAAACCTGTAGTGAAAGATTCATCAATTCAGGACACATTTACAAAAAAAGTGTAATAGAAGTGGTTGACATGCTTGATATGCTTGACAGATTATGACACTGGTTCAACCATTTTGCATGCATGACTTATTCAATGAACTAATGCCTAGATGTTCTGGGGGGTGAGACGATTCAACAGAGAACCAATATAATACATTTTGATCAACATGACAAAACTATTGATAATGTAGGAAGCAGCAGACAGTTGGACATAACCATTTGCATGAATGTGCTAAAGCATTTGCAATTTGTTCAAAAGAATGAGAAGCTGCTTTTATGATGTGCACAAGTGACTAGATGATGTGGAGGTTGAACAAGTAGTTTTGAGAATTTCAATTCTGATCTGAGAAAGCGTGCAAAGCGACTGAGAAAAACTGTAAGACGAGTATGGGAATTTGTGAGGAGACAGATAATGTGGCTACCTGGAAGTGCAATAAGTACAGAACAGATCTCCAACTCCTGCTAGGCTTGTCTATACATGTTGTGCCTGACCAGTTCCATTTAAGGTCTATGTCTCATTGCCTGTCAGCCGACACCAGAGCTGAACGAGCAGGAAAGACCTACAAAGCTTTCAGGGCTCTCACTCCTACTGCTGGGCTAGAGG
Organism: Hoplostethus mediterraneus; assembly: GCA_034670385.1. Lineage (NCBI taxonomy): Eukaryota > Metazoa > Chordata > Actinopteri > Trachichthyiformes > Trachichthyidae > Hoplostethus > Hoplostethus mediterraneus. The sequence goes on along the minus strand of JAXDDW010000012.1, from coordinate 3,184,374 downwards.
CTAAGTGAAACGGAGGCAAGCTGGTAACACCAACTACAGATATCTTTGGGGCAGTACATGCCTAGTGGCAGCTGGATAGTCAAGTGCACATGGGCGGGGGATTACCGGGACTTGACGCCACTGTCCTTCTCCTCATGTTCTTGTTCATGATGACAGGTCCTCACGCGCCACCGTGGCACTGCCCTGTTGGGAAATCTGTCACACAACAACACCAACAAACTCTTGACATCCTACTTTAAAATGTTCTGGTAAACCCAAAACAGTATTTAATTGGCTATCATATCACCCTGATGCACTAATACTATACAGTATATTCACTAGGTATTAAATCTACTGTAGGTGCCTTTTAGCCTAAAAGTGAAATAAAAGTGACATGTATCATGAGAATGTTTTTGTAGCGTTACATAACAATGTGATGCCAATATGGGCTAATAACTCAGGCATATGTTGGTAGCTATATCTCTCATTTAAAGCTGCACTGTGTAACATTTTTAATGAAAAGATACAAGCGCCTGTCTAGTTCATGAAGTGGGGCTGGGAAAGAGAGCCCCTGTAGAGCTCCTGTAGATTTGTTCCATTCACCCCAATGACGTTTTGGAGTCAGGTAGGTACACTGGTAGGAAAGTTTTCTCCACGTGAGATGTGTGTTGTTTTTGTTTTGTGCCTAAAAACATTTAAATCATTGAGAATTTCTTTAAAACAAAACAAAGAAACCCTCACAGAAACATTTGCCAGCCCTAACAAAAAAAATCACAATAATATTACTCTAATATTCCTCTAGGGACTTGTGGTGCATCAGTACTCAATAGTGAGTTTATAGTGACTTTATTGTGCTTTATGGTATTTTTATCTCCTATGGTATCACCATAATCTTCCAATAAGAAATAATTTTGCTGCGGTCTTCATATAGCATCTAAAATATATATATAACTATAGGTACGACTATATGCTCTGTGGCTTTTTAGTCACATGGTGGTAACTTGTTCTGTTGCTTGGTTCAGACTGATGACAAGAAGTTTGATCTATGCATGTGAAACTCTGTTCAAGACTCAAATACAGACGCATCTTGCAGCTTCATAGGGCAGAGCTCTACCAGCAGAGGGAGCCATGCTCCTGTATGGCCTCAACATCACAAGCTTTGAGTCACTTCATTCTGTATGATAACACAAAAGGAGGTTCATCTATCTCGTCAGTTTACCAAATAGAACTCCCTAAAGGGACTATGAGGCCATTTAGAGGAAAATACTAATTTTATTAAATTCCCAACTTATCTATTTAGGTAGAAACAACCAGATAGAATAAAGGTCACCGCACCAAATGGTCATTTAAGTAGTGTTCTCCGTGTTTCTCACAGACAGGAAAGGGCTATCGGATAGGAAGTGGAAGTAGGAGCGTCCCCCTTTCACACACACACACACACACACACACACACACACACACACACACACACACACACACATATACACACACGTACACACTCCTCCCACAGTCGTCCACTTGCCTGCCCATCCTGTGGCTGTGAGCAGTGCGAGCCAGGAACACCCCCTCTCTCCAGGGCAATGGCTGCCTGCTAGTATTTTGGTAATCGTCATCCTCCCTGACCTGCTGGCCCGATCCTGGCGCCAGGAGTCTCCACGCCTCCCCTCAACCTCCCCCCCCAGCCGCCCCCCAACTACCCCCAGCCCCACGGATAATTCAAGCCAGCTGTTGCAAGGTGCCTTGCCTACTCCCACCCACTAGACTCACACTTGCCTCTTCTATAGCCTTGGGGTTCGTCACGGAAAAAGATGGCTGTGGGCTTTTTTGGAGGCCTCTTAAGCTTTGCATGGGGTCTCACTCGTGCATAAAATAAATCCAAGTCAATCATAGGCCTAGTTCCTCTTCTGTAACAAATCAGCGCTGCGTCTGGATTTGATGTTGCAGTATGGAAACACACATTCTGTGGGTCTTGCTATGGCAGTGAGTCAAACGTCCTATTTGCCAGTTGCTTTCCTGGTATTATCCTCCATGAGTGTCAGTGACCTGGACTGCACTCATTCCGCTAACTGGTTAGACTTAATAGCATGGAATGTGTGTCACCGTGAAATGAGAGTCCCAGAGAGAATCCGGTCTTTTTCCTGTGTCTCTTTAGAGCCATGTCTTCATTGGAGTCACATGAAGAGCATGTGCGCCCTCGATGATCAAGTGATACTGTGAGGGCATTGAGAATTACTGCCAAGGAATGTTTGACGAGAGGGACAGGACTGAAAAAGAGAAAGGCTCCAATGTGCCACAGATAGTTTTTTCTCCTGCAAAGAATTCATGTGGCCAGGACAGGAAGTTTGTGCGTATGTCTGTACATATGCATGTGTGTGTCTTAAGTGCGCGTGTGCTTTTCTTTTGTAAGCGTAAGTGTTTTTGGCATTTGGAGGCTCTGTGTAAGAGAGGTGCCTCTCTGTCTATGGCCTAACCACAGCGGGACTGCGCACTGAGATGTTGGGGAACCCTGAGCTTTTGATCTCACCCTCCCTCCCCTCATTGCTGAATAATGGCCCATGAGTGAACTGTTGGGGTATGAGTGTGTGTGTGTGCAAAAAGAAAGAGTGGTTTTGATTGTTTTTTTTCATGGTGAGGGTGGTGGCAGTGGTGTGGTTGCTCCATAGAAGTGCAGTGTATGGCTGTTAGAGACAGGGGCAGGATGGAGGGGGCGGGGGACTGGTACAAAGAGCTGTTCTGGTGGAACTATGGAGGGAAAAATGTTCATGCTGCATTGGGATTTCCTGCCTTTGCCCCGGCTAGCTCCCCCCCCCTCCCCTCCCTCTCCTATCTACCCCTGTACATGGCTCTGCTCTTGACGCCCTTGAGCCGTTTGGAAAACTGCTCAGACACTTTCCAAGCTAAGATTGATGAAGTAAACGAATCCACACGTAATGAAAAGGTATCGCGGCTGGGAGTCTCAGCGCGGATCCAGACTTTTGCAATCAAGTTTCCATAATGCCATTTCCTCTCACGGCCCATCCACCCAGAGGCTTAACGGGGCTGGCGGATAGTTTTGACTGTGCCGGCATCGATGCGTATCTCATTCATGTCTTGTTGCCGCTCCCCCCCATTGACATGCAAGCTTGCTGGACGGCGTCATCTGATCTCTTATCGTCCACAGCTGGAATACACATCAGCGATGCCCCGACTCAGACAGCACAGCCCTCCGCCCGCGCCGCTGCCGGAGAGGACAGGTGCTTCCCCGTTTGGCTGCCCTCAGACATATCGTGTGGGTGTCAAGGAGGAGGTGGGTGGATCAGAGTATAAAGCAGTCGCCCCCCCCCCCCCCCATCCCCTCTCTCTTCCAGGGCTTTGATCTTAGGTGTCGGCGGCGGAGCTAGGGGGCATGTGTCACTCATTAGCGGTGTGGTGAGAGTGGTGGAGTCCGCGGCGGCTCACGGTCTCCAGCGAGGAGCGGAGCGGGGAGGATGCTGTGAAAATGCCCGCTTATGGTGTTCCTGCTAATAAACCCCGCTCAGCCGTGAGGGTGGTGTCAGGGCTGGGGGGGTGGGGGGGGGCTAACGGGCTGGCAAAGACCCCCGGAAGAAAGAGTAATGTTCACTGTTTAAAACAACCAGTAAGTGGTCACTTTAATAAGTATATATATGTATTAACCATATCTTTCATTATCCCTCCTGGCGCTGACACTTATGCTAAACTGATCGCACAGGAAGTTGAAGAGACGATTTCATCGGAGAGCTCCACTGCCAGCACTCACTGTCTTGGGGGAAGAGGGAAATGGAAACCAGATGTCTGCGATCCACCGTGAATATGTCAAAGCTCTCGGACTATGTCAGTTCCTCCGTGTCCCATTGGTGGATTGGCGCTATTCTGCACTGTCATCAGTAATGTGTACAATACGCCCTCCCAATGGAGATCTCATGCAGGCCTGGCTGCCGTCGCAACCCGGGAGACTCGGGGAAATAGGTTTCAGTGTTCCAGAAGATGATTTTTTCTCTCCGTTCCTTAGGTTTCAGCCCTCACCGCATTCCTCAAATTTCAGGGTAACTTCCCATATCCTACGGCCCAGTCGGGTGGCAAATCTCTCAACACTGCTTTGTGGATAGATTGCTTTCTCTTGCTTGAGAAAATAACAAGCTACAGAGTAATGACTTAACAAGCAACAGGATAATGGCTTCAGCATGTGCGAGATTGTGTCTGCGTGCGTGCGTGCGTGCGTACGTACGTGATTGCGCGAGCGCTCGCTCACTTGCGTGTGCCCGTGCACGTGTCTCTCAGAGTGTCTATTGTTTGCGGACCAACTGTGCAGAATCAGCTCTGTGTAGATCACTCTCCCCCAGGTCTGCAGCCCTCGAGTCTTCGGGGAATCAGCAGTGCTCTGTGCGTTGCAATGACAGGGACAGACTGCGGGGTGTCAGTGGGGATGCCGGGTGTTTTCCATCATAACCAGCTGCTGCTTAGGCCTCCCACACAGAAGAAGACTCTTCAGTACGTGTATGTGTGTGTCTGGGGAAGTGAGAGAAAGTGTGTGTGAGGTAATTAATGACACAATATGACAGCTGTAGGTACAGTATGTGTGAGTGTGTGTGTAAGTAGGATTGTTAGTGTTTTTACTAGTTTGTCTATCTCAAGGAGTGTTTTGATGCCACGCATCTGTTCCTGAAGCGCAGTGCCTCAGCTGCTTCCTGGGTCTTAACTCTCTTTGATCTCCGTTGGAACAAATGGACGAGGTACTCTGCACGTCAGCCATAACAGTGACAAACCGATCTCCTGCTCCCGCAGCAAACACGACCGTGTCTCATACTGGTGTGGAGGCTGGATCGGCACCGAGACTCTCAAGCTGTTCATGGGACTATGAGTGTTTCTGTGTGTGACACACTGCCATGGCAGGATCCAACTTGCCCTAGTGGGTGTTACTCCCCTGAACACAGCAGTCTAAATTTCATCAACCCAAAACCTGGAAAACTAGCTAAAGGTACGAGTGAGAATGATCCACAACAATCTGTTTCCCAACACACTGCCTGATGTTTTTTAGACACTCCAGATACATGTCCTGACAGGAGCACAGAACTTCACATTACCACTTTCATAATACTCTGCCATGGCCTCCGGCAACAGCTCAACGTCCCCATGCACCTTGTCTGGGAAATTATGCTCAGGTGCATTCCACTGTGAGATGACAAACAGGTGACTTTTCCCCCCACTGTCAGGTGGAGAAGCGCCTGGGAAGGTATTTCTACACACCCAGGATGGCTGGCTCCCAATCACAGTTTCATTTTGGTTAGATCTTATGTGATATTTTTGTCGTGTTGCGATCGGGGGCGGCGGGGCTGCTGTGGTTGTTTTGTATACGGCAGACGTCCTGCTGAGATGCCACACAAGAATTTGGGAGTAATGATAGTTAAGAAGGCTGGGTCAAGATACTCTCAGAAAATCTCTTGTTTCCTGTCTCAGGGTAGAAGCTTGGTTTATTTTCTCCCTCCTCCTCCCCCCTCTCCTCTCCAATCCCATCAGCCCTAGTGTGAGGCAATGCCCAGAAGGAGAGAGAGAGAGAGAGAGAGAGAGAGAAAAAGCATAGACCTTAGGCGCCATCCGTTCTTCTACCTCTTTACCTCCTCCCTCTCTTTCTCTCTCTCTCTCTCTCTCTCTCTCTCTCTCTCCCCCTATGCTTCTCACTGGCATCGAGTCCACAGCAACACATGTCTCTGATCAAGTCCAGCCTGCGTCATAAGTTAGTAAACTCCAGGCTCCAGGAAAACCAACAGAGAGCACATTCATAGCCGGCGACCCTGTGACTGAGTGTGTGATTCATTACTCTTTAATATGCACCCCCACCGCCCCCACCCCCAAACCCGCTCGACCACCTCTCCAATCCAGCCCCGGGGCGGCTCCACAGCCTGATCGAATCCATCATTAAGCATACTTGTGGTGTTACCGCTGTTGGCCTCTTTATTTACCAGATGCAGCGGTTGTGTCCCTGGCCTGTTTGCAGCTCAGGGGAGTGAAGTTACTGCTGGATTTTCACATTTAGATTAGCTCAGCTTCCTCTTTACAGTGTTAAAGAGAAGGAGGACAGCGCTGGGAAAGATCTTCCAGAGATAAGTATTCCCACCAAACACTGACGGGGGAACGTTATGAACACCAAAACATTTGAGAGTAATGAAGGGCTTTCTAGCAACGCCACGGACATCGAGAGGTGCTTTTTTGTTTGAGCTGTTGCTGTAATCTTAGTGGAGGAGGCCATGGGAGTAATACATGAGGTGAGAGTTTTAATGCTATCAAAAGCCTGTCCAGTCTTTCTTTTCCTCAGTGTACCACATGATGATGGTTGTCTTTCCATTCCCCCCGACTGGCCGCCTTTTCTTTTTAGACCAATCCCACGACTGAGGCAATATTTTCTGTATTGCAAAACTGAAATAATGCCTGGCAAGGCGTCAACCTACATATCACAGCATTTGCACCGATGTGTGCGTGTCGTCCAGCGTATATTGTACTGAAACATACAACCCAAGACTTGGACCAGCATGTGAATGAAGCCCAGTCTGCACATGTCTGGAGTTAAGGTAGGTGTCTGAAGCCTAGACTGAAGGCTGTTCCTGGGAGAGTTCTCCCTAGGTCCTATGTCATGTGTGCAGGATGAGTCCTGTTTATGGGACGCTGACAGCTCCTTCCTGTCTCCCAGGCCATGAGTGCTCCCTGAGCCCAAACTGCTGCTGTACTAAAGGCCACTCTTTAGCTCCGCGCCACCCCACCCCACCCCGAAAACTTGGCCTGAGAGCAGCCGTGGGTGTGACAGCTGATGGGGGATGGGATGGTGCTGGCAGTGGTAAAGTGCAGGGAGAGGGTTAGCAGTAACAGCAGCAGCAGAAACAGCACTTGAGTTCTGCAGCTCCTTGGCCCAGGCTGCTTTTTTGGGTAAAGTAGGCCAATGTAAACTCCCACTTCCTGTCGGCCTTGTCTCAGAGGGGGAGAGACGATCCTTCTGCGAAGAGGGAGAGAGCCGCTGCTCTGTAGGGATCGTTTCCACTCACTACACACACACACACACACACACACACACACACACACACACATACATAAATAGAAATACAGCCGTAGAGGCAGGCAGAGAGTGAGTGGGAGAGAGAGCGAGGAATACACAAACACAGTGGGGTTCAGGAATGTTAAACACATGCTTTATGGCATAAATAGCAGCCACTTTTGGTAAATTACAGTGAGTGCTCTGGCACTGTAAAGCGCGCAGCAGGAAAAAGCTCTCAGATTTCAGATCCAGGCCCTCCACTCTCCCCAAGGAACAAGAAGGGGAGCATGTTGTGTTTTCATTTCTCTGTAAAAAGGCAGAAATACATACAGTATCTCATGATGCAGCAAAGACTGTACTATTGAAATGTACGATGTGTACGTTTGCTTGGTACGTCAAAATGAAACTGTACAGCTTCTCTCTTCCCCTCGTCACCAGAATGCTGATGACATGGAAATTGGATTGTGACAAACTGATGACATTTTAAACAGTGACTTGTTTCAATTACTAAGCGGTGGCTGTTTACTAGCAGAGCTAACACCCTGACCTCGGGACATGTTACACATTGACATCAGAAAGGGTCCTCAATTAACTTCCAACAGCTGAGATTTAAAAGGCTTTTTACCCAAGGAACGTACAAGCCCATGAGTAACAACCAAATGAACCACAATCAAGACCTCTCAGGAGTTCCATATTTGACTTGGTTCGTGTTCGTACACAGATGTTTGAGGATGTGTATGACAAAACCGTTAAAGTGACTCTGTGCAGTGAATCACTAGTGCATGCTACAGCGGTTGTCTTAGCTAGTGTCTGTATGAGCGTTTCCCTGACTCAGAAGGAAATGAGGAGCTGCTCCGTGGAACAGCTTACCTCACTCAGCTCTGGCCTGGCTGGGCCTCAGCCCACGCACAACCACTACTCTGACTGGTTGACTAGCGGACTGACTTACTGACTGGGAGCAGAGCTGCACAGTCAAGGAGCCATGGGAACCTAAAGCTCCAGCCTGGGCAGACTCTGACTCACCGTCTAGGCAGATGGGGAAGACAATGTTATACTCTCCCTGAGGAGGAAAAAACACACACAGCAACAAAGGTTGGACTGGATGGATGTCAGTTTACAGGAATCCACTATATGATTATTTCAAGACATATATCAAGAACATATCGCTACTGTCATGTGAAAACCCCACAACTCCCATTTTGGTGATTTTCATGTTTTAATGTCAATTGAGACGACAAATGAGACGTTTTTACAGACCGTGGGCCCTTTCAAACCCTTTGGATAACCTAAAAAATGTAAGGTAGTCAACCTAAAACAAGGATGTTTTTCTTAGTTCCTGAAAAGTTGATGTTTTGGAGATATGAGGTTTTCGCCTGCCGGAGAAAATATGATCAATTTGTTACATTTTTGAATTGATCGTAAACAGAAACGGACTTACTGCTTAACTCAATGCTCGACTCAAGTTCTGTACGCACACACAATAAAACGATTCCAAACACACACTCACACACACACACACACACACACACACAGTATTTGCACAGTGACTGTGAGAAGTCGATGGCAGGTGGAAACTAGAAGCAGGTGCGTTCAGTTGTCCCTGTCTATCAGGCAGTGTGTTCACCTGCACATCTGTAACTCAACCTCACCACAATGGTCAATTCACTTCCCTGATCTTAGATCAACACATACAGTACATCGATTGTTAGCGAGTTAATGATCGAACTTTTATAACCTACATCTCAACTGCTCTAATTTCCACATTATATCAAACAAGTGAAATTTAAAAAACCCCATAGATTTTCCATTGTCTAATCTTTTTTTCCTACCAAACAAAACTTTCATGTTTTTGAGCAACTAGTGTCTGGAAGATACCCTGCCCTTGAAATGTAGCTTTTTTTTTTACATTAATGCAATTGACAAAACAAGTTTTAATAAACATAAATTACTTTATTGAATGCAAATTTATCAGTAATGAAATACAAGAAATAGAAGTGAACACACAAGCATGGTACAAAATTGAAATAAGACATATCTGGACATTGCACTATAAAACACAGCCATAAAATGTTTAGCAAAGTTTAAAATTCATCTCCGTACGGTCCATTTACAGGATTCTGATCACATATTAGGCAACCATATCTCCATGGCGTAAACGTTAAAAAAAGACGTTCTTTGGTCCCAGCCTTCGATTTCCATCTGTTTGGTGCTAATTTCTACTAATACTGTAAATGTTTTGTTTTGTTTTAAACCACAACTACCCACTGAGGTAAAAAAGGCACATATTTGGTTTCAAAAGTTACACAATTTCAAGACACAAATTCATATTATAACTTACAAAAATGGATTTGGCTGGCACTATTAACACTGTGGTAACCTTGAGTGCATGGCTTTGTACTCCACGTTACAGGACACATCTGTAACTTCCTCGGAAAAAAAACTGAGACAGATTGGTTTAGCAATCTCTGAAAGTCATCAGACTATAAAGAAGGTTTGGATGTGGTCAAAATAGAGGCTTAAAATCATCCTGCCTGGAGGAAAAGAAAACCACTAACTGATGCCATTCTTTTGTGATGACATACTTCCTCTTTTTTCTTAAGCTAACCAAGGGCAGTGGAAGTCACCTGTTATCAACAAAGGTCATGGCTGTAGCACCTGTTAGCACCTCGTCTATCTACACCACAGTACCAGGGACAGCTGTGTGTGTGTGTGTGTGTGTGTGTGTGTGTGTGTGTGTGTGTGTGTGTGTGTGTGAGTGTGTGTGTGAGAGTGTGTGAGTGAGTTTTGAGACATGCTGAGAGATTTATCCCACCCACGCACCCCTACCTCTCAGCAGCTGTGTCTAGGCCATGATCCTGAGCTGGTCGGCACCAGGACAGAGACAGGCTAGAACGCTGGCACCTCTAACCCCCGTGAGGCCACTACATATTTGGTCTTTGGAATGGGCATTATGGCAACAAAGGGGGCTGATATTGGGTGAATGTCGGTATTGCTCAGTTCAGTTTTGGTTCAGCCCCAAGACATCAACCAAGAGTGGCCTGAAATGGAAGAAAGTCAAAAAAGAAAATCTGCTCCTCCTCTCATTTTTCGTGAAGCAGATAGGCCAAGAGGCTTGTGAAACTGAGATCCATAATGAGGCTGACTGTTCCCTCCAGGTCTCTTGAAGCAGGCCAAGTCACGCTCTACGTGGTCTTGCGGGTCGTCAACCGGCCGTCCGGGCTCGTACGGACCATCCCCCCCCCCCACCCTCCCCATCCCCATGGCGACTAGCCCTCCGCTTGCCCTGAGGTCTGAGCGGGTCCCTCTGTCTCCGCGGCCTTGGCCCCTCACACCGTGGCGGAGCAGCACCCCGAGGAGCTGTGTTTCTGCAGCAAGGACATGCGGCTGAAAGTGCGCGAGCAGACGCCACACTGGTACTTCTTCACTTCGGCGTGGGTCTGCAGGTGCGCCCGCAGGTTGGAGCGGTCGGCAAACGCCCGGTTGCAGTGGGGGCAGGAGAACGGGCGCTCGCCTGGTTTGGGAAAGGAAGGGAGACAAAAAGGGGGGGTCAGACGCACATCACGTGACTTCACTGGGGGCTCCTTTTGTCCTGCTCAAGACGTTGGCTATAGCCTGTGGCAGGTGGTGCTAACGATCGTCCTCACACAAAGACAACAGTCAGGAGGCGCCACCAAGTTCACAAGAGCCTTCCATTAACACCTCACATGCAACCCCCCCTCCCACACACACACACACACACACACACACACTCTGAAGGTAATGAAGAACCACATGTTAGGCTGGAGAGGGGCCAGGGAATGACTGAATAGGCATGATTCAATCAGCACCAAATGAGATTAGCACGCTAACAAATTGCTGCAGGGAGCAAGTGCTTAGTGATAACAGAGGATTTTCATTCGTTCTTTGTACACTGTTGTCTTCCCTGGCAGCCAGTGATAAGATAAGTATGCAGCGAGTCTTTGTTGTGGGGACATTAAACACAATGAGTGATCAAAGAGTGAACAGTCTATAGAGGGCTTCCCTATGTGATCGTGTGTATTGCTTCACAGTTGAGCTCATCAAACTGATTGTACTGAATATCCTGCCCCACCGCACTGTAGGAGTGATCGACTGACTCATAGTGAAATGCACATATTTGCAGTTTTGAGCGGAGTAAGATTTCATAACAGTTCATACATCAACAACAAAATGAACCGTTAGCAGACAAGGAAGGACATGTAATGTTGCAACGTTGTAGTTTTATCCACTGGTGAAATGGATCTTACCTGTGTGTGTGCGGATGTGGCCGCGCAGCAGCCAGGGCCTAGAGAAGGCCTTTCCACAAGTGGTGCACACACAGGGCAGGGTGTGTGACCGGATGTGCATCTTCAGAGCCCCCAGGCTGGTGTACTCTTTTGGGCAGTGTTTGCAGAGGAAGGCTGGCCTGGCTGCCGTGGCCGGGGCCTCTCTCTCCTCCTCCTCCTCCTCTTGGGGCTTGGAGCCGGTGCATTTCATTCGCTGACGAGGCCCGTATGCGTGCGCGGGTTCGGGGCTAGGAGGGTCTGAGGTGCGCCCGTCGTCCTCCTCTCCGCTACTGCTGGCGTTGCTGCTGAGGCTGGACGGGGAGCTGAGGTCCAGGGGGCCTGGGGTGACAGAGGGCTCTGTAGGGGAGGTGGGCAGGTAGAGGGCCGGCAGGACGCTCAGGTCCCACACTAGGCCTGTTGTGAAGCAGGTGACAGGTGAGTTGTTGTCCCCTGGTGGCAGCTCAGCGAGAGGATACCTCTCCAGTGAAGTGTCTGAGGGCGGAGGAAGAGGATTTGTTAAAGCACACAGCCAGTATGAGACACACGATAAAAGGGCGAGGATAACGAATGGAATTAAATTATGGATGAAGAGAGAATAAAAGTTTACTCAACATTTGAAATATGTTTTAAAAACACGTTTGCCCACTACATCTGCCTGTAGTGATTTGGTTTTAAATTCTTGTTTGTTTTTCTGCCCATTTATTGAGCAGAAAAGCTGCAGCCATGCACAAGTTTCATGGACAGTTTCCTCCCACGTATTCACAAGGGGTTGTAACATGAATAGAGTTCTGTCTCGTTGCAGAAAGGGGGAAAGTGCATCTAACGGGCCCCAACTTGATCGCGGAGTTGCTGGGTTTACAGTCAAAGTATACACAAATAGAGTAAGACTCGGTAATTTGACTACAGCCGTTAATTATGACCAAAAAAACAGCAACTATTGAGAAAACGGTAGGCTGTCTATTTTAAGTTACACGTCTTATGTAAGGGTGCTTTCTTAAATCATACAAGGAATCTGTAACTTACCATTCTGACATTCCAGTTCACTGTAGTTTGGCTTTTGTTTGGCGAAATACTTTTTGACCAAGAAAGATCGAGGCATTTTCCTTTTTTGGGGATGTTGAATAACTGCGTACGAGTATCCTGTGGTCACAACGCAGAATTTCTCCAAAAAAGAAAGGGAAACGCACTCCTCGGATCCTTACGAAAACACCAAGAGGAACACCATCCAGTAGTCCACAAGTATGAGTGTGCTTGTAAAACTGTAGGCAAAGTGAGTGTGCAGCGTTCATGCAGAGTGACTAACTGCTGGCCTCTGTGCTGAAATACTCTGACATAGGCAATAGGGGTGTGCTCGCCCCGAGGGCCCACCCCACCGCCGCTGTAATCTGTACAGTGCGGAGGAAGGAGCTCCCACGCTCTACAAACGGGCCCCAGCGCGTTAATCGAGGGCCATCAAGTGGCGATGACCTGCAGACAAGGCGAGGTGGCAATCCTTCTATTCTAATTATGTAAGTCACCTGATGCAATGAAATTCAAATGTAGATGTAGAAAAAACAATAGTAATTGTAGAGCTGGCAAAGAAATCCGTCTGCGTGCTTTTATTAATGTCAAATGAATGTAATGACATCATGGGCCAGTGCCACTTACTCAAACAGATATACATTAGGGCACATACCATCATTTGATAAGATTTTGCTCCCCATCTGAAGACCTTTGTTGCTATATGACTTAGTACAGAACTGTTTTGTACCAACATGTGGGGAGAGTGAATCCCCTGACCAAAATACACCATCCTATATCATTCTCTCACTCGCCTAACTTCCACTGAAAGAAATAATAGTGAAATAAAAATGTTGTTCGTTTTGCTCTGGCCTTCTCGTCTGCGGCTTTTCCCATTAGCAGAGTAACTGCGCCATCTTTTGGAAGAAAGTAGTACTGGGATATGACGCCTATCAATGAACAGCGGGTGGCGCTAAGTTACAGGCTTTTCCCGAAGGAACGGGCCATCATAACCACTAAACAATAGGTGGGTTACTGTAATATGGGTGAGAAAACATTTCCGAAAAACTGCAGTAATACTATTTTATTCTAAAATAGGACATAAACAATACCTTCAGGCCACTATAAATTGAGTAGGCCTACCATAGATAAGCCTACTACTAAGCCCCTATAGAAAATCTCTGAGATTTTTCGTGAAGGACTTTTGTCAGTCGCTGTTAACCCATAGACCAGTATTGTTTATTAGCACATTCCTCCTGATAAACTGCTGTAATTTGCAATAAGGTGACACGAATACAGTTTTCCCACTCTAACATTGTGATCTTCTGACCGGACTGGTGGGTTTATGCGACTTTTAAAATTCAGATCCCGCCCTGTATTAAAGGCAAACCGTTAACGCCGAGTCTCCGTTAAAGCCCTCCCCCGACCGAGCTGTACATCTGCAGACAATATAGCTTCTAACATGTTGAACTGGTAATGACTAGCTACAAAGCCCTAGTGGCAGATACACTACAGCCTGACACCCCAATAAACTTTCAGTAGACACTGATCAGTCTTGCGGCATTAACAGTGTGTTGTAGCTGAACAGATATAAAAACGTGGATTTCCAAGGGAATCTATTTTCACTAGGATTTAATAACAGCATAGCACAGTTTCGATAGGAGTCAATACATGTATTATCTCTGTACCAATTTCTATCAAATCCCGTCAAATATACTAAACCACAAAGCATGAGAGGAAGCGAGAGGTTTCACTCCTGCCCACTTCCGTCTTCGCTTATCACCTTTTTTTTGGCTGGGAGTTCGATGGGTGTCTCTCGCCGTTATTTTTTTTCTTCCGGAAAACTATTGGATTTGTTTAGGAGGTGCTCCTCTTATGGACATGGATAGTATGGTGATGTCTAATAATGTCAATAATGCAATTATTTAAGGTTCATCCAGAAATTATCTGCCTTATACATTAGAGAGCTTTCCTGCTCGCCAGCTATAGAGGCTTTGCAGTTGTGTCACAAATCTCCTGACATCATGGAGAATCACAAATAGCTGGTTTTAGGTTTTGTTAGTTAGCTAACTAGCCAGCAAGCCTATTTACAAAGATGTTAACATGCAGGTAGCCACAACCAACACTATCTACCTATCTACGTACTATATGCTATTGCGCAAATTAGATGTCTTAAAAACAAGACAGCGACTACGGTTAACTAGCTGACGTTATCTAAACACAAACTCAAGTTTTGGCTCTTTGACTCGAATCAAATCAAATCAGGGCTCAGCTGCGTCCTCCGCGCTGTCTGATTGGCGGTTTACTTCTTGTGGGCGGGGAAGTGGGAGGGGCTTCGGTTGCTGCGTGATCAGTTACATTTCAAATACAGTTGCAAACAATACATCAACATTGGTGCATCCACTGTTTTATTTATACAGAGAATATAGTTATCGGTAAATCATAGAATTTCGACTTTGTCAAAATTTGGAAGGAACCCGTTAACATTTGCAATTTGACACTCCACAATGGTCTACCAATCAAATTGAGAAGCGTTGTCCCCAGGTAAGGATACTGCTCGTAGCTTTAGCCTGTTTATATGACATCTGGCTTTATGTGTTTTCGCTGGCAGCCAACGTTCTTGATATCGGCATTCAACGATTCTTTTCCAGAGACGCAGAGATTAAAATGCTGTGCTATTATCATCCCGTCTTTCGACTACTGGCCTCCCGGCTGTCATTGCCTGTCCATGTAGTTGGCTGGCAGCTGCAGGCAGACCTTTCTTGCTCTTAACTCTATTAAACAGTCCCGTCACTCTCTGACCTATGTGACATACAACCCTCGGACAGCAAAATATTGGCACACCTGCCGCAGTCTGAATGTTGGATGTCTGGATGTTTTGTTTTTTGAGAGCCACTCCCATGGGGTCGAGCCTGACCGGACACGTAGCCACCAGTGGCATCATGTACAACAGTGGTTCAAATCCCTGGAAGAGCTACGGCAAGTCTGAAGCAGTGGGAAATGTCCCTGCTGTCTGATGGTGTTGAGCTGTTGTACCTGATTTAAAGCCTCATAATATTTTTGAGATGCAGAGTTAAATTTCACCCACTCTCATGATGAATTTAAACTGTGCTCAGTAAGTGAGACAACTTGTGTTTATGAGGAGAGAATCTGTTGCTATTGCCGCAACCCTGCATCCATTGGCTTAATGCTACTAGTAGGGACTATTATCCATTCAGATCCTTGTGTAACTTGGTGCATGACTAGGGATACAGTTTATCATCAGCAACCATAATGACAAAAGCACCATGCCATTGTATCTTACTGTACGTTGCAGAGCATAGTTCAACGTCATGATCAAGTGCTGCAGAGTGGCTGGACAGAGCGCTTTCGAAACCCATTGAAAAGGGACAGACTAGCCTCTGCATTAAGATGCCTTGGGGTGATGAATACAATAGCATTGTAAGAGGCCCCTCCCCCCATGCCTAAAAAGCAGATGGACTCCAACAATGAAACCCTGGGGGGTATTTGCACCACTATAGTACGAGAAGTCTCATTGGCCAGTCAATGTCCACTCAAGTCAGCTGACTCATGGTTTCTTGAATTTTGAATGAAATGATGAATGAATTAATGCATTTCTTGGCATCACCCACTTCCAAACAATCACTAGAGGGATTAGGGTTGCCGTTATTTTCAAGAAGCAAGGATGCTACATGACAACAATGAGCCAGTGCGTCTGGAGTATTGAGAGGCACGACCAACACATCTGAATACGATTTTATTTATTTTTTCTTCTCTTCATCAGCTAAAGACTCCTGCCGAAGAAAGGAGAGGAGAAAGACGGGGAAGGCAAACAAAGACAGGCAAACACTTCACAGATACAAGGAGAAAACCAAACATGTTCGGAACAATTACCCGTTTTCTTTTTGGGGGGGAGGAGGGGACCCCTGAAGATGTCAGGTCTGGAGAAATTACTGAAGAGGGGTGGCTCCTAGTCACTCATCAAGGTCAGTACTGTAGTAGTGCTAGATGGGCTGCTGTTTCTTACTCTGTTTTTTGTTTTCAAGAATACAGTGTTATACATTTATACGGGCATCATTTCTATCATTCTGGTGTTTTCTATGCTCTCATCATTAAAACTTTTATTATCTGGCACTCCTGTCCATGTGGGTGAATATTAGAGCTTCTTTTTTGACGTTACACTTTGAAGTTACACTTTTGTCTCCACAGAGGCAATCAATGAAGTGAGTTCAGTGGAGAACCATGATGCAGAGCCGGCCAACACCCGTCCATCGAACCCCACTGTTCACGAAGAGACTGATACAAACCTAAAAACTGATATCAGGTGAGAGAGGACAAAAATAAGGGAGCATTGCTGGTTGTTTAATGAGCTATGTCAAATTAAATAGTGATAACTTGGATTAATTACCAACACATGAGACAAGGAACGAGACGCTTGGTAGGCTCTATCTGATGCCAGTGGTATTGTTAGTGCTAGTGTTACTAAAAAAGCCGACCTGGTGGCACCCAATGCAAAATGCATTGTAGGGGCTGGCAGAGACAGACAATCTTCTAGTTAGGAAAAAAAGAAGTAATAATTTATTGCTATTGAAATGCTACACTTTGGTTCTACAAAGACACATTATGAATTGATGTTAGATGTCTACATTTAGAAACACTTTTTGAATTCACGTACGTATGTGTTTGTTTCCAGGATGGTCGAGCCAGAGCCCTCAGTTGAGAGCTTGGTCACCCGTAGCTCTGCGTCCCAGGCTGGAGCTCTGGCGAAGGTAACGCACGTAGCCCGTGTCCAGAGGGCTCAGGCCTGGGCGGATCGGCACCACCTGTCCCGTAACAGCATTCAGCGCCAGAACTGTGCCCACCAACAAACCCAACACCATTCCTCTCACAAACACAGCACCTACCTCCACCAGCCAGGGAGTCGCAACCTTAGCCACTGAGGCTCCGGCTGCAGGATGTCAAGCTTTTAACCAGAAGATAATCTTTCCACCCGGTCAGACCCTACACATAATAGCAACTCACATACTCCAACACACACACACACACACACACACATACAAATATGCAACTCACCCAATAATGCTTGACAGTAAAGCATGATTTCAACTCATTTTATACATTCCAGTCTTTTCTTGTGCAAATTAAGCTCAAATCTGTTTGTATCCCATTAGATATGACACTTGACAACTGTTACCAGTTAGTTGGCAGCTAAAATAGCATTTTAAACTGTACTGTATATGACATTGGAATGAAGATGTACATCTCATGAAATGAGGTACAGTATGTTTGTTTGTGTGTGTGCATGTCTCGCTAAGTAAAGTACTTGTCTGAAGTCTAGCCTATGCAAAATGTATTCTCAAACATTTTTTGCCAAAGTGATGTGAGTTTGTACCTAGATTTACTTGTATGTACTGATGGTCTATTGTTGGTTTAAAACCTTTTCATACAGCAATAAAATGAATAGGCTTGAGGCTTGCATCATTTTCTTAATGAATACAAACATGATGTCCAAACCATGTTACAACTGGTCAAAGTTTACGTCCCAATGACTGATCTGATGTAGATGTTGATGAGAAGATCTCATTGGTTGGGACTTAATTGCAACTGCTGTGCTCTACTGATCTGTTTGGCTGAGTGGAGAGTGCAGTGTAATGAGGCCTACTACGTCCTTGAATCCAGGTAGTTTTGCATCTAGCCTCTTGGTTTCTTATGGTTCTTTCTGAGTAAACACAGTGAGAATGGATGTTTCTTCTGAAACAAATCTTAACAATCAATCAGCATTCAATTACAAGAGTTTTGGGGGTACACCTCAGTCAATTGATGGCACACCAACCAAGGACTTAACCTACTTGCAGAGAGACCATGATGAGGAAACAGGTATGGTGGAAAGCATTGAGTTACTACTAAGATGTTGTTTACTAATCCAGTACTATTTCCACTGTACTCACGGTCTAAATCTTCTGCCACAGACCTCAGACATTTCCCAAATGGGATCCCTTTGAAACAGTTGGCTTCTGGCAGCCCCAATCTGTCAGATAAGAAACATGATTTTGTCAAAGAGACCGACAAGGACCCTCTTCCTGGTGGACCTGGAGCAGATACCCCACAGCAGGACATGCTCATACCAATCTATGTTGCATTGATCACCTTTGCCATGGGAGTCACCATTGCGTTGATCCTGCAAATCTACCTGGGGAGAAGACAGGTATGCCATGCATTATACAATGTAATGCTTGCAGGTAGCCTCACAACTGTAGTCACCTTATTCTTCCTCATTATGGTGGCTTCTCAGGTCTTTATAAAAGGTGTGTTGGTGTCGGATCATGAGCACTGCACAGCGCTTGGCCAGAAGGTACTTCATGATGAAGGTTCCAGTGTAGATGCAGCCATTGTTGCCACCCTCTGTTTGGGTGTTGTGCATCCACATATGTCTGGTATTGGTGGGTATGTGACTTAGTTATCATGATATTCTTATTGTAAAATACAGTATACAGAGGTATCTGAGCATAAAGTCCATGTTTCATTCTTTTGTTATCTAGCGGAGGAGTGATGCTGGTTCATGACATGCATAAGAATAAAACCAGGGTGATCAATTTTCAAGAAACTGCACCGTATGCAATCAAAGAGGAGATGTTGCAGAATATAGAACTGAAGGTAATATAAGGGAGGGTGTGTGTGTGTGTGTGTGTGTGTGTGTGTGTGTGTGTGTGTGTGTGTGTGTGTGTGTGTGTGTGTGTGTGTGTGTGTGTGTGTGTGTGTGTGTGTTTACCTTTTATTGTTTAGGATGTAGCTGTTCATTATCCTCCTTCATCCATTCAGCCAGGTCTGCAAGTAGGAGTGCCGGGTCTGCTCAAAGGGTTACACCAAGCTCACCACCTGTATGGGAGGTAAAAGACTACGGATACTATTTTATTCAAGTTTTAGACTTTTTCTACCTTTTTAAATCAGTGAGTTATTACTGCAAAATCATCTTCATCCCAGGATGTCATGGGAGGACGTGGTCACCAGAGCTGCTGATGTAGCCAGAGAAGGTTTCAACGTGTCTCACAGTCTTGGTGAGTCAAACCAGCCCTCTTCATATTTCTCTAATCGATCTTGAGTCCCATTCTCACAATATAGCCTGATGATGTTACTTCAATTCATGATATCCTGATTTGGCGATTTTTAAAAACTCTACAGCTGAGGCCATATCCAAGATAAAAGGTGAAAACCTATCGGGACGTTTCAGGAACATGTTCTTCCCAGGTAGTCAAGCTCTGCTTCTTGGGTCGTTTCTGAGGATGCCCAGTCTTGCAGGAGTCTTGCAGGCCGGCCTGTCAGACTTCTACAATGGAAACCTATCACAAGAGATGGAGGATGAGGTGAAGGGCACTCGCCTTTAATTGGGGCAGCACTGGTGAGGCATTGGTGGCTCAGCGGTTAACACTGTTAGCACAGTTCGAATCTCGGCCCTGGTCTTCCTCCGGGTGCTCCGGTTTCCTCCCATGGTCTGTAGACATGCAAGTCAGGTGAATCGCCCATAGGTGTGAATGTGAGCATGAGTATTGTCTGTCTGTGTGTTTGTCCTATGATAGACTGGCACCATGTCCAGGGTGTTTCCCTGCCTTCCTCCCAATGCATGCTGGGAGGCTCCAGCACCCCTGTGACCCTGAATAGGAATAAGTGGGTATGGAAAATGCATGGATGGATGGGTTATCTTTAATTAACTCTAGTAAAAGCAACCCAAAGGCTTTACAATGCATGTTGTATTCTCATACATAGGTGAAAGCAAATGGAGGGGTCCTAAGCAGTGAGGACATCAGTCACTACAGTGTAGACGTTGGACAGCCTGTGGAAGGCCTGTATCATGGTAAAGGCTACATTTTGCATATACAGTATACTAGACTTGAGAGTTGTATCTGGATTCACCACACCTTCATTCCACATGTTTTCCTTTTAGAATTTATAGTTCAAGTTCCTCCTCCCCCATCTGTTGGTGCAGCCTTAATTTCAGCCCTCAGCCTTTTGGAGTGCTTCCACCTCAATGAGAGCAATAGTGCAGCCAATGACACATACCGCTGGATTGCTGAGGTATTGGTTCTCAGCACTTAAACATCATAAGACTTGTGTTATACTATGACAGTGATTATAGAAATGATAGATCCCCCAAATAAAATTGACTGCTGTCCTTCAAGTGTCTAAAAGCAGCTCTAGTTATGGCCAGTGGGTTGGGTGACCCCATGCATGACTCCTCAATCACTGCACTGCTCTCTGAAATGCTAAGGTAAATTTAAAAACACTGAATTGCAACATAGATCATATAAATGTCTCTTGTGTAGGTTTCTATGAACTTAGTGTCCAGTGGCTTTTCTCTATCTCCGTCCTTGTTAAAGGTCAGCGAGTCAGGCTGACGTGCTTCGTCAGATGACCAATTACTCCCATGCATCTCCATCCGAGGACTACTCCACCGCCCACTTCCCCCATGGCGAGCCAGTGGCTGGCCAAGTGGTGGTCATGGGACCAGATGACGTCATTGTGTCAGTGGCAAGGTGATGGGTTTGGTCTTATTGCCTGAAGTCTGACATAAGTGTTCACATCAGGAGGATATTCATGTTATGAGCTGTTGGGTGTGTTATTTTATCTGCTGTCTTTGATGTTTCAGTTCCCTGAGCAGGCCATTTGGGAGCAGAATCATAACCCCCTCAGGAATTTTGCTCAACAGCCACATCCTTGACTTCTCCTGGCTAAACAGAGCCCAAAGGCCGCTCTTAACCAACCAGGTACATTACAGTACCTTATAAATCTCACTCAATATATCAGTCAGGGCATTACTCACACTAGAACTATCAAGTGTGATTCCTCACTTTGCCTCAAAGCGATATTTCACTCGGGTATCATATTTTCCTGTGGCAGTTCATGAATCATTTACTATAAATGTTATTTGTCCCATTACTTTTTTCCTGTGGTGATGCCTTTTTATTTGCTGTTATTTTGCCTCCATCACTCTGAAAACCATACACATATACAGACTAAAACCGGGTCAGCAACGCTATACTTTTTCCTGCATATTCTCATTTCTTTAGCAGTAATTTGCTAATTGGGGACTTGAAATGCTTGCGGTAATACATACTCCAGGGGCAATTAAAGGAGTTTTACTGTTCAGAATTCTGTACAAAGTACTGCTTTAATGATTTGTTCTCCATTTGCCCTTTGCTCTGTAGAGAAACAGAATTCAGCCAGGGAAGAGGCCCCTGTCATCCCTCATGCCCACAATAGTGGTGCCAACCTTGCATAAATGCGGGACCTATATGGCACTAAGCAATTCAGATGGAGACCACAGTTTGAGTGGGATTACCCAGGTCTGATTCACCTTGCAGCACAGACACGTCTACAACCACCAGGACACCAGTTACATAAAGGATTGTTGTAATGCAAAAGCCTTTGCCTTTTTTCTTTTGTCGCTGTGCTTTAGGTATTGATAAATGCATTATCCTATAAAGAGATAAATGACAGTCTATCCCTGCAAAGTCTCAATCCCCAGCTTCACACAAACAGTGTTATTGTAGACTGTAAGTATATGACACAACATTCCTCAACTTATGCCCTTTATTTTTTGTCACATTTTTCATATTAGTAATTTGCTGTTTCTCCCTTATCAGCTGAATTTCCAGAAGAGGGTGTGCAGGTGTTGCGTGAAAATGGCCACGTGGTCCAGGGGATCCAGAGGAACAAGGATATTATTAAGGCCATGGCAGAACCTCATTCATCTCACAGTTTTCTATAGTGTATTGTTCTAATAAACTTTAGATTTTGCAAACATATAGTTTGAGATGGAAATATTATAAACAGTATGTAAGGCCGTAGGGTGTTGCCACATTTGAAAAAGCCTTTTGTCCTCCATGGTATTGCAATCACTGGCCAACAGAGGGCACTCCCATGACTTAATATAAACTAATATCATTTGAAAGGAATGTGATCTGTCTTAAAAATAAGTTGGAATAAACTCATCATATTTGAGCTCCTCACACCTCCTGACTTGGCAAAACAAATTCCTCACGCAAAAGTTGGGTGTTGGTTGGAGGAGAAATGGCCGTGACTTCCACTAATGCTATTCTGTTGGTGCAGACTGTAGAGAAGGGCTGATGGGGAGTCAAGATACTGCAAGACATGCATACCAGCTAAATCACAAGGCAGCTTATGTCACATGCATCACATCTGCATGTACACAAACATGTCACTCACTGTACTTTAGGCCGTGGTTGCTGTAAATATTTTGGACAGTGTCTATTGAGACTATTTCAGTTCATGAACTGATGAGGAACAATATTTTGTCGAGGTGAAATTGCTATGATTAATGGTTCCAGGACGGAGGAGGAGAAGACATCCGATGAGGATCATGAGGGTCACAAGGTGGATGTTGGATGTGCCCTATTACTGTATTTCCCTTCCCTCAATTTAAATGTACTATCAATATTAAAAACACGTCTGACAGCCTTGGAGGGGCATAAAAGGGCATAGGGGGTTAATTCCAGCTAAGTACATTTGGGCCTGCCCTGATCAGACAATCCTAGTCATAAATCTGTGTAAATCGGTATCCAATCTGAAATATTTAATTTTGTAAATAAACCATATCTTTTTTTTCTTCTAAATAAACGTATACCTATATATGTATTTGTACATTTTTGGGCCATTTTTGATATGTTTTGAAACACGCTTCGGATTATAGATATGTGTGAAATGTAATTTACTTGCACTTAAGGTCTTATCCGTAATGTGCCCTAATAAAAACTAGCCTGAGGCAGTGGTTACTGCGGGCTCTCGCTTCGTCTATCCAGTCTGCAGTCTTAATTATATCTTGCGGAAATATCGCTGAGAGAAAAGTTGCATAATAGCGGGAAGGAGGCTGAGTTGCCAGAAAAGGCGTTGTCGGTCACAGCCAGGTCAGTATAAAGGTCCGCTGGGCTCCGCCACTTCCTCACTCAGGGTGACTGCTGGAGAGCAACGCTGGAGTAATTGCTCTTGACAATCAAAAACTGTAAGTATGCAAGTGTTTACAGAGGCTGAACCGACTCTCTAATGAAAGTTGCAGGATGTAACGATGTCAAAATTACAATGGTAAACAAAAGGCAGGTGAGTCTGCATGCCGTTTTACAGGTCAGGATATCATAGCGGGTGTCAAATGGTGCTGGTATAATTTTGCTCATTTTATCTTTCAAAAATCATTTTCCAGTAGGGACTTACAGTGTGGTAGACTACTCAATAGTGACTTTATGGTATCTGTAAAATTCCTATAGGGACTTATAGGAATTGTTTTGCTGTCATATTTGTATTATTTATTATAGGATTACTATAGTTGTGTTTTATAAAGGTATAATTGCACAGTGTCCTTTCTTCTATTATGATTCTACCATGCAGTGACAGGATAAAATGAGTACTATTGGATTTCTTCCTGGTTTATACTGGCGCTAGGATTTGTTGTTGCTTACATGGCAAAGCAGTCCTTTGACACACAACCATTAAATCATAAAAAACGTACAATACACTCCCCCTGTATTTCTACAGGTTCCCTGCCGCTAGACCGACAACTTGTGCCCCCAAAACTATTTGCAAGACCGCAGTGGTTAAAATACGGGGTTCAATGGAGACCAAAGCTGTTGGAAAGGAGAGGTTCTTCATAGTGACACGGGGGAAGTCAAGGAAAGGCTTCTCCAGAGGATGTATTGGCCGCATGGAAATGGAGATGCAGCATGGCGAACTGATGGGACTGCTGTACAGTGGTGGCAGCAACGCAGGCAGCCCCAAGAGCGAGGGCATCGTGAGGAAGGAGGACACGTACCCCCTGACCCGCCACCAGGCCCAGCTACTGCTCTTTGTGTCCCCGTCAAGCAAACGCCTGGAGCTGCTGTGTAACCCCCAGCTGTTCTCGGCCGTCTGCGAGCTGTCTCGGGATGACCTGGTGGTGGTGAAGCACAAGAAGGGACACCTCCCGGGACTGGTGAAGAACCTGATGCAGATCGGGAGGAAGGAGAACCAAGAGGACCTGCACATGCTTGGCTTTGAAGTGGAATTTGTGGTGAGGAGGCTTAATTGTGTGTCTGGCTTATTATAAAATAATAATAATAATATAAATAAATATCTATCTATTATTAGCATGTACAGGAGCACAGGAGCTTTATCGATGTACTTCTGAGTGGTGAAGCTGCTCTTTGCCCATTGAATGTTTTTTTTTCTTTCTTGCAGGACACTGATCACAGTTCAGTGTCATCCAAGAAACCTACTCCTCTACCCTTGTTCAGTGCAGCAGACATCATCCAGGTGGTCCCGGCTTACTCTGTCCCGTTTGGACTTCAGTGGAGAGACAGACACGGTGAGGGTCAGTACTGTATGCTAACAACATCAGGGAAATGACAACACACATAAAGCTTGTACGCCTCTTTGGCATTTGGCATATACAATATCTAGTTACAATAACTAGTTAATACTTGGCTAAAATGAAATAAATCAGAATTTTCAAGCAGCAGTGGTGTGCTTCAGTTCTTCTTTGGGGCTTGTTATTGGTACCCCCGCCCCTGCCCTCCTATCAGCAAATGATAAACAGTAATTGGAGGCTTTGAGCAAGTGCCTGTGACTGCAGTGGGGGCGCAGATCAAGCGGTCCTCGAACAGAACTGGAAAAACCGGTTCCTGTTGCTCTGGAATTCAGAACAGCAGATTCATCATCTGGTCTGGCATTTGTGAACATTGTGTGCTCTGAGCTGTCTACATACCTCATATGTAGATCTGTGGCATGTTTACTGGAGGTCAATCTGATGACATGCAGCATGTGACAAGCCTAAAAAAATGTGACATATGACTTCCAAAACCACCAACAACCCCCCTACCCCCATACCTCTCCTCAGGTCTAAACACAAAGGCGGTGTCACGCATGAACTCCATGCCAAATATGGGATTGCACGGACGACAGTTGAGGGAAAACCATACGGACCAGAGTACCACTCCAAGCCAAAGCCCTAACACCTCCCATGCGCCTCTGGAGGTGGGATCCATGGTGGAGGTGATGTCCAACACAGGGGTCACAGTGTATGGGGTGATCCGCTGGATGGGGCTCCCCGGAGGAAAGACAAATGAATGGGCAGGGATTGAATTGGTACGTGACAAGACTTTGGTGCAGTAGAGTTTCCTGTAGGTTTTAAGTATCTTGAGGTATCTCTTTTATCTATATATCGTTTCTCGTTCTTTCAGGACTATGAGGTGAAAGGCTGCTCTGATGGGACGTATGGAGGGCAGAGATATTTCTCCTGCAAAGGGGGCAGGGCTTTGTTTGTGCCTGTTACAAAGTGCAGCCCTGATGGCAGATTCTTCTGCTCCTCCAGTGAGAAGGAGACCCTCAAACCCACAGAGATCCCCCCAGGTTACACATTTCTCATAGCTTTGATGTGACACACATACACACACAAATTTATGTTTACACATCGACACTTTGGTTTCATTGTCATAATAGATTTCTTAACATCTATAATAAAAAAAAGCCAAATAACATCTAATAGTTTTTGTATGTTTGCTTCAGTCCCCCCATTAGAGGACTCAGAGGAGGATGCACCACCTGTCCCTGAATCAGAGGCCTTGTCTTTGTTAGTGGGGAAAATGAAGGGGATTCAGGGTCACTTCAACTCCTGTTACCTCGATGCCA
The DNA here is from genome assembly GCA_034670385.1 of Hoplostethus mediterraneus. Taxonomy (NCBI): domain Eukaryota; kingdom Metazoa; phylum Chordata; class Actinopteri; order Trachichthyiformes; family Trachichthyidae; genus Hoplostethus; species Hoplostethus mediterraneus. The sequence continues at coordinate 3,158,424 of JAXDDW010000012.1, read as the reverse complement.
CACTGTTCAGGTACAACCAGTTCACTACCCCTTTGGGCATTTGATTCATCCAGTAGCGCACTGCTCTAACCTCGGCTCAGGCTAACTTGAATGTTATTGGAGGTCATTTTACTCAGCGATCACATAAAAACAAATGAGAGTGGTGAACTGCTGAGTTGATAAAGCAAATGCAGTTGTCTCTCTTCACAGTTTGTTCACCTCATCTATGACCCTGGATAGCATGTGCCACAAGGCTGCTGGCACAGAACAACCCATAACTCGCATCCTCAGAAAGGAAATCGTCAACCGGTTACGCAGGTATAAATTCTCTCCAAGACTGTTTTCTTTCATTAGACCTTCTTGTATTATCACGTCGCTTGCAAAATAAGGGCATTATGACATTTTATGAGATACTAGCTAGATTTGCAGCTAACATGAAAGGAAAATATGCTTAACGGTTAACTACATATGGTAAGGTGTGTCTTCTTGTGTGTGTACTCTTACTTTTGGCCTATGCAGGCTATTATAGTGTGTGACTTCTTATGTTTGTTCACTGATAGCTAATGTGTTTTCTGCAGACAAGGGTTTGTGCCTGCTGAGAGTGTGACGGAGTTCCGTAAACAGCTTGGCTGTAACACCTTCCTAACAGAGGAAAAAGGTATGCACACCCATAGCTTGTTTTGATTTGATTGGTTTGTAAACAATAGTTTTAATAGCATGCATGATTAATCAATCATGCATGCTATTAAAATTATCCTTGTTCCTCCAGACCCTGAAGAATTCATCACAGTCCTGCTTCAGAGGGTACTTTGCATGGAGCCACTTCTTAAGCTCAGGTAAGAACCTGAGCTACGCAGCATCAGTGATAACCTGTCCTGTTTTGCTGTGTGTAGTTGAGTTGCTCCACTGCTGTTTCTGTCAGATCGAGAAGAGAGACATCTCAGGGTGCCTATGCCTTCCAGATCATTCTTGAAAAGGAGCAGGTTGGACCGATGCCCACCGTCCAGCAGCTGCTGGACACCTCCTTCCTGTCATGTGACCTCAAGTTAGAAGAGGTGGGTGCTGCTCTGCCATGTTATCTTAGGTAAAGTAGATATAAGGCCTAGTTTATTCCTGTCAATTAACCCCAATGTTGTCTCCACCGTTTGTCCTTCAGATCCCATCCTGTCTAATGGTGCAAATGCCACGGTTTGGAAAGAAATATAAAATGTTTCCTCACATCATCCCCTCCATAGAGCTGGACATCACAGATCTCCTATACAACTGTGAGTAACAGATATCATGATCAGCACTGTTTAAACTACATAGCACTTGAAGAGAATACATTCTATAATACAGTGTTCATAACATGCCAGTGGATTACCCACTTCTCCTAACAGCTCCTAGGGAATGCTTCATCTGTGGGCAGCTGGCTGAGCATGAGTGCCTCCAGTGTTTACCAGATCGCAAACTCCAGCCAGGGAGAATCAAACAGTACTGCACTACCTGCAACACACAGGTAAGCCGAATGGCCCTATTAAATGCCAAGTGCCCCACTTTTCCCACAACTAGTGTAAAACCATTCGATGTTTTTCCCTTCTCTAAAGGTGCACGCCCATCCCTCACGGCAGGGCCACAGCCCCAGAGCTGTGGCGGTGCCAGCAGAGGTGCCTACTGACGTCCCTGTGCCCAGGCACATGATGCAGCTGTTTGCTGTGCTCTGTATTCACACCAGCCACTATGTGTCCTTTGTAAAATATGGCCCTGACCCTCACTCCTGGCTCTTCTTTGACAGCATGGCAGACAGATGTGGTAAGATAGATTCCAGCTTGTGTTTTCTTTTATTTATTTGAGTTAGTACATTATCTCTTCACCTGAGCAAGCAGTCAGTGTTTTTTCCATTACTGAACTGAATTTCACTCTCAGTAAGATGTTCGTGCAATCGCTGAATTGTTTTGGTTTTTCTATGGTGACCCATGACTGCCTTATTTTTGAGAATGCAGCCTTGATAGTGAGATAACACTGCACCCTGACGTCTATGACGTCTATGACTATGACTGGTTCTTATCTTGTCTTAGGCTGATGTCTAATCTTAAATCCACCCCCTTCCCAGGTAATGACCAAAGTGGTTACAACATTCCCGAGATCAGGGCTTGCCCAGAACTGGGTGACTTCCTGTCCCAGTCAGAGGAGGAACTAGCTTGTGCCAACCCTTCCCAAGCTGGCGAACCCGTGCGCAGGCTGCTGTGTGACTCCTACATGTTTTTATACCAGAACCCGTCCACGCCACTCTACAAATCATCATGGGCCTAAAGCACAAGAGAGGACAAGGACACAGCGTTCCCATAACAGTTCCTTTATAGCCTTGTGTTAGTGCAGGACCACAGCAAGGTTTTGTGTTGATGATTAGCTGCCAACAGCAGGGGCCTCATTTATAGAATGGTCACATTTGAACTTAAGCGGTGGCATACAAAGAAAACCACAAAGAAGTAGTGGAAATGGTCGTATCTCTGTGTCAGGTAGACATTAAACTTAAGTAAGTCCATCTGAGTGCAAACCTCCACGGTGGGCTGTGTGCATAAATAGTCTTGAATTCATACGGAGTGAAAAATATCAAGGTTTATCTCATTTTTCATTATGATTTTGGTAAATAAAATACAATTGATAGGTTTATGACTGTTCACAACTTTATAAACAGGCCAATTTCTGGTGTAGAAACAGAAACTTTAAATTGAGGCGTGAAGATTCATTATCAGTTATCAACAGTCAGATGTGGCAAACCATGCATTTAGAAGAGAGTCATTTGAGATTTATATATCACAGGTGTGTAAGACACAGGTACGCTACTTTAGACCAGCGTAAGCAACTTTATCTCAGTTATTTTTATACATCAGGTGTAAGCACAACTTGAAAAATGATCTTAAGATCACGTTAAAGATTAAAGAACGTTTTTATAAATGAGGCCCCAGGACCTGAAACAGATGGTTTTAACATTACAGAAAAAACAAGTTTGACTTGGAATGACCTTAGTCAAAATCTATGTTCATAATTAGAGGGATAAGCAGTTGAAATATAACTTTTTCATTGCCATCATTGTCCCCTGCTAGTCTTTCATTATTGTTCGTGCCTTACTCTGTGATTATTTATACTTTAGGTTTACAAAAGAAATAGTAGAACCTCAATGATGTTATAACTTTGTGCTCAATTACCACTTTTTCATTGCCATCATTGTCCCCTGCTAGTCTTTCATTATTGTTCGTGCCTTACTCTGTGATTATTTATACTTTAGGTTTACAAAAGAAATAGTAGAACCTCAATGATGTTATAACTTTGTGCTCAATTGTTTCTTTGCCATTTAATTTGATAAATTGTGAAAGTGAAAATCCACTCAATGTTCCTGTGTACTTTTAAGTCTTTGCAAGTCTTAAGCATGATATAAGCTGAACAAAGATGTGATCCATGATTTAAATAGTGTACCACTAATACAAAAATAAAGCTCATTTAGGTGTTAAAGACAAAAGCAGATATTTGTTGGAGTCACAAAATCTTTCAATGCCAACAGATTACTGACAAGGTGTCTCATGGTGACATCAAATAAAATATCCATTCACTCATACAAGATCATACAAGTGATGTGCATTTTGTTATTTGGTTTGTTTGATTTTCTTTTCCTTGAAAGACATGCCAGAAGACATGTTAAAAAGTACATGTGTGACTGTCGACTATATCCCACTGAGACCATTGCTTCTGAGAAATGATTGTCCATTTGCCCTGTCATTGATGTTATAACAACGAAGGGGGCTTATGTTCATACAGCCATCTGAGTCTGGATAGAAAGTCATTTTTGAGATGGGTAGTGATAAGTGAAGGTTCAATCGTTTATTTACTTGAAGACCGATGAGGCCAAGTTAATCCTATATGGTAATATTATGGACTGTAATGACCTCTTGTGGACAAACCATCAGTTTGCCTTGAACGGAATTCACCATAAAGTGTAGATGGAGTTTCAGGAAGGGGATACTTAGACATATTTAGATAATGAGACATCTACCTTGTGCAAAAAGTGACAGCTACTTTTATGAAATCATCCCACTGGATTAGCATTTTAGAGATATTGAATGATGACCATTATATAATGATCCCCCCCCCCAAATTAATATATTGCATTTTAAAAACTGGACATGGCCATTATTATTGGCCAAATAGATTCTCATTTGATGATTAGCTTATGGTCCAAAACACACATCCAAAAGCCAGTGGCCAGTGATGAGTCCTGATCTCAATCTGATTGAGGGCCAATTGATGAATTGGCGCAGGTTGCAATTGAAGAAAGGGAGAAACTGCCAGCAGAAACATGCAGGAAGCTTATTGATGGTTACAAGAAACGTTTGGAAGCAGTTGCCATTGCATTCTATTAGAAAAGGGCACCGATAATTGTGGCCATAGACATTTAGACTAAATTTGTAGTCTTATTGTTTGATCATGTGCTGCTGTAAATTGATAGATGAATGTGTTAAGAACAAAAGTTGTGTCAATTTCCATTTATTTCAGAAATTATTGTAACATTTGTAACATTGTATTGAAACATTTCGTTAGCCTCATAGCATAATTGCCTAAGTTATATTTTAAGGTTTTCAGAAAAGAAGAAAAAACACATTTTTCTGCCCCATAGAGTAGAGTTAGGCAGATATCACAATTTGGCCAAAATATGACTTAGGCAATTATGCTATGAGGCTAACGATTTGTAATCTAGTTTTGTTTCAAAAATGCAAAACTGTAAGTTAACATTGTTGACCATACATAGTGTAGAACTCCAAGAGGAAGTCCAGTTAGGATGCTAGTGATATTCAGATATTGTCCAATGTTCTCCTATCAACCAGTCTGGAAAGCCCCATAATGACATTTATCCTAAGAGAATACATAACATACACATACATACACATACATATCCAAACACAGCTCTCATCACTCTAGGAGCTGTTAAATGATTCTTCAAAAGAAGGGGGAAATTTCAGGTGATGTTGCTCTTATTTCAAACCATGCCTCTAAATTTCACTTCACCATAACACATGAACTATGGTCTGGAACACTTGGGATAGGCCTGATGGCTCACCTCTTATAAGGTCATAAACAGCAGAGGGCAGGTTAGGCTGCAATCATACCAGTCATGTGCCATACACTCTGGGCTACACCATACTTTACAGGAGAGTCAATTCTCACTGTAACTCAATTCACTTTTGATAGGCTGTACCATTCTAGAGGTATAATTTGACATGCCTATACAATTATTTGAATGAGAAGAGGGTAGTGAAGTGAAAAGAGCTGATAAGTGAAATATGTGCTTATTAGTGAGAGCTAAAGGAAAGGTGAGATGGCCTGTAAAACTGTAAAATGTGGTGATGTGGGCTAATAGGCCTGAGCCTCCTGTCTTCTTTGCAGATGCATCTTTCATTTTTCAACTAATCAAGTGTGATAAAGAAGGAGACAGGGATTCTAAAACAGATGGGTAAATGACTCAGGATTAGGGGGAAGAGGGCTACAGTTAATGGTGGGTGGGGTGGCTGACATTCCTGGCAGTGCTTAAATTTCTCTTCTTTTTATTAGGCCTACACTAACTTACATGTCAAAAAGGCATCTTGCCAATAATAGAAATTCTAACCTATAGTAGCCTATGGTGGAATATATGTATTTGTTTGCAAATCAAATCAAACAGGCAAATAAGGAGACAGCCAGCATGGGGCAGTTGTACTTCGTGTGTGACCAACGTGGGCTGGATAAACCAACACGTTTTGCGAGGAGGAGCTACAGCGCTCTTCTCCACCCATTTAAATCACATGCGCATGCGTATTGGTATAGAAATAGGACTTGGATCTCTTACACAACTGTTTCTTTCTTCATTCTGCCTGCATCTCCTCGCCGGTGTTTTAACCTTACACGTTTCTCAGTTTGTTTGTTTTTTCCCCAAACAGACAAAGAATAGGAAATGAGCGGGGATCATTCCCATAACGATGACCAGGTAATATTAACTGTATTCTGTAATGCCATTACGGATAGGCTTTAGTTAACTTGCATATTTTTTTGCTATTGTTTTATTTGCTTGGGTTGACAGGTTAGCTAACTGTTACTAGCACTTGCTAGCGCGCGTTGACTGAGTATGTTTGTAGCCAACACATTTTAATGTTAACATCAACCTGACAAGTATCCTAACATTTTTACCCTTAATGTTAAGAAAAAGTGGAACCTAGTTTGCTTTTAAGTTTAAATAGCCACGCATGAACTCTAAGACAACATTAGGTACATTTAACTTAGCATTAGCTATAGCCATGGTTAGCTGTAGCTTCCTCGGTAACATTAGCCGCTAAATCATATTACAGCCAGCGTAGCAAGCTAACCCAGCTAGCTAGCCAGCCAGCTAACAAACTGTCGCCTTGCCATCCAGCAAGTTCAAAGTTACTTAGCCGGCTAATTAGCTACTACAGAATTTAACATGCATCTGTTTTTGAATTTTCAGATTGACTGTGGCTCTTGGGTCAATGGTAAGTTCATGACATGAAGCTGATGTGACAGAAAGAGCATTCTCTTCAAAATCGGACGTGTCTTCACTATTCCATGTTTAACGTTAGTTCTCAGCAAAGGACAGAAATGGCGTCCAGAGACTAAGTCCTCTGCCTCACTCACAAGCGCCTATTGTTCAAAAGGGAGGTCTTGAAAAAGCTTTTTAATGATTTATTATGTCTATTCGACCGGATATTTACACACATCTGGAGGTGTTTTATCAGTTTATCAGATTAGATTTTCTTGTTTGTTAGCTTTAAATACCACATTTCCTATCTGAAAGTGAGGGTTTGGGGGTTGAGGACTTAGTCTCTACGCCATTTTCTTTTTCGGTGTAGCGGCCTGGCTGTACTGTAGCAAGCTGAACATAGGCTGTGAAGTGCAGATGGCTGTGTGGAGTCGAAACGCGGAGGGACGTTGCTTCGTCAAGGTCCCATAGGGCGACCAGGAAGAGTTAAAGTTTTTATGCGGTGTCTCCAACACGTTTTTATAATCGAGGTTATCATATCGTAGTTGGACAGGAGTGGTTAAATACATTTGCTTGTCTACACGATTGAGTGTTATATGTTGGATACTCAGCATAGCTACAGTGAGTTTACTTTACTTCTTACTGGGAGAAAGATTTGGTTTAGGGGCATAGTTTTTTCTCAAACCATCAAATGATTTTTTTCAGATTGATCACAAGTTTATAAGTTAAATAGGGGATGACATATTACCAGGTCTTGACAGTATCTAAAAGTTAAAAAAAAAAAGCATGTGTTTTAAGACTTGACTTTGTATCATCTGCCTATTTAAGCTCTAGGCTTATTCAAGTTAAATTCTATATAACTAGTGGATATCATCACAAACATTGCCTTCAGAAAGTACATAATTTTTTCCCCTTCTATGGAAAGTTATTCAGTTGTATGATAAGTATTTTCTTTAGGCCTGGGACAGGGCTTTTGATGTTGAACTGTAGTTGTCAGTTTATGGACAGAAACTGTTTAGTCTTCTCAAAATACTCAAGGATAGAGCACTGTCGATTCATGCTGTGTTTCCCCAATGAGCCCATATTCCTGTGTAATCATCCAGAGAAGTGCCACTGTCCACAAAGTTGGTCTCCCATTCATTGGCAATGAGGCTCTTCAGGGTTTGTGTCTTGGTGGTATAAAGGGTCCTGGGGTTGTTTGCCACAAATCTGGACTGAACTGTCAATCAGCGTAGAAGTAACAGGCAAGTTCTGCTTTTTGGGTGGGGTGTCTCTAAGAAAAGAAGTTTGCACAAGAACTCTTGGGAGTTAATAGCCATGTCCCCATCTAAAATGTTGCTGTCCTTTTTTGTTCTAAACTAACACGCATATTTTGCACATTCTGCATAAACTGATCTCAACTCGGCCCTGGTCACATAAGGTGTATACTAATGTATGACACATTTGACTGTGGGCTGAACTGTAGAGAGTTGAGTCTTAACTAGAGCTTTATTAGATGGATCTGTAACCGTATGGTCGAGCACAAAGGGCCCCTACAGTGAAATGTGTCTGGCAATGATTTGGCCTAGATCTCAAAGAGGAGCAATGATCTACAAGCCTTCCATCCTGAAATGATGCAACCAAAGGGGACTAGTTATTACAGTGATAAATGTTACAATCAAGGACAAGCTGTCAGTCAGTTTGGGGGTTTATATTTTCTCTCAGACCAAAGCACTCACTGACCTATTTTTAAATTCTGAAGCAAAGTTTCTAGTTTTCTCTTGTTGATGTATCATGGGAGAGGGACAACTTTTGAAGACTTGTCTCGTGAAGGTTAGAGCCTTTTTACGGAACGTTAGTTGAAAGCCTCATGCCTTCTGAAACATGCGGAATGGCATGATGTGGTAGTAATTGATGCCACTGAGTTTCTCTTTGACATGCTTTTTCTTTGCCTCAACTAAGATGAGTATTAGAGCTTTTGCTATGGCTGTGGCTTACATCTATAAAGGCAGAGGATGAAAGCAGATTTTATTCACTTGCATGTTACAGCCTGTCTACCAGTTTATCCTGTCTCAAACAATGACCTATAGAACCATTTGGACACTAGGGGGTGCTATCCTACTGTGAAATAGATGTTCAGTATGTATGTGACACAGATTCAGATTGTACTGCATGTTCATAACTTGCCTGTAGCGTTCTGATGCATGTTTTCACTTAGATAACTAGATGCATGGAATTTGAGTGCTGCTTTGATTATAAAATGGATATCTTTAGTGGGGTAGCCTGTCCACAGTCACACCCAGTTGTGAGGAGTGCACTTGGTCTTTTAACCAGTCATTTTGTTTATAGGATCCTGCCTAGTCATACTTGTAGGATTTGTCATCTTTCTTATTGTAGATGGGGTTTATCAAGAGGTAGGTCTTGGGTGTGGAATGAGGTTAATGCTCCTAGACTTTTCTTGTTCTTAGGAGACTATCAAATTCTATTCCTCCAATGTAGCTTATCAATATCTTCACCTTTTGATGAATCTAAAGCAGATTTTTGTAATCTTCCTCTTTAGATTCTCACAAGCATAAAGACAAGTACAAGGAGAAGGAACACAAACACAAGGATCACAAGAAGGATAAGGAACGGGAGAAATCAAAGCATGGTAGCAGGTATGACTCGTGCTGCCAGCTTCTTCACAGATAGATGTTCCTGTTCTATTTCATTGGAAACCATTGAGATAATCTCCACGCAGAGATGGGCTTTATGGCAGCTTTTGTTTGTGCCTGATAAGAACGTTTGTTGTGTGTGTGTGTGGTCAGACTTGCACCATCATTATCAAAATATTTTCTGGTACAGTTAGAGCTCAGACCCAGTGTAATGTTGTTTTTTATTCCTCTTAACAAAAACAGAGACAAGGAAAGGATGAAGCACAAAGATGGCAGCACAGACAAACACAAGCACAAGGACAAGGAGAAGAGGAAAGACGAGAAGGTGAATTGCCCTACGGATACTATGTAGTAGAATATGTTATGGCCAAATTGCAATATGATATAATATGGCTGCAGAATTAGTATATTGTTGTTTTTATGTTCCATTATTACTAAACACAAAATGTCAAGGCTGTTTTCAAAACAACACTCCTGTTTACGTTCCCAGTGAGTGCTGGACCAAGCACAGCCGTTGAGTGCAGTGTGTAGGTTACTAATCTGTTGTTGCACACTTGCATAACTAAGTTGACTCAATCACCTAAAGAATCATCACTAAATTTGTTTGGTGAGAGGCTGGTATAGTACCCAGTCCGCTGCCTGCTACAGAGCCCTCAACAAAAGGAACATACAGCAGCTCTGCCTATCGATCAGGCAGCAAATCATCCTATTACGTGTAGTACAGGTGTATAATATGAATGGTGGCGAGATTCATTCTTGATTTGATTCTTAAGAACCATGGGGAAATGTTAAATGATCGCTGTTGATTTAAAGGCACAAAAAACAATAAAATAACTATGTAATAATAACTTGAACCAATGATCCTGAATAATCACAATATTTAGCAAAATCATTCACCCATAATTGTGCAGCTGTATAAAATGCTTTATTTTACTATGAAGGATTATCAGTTACAATGCCAGTTTTTCCATTCAGAAAACATTTTTTTGTTCTTTGACTTTTCAGATGAAGTCCTTTGATGACAAGGTCAAAAAGGAAAAAGAGAATGGTTTTGGCAGGTAGGGCTGTACACATCACACCTATTTTCTTGAGTGCTAGATTTAGCTACTCGCCTATGAGTAGCCAGCTATCTTTTAAGGAAAGACTAAAACTGCCGATTTTAGTTTTTTTTAAAATTTATTTTATAATCCATTAAGATCACTTTTTTTCTTTCTATTGTTTGCATTTGCTCTAGTTCTTGACACTGTTTTATTCTATGTAAACCACTTTGTTTCATAAAGTGCAAATTATATTAAACTAATTCATTGTTTTTTAGACTACCAGCACATGCATTTCAAATTAAGCGTTGCATTTTCTTTTGCAGTCCTCCACATGTAAAGTTTGAGCCTGAAGATGACTTCTACCACTCCCCTAAACACGAGAAATCTCTGAAGAGAGAACGAGATGATGATGAGTGAGTCACACTGTCCCATTAGTCTTCTTACCGTATACTTCTCCCATGTATAAACATAAATTGTTTTTTAAGGCTTCAAGACATCCATGAGAACTAATATCCTATTTTAATGTGGCAAATCGGTTAAAAATTTGTGGTAAAATATATCTGGTTAACTAGGTAGTCCTGACCCAGTTAAAAACTGATAGATCTAGATCTATCTATCCCTGGGCATTTTTTATTTTTAAACAAAGAGTTAAATTGTTGACTATACAAGATCGCCGCGTTTTTCAAAAGCCATTGCAGATTTTTTTTACGAGGCAGACGCTGATTGAAAATGACCCTTGCCTTAGGTAACACAGGGTGTTGTCTTTCAGCTCAGAATTCAAGCCTAAGAAAATAAAGACGGAAAATGACAAGAAGGCCAAAAAAAGGAAACAAGATGATGAGGTAAGCAAAGGCCTATAGCAGAATGTAAAGTTGCTCTTGGTTTTCATGGCTGCCTTCTCTAAACACAACGAAGAAAGGTCCCTTGATCCTGTTCTCCAAAGTGTTTGGAAAAGCTCAAGGAGAGCACCTGAGGAATTGGGAGGGCTTGAGTTTCAACCCCTTGTGTTAACACTGAACATTTTTCACAGCTTGGGAGTGAAATGAGGCTCATGTAGTTTCTCTTTCCTTTTTAGGACATCAAACCCAAAAAGACAAAAAACAAGAAAGGAGAAGTGGCTGATGGAAAAAAGAAAGCAAAGAAAGAGCCGGAGGAGAAGTGGAAATGGTGAGTCTTTGTTCATGTCATCTACCTCTAGTTATCGGCATGGTGATGAGTAGAGTATGGATGTATTGTTATTTTTGGCTCAAGTAATTGCCTGGTTTCCCCTGTCTATTCCTCCTCCTTACTCAGCGGCTTTTGTTATGTGTTCATTCCAGGTGGGAAGAGGAGAGATACACAGATGGCTCCAAATGGAAATTTCTGGAACACAAAGGGCCAGTGTTTGCGCCACCTTATGAGCCTGTTCCCAGCAATGTCAAATTCTACTACGACGGTAAGATTCTATTTCTACTGTGCAGGATAATTTGGCTTTGACTGCTGGCCGTGCTTCTACAAGCATGTGATTTCAGTATGATGGCAGGTCTAGATGTTGTTGATTACAATTCTTATGCATCTTTCTAGGTAAGCACATGAAGCTCAGCCCAGAAGCTGAAGAGGTGGCCACCTTCTTTGCCAAAATGCTGGACCATGACTACACCACAAAGGAAATCTTCAGGAAAAACTTCTTTAAAGACTGGAGGAAGGTAGGAATGAGACATGGTGGGGGAAGTGGAGTGTTTTTGGATGAGCGCAAAGCTTGAAGAATATTGTAAGCTCATTGTTGAAGGTCCTTGTTTTGATGGTCATCTCTTGCTGGTCCAACAGGAAATGACTGCAGAGGAAAAGGCTAAGCTCACAGACCTGAAGAAGTGCGACTTCACTGAGCTGAGCGAATACTTCAAGGCACAGTCTGAGGCCAGAAAGGCAATGTCAAAGGAAGAAAAACTGGTGAGCCATACTGTTGCTCAGAGTTGGATGCTGATTCTGAGCCTATCCTTGTTGTCCCCCCAACTTGGGTTAAACATATGTTGGTTGCTAAAATATCTGTGGTTGGCAGCTTGATCCCAAAAAATATCTTATCAGCCTTCAAAAACCCATATCATTCAATTCATACATCTGTCAAGATTGAGTTCTGATCTTGATCTATTTCTTGTAGAAAATCAAAGGAGAGAATGAGCGCATCCTGCAGGAATATGGCTTCTGCATCATGGACAACCACAAGGAACGCATTGCAAACTTCCGCATTGAGCCCCCGGGCTTGTTCCGTGGCCGTGGAGACCACCCCAAGATGGGCATGCTGAAACGCCGAATCAGGCCTGAAGACATTATCATCAACTGCAGCAAGTGAGTGAACATTTGTCTATCAAGCTTGATGGATTGATGTACAGTTGGGAGTAGAGGTTTGTGAAAGTCATGAACATAAACGCAATGCGTGTTCTTATTGAACATTTTATTCAAATGTCAGCTTGGATCTGAAGTCTGTGAATCATGAAATTTAGTAACTGGTGGAACCTTTTAGCAGCAGTAACCTCAACCAACCCTTTCCTATAGTTGCTGATCAGACCTGCACAACTGTTAGGCGGTGTTTTGGACCGTTCCTCCTTACAGAACTGTTTCAGTTAATTGATATTTTTGCATGATATGTCTTGCATGAACAACTTGCTTCAGGTCATGCCATAGCATTTCAGCAGGGTTATGGTCGGGACTTTTGCCATGCTGCATGACCCAACCTGTGTTAAACTTCAGATCATGGACAGTTACCCTGATAATCTCCTGTAGAATTTCTTCCTATGTACACCACTCACGTGTTTTTCTTATATTGGACACAGATGTTAGAAAGTTCAAGAGATGCCTGCAGAGCATTAGCTGTTACCGTAGGGTTCTTTATCACCTTGAATTTTCTCCATTGATTATAAAATCTGTCTGACTGTAGCCTGAGGCCCAAATCGTTTGAAGCCTTTTCCAGCCTTATGAGCTTCAACAACTCTTCTCCGGAGGTCTCAGGGAATTTCTTTTGACTGGGGTATATTTCACTTAAACAGATCTCTTTTGTGTGTGATTTGTTAAATCATGTTGTGTTTATGTTCATGACTTAAATCAAGATTAGACCATATTTTAGCCATTCATGCAGGCAATTCAAAAGTGTTCACAAACTTTATTTGTCTTGTATTTTATTGCTGTAACCTAAGATTATTAAATGGTTTTACTTTATTAATGTGTCTCTCACAGGGACTCCAAGCACCCCAAGGCCCCCCCAGGCACCAAGTGGAAGGAGGTTCGTCATGATAACAAGGTGACCTGGCTGGTGTCCTGGACGGAGAACATCCAAGGCTCCATAAAGTACATCATGCTGAACCCCAGCTCTAGGATCAAGGTAGGCTGATGAACCTCATGTTACACTACTACTTTTTTTTTCTCCCCCAAATGTGTCTTTGGTACTGCCCCTGTTGTGAGGGCCAAATTAAGTCATACGGCAACTACCGGAATAAGTGGCTCATCAGCTGTACAAATCTTTGGATGTCTGCAAGTTAATCTCACACTTTTCAAGACCTTTTTTTGATGTCAGTTGAACCTAAATGTAAGACCTATTGAAATGCCACTGATGTGAAAATCGAGTATGGGTCTGCGTGATTGGGCTCATATCTTACTGGAAAAACTGCTCACAAAGACACAACATTAACCTCTAATTATGAATTGAAGGTTGTATTCATGAACTTTTGAGGCCATGAATATAGGCAATCAAAGTTTCCAGGGACTGCAGTAAATTTGTTGCTAAATGCTCTGGGATTCAACACATTAAGATTTCATATTTTTATTTTATTGACTTGCACCCTCTGAATCATTTGCCTTTTGGTATAATGTCAAAGTGATCATTTTTTCCAATTTTGTTTTTCAGTCCCTTTTCTTTCACTTTGGCACTTAAGGAAAAGACTCAATCATGTTCTGCATGTAGGACACATAAACAAAGCCCCCTCTTAGTTAGGGTTAGGGTTGATGAGAATGATGAGTCATTCCTCATCTTCATTTGTGCGGTGTTTGTGTCTGCAGGGAGAAAAAGATTGGCAGAAGTATGAGACTGCCCGTAGATTGAAAAAGTGTGTGGACCGCCTCAGGGCCCAGTACCGTGAGGACTGGAAGTCCAAGGAGATGAGGATCCGACAGAGGGCTGTGGCACTCTACTTCATTGACAAGGTGAGATGGACGTTGTCATCATTGGTACTATCCCTAGCTTGATGGACCGACTTCTGGGCGTTTAATGTAGTATAATTGTTTTTTAACAATGACAGTAGCGTGCTATTGAGGTTTAGTGGGTGCTTAAACTTTGTTGCTGCAAGGGTAATGTTCCTCCTAAGCCGGTTTTAATCCAGCTGTCCTGATGTGCACCAGCTGGCTCTGAGAGCAGGTAATGAGAAGGAGGAAGGAGAGACTGCGGACACAGTAGGCTGCTGCTCGCTCAGAGTCGAACACATCAACCTCTACCCAGAGAAGGATGGTAAAGAGTACGTGGTGGAGTTTGACTTCCTGGGTAAAGACTCCATTCGCTACTACAACACAGTCCCTGTGGAGAAAAGGGTAAGCACACCTATCTCACTGTAATACAGTGTTTCCTAAGTGTTCAGACTGCCTTTAAGTATTTATGCATTCCCTGCCTCTTTCAGGCATATAAGAATCTTCAGTTGTTTATGGAGAACAAGGAGCCCGATGATGACCTGTTTGACCGTCTCAATGTAAGCACAATATTACCTTTTTATGAATGAGAAAGGAAGCAATCTGTAAAATGTGTATCCTGTCCTAATAAGAGTCTTGTACAATCTCAAAGTACTAAGGGTTATTTGGGTTAGGCTAAGGTTAATGCTCTAAAATAGAGCTTTCAGTGTCTAGCATTTGACACTCTCTCATAACACTTTGGAAGTTTTCTTGTCTAATGACCACCTCACTGTGTTCCTCAAGACCTCCATTCTGAACAAGCACCTCCAGGAGTTGATGGACGGTTTGACTGCTAAAGTTTTCCGTACCTACAACGCCTCTATTACCCTGCAACAGCAGCTGAAGGAGCTCACCAGTCGTAAGTTGCCACCTTTCTTTACCTCCGGCATCAAGTGAGAACTACAGCAAACATGTATCTACAAACTGCTTGTCTTGTGTTTTTATAATAGGCCTTTGCACGCAGGTTAAACTAATTTTCATGAGTATGAGTTGCACTTCGGAAGGGTTGTTTTTCCACAATTTGTCAACCATTTGTAGTATGGCATACATAAAACTTAACATACTCACTCTGCCTTTCTAGCGGATGAAAACATTCCAGCCAAGATCCTATCCTACAACAGGGCCAACAGAGCTGTGGCCATCCTGTGCAACCATCAGAGGGCTCCACCCAAAACCTTTGAGAAGTCTATGCAGAACCTGCAGACAAAGGTCAGAGGGCCTTTGGGGAATACTTGTACCATATCATGTGAAGCCTTACTGAGCTGCCTTTCCATTTCATTAAACTTGAAACAGATGTTTAACCTATCCCCACATTTTAATATGTAGGATTCAGCAAAATGCTCTTCAGATTTAATATGTTGAAGCTGTCATGCTGTACACTTGCAATGGGTGTACTAAATGTCAGGGTTTATCCTGGCTCAAAAAGAGGCTTAGACATAAGCACCGCCAGTCTGGCTTTGTCATCTCTGCCAACTTGACACCCATACCCTTACTCTTCCAATTTTAGGTTTTTATCGACACTCATTTTTGACATAAAATAACATAATACTGGCCTAGTTAAGGCACCCTTTAGCTTTTTTTAATCAAATTTTATTCACTTTCTCTTAGTTTTATTCCATGAAGTATGGTTGCTGTTACAATTTCAAGTATTCCTTATGGGATACTTTTTGTCTTTCTTTGTTTTTCTTTTGACTTATTTGGGGAAACGGCAAATACCAAATCATTATTCAGCTGTCTAATTATAACATAAAATAAATAAACACATTTTCAGCTGGGTATTTAGAACATAAAGCAAGTTGCTCAGTTGTGGAGTACATAGAGCAATGTCAAGTGACTTTCCTCAATATCATTATGATATAGGAAAAATAAAGGTAATGCAGGCAATTTTCAGGAATGTGTGTGACGTGTGTAAGATCATAACCTTGCTCATCCGAATGGCCAAACTGATAGCGTAGCCGTTGTGTGGAGCCCCAGGTGGTGTTGTGTTTCGATTTGATCAATTTTCTCCCGATTGTGTAGTGGTAGCTGTCACTTCAGTTCACCTGCTCTCCTGTCACTACTGATAGAATGGTCTGACCTACAGGAAGTGGGCAATTGGCATAGATTCCTCTGGAATTCCCCTCTTTTTTTCACTTCCTTTTGTTACCTTCTCAACCCCCCCCCCCCCGCTGTACTTCTCTGCCAGACCTTTCTCCTGAAAACAAAGTGTGGAGAAAGGTCTGTTCGAGCGAGACTGCTGATAGAATAACATGCGCCCTCTGTGGCTGGACGACTGACTTTGCATCACCTCCCCAATCCACTCTCTTAAAGGGGCATTTTGCTAAAATGCAATTCAACGCAACATGGTTACCATTGTGTAGTTTGAATTTGGTATCTGAATTAAAGATTAAGTATTAATGTCAACAAAAAAATGCAATGTGTGTAATAAACATAGTATAACTGACAGCGTTTCAAGAAGTGAAAAGAAGAACTTCTGATGGGCATTTCCTCACAATGCTGTATAGACACAAGTACAATAAATTGGTGTTTCCACTCACTGAGGCTAAACACCGTCACTTCTCTTAGATCGATGCAAAGAAGGGCCAGCTTTCTGATGCCAAGAGAGAACTGAAGAGCGCCAAGGCTGATGCTAAAGTACGGAGAGATGAGAAATCCAAAAAGTAAGCGGCTATGAAGATTGATGGGTTTTGGTGGTTATCATTTCCTTGTTCCCCTGCAAAAGACAAGTTATATTACAACTTTTTGTTTCTCCCTTAGGACTGTGGAGACCAAGAAGAAGGCAGTTCAGAGGATAGAGGAGCAGCTGATGAAGCTGGAAGTGCAGGCGACTGATCGTGAGGAGAACAAGCAGATTGCCCTGGGAACTTCTAAGCTCAACTACCTGGACCCTCGTATCTCCGTTGCTTGGTAAGATGATGTTCTTAACTAGTACACTTGTGGTAATGAAACATGCGGTTTCAGCCTGTCTCTGCCCACCAAATACTTTTGAGCGGTGGAGAAGGGGGTGTGTCTGTAAAAGGGAGCGACGTGTGTGTGTCTCCAACATGGCCATTTGACAATGTGTTGAATATTAGCCTACTAGCTAGCAGCATTACACAATGGAGAGTGACAGTCTCAGGCCACTTTTGAAACAGGATTATTTGAGGTGGCGGTTTTTTTAATTTTTTTTCTCCATGTCCATGTCCCGTGGGGGCATCAAAAATGTTTGGTTAATTTCTACTCCGCTCATACACCCCCAAATCTTCGGTGTTTCATCATCGATCGGGTGGAGCCGGCAGTGCAGTAGAGCTGAAATTTTCAACTGAAGGAGGCTGAGGCATTTTTCTAAAGGTGTTTTTTTTTGTTTGTTTGTTTTTTTGGCCCTGAAAGTGTCCTGCTGAAATTTATATCTGCACTATTGAATTTTTATGTCCAGTATTGATAGATTTCCCAAGTAATGCAAATGTTTACAGCTCAGCTTGCCTCCATACCACCTCTTTTGCTGTAGCTTTCTCTTGCTCCTTTGACAATTGAGACATAATTTAGTAGCACAGTCAGTGTTACCTCGTCTAACTTGTCTGGTTTTGTCTCCTAGGTGTAAGAAGTGGGGCATTCCAGTTGAGAAGATCTATAACAAAACCCAGCGTGAAAAGTTTGCCTGGGCTATCGACATGGCAGATGACGACTTTGAATTCTAAATCCAAGTTTGTGGTTTTAACTATGATACTTTTATTTTATCGGATACTTGTTTTTAGCTTAACTGAATTTCACCTGATGGCCAGACCTGACATGGGATTGTGGAGAAAATATGAGCTGAAAAAGAATGTCAACGAAAGGGCAAGACTATGTTGAGGCCATTATAAAGTGGCAGGTGGGCGCTGTGGTTAGTCTGAGCATCTGATCTGAGATCAGGCAACAAGGCTGAACTATACCCACAAATGAGCGCCAAGGTGTAGTCCCAGTAAGTGGAAGCCCCTTTTACCTTTGGCTCTCACCCTCCTTAGGGACAAGACCTGGCAATGCCTGAACTTTGAACTCTGTGGTCCTATAGCTACTGTATTCAGCAAAACAAATGCTTTGTGTATCATTTTATTATCTTTGTTCACTCACTCTGTATTTTAGCCCTCCCATGTATTATTAATGAATTCTATATTTTGATAGAAAAGAAAGTTAAATCAAATGAATTCCTTAAATACACCCGCGCGCCTTTTGAGGAAATGAAATGTGAGTTTGAGTTGTGTGTGTGCGTGTGTGTGCGAGGGGTTGGGAGGGTGGGCGGGGAGACCATGGAAGCTGTGTGTTTGGGTGAATATTTTAAACTGGACTGTGTTGAATTGTATAACATGAAAGAGGATGCCTGGACGGGCAAGGGGGAAATACTGCAACTTTGTCAATATTTACTTAAGCAAGCAGAATGTGAATATTTTGTTTTACAGCCTCTATCAGGGACTTATTTTTCAGTGTAAATGTGAACCAATCATTTTTTTACCCTTTGGCTTGCCAGCATCCTCTGAATCTTTCTGCATAGCCCTGTCTTCATCTGATTTTAACTTAATTATTTTAACAATTGTTCAAAGAGGAAAAAACTCTTATCTGTTACTTGAAAATAATACTATTTTAATGTATTTTAAGTCAGTAAATGGAAAGTGTTTTTCTTCTCAGATGGGTATGTGAGGGATATCAACTTTGCCAAAAAAAATCACCAATCTGTTACAATTTAGGCTGTTTTTTAATTGTGTAAAGATTTGAGGACAAAGAAACATAACATTTAATGTGAATTATCAGTTTTATTCCACTCTGTTCCACTTGTATGACAGGAAAGTTGATGTAAGTAGCTGTAAAATCAACGTCCTACTCCTGTTTTACAACCTTTTGTCATAGCCTTCGATCATGTTTTTTTGTTTTGAGTTTTATGCTCATTGTAGGTTGAAAAATGAATAAAATCCTACAACTCAACATATTGGATGTCTGTTTGTTTTTTTGTTTTTTTGGGGGGGGACCCCTTTCTAATGAATCTGCATCAGATATGGGTGGTTTTATTAGTGAACATGTTTGTGCAGACTAGTATCTAGTCTAAAAACAAAGCCCTTCTCCCTGAGAGAAGGCCCCCAAGAAGCACAGCTGCCTGTTGCTTTTGGACCGGCAGCCATAGGAGGGATCTGTCAGAATTGTGGGTGTCCTCCATATTGGCTTCCTTAAACACATTGGACCTTTTGTGCTCTCAAGTAACACAATCCCAAAACAAATGAAGAGCAGAGGTTGAAGAATATAACATAAAAATAAAACTCAGCCCATTAAATTAGAGCAGCCCTCAAAGATGATGATCCATTTCTGCTTGAGGTACTTCCCCTGCCCAGCTGGAATACATGTGGCATGAACTGTGCTGGTGTGGCTGACTGGAGTCATTGCAACCTTGTGTGTTTGTGTTAAGTTATTGTATGCAGCGTTCTCTAGTGGTCTGTTCAGCAAGGATTGAAATTCTTTGGCAACATCTGGCAAGCCTGTGTCCCTTGTAAATAAAGCCACTTCGCCCTCGGTACACATCCTTTTTATTGAATAGAAAAGCTCTGATCACTACTTGCATATTTCAATGTTAATAACAATGTTAATGCACATTACAGCTTGCAGATAAAATAAATAGGTTATTTGGCAAAGATTGTCTGTCATGGTAGCAGACCAAAAAACATTTTCTTCCATCATTCTGTTCTCAGCATGGCTGGTTACTTGTATTAGCAGCGCATCACCAGCAGATGGCGCTGTGGAGTTGTCTATCAGATTTGCCAGTAAGTGTTACTTACATGTTACTCGCAATAAATAATTTGACCAGCATCCATGTGATTCGTATTCATCGTATTCTAGTATGCACAGGTGCAGGATGTATAATTGGACCTGCAATTACTGAAGAACTAAAATGATGAGACGTTAATGCTTGGTGAGTATTCTGTTTATTCTGTAAAGATTCAGAAGTGTAGAAAGGATGATACAACAGTGCTTTATGATCAGACTATTTCATAAAAGTTTTAAGTGATCATAACACCATAAGTCCAGATTCCATTTACCTCAAACCAAAATAAATTTGTAACATTCGACACAAGTGCATACACTGCTGGTAGGAGATCGACCTCCAATTTCACTTTGGATGGTATAGCACCGTTCATAGCTATTAGCAGCTTGACAAAGATGCAGCTTAATAGGATTCATGTAGTGACTGTACGTTTATATGAACACAAAAATTTAGAGGAGAGGAAAGATCTCCTCATTTGGCTCTCTAGCTAGCACAATGTCTCACTCTGTCAGTGTCTAGGGATCGAATTGATAATTTTGCCTTCAACAACATTTTTGCCAGTAACAATATTTGATACAATTACAGCTTAAAAGTTAAACATTTCCAAGTGTACAGAAAGCAGCACAAGATTTTTTTTTTCACAGATAAAGACCAACAGTGACCATCGATGCACTGGCGAGTATTTGTTTTTTTTTTGGACAGCACAGTAGCTGGAAAGCAAGGTGATGGGCAGACAGGTCATATCAACACATGGACAGAGCTGAGTAAGGCAACGTTAGCGTGACAGGCTTCTCTCTGTTCGGTTTGCAGGGCAGTGTAGTGTATTGATCTTGACAGAGCTGTCAATATCTTTACTGTGGGGCAGTGTGATTTTAGCATTGCTGTCTTCATTAGTGCATTGTATGTATATAGTCTCTTGCGTGTAGCTGAACTGCTAAGTGATCACCAACATTTATACAGATCTAAATAAAACATGTTTGATTGCATCTGGACTTACAGTGACTATAGAAGGGTAAATAGAATTGAAAAACCAAATAACGGAAAAAGTTAAATTCAAGGCAGTGCTGAAGTACTGGTTGCTAAAAAAGTAAAAAATATCACAAAGCCAACAATAACATTTCCTTGACACATCTTTTGTTTGTCCAGTCAGTACAAGCCCTCCTTTATAGTGCAGTTTCAATCATATATATATATTTCTCCCTCTGCCCAAAAACACTATCTCTCGTCCCTCTCCCATCTTCCCTCATTCAAGTCAGTTTTCCAGTCAGTGTGCGTCTTTTCTTTCTTTTCTTTTGTCTGATCCCTCGTACTGACCTCATTGTGCACCCTCCCCACACAACCACAAAAAAGCATGAAAGGCTTAAACATCACAGGACTCAAAGGTGAGAAGTTCTTTCTTTTGACGATGGCAGGAAGTGATGGCAGATGGAAGAGGAGGAGGAGGAGGAGGAGGAGGAGGAGGAGGAGGAAGAGGGGTATTCACAGTTACAGTCAGAGTCCAACGGTCCAGCTACAATCACATCTGCTGTCATAATGAACACTCTAGACCACGGCCAGTTAGTGAGCCAGCCTAACCATCCTTTTCCTCTGGTGAGATTGGGCCTGCTCCATCACACCTCCAGCAGCTCCATCCTCACACGATCCCTAGCATCCATCCACACACACACACACACACACAAACAAGAACACGAACAGGCAAACACATGAATATGAATTGTTCTGTGTAGATGTCATTAGAAAGTTCCTGTTGAATGTAAGTGGGGCACTTTTTGAGAGGGACGATGTAAAAAGATGCCTGGGTATGAGAAACTAGCCTCTTGGAAATCCATCTCACCAAAGACAATTGTCATGATTTATTCACACATATTAGCATGCTCTCGCGATCTATAATTCAAGGGGCCAGACTCCTTCTTATCTAAAAATAGCTTCTTAAACAGACCTTTGATTGCCTGAATAAGCTACTCAGCGTGAGTACCTGTACACCCTTCTCCTGCCTCCTTCTCACTGTACATCATGCAGTAACAACTACAAACAGCAAACTAACATCGTTTCATCACTTCACATGGATTGCATTTTTTTGTTGTTAATCTTGATACAAAGCTCTAGCACAGCAAAACATTTTAAGCCAATGTGAACGAGTGTATGCTTACTTCACTGAGTTTCATTAGACATGCATAACACATGCATTATGACTTACCTGGCTTGACTGTTATCAGTCTGTTGCTCAATGAATGACTGACTGGCCGCTGGCTGCTGGTGGTCCTCCATCCTCTCTGACCAGGGATCCTGCGAAACTCCCGGCTGCACTGACTCCTCAGCTCTGCCTCGCTCTCCACTCTCTCCTGACCCCATTAGACCCAGCAGCGGTGAGTATGTATCCTGCCATACAACCTGCTGCCCTGAGTTCAGTTCTGCTTCTCCCTCAAGTTGCTTGTTTGTGTCTTGCTCCATCAGTTTCCTTTGAGCCATTGGAGGGTCCTTCGGTGTCTCGGCTTCAGCATCTCTACGGCCCTTCACTTCCTGTGAATCTGGAGGCAGGCGCTGATAGCTCTCCAGCCACTTCAGCTGCCCATTCTTGTGGCTGTAACGGCTATCGCTGAACCAGCGCACCACTTCTGATTTGGGCAGGCCTGTCCGGACACTTAACTCCTCGTACTGCTGGCTGCTGGGCCAGCGGGTGCTGGAGAAGACCTCCCGGAGGATGAGCACCTGCTGGGGGGTCTTCTTGCCCCAGGGGGGTGAGAAGGACGGCAGAGAAGTAGGCATGTCAGCCATTTTAGACTTGAGTTCTGGAGGTGCGATCTCGGAGTTGGTCTCTGGTTCATTCATCCTCAGTCTCTTCAAGTTGATCTTGATGGGGTCAACTTTCAGCTCTGGACAGCTTCTGTCTGCCCCAAGGGGGTCCTCCTCTTTGATGAGTTGCTGTAAGATTGACATGCCTTTTATGGGAAAGTCCTTGATGCATTTACCCTCATCTAACATGGATAAATTGCTGCTGCTGCTTTTGGTAATGACAGTGGTGCTGGTGCTTTCATTAAGGGGTTTGCTGGCATGGTTCAGGTTAGGGACACTGTCGTTACAGGTAGTGCTGGAGCAGTCACTACTAATACTGCTGTTGTTGGTCTTGTGAATATAGTTGTTGTTGCGTTCGTCATCTGCCTTTGTGGCTCCGGACTGCTCTTGTGGACTGATGCTGCCGTTGTTATGATTGTTACAGTTGATGTTAGATTTGCTGGTGTTGTTCATGATCACTTTACTCTTGTTATTGTTGGAACCTTCCAATCCAATTGGTATACTGTTGCTTTTGACATTTGGTTTGCCGTTGGTGTCAGCAATGCCGTGCTCACCATTATTGCTAATGTTAGTAGAACAAGTAGCAATGCTGATGGTTGGGCTGCTGTTGTTCACAGGTTTCCTAGTGACAGTCTCACCACCATTACTGCTGGAATAACTGCTGATGCTGCTGCTACTACTGCAACTACTGCTGCTACTGCTGCTTCGACTGCTGCTGGTGCTACTGACACAACCGCTGCTTCCAGCCATGTCCAGGCCGAGGCCATTGCTCTTGTCTGGCTCCAGGGTGGGTTGAGTATTCTTGGTCAGTACCTGTGTTGTTCTGACTACAGATGGAAACTTTGGGGGGATAACTGGGGTAGAATATGAAACTCTAGTGACTTGGGGGTTGGTTGACATGTTAGCCTGTGTTGTCATTACCCCAGCAGGCCTACCTTTCAAATTACCATAGGGAATCTTGGCCATATGGTAGTTTGGTCCCACTGGGCCTGATTGGCCAGGCTGGGCAGTGACAGTGTGGTGGGTTACAAAGTGATTGATATGCTTTTGTGTGGAGGGCTGTTTTTGGGGTGCGCCACCCTGGAAGATGGTGTTGAACATCTTCCTCCTGGCCTCTTCAATCTCCTCAGGAGACCAGCTTATGCCCTGCTTGAGCCTCTGGGCAGTAAACCACAGTTTGATCTGCTCTTCGGGGAACTCGGAGACCACCGTTAGATAGCAGAGTTCGGCTTTGGTCGGGTAGGGAAACTTGCCAAAGGATGTCTTGAGAAAGCTGCTGGTGTCCATGGCGGCATCATAGGTGGGGATGCTGCTAAGAGGGATCATCACCTTTGGAAGGTCTTTATTGGAATCAGAGGAGGGGGAGGAGTAAAGGGAGGGAGTGTGCTGGTGAAAGACTTGATTGGACACTGCCGTCGTCATCACATGATTGACAGTGGTCCTCGGCATAGCTGGGGCACCAGAAATACTGAGAGCCCCGTTTTGGAGTTCAGGCACATTTGTCAGCATGCTGGGGTCTACTTCCTTTCCAGTGTCTATCTTCCGTACCTCCACGGTGTGGGAAACCACTATCTTTTTGTGCTCCCCCTTGGCTTTCATCATCTTTGCAATCGGCGTTTTGGTGAGGGAGATCCCAGATTCTCTATAGTCCTCTCCACTGTCTGTGAAGAGACTTTGCTCCACAGTGGTCAACCCATCCCTCTTGTTGACATGTAGGGAGGCAGTGATCAACCCTTCCATTATCCCAGGGTGGGCTTTAGCATTATGCAGAGCCAGGGCCTCAAAGCGGACAGCTGACACCCTACAATTCAGGCAGTAGAAGGTGGGCTGGGCCCTGAAGTCTAAGTGGCAGTTGTGCATGTGATCCAAAAAGTAGTTTAGGTCTCTGGACTCAAAATGGCAGGTTGGACAGCTGTATGTGCCCCCTTTCTGCCTCTCATTGCCACCTTCTGATTTGGAGGAGTTGTGGGAGAAATGGCCAGACTCTTCCCCAGAGATGCTGAGTATGCTATCTTCTGGGATCGTTGGGAGGAGCTCTGGTAGACAGCCCAGTATGATTTCTTCGCGCACATGTTTGGATTTGGATGGTATCATGCAGGGTACAGTGGATTTCCTCTTGCTGGCCATTGTGCAGCTTTATGTAGATGGGAAAGTGACTGATTGGTTGTCCGATCTGATGAGAACAGAGGGCGGGTGGATAGTGAAGATGGCTGAATGAAGATTAGTGTCATGGACCAGCCGCTATGATATCACAGTGTTGCTTCATGTTTGCCTTCTGCCACTTTACGACCCCTGTCACATGGACAACTGTGTTTTAACAGCTCACTGGGAACCTAAGGCAAAAAGAGTAAAAATAAGAGAGATCAGTTTGATCTGGCAGTATAACTAAGCTAGGTCACAAGATGGTGGTAGGTAGAAAACATGAGAATAAATAGTCATCATTTAACATAAAAACATGCATTCCCATAGGTAATTTTTTTGGTAACTTAATAGTAAATGTTGCACTTTTGAGAAGGAAACTGAAAACTTTATACATGATACATATGATACATATGGCTTTTTTAGGACAAAACTATTTTATCCCAATAATAAAAGGTTAAAGCATATTATTGTAGATGGAGTGGTGAAGTCTCGCTCACTAGACCCATCTTTTAAAAAAAAAAAAATTGGTATGGGAGTCCATGGACAAAAATTATTCATGTTTTAAAATTAACTTCTGGCTGTTTCAAGTGATGTTAATTAAATTATTGATAACATAAATTATGTCAAAAGGAATGTGGAGGGCTTACAGCTTTTCAAAATATAATTCACCACACACACACACACACACACACACACACACACACACACACACACACACACACACACACACACACACACACACACACACACACACACACACACACACACACACACACACACACACACACACACACACACTCACTCCCTCTATCAAGGTAGCCAGCAGCTGGCCTGTCAGTTTGTCAGGACCGACGTTCTAGTCTACGTTCATTTGGTTGTTGTTCTTCATAATGCATAGATTTAGCACCGTTAGTCACTGCGGGGGGGGGCGGGGTAACAAAATGTTATCATATAATTAAAAATGGTGGTTATAACTACCAAGAACGTTTGAGGGAACAATCAATATCAAAAGTAATGAACTGTTGTCCACGGACTACATTAGTACTTTTTTGCAGCAAATGAGTGGGACTTCTCCAGTCTGCGGTGCCGGCTCTAGGTGGATCTAACCTTGCCAGCTGTTTCACATTGTGTTGAGCAACCAAAAATATGCAAACATATGCGTGCCAGTTTTCAGGTTTGTGTTCAGGAATGTTCATCTACATAAAAGCACTTAGTACCTGTTTCTTGTCGGTATACGGAACAAAGTATTCCGTGGAATTTTTTGAATCTTAATAAAATGTGGGGTTTTGTCTGTCAAACATGCTAGAACGCAAATCTTGGCGAAGACGTTCGGAATGGAAGCACAGGTCATATTTACGGGATGAACCGTCACTCTTCGTACAACGCAATACACAGATATTTAGGTGTCCAAATCCATTAGCAATCCATGTGTTCACGCTTTGCCTTCCTGCAACACTCCTGTTCTAAGGATGGATATGGATTGTAGCCGCTGTGTCTCAACAACTCTCCTTTGTTCTCCATCTCATGAACTGAAAAAAAACACACCCCCTGTGCAAGCATGCACATACATGCATGTACACACCCTCATAAAACACAACTTTACATTTAACAGGGGTTGGTGGATTTTGTCACGACAACGGACGCCTCTGGTTAATGTTTTTCAGTTATATAGCTAACCTTCACAGTCATGTTAACACTGGATGCGATACCATATGTCAAAGAAATCCGAAGAAAGAAATAAAATCTGACAGTGAAGACATGGCTCCGCTTTTCTCTGCCCTCTAAATGAACTCTTGACACACACACACACACACACACACACACACACGTGCAGTTGGTGCACAAATACACACTCATACACACACACAGCCTCTCTTCATACCTCTCCCCTCTTCCTTTCTGAGACTGGAGAAGTGTTGATGTGTGACATGCAGCTGAAAACTGCTCTCATTCTATCATCGTCTATCCATATCACTCAGGCTATACTTTCTCCTCCTGGGAAAAAAAACACATCAGCCGTGTAAACTCACTGCCATACCACCCGATACCTTGTTCACGCAGAGACTCTGTATACCTCAACACCTTGTACTGCATTTTGTAGGCCACACCAAATACAATGTCTCATACCTCTGCCAAATGTTGTGTCACATAGCATTGGTACAGCCTGAAAAGCACTTTCAAGGCATTCATTTTGCAGCCTCCACGTGTATGTTCACCATGGCCGGCTGGCTGGTAAATAAAAGATGAACCTGTTCCAGAATTAAAAACCTCAAATGACTGCCCTACAGTACACACTGATCCCAGACAGACTGGCGTTCTTTTTGTAACTGCCTATTTTTCATTTCTAACGACGGCTGCCTACTGACAGAAAAAAAACCCTGAAACAAAATAAAACAAACAAACAACAACAACAAAAAAAACTAGGTCACCAGCATCTTATGCAGTAATTCCGGTACGCTGCATCCAGACGCGGGCGGGCATGTGCTGTATGCTCGCCGCCGGAGAGGTCATGATACCCTCTGACGGCGCACTCGATTAACCCCTGGTGAGGATGCTGGGTTCAGCGAGTTTGTTCCACCGAAGGGGATTTAGAAGTCAGTTCTCGAGCAACAGAGGGATCCGCACGCACATCCAAAAACATCCAAAACATCTGCGTAAGAGACCTTGTTATGCTATACAGTGTTGGACCGGGGGTGGGCAATCGTGCCGTGGAGGGCCGAGAGTCTGCAGGGTTTCATTCCAACCAAAGAATACAGCAGGTGATTTCACTGATTAGTCCCTCCTCTCTACGCGCTAATCAGTGAAATCACCTGCTGTATTCTTTGGTTGGAATGAAACCCTGCAGACTCTCGGCCCTCCACGGCACAATTGCCCACCCGTTAGCCAAATGTTTTGCAAAAGAAATCAGCGTTGGCTCAGTGTAGCTGCGCTCTCCATATTGTGTATATAACATAAGTGAGGGAGTATATTTTATAAGTGATTCATTTTGTCAAAGCGACAGCACAACGTATACCGCGATATTTCCGGGGGAAAAAAAAGAGCATCTGATGGAAAATAAAGTGGTGGCGGTTGTAATTTGGCCATGGCAGTTTGCTGCGTCTGGTGCAGTGGCCTACAGTAGCCCCCAGAGGGGACATCGCTCTTTGACAAGAACAGACGCTGGCCTAGTACAGAAGCTCCCCTTCCCAAAACACTCCACTTCCTGCATGAGAAAACCCAAGACAAGCCAAAAGTTGAGAAAGGTTACATAAAGAATCAGGTCACCTATCAAAAGAATGGGCTGCTTTATCTGGCGAGCGAGACGTGCGATCAGACACAAGACAAGGGCTGCCCAGACAGGGAGCCATTGAATGGGTCTCTCTGAAAAGCCAGGCCTCGTGTTTCAGCGGCGAGGTAGACAAGGCTCAGACGATCACTGTCCCCAGTGTGTCGTATGTCCTCGCACTGGCACTGGCTCCGTGGCGAAGAGGGAGGAAGCTCTTTTCATCTCCGCGGACCTGGGGAGTAGTATCTGAACTGAGGGAAAGTGACAGAGCTCTCAGACGAGCTCTCTGCACGCTGAGCTAAAACCACATTTGACACCAAAACATTTGCACCATTCAACTTTTGACTCACGTTTCAAAACAAAATGGGATTAATATCTGCTAGGTTTTATATGTTCAGCCTTATTTAATAAGATGATTTCCTGTCATTTCCATGACAATATCATATTTACATCTCATTCATATTTATTAAGCTGTATACTTTTGAATGACAAACATTTCAACCAATCAATTTTTGAACTTCAAAAGAAAGGCATTTATTCCCTTTCATCGCCTCATGAATTGCTGCAGTAATTACTATATCACTACACACACAAAAAAAACCCTATCCGAAGCGCATGAGAAGGGAGGCGAGGCTGCAAAGCGGTTGGTAGACATTAAAATTTCATTCAAAACAGTCCACTGATTCAGACACTCCCAGATTGTTGGGTCACCTACAGCTGACTTTAACAAACAGAGATTGGTGTTTTGTTGTGGCGCTTGTCACATGAATGAGAATGTGACGGCTGGAGGAGGAAGAAGGACAAAGGGAGAAAAACTCAGACATTTGGGAGTGAAGTGAGAGGATGACTGATGATGACAGACTGTGCCGTTTCAATATTCCACCCCCCTGACACATCATAAGCACACACACACACACCTCCACAATATTTAACACCTGCACCAGTCTGAAATCTTTCTCTTTGAACTGAATAACTGGGAAGGAGGCTGTTGACGCGGCCGTCACACGAGAGCTGGGAAAAACAGCATATATCCTCTGACGATATTTGTTTTCTGTGTAATTTGTCTCGACAGTGATCCAGGGCTGTCTTGGGAGTCTGCTTCAAATTCAGCCAAAATTCACCTAGCATCCGTTGGGGGGGGGGGGGGGGGGGGGGGGGTTGGGGGGCAGAGAGGGGCACTCTTGACAGATACATTTGAATGATGAAAAAACAAACAAAAAAAAAAACGTTTAGGGAGGATATTTTCTGCCAAATGTCCATTAAATAGATTAACGTCATGTGAGTGGATCAGCTGGACACCCAAATATAAGCCAGAGACAGAGAGCAATTACTGCCTTGCACAGGGAAGAGATTGGGAACAATGGTGCCTTATTTATAAGGGAAACGTGATCCAGCGCTGGGAGCCTTTAGGCGGCTGACTGTCGATTTGCAATTGTTCCGTTTCCTGCATCCCTGGGTGTCTCCCGTGTCCATCATGCTGCCCTGTGTGGAGTAATGTGTTGTTGTTTTTGACAGTGTGAATGGACATGATTCAGTTTGGGGGGCATCTTTGCGCGTGAGCGGTACTGTACACTTGCCAGCGTGAATAAGTGGCGGGCTCCGCTCTTACGTGTGCTGGAAAACAATTCAGAGTCATCAGGATCATTAGCACGGTGCTAACATGGCAATCTTCGCTACGTGTCCAGCCCTCTGCTGCAGACGCACTGTAGCGTCGGTGTGTGCGCTCTTTACGTGGGTGTGTTTGTCTGAATGTCTGCTGAGATGCAGGTGGTGTCAGCCGTCTCCTCCTCCTCCTCCTCCTCCTCCTCCTCCTCCACCTCCTCCTCCTCCTCACCCCCCCTTACCTCCACGACTGCAGCCCCGTCCGCTGGGAGAGCAGTCGGTGGTGCCACTCATGTGTTAACATCGCCATGGCAACCCCTCTCTTCCCCTTGCCCACCACACACAGAGTCATTCGCCCACACCCACCAACCTCAAGGCGCGCGCGCACACACACACACGCACACACACATGCGTGCACACACACACACACACACACACACACACACACAGTGAATTCCTTGGACTGCATCCGGTGCAGGACAAACTTAATCCACATGCCGTGATCAGCCATCTTTGAAAGGTCCAGTCACGGTTTGGTGTGTTTCAGATCATATGGGTGAGGTCAGTAATAAAGACTTTGCTTTTTATTTTTCAATTAGGCTGCAGCCACACACACAAAAAAAAAAATCCTGCTCCGCTGTTCTTATTACGTTCAACGACCAAGCTATAGACACTGCAAATGACCTCTTGTCAATGTTATTGTCTCGTTAAACCAGCATGGAGGCCTGAAGACTGAGGACGTTCAGTTTATAGCTACTGCACTGTACTGTACTGAGCATCTTTGTTGAATGGTTTTGTTTTCTGTTATGGTGAGTGCTCTCTCCTGAAATCTTACATTGTTCTCCAAACCCTCTATCTGTGGCCCAGATGAATGACAGACAAATAAACCATAGTGTGCGAGGGAAAAAAAAAATCTGAGTCATGCATCCTTTTTCATCACTTTTGATGAACAACTCCTTCAGTTCTGTAGCCAAGACTACAGGCATTGATTTGGCAACTTAAGAAGAAAAGGAAGAAAGATGGCGGCGTACCGCACATTGTACTGTCCATCCTAAAATGGCTGACATTACAGCCTCTTGCAACTGCCAAAGCTTGGCAAATGCCAGCTCCTGCTGACCGAACCTTTCTTGTATGGGACAGAGAAAGTGGCAGGGGCTCTTTCCTCACTAGCCCCTAGGTTTTTTCCCCTCGCTGAGTGCACAGAAGTTTCTTTTGGTTGGAACTGTGCAAATATGCTATTTCAGTAAGGCTTTTGAACGCTCTGGGCTTCGATACAGCATTGGTCCTATGACAAAAGCAATACAAAAGGATGAAAGCCCCGACTAAAAGTTAATTTGTATAGAATGCCGTCCTTTCTGACGGGAAAAAAAGGACCTCGGTACTGAGCTTCGGAGCGTATTCTGTGAGGACCAGGAGGTATGCCGTTATCATGAATGCTTGTTTGTACAAAAACGGCTGGGAAATAGATCTGGTTGGCATTAAATAGTTGATTTTCCTCTCTGAACTCAAGGAATGTTATACACTCCATGTCAACTAAAACTGCAAATCATGACCATATGACCTTCCTCAGTATTCTCTGGCAGGAGATCCACAGTAAACTGTGGGCGGCACACATGAACATATTATCTAACTTCTGTAGATCTAAATCGGAACAGCAAATCCTAAACGTACAGTATTCCAGGTAAATAAGAAGTGGTATAAGCAGATGTCTTTTTTGCGGAGGGGAGTGGGCACTCTTGGTCCATTAAATTGTCTGTGTATACAAACACTCTGTTATGGCCACAACGAAAACTGTGAGCTGTGCCTAATTGCAGGGAGTGAAGGATGAAAGGCAATATGCCTGGCCTCATTAGAGCGGTTCCGAGAAGGGAGATGGAAGAACGTTCCCAGGGATCCACAAAGGGAATTGACATTCCCCCAGTGTAACCCTCCTGCTGGAGTAAAACCCTCCACACACTCCAACTCACTGGACCAAGCTGAGCCGAAGCCACCGGAGCCACGCAATGACAGCTCATCCACCTTTGTTTTGTCTGTAATCACAGACGCCTGCAAATTAAGTATCTGAGTGCAGAAATATCCACTAGAGCCTGTTCAGTTACACATAATCCACGCACCTCTTTCAGAGAAATCTTGATGGCACCTCAGGCTTACTAACCGAAATTATTTCAAACTAGGGTGTATTGTTAAATGATTGAAATATATTCACCAAATTACCAGTATCAATAATGCTTGCGTAGTGCTGGGACAATTTGGGGTTGTCTCTGTTTTGGACACAGGACCCACACTGAGGCCACATTAGTCAGCAGAGGTCCCTCCCCTAAGGGAGAGGAGACACATGGCGTTCAGCTGGCTCCTCATTAATGACTGTAAATATGGTCACATTAAATACAATGTGACTGTAAATTAAATGCAACGGCTCACTTGGACAAGCCCGGGTTTGCTAAATACCAGCCTGCTCGTCAAAGCAGCAGTTGTAAGGACAGTGTCTGTATGGAGTAAAGCAGCACATGTTGGTAGGAGGAAGAAGAGGAAATGAAAGAGTCCTGTGCATACAGCTACAGGCCTACCTTGTAGCTCTGGCAGGAGGAAGGGATTTGTTGGGAGTTAGCAATCAATACATGAAAATTGATACTTCGCATGCAGTTTGAAACCCATTGGCCGCGGGCCCCTCTTAGATCAGTCGATAGCCATCATATAGCACTGTTTTCAAAAGTCTTTCACAACTGCAGACACTCACACTTTGGGCACACGGCGGGGAAATGCAGCGCGTTGTGCAATAAAATAAGCAGATACGCCACATTGTATAGCGTGAGAGGAGCGCGCAATCAGACGGACGGTAGGATACGTTGTTGTAACTAACAAACTGACGAGTTAACCCGTCTCACTCCGTCCACGAAGCGGGCTGGCAAAACACTGCCTCGCGCTTACTTGCCAAAGGCGATCTGCCACTCTCAGAGGGGCATATAACCTTATGAATATTCCCAAAAAATCCTCCACTCCCCCCCCTCCACCTACTGTCGCCATTTTATATATTGGCGACTTCATATAAACTGCCTTGACTACAGCAACCAGATGAAAATTCAATATTCAACAGCGAGCCATAATTTCAGTAAACAACTTGGGGTCTCGCGCCTCGCCAATAACGAGAGCTATTCGGTTTTGAAGAGTAGATTTATAACCTTACCTTAACAGTCGGCCGGGAGAAAAGGAATCCGACATTAATATATGAATGAATAATATTGGATTAGCTCCGATCGTTGCGCTTGGAGAAGAAGCGGAGGAGAGGAGGGGGTGGGAGTTCTCCTCAAGTGAACCCGGTGAACTGGCGTGAACCCGTCAGTGACCACAGCAAGGTACATTACATTACATTACCTCTCCACCCCTCATCCACACTGTATGGAGAAGGCAAAACAACTATGGTCGGCGGTGCAGGACGAGGCAGCTCCAAAAAAATTATAGCGAGTGTATTTCCTACGCACACGTGATTCAAAGCGTCACCCAAAATCCCTTTCATCTAAAATTTTGGAAAGGGGCGGGGAGGTTTATGGGGATGTGCCTGTGTGTGTGTGTGTATGTGTGTGTGTGAGTAGAGGGGGGCGTATATTGAGCCCAGTGCACATTTGGGTATGTCGTTATAGGGGTATGCCAGTGCTGGTTATACATAGCTCCAATGACGAAGAAGGCTGAACAGATGGAGAATATTGTGTAAACGTGGGATTTGTGAGGTTCGGTGAAGGCACATTTCAGCTTTGTCAACCTAAAGGTCCTCATAATTAGGTCACAAGGATCTTCAGCAGCCGACTGCCATCTTTAGAAAAACATCTCTTGATGGGCTACTGTGGATATTAATTGTTGTGGGAATTGTCATTTCAAGGCACAGGCCTAGTAGCCTGCCGTCTTAAAATAGCCATTTACACACGCGCACAATGATACCGCACGTTACACAGCCGCACAATTGGAATTGCCGTAATGTCCGTTTTTTTTTTTTACTATCACATAAGACAAGATCATATTGCATGAGTCAAATTTCAAAGGCAAGGTGTTGTCCTGTTCTGTAGAATAGGGTTGTTGTTGTTGTTGTTTTTTTTTTACAGCCGTGACCCTCATGACCTTGTGGGACCTCTGTGCGTAAAGGCGCACGGAGCTTAGCGCACCAGTGGCCCACCTACCACATCTAGAGTGGAAGCCTAATAGAAAGCAGATCATTGATGGTAGCTCTTAGGGAAAAAACTATAATAATCCTATAAGAAATGTTAGAAGGATATTACACAAATATCTCACCAAAACCATGAGGGGACTATTATAGTGATACCATAGGCAATAAAATACCAGAATGTATGAAAACGTCACTATAAACTCATTGATGAGTACAATGGACACACTGGGACCTAAGTC
Source organism: Hoplostethus mediterraneus (assembly GCA_034670385.1). NCBI lineage: Eukaryota > Metazoa > Chordata > Actinopteri > Trachichthyiformes > Trachichthyidae > Hoplostethus > Hoplostethus mediterraneus. The sequence goes on along the minus strand of JAXDDW010000012.1, from coordinate 3,124,121 downwards.
CCTTTAGGAATATTATAGTGTTACTATAATTTTCGTTATGGAGTCCTGTGTAAGTCCAAGGTATAGGTGATAGGTGAATTTATAGACTGAGACGTGATAATTACATTTAATATGATTAATGTGTGTGTATGCTTGTATCATTGTATATTAACTCATTTATATTAACTTTGCATCAGCTATATTCAGTATATATATATATTTTGAGCATTTCTAAATGGTTTAACTATGTACACTGTCTGTAGGTTAACTCTTATAAAAGGACCCTCATGGTCCGCAGGGTCTATGGGCTACTGAAGGAAGAAACACCTGGTATTAGGACTGGAAGGGTCACAGGGCTGTGTGTAGACATCCATGAGTAGGGGTCCCCGCGACATATATGGAGAAGATAGCCAGGGATGAAGTCACGTCTCTGGAATGTATACATTGACCCTATATAAGATCCTGCTGTTCCTTTGTTAAACTCAGGCTTTGCCTTGTTTGGTGATGTTCGTCTCTGTCCACACGTGTGTATTAAACTGCTTGAACTGAGATCAACTTGGGGCCTATTCTCATTTCACCTAGTTTAACTACGAAGGAAGAGAATCCCAATAGGTATAGGTGTAGAGTACAATAAAATGAACATCTCAGTAGTCCATTGAGATGTATGGGTATGTAGGCCAATACAGGCCTCCTGTTTTAGTTCTCCCTTCCATGCTGATGGGAGTTCAGACGTTGCCTGTGGTTGTGTACAGTCAGAGTAACCAAAGATATTTGATAATAATAAAACAAACAAAAAAACCCGCCAAGGGCTGTAAAAGTAGCCGTTAACTGTCACGCATGCGCTCTCCTCCTGCACATTTACCTCAGGGCAGAAACGGCTTAGCTGTGCAACGCGGCATTACCGTAGCGGCTGATCTTGTAAAGTTGCTTCACAAAAATCATCACAAAATCTTTAACTTTTCCAGTAACGCCAATACAGCAGGTGTACTCCGTTTTCAGGTACCCTTGCAGGTCACGTGACAGGCAACACACGGCATCGGTAAGGCTAGTCTACATGTTGTGTGCCCCAATAAAACCACAACATCAGCCATGAATATCTACATGGCTTTCTGATGTGCTCTCTGGTAAAAAAAAAAAAGGAAATGTACATAGGCTTTGAATGTTTCTTTCAGTACATTTGTCCATTTGTCCCAGCTGGGAGCATTTTAACATTAATAAATCATTACCATAATATGACCTTGGACACACCCTAGACCTTGACCTTGGAGACACCCTAAACACTCTACACTACATTGTGTGCCACAGGTCAGATTTGGCGATAAATCTGGTGTATTGCTTTATGGAAAAAAACAAAACAGGAAGAGGTGAGCTGAAGCTTTCAGTTTCTGGCAATGGAAGGTGTGAAGGCCAATATAAAAAATGACTTCCAACATGTTTATCCTCTTCAGTAAAGCCAAAGAGAAAACCTTGACTAAAGAAGTAAAGAAGTAAAGATCCTTATTGTGACAGGAAGCATCAGGGTTTATAGGAAACATGGTCTTTATTTTGAAAAACGCTAGAACGAACAACCACTGGTGTGGGATGGAAGCTGCCAATCATCTTGACCATGGTCTCATTTGTTTGCAGTAATTATACCAAATGACATGACAGTGGTGAATTATGGTTAAACACACATTTCTAGGTTTACACGCGTGCTCTCGTGACTCACATGTTACCCGGAAACAGGGGCACAGTGAGTGCTCTGTGTTATTCTCCCTCTCTGGTGAAACCGGATCATGGGAGAGCAGAGGGACGTTCTGGAGGATTGTTTTGCTCCAAACGAGCCAATGAGGCAGGGTTTTCACCAGAGTGACAGTCTAACACAGCGATCCCGGAGACGCCATTCCGGTTTGACGACAGTCCGACAGCCAATACCGAGCTCCGACGGCTCGCGGCAGAGGGAAACGACAAAATACAAAAAAATCTTCCCGTAGCTTAGTTGCAACGTTACCTGTTACCTGCGGCAGCGGTGGGATCCGATCAAAAAGGTCAAGAGCAGAAAGTATGGCCCTGTCGCAGATCTTAGACGACTCACCTGGGAAGTGGGGTTCAAAAAGCAGCGGCCCCGAGCTGAACTTGCAGGAGGTGTACAACGAGAGACACCGGCTGGCCCTGGAGGAGCTGCTGTCGGGAGGGACACGCGACTTTCTGGACTTCCTCGGGAAAGAGAGGACCCCCAACTTCCTGTCCGACGATGAAATCCAGGGGATCAGGAGCTCTGCGGTGCTGCCACGGTGTCCGGTGCCGGTCTACGGGGAGGACCTGGCGCTGGAGCAGTCCGTGAGCAGTTCAATGGACTGCTCCTCCGTTACTTACTTCCCCGAGGTGTCAGACGTGGAGCCCCCGCTGCTGGAGATCGGCTGGCCCGCCTTCACCTCCGGCTCCTACCGAGGAGTCACCCGGGCTGTGGCGCACTTCCAGCCCAGCTACGGGGAGTGCATTTATAGCTGCAAGGAAGCTGCGAGACGCATGATTAAAAGTGCCAAAGAGGTATGCATGCATAATATTTAATAGATAGATAGATAGATAGATGAACCCTAAACCCTAAACCACTGCTGATGTAGCCCCCTTATTGATTGACTGAATCATTTTACTAGAGGTTTCTTTATAATTTAGGCTACTGGTTTCATAATTTCCCTCAAAAAACAATTACTCCCATTCAACATACATCGTGGTATTTTTTAATCTCTGGTATAACTAATAATATTCCTATACAGACTTTTAATTTTGCTTATATTTACTATGGTTTTTATTTGTATATATTTGTATTGTATCCTTTTACATTTTATTAAAAGATTACTTTGGTTGTTTTTCCTTAGGATTATAATAGGGCATTTTAATCAAATAGGCCCCAATTACAAAATAGATGAGGCTGTTTATTTGGCCACAATAAAAAAAAAAGATGGAAAAAAGTTAGAAATTTGAATCTATTTTCTTCGTGCCATCCTTAAAATATATGCTTAAGGCAGGTAGTCCCCGTGGAGTTTGGCTTCCTTGATCAGCCTCCCATTTTAGAGGCTTAGGTTTTTTAGTCTTCATAAAGCATCCATATCTACAGTGACTACAAGGTAAAAAATAAATAAATAAATAAATATATATCCATGTATATTAATGCTGAACTGTCTGTTGGTAGCTCTCTACAGTCTCAGTTCGTTTTGAACATTCCAGCATGCAGAGATGTGCTTCCAGGAGCACATTAGGTCTGTATCGGGCCTGTGTTCCAGATGTGCCTCAACTTGCTTTGCTTTCCAACATGAAAGTTTGCATTCCCTCTTTTATTATAATGCTTTAAGCCATGGATATCCTCTCTGTGCAGGTGTGGATGGGTGTAGAGCTAAAGTGGGTACATCTGGTGGGTGGTATATTTTCCGATGCCTTGGCACAGCGTTGCAACTCCAGAAAAATATCCTAATCAAACTCGAACTGCAACACTGATTGTCATTATGAAATATGAAAACGCTGCAAACACTTTTTGTACAAAGAAGCCACTGTGAAAGCCACACCCTCTGTATCTCTATGAAATGCAATACTGTTTTTGTTTTTTTTACAATAACATGGGTATTGTGAAAGATGCACATCATCTGCCAAATACGGTGGGGAAGCTCTGAGGGTAACACCAGTTTAAAACCATGTATCTGAAATCTGCCAAAATCAATGTCTTTACAACAGAATGTAAAATTCCTATCCTCCTTGTGAAAAAAGAAATCTCAGCCTCTGACTGCAGCCCAGCCCTACAGCGTTCCTACTTGCCTCCCATATAAGTCATTTGTTTGCTGACCAAGCGTTACAGCCGATTGCCATGGTAACAGACCACAGTCGATAGAAAGCTCATCAGTGCACACATTACACGGAGTGTCCAACAGAGATGTGGAGCTCTGTTTGAATAAGGCCCTGGATTTGATAATAATGAAAACACAATCATGCGCCACATCTGGGAGAGCAAGGCCGAAGCCTAAAATGAATTCTATTATATTGCCTCTGTGTTTTTCCATGGCAGGTGATTGCCATAGTTACAGACTCTCTGACAGACCTGGATATCTTCAAGGATCTTCAGGAGATGTGCACCCTCCGGAACGTCCCCGTCTACATCCTTCTTGACCAAT